>JAHFWJ010000057.1:0-724778 GCA_028555115.1 Himalopsyche japonica | reverse complement strand
GATGCAAAGTTGATTGATCGACTTGTCTTTAAAAAAACTAAAAAATTAGCTTTATTAAATGTAACCTCGAGCTTGATTATTGATGTTCCCTCCGTTGAAAAACGTTGGGTAAAACTAAGTTATTTAGGCCGAGTTTCTGAAAACATATCCAAGAAGTTAGACAAAAAACTTTTTAATGTAACTTTTTATAACAATCATAATCTTAGTCGAATGTTAGTTAACACGAAAGACAAAATTAATATTTTAAGCTAAAGTGGTATTTATCTTCTAAAATGTGATTCCTGTGAGCCTAGGTATATTGGTCAAACAGGAAGATCCTTTCATACTAGATTTAAGGAACATTTAGCTTGTGCCAAAAAAGGCGATGAGATTTCTACTTTTGGAAACCATTTGTTTCAAAATAAACATTCATGTGATTTTACTATAAACTACAAAATCCTGCATTTCAATAACAAATCACTGAAATTAGATAAACAAGAAATCCTTGAAATTAATCGATATAAATTTTTGCCTAATTCTAACCTTATAAATGAACAAACTACTTTTGCGTCGTCACCATTGTTATACTCATTAAATTAGATTAATAAATATATATTTCAAATAAATATTTTTTTTTTTTTTGAAAAATGATATTGCCTCCCTTTACTTAATTTTTTACAGAAAATATTGGAACGCCCCTGACTGACCATATCTTCCCATCTCATCGATTCATCTTTAATCGACTTCTCATGTATTAATTTATTTTGTTCCATTAAGTAGTGATTGTGGGTTATTTTCGTCATTAAAAATTTCCCACTCCTTACTTCCTTATTGATTGTTTAGAGCTCCTAATGGATTATTGATTTACCATAATTGTAATTTGTAATTCTTAATAAGTGATTGTGAACATTTAATTTTTATACTAATTTACTTTATTTGTATCAATATTGTATGATTTTATGTAAATCGTTTCCTAGTTCTTGTACCCATGGTTTTGTACACCTGCTACCATTAACTCAAATTAATTTTTTGTTTTGTATAAATAGACTTGTTTGTAAATTGTATTCTATCAGTTGATAATGCTCGCGATGAGCGAAACCGGTCCTGATCAAAAAATATATTGTGGAAATAAGTACTAAAAAAATGTGTTTTTATTATTTAAAATATAATGCCTTTCCATCAAGAAGTGACAGTTAACACCTTAAAAGTGATTAATATATCATTTGAAATCTTAGCGACAGTTGTTTATGTTCTCTTAACGCCTCAAGGTAACTACTGACTATTGAAAATATCTCATATTTAACATAAAAACGTCAATGAACATATTATTTTTCGTCTTTTTCAACCGAATTTTTATATTTTTTGATCAACACTTCGTTTTATATTAATGATATATATATATTTATTGAAATTAAATTGCCACAATCACTAAACGAATGAAACAAATTCATGTAGTAATTCTCTTTTAAGGTGTTAACTGTCACTTCTTGATGGAAAGGCATTATATTTTAAATAATAAAAACACATTTCTTTAGTACTTATTTCCACAATTTTTTTTTTGATCAGGACCGGTTTCGCTCATCGCGAGCATTATCAACTGATAGAATATAATTTACAAACAAGTCTATTTATACAAAACAAAAAAATGATTTGAGTTAATGGTAGCAGGTGTACAAAACCATGGGTACAAGAACTAGGAAACAATTTACATAAAATCATACAATATTGATACAAATAAAGTAAATTAGTATAAAAATTAAATGTTCACAATCACTTATTAAGAATTACAATTACAATTATGGTAAATCAATAATCCATTAGGAGCTCTAAACAATCAATAAGGAAGTAAGGAGTGGGAAATTTTTAATGACGAAAATCACCCACAATCACTACTTAATGGAACAAAATAAATTAATACATGAGAAGTCGATTAAAGATGAATCGATGAGATGGGAAGATATGGTCAGTCAGGGGCGTTCCAATATTTTCTGTAAAAAAAAAATTAAGTAAAAGGAGGCAATATCATTTTTCAAAAAAAAACAAAATAATAATATTTATTTGTAATTAATAAATATATATTTATTAGATTGTGAACATTTAATTTTTATACTAATTTACTTTATTTGTATCAATATTGTATGATTTTATGTAAATTGTTTCCTAGTTCTTGTACCCATGGTTTTGTACACCTGCTACCATTAACTCAAATTAATTTTTTGTTTTGTATAAATAGACTTGTTTGTAAATTGTATTCTATCAGTTGATAATGCTCGCGATGAGCGAAACCGGTCCTGATCAAAAAATATATTGTGGAAATAAGTACTAAAAAAATGTGTTTTTATTATTTAAAATAATAATTCTCTCTTCAGACGCTTTTTACTTTGTATGAAAAAAGATAAAATCATTTTTTCCATCATTCAATTTCTTGCGATGGTGCCTTATAATACAGTCGTTTAATAATATCTAGTTTCAGATAAGTAAAAAACTAACTGATTGCTTAATATATAATTTATAATTTGTTTGAACACACTTTATATCAATTCAAATCTAGTAATACGATATCTTTGCATAGTGACTTTTAAGCTGAATGACATATACTGATACAGAAGATGGCATTCCAGTGACTACTGAATAATTCTTGTAAGTAATCTGTAAGTACCTAAGCCAGGCAACCAAAATTAGAATCCATATACCTTTACACTCGTGATTCCCTTGCATAATTAATTTGATATGGGAAAACAGTTTCAGTATATGTAATACGAAAGTTAGTGTCAATCAGAATAGTTTATAAACGAGAGATGAGTGGGTGTTTTTTTTTTACTAGATAAAACACAATTTTCGTGTGAATAGAGAATTTATCATTGCAGCGATGACAGGTTCATTTTACAGCAAGTAAAAATTCTAAAATACACAGAAGAAAATCAAAAAAGCATGTTTTTTACAGCAGCGTTTTTTTATTTATAACATTGGCATACGCAATCTAGTTGTAAGAACATTATTTTAGCGAATAGTAGGATCTTATATCTAGTCCAAAGATTGAAATATCTCTCTGCTTAAGTGTTAGCGGTATTTATAGATATTATATTGGAAAGGTCGTAAGCTCATTCTTGCGTAGCCGTGTAAATAATATTCCGACAATTTCGGAAAATCGCCCAATAAATGGTTTTAAAAAAACTCTTGGAGATTTAACGACAAATAAGGGTTTATATGAAATCGTAATAGAACGTTAAAAACTGCACACAAGTTTATACTTTTGAGTATGAATAAGCTAATAATAAATAATTTAATATGCAATCTCAAAAATCAAAACGTTAATACAACAGTTGGTGAGCTTAAATCGTTATTGCCGTGCATATATTAACGTATTTTTGTGTATTGCGTGTTTTCTGAATCCTTAAAAAAATTCTAGAGTATTTTTACTGACATATTGATGATTATTAAAACGTTTATTCCAATTTTCGATTGAAAGCTGTTAGATTTTTCAAAAAAAATCTTCAGATATAACATATGATATAAATTTTTTTTATTTTTAATTAATTAAGCAGAATGAAAGTTATGCTGCTACTCTAAAAATTTGCAGAGATAATTTCAATAAACCTTATTCAAAACATTTATAATTTTGTCACGTTCAATGTAACGTCACAGCAGTAACAATAAACTTCCACAAAGCTAACGCCGAATCCATTGAAAATGATTTCATTTACTTACAGTTGAAATTTCGTTCATATTAAAAAATAAATTTGATAAAAATACTTTTATCGATTTTAAAAAGAGCCTTGGATTTGCAGAAGTATTGAAAAAGACTTAGAATAATTATTAGGGTGACCTTTATAACTTCTCGGCCAATAATGTATATAATTCCGATTGAGCCATGCCATTAGGGGTAACAGATAAATATGTCAGATTGTCTGAACCCTCAATCAATCTCGTACTAGCTATCTAATGGAAATTAGTTTCACCACACATATGTCTGTACCCCTAGAAAGTACGACACCAAATAATTTGAGATAGGAGGTTTGATTTGCTTAGCTTGTACGCCTTTGAATGGTAACGTTTAAAAAATATTTTATAAATATATTGTATAAATTCTAAGGTAAATTACATATGAAAACATTTTGAAAAATATTTTTTTTTTCGAATATAAAAAGTTTTTTTTTATTTAAATAAATCATACAATACTATTGATTGAATTGACATTCACTTGGTAGAACTCCATTATAACACGGTGAAAAAATAGCAAACATATTTTACTTCTACAAAATTATTTAAAAAAAATATAGTTGATAGCTATTTCGGCTCACGCCATCGTCAGAATAGTTCTGACAATGGCGTGAATCAAGCATAGTTCTGTATGGCAGAAATCAAGCATAGTTCTGATGATGAGTGGGCCGAAATAGCTATCAACTATATGTTTAAAGATAATTTTGAAGAACTAAAATACATTGCTATTTTTTTCGCCGTGTCATAAAATACTACATTATGTTAAACATTTCATACAACTAATATTTTAATTTAAGATATCGACTAAACGTTCTTGGTGGAATTTCAATATCAAATTTGAATTGTGTTTTCAATAACGGTTCTGATTTTCCGTTTCGACATCTTCAGGCATTTCATTACACAGTTGCAACAGAACTAACAAACTGTATATAAAAATGTCGAAACGTAATATGTGGAATCGTACAAAGTTTCAACGATTCAAAATTAAATATTTTTTTATCGGGAGAGACAGCAGACATTTTCAAGAGAAATTGATTTATTTTTTATTGAAAATGTGATACCTTATATATATTTTATATAGGGAGCTTTATTCACTATTTCAAAATATATTAAATTTTCATTAAGGAATCAATCCATGTATCAAAAAATGTTAATTATCACAGTTAGTTTAAAGCATTGTCATAAGTCCCTCTCTGACACGTGTATGCCTCTGAAACATACAAAACATGTGTCACAATTAATAAGTCAAAACGTGGTACAATCATTTTCATACGTTTCAATTTTAATTTCTTAATTTATTTTCAAAGTATATACTTTGTTGTGTGTTTATTTTCTTGATGATTCGAAGAGAGAAATCAAGTAAAAATTATTTTTAATTAACGTTTGACTTATTTTATTAAAATCCGTGTCAATCATCAATTTTTTTTTTTGGAAAAAATTATTTTTATTAATGGTATATAAAAAAGTTCAACTAAGGGTAAATAAAGCAAATCTCCAGATTTAAAAAAAAAACATACGGCTCCTACGGAGAGTAAATAGACTTAAACTCACAACAGCTTTTTGATAACACATTTTGACTTTCTGCATACTAACGTGCACGCCAATAAGTCTACGACAGTTTTCCGAAGACACTCCCAATTGTGGCAAAATAAATACGATTATATTTCGTTACGCCACTGAATAAAGCAACCATGGATAAAATAGGACGAAAATTTTCGGATTATCTTTATATTTGACTGTTTTAAGTGATCATGGAATATAGTCATTAAAAGAAACAATAAATTTAACAATCATGAACTGGAATGTGTTTTCAAAAATTTTATGTAACCAAAGTGTTTTGAAACATTTCAAAAGCTAATATAACGTCGTTAAAATGAAACTGTTTGAAGCCTGCCCGGGAATAAAACGACATTAATTTTTCAAAAAATTAAATTATCTCTACACCAATTCGATTAATTTGTGCGGAGTTGACTTGGCAAGCTTTTTTCACAATTCAACATAAAAGCTCTTGCAAATCAAATTAAATGGTTTGTTTAACTAACTTGATTTGGTAAATGTCGGTTCAAGAGTAACAAAACAGCATTTTCTAAATTATTGAGGAACATTAGGCGGCTGTTTTCCTGTCACACTTGTTTATTTTATTAGTCTGTATTATGAGCAAGTATTTTTTAATGAAAAAGTTTTGACTCGAATGTCTCACAACTAAAAACTATTCTTACGTAAAGTGATTATATTAAATAATGCTATCTTATAAATGAGAAAATTTTCTGTAGTAATATTTTTTATCTGTTGAAAACGTTTGACGTTACACTTGAAACGTGTTCCTCGTTATTATTACGTTAAATTTTTTATTCTAAAGTGAATTTTTCTGCTACATGGAAATTCATTTTTTTATTCGAAAATTTATGCAAAACCTATCATCGATCAATACTTTACAAATATCAATGCTGAAAATACAAATTTTATTGAATTATAAAAACTGGTTTTAGCAAGTAGTATGGTTTATTCAATATAAAAAAAACATAATTATAGTATCGCATTAAATATAATCAGATAAAAAAGATTTAAAAAATTCTTTGTTACAAAATTTCATGACACTTGGTAGTTTATCGAAACAAAACGTGTCATTTAAAATAATAAGCTATCTATTACTAACATAGAATTTCCCAAAAAATAATTTGACTTCATTAACTTTTGGGATCAGCTGCTATTAAAAAATATATTGTCTGTAAATTTACTAACAAAACACACAGTAATACAATTAATTCATATAGCAGTTAAACTCCCATACAAATTTTTTTCACTATTTCTTCATTTAAACATAACAATATTCCAATAAAAAGTATTATAAGAGTTTACTCTTTAAAAGTTATAAGTAAATACTTCAAATGCATTTCTATAGAAAAATGACGAAACGCTCAGCACGAGTTGTTATAGACAAAATATAAACATGGAAAAATATAAAAAATCATATTGTAATCCCATGAATATCATGATATCTAAAAAATTACCAACATATATATATATTTGTAAAGCTTACACATTCGGCAAAAATATGTGCAGTTATGAAAAGCTTGTTGTTACATAAAAGCTCATAAAATCAATCAACGGTATAATAAGCACGGTTACAGAGACTGTTGAATCATTCATTGAAACGCTACGCTTGCAGAGCTTTTCAAAAAGCTCTCTTCATACAGAAATGAGTTTCTCGATGAATAATGTCCACCAGGAAAACCGGTCGTCAAACAATCCGAAAGGCTGTGGTGATTCATGATTGACTACATTCAGAACGCCCCCTAATGAATGGTATGTCGAATCAAATGTTTGCTTGAATTATGCTTTTACCGAATCCTTTTCAGATGTAACCGTTTTTCAATTAAGCCACAATTTTTTCTCTATTTGAGACCAAGAGTTTGTGATGAAATTTATATTTGATTAAAGCAATTTTATCGAGCAAACGTTTTTGAAAAAACTGGACGGATATCAGTTATTTAATGTTATTGATAATGTTTAAAATAAGATATGGAAACTATTTTCTCTTTCTTATAAACGTTCTACTTTTAGGATTTAAAAAAATTTGAAGTTTTTTTAATTAAGAATTAAGAATTTATAAGAAAAAGTGAAATGCTCTTAACAAATAGAGTAATCGTTTTAAGACCGTGTTTAGATTGATTTTTTGAGCCCTGCATCTCGACAAAATCTGATTTATCAATAAGCTACAAGAATTCTTGGTAACAATACTGATATATTAAAATATATTGCATTAATTTCAATGATTTTTTGAATTAGTTAACTTGGAGATTACTTGCTAGAACTCAATTATAACACGATGGAAAAATATCAATATATTTTAGTTCTTCAAAAGTTTTAAGGTATATAGTTGATTTTTCTGCTTAACCCCATATTAGAATAATATTTTTTAAAAAGAACGCATATCAACTCAACGATTGAAATGGAACAAACTGATTTACGCTTTGATTGTTGTCATATTTAAATGCTATTTTTGTAGTAAATTTAATAATAAAAAAAAGTGCTTTAGCAATATTAACTATATAGTTTCCTATCGAAATCCAAATATTTACCAATGAATAAAAATGTCCCTTATTTCTTTCAGGTTTTTCACATTTTTTCTGGCTTAATAAATTATTCAAAGCTACAAATCATACTTAGGGGTGAAAATTTTAATTAATTATTCAAACGTTAATTAGCACACAGGCTAATTCGATCGATAGAAATTTATTACCAGTAAGGTGTTACATATTTTCAACACCGTGAAATCGAACTGTTCCCAACTACTACATAATTTACACCCTAACCTCACGAGCTATAAATTAGGCTTCGCAGAAACCGCAAAATATAAAGCTATAACTTTTCGTATTATGTGTGTATTGTATTTTGAATGAATTATTTTCCTGCAAAAGTTTTCTTCAAAACTTTGTCTTGAAGTTAGCAGTATTTCATTTCTTTTTTAAATATGTATAAGCAAATATACCGCTAAAAAACTAGTCCTTTGTATTTTTAGTTAAAACGTGTATACATGAAGAAGATAAATAATTTATTTTGCAAGTTGAACAATTCAAATTACAGACACATCAAATAATATAGAGATTTTTAAAAATGAAATAAAATATGATTTCCTTTTCTCCGCACGAAGATGTTTTAACTGTTACTACATGATGGAAAAGCGTGATATTTTAAATAATAAAACCACATTTTTTATGATTTATTTTCTAAATATGTTTTATGGTCGGGACCGGTTTCGCTCATTGTGACCTTATCTTGTGTAAACTGTCTATAAGAATAAGGATAGAAGACTTACAACTAGAACACGATGTTTGGTAACCTCATCCATCGAACGAATTTATTATCACATTTGAAACTATAAATCCACCAAAGTGTAACAATTGACGTTTTATGTTCCTATTAATCTTGTTGCCGTCCAATTATTTAAAAAAATAAAATTTTATTTACGGCATTTCTAATTTTATGCATGACAAAATCGTCTCTAAAGCAGGTTTTATTTAACAATAGATACCAGAACGTTGTCGGATTTTCTCTTCTGCTTAATTTTCTGATTTCTTTTGTCTTTTTTTTTTGAACAATTGAACGAATTAGACCTGACATTGTAGTGGGTAAGTAAATTACGGAGATTAATTCTTAACCTGTGATATTAATCAAAAGAATGAAATGTATTATATTATTAACAACAAATACTTTTCATTCCATTTAAACACTTGAATTAAATGAATAATTCATAATTTTTACGTCAAGCTATCAAGTAAAATAAATATATTGTTGTGTTATACGATAGCCAATACTTGTTTAATATTTAATATTAAAATATTCATAATGTTTTTATACACCAAAAGGACACATTAATATCATGGTGAATGCCACATTTTTTATTCTATCAAATTTGATTGGTCGAAGAACTCATTTAACAACAATTTAAATTTTTCAACAGAACAGTAATTTTTTATATAAATTTGAAAAAAATACCTCTTTAGGCGATTAAGAATATTACGCCGTTTTACTTAGATACACGTTGTTACTATTGGTCAGACAAAGTGAAAGGAACTTAACCAACATCATTAATCGCTGAGACACTTAATTTGAATTCTAAAATAAAGTTAATCTATGAAATAAACACACCTTAAATCATTTTATTAAGTACTATAAAATAAATAAAAAGGGTTCAATCGGAACATTCTGGTTGCTTTTTTATTTTTTTAAATTGTCCATGTAGCGCTTTTAGAAATTTTCTTTTCATAAAAAGATGACCTTTCCTGAACGCAAAAAAAGCTTCACCTGAAGTTTCTCAGCAAATAATGTTTGAGCTTTAGAATTATTTTTTTACATAAGAAAACAGCTTCTTTAAAAAATGCTCATGAAAAAGATTTGTCTGTTTTCTCAAACAGAAAAAATATTATAATCACAATGTTTGCTTTAACAAATTTGAGAATTTACATCCTTTTAAAATTTAAAAACAAACGTGCTAATTTTCATAATACCTCTTTGAAAAATTTGTAACATTAAATGTTTTTATTTCTTTCGACAAAACTTTTCATTTTGAAAAGATTCGTTGACAAATTAAAAATTTCTTAATTAAAAACAAAAGTTTTTATGTCTTTATTTTTTATGGAAAGAAATATTTAATTAGACTTACTACAAAAAAAAAATATCAACGCTGTTGGACTTTCATTCACTAGGTTGTGCGATCAGTAGCCTGAAAAATAACTTTCTTGAATTGATTTTTAATTTATTTTATTGATTTGCTTCGATTCATTTACCACGCTTTCCCCTTCAATATTCAATTATTTAAACCTTTGAGTGCCTAGATCGTCAATACGTTTCACTTATAATAAGCCGCTGGTTTCCAAATTATTAAAAATACAATAAATATTTTTATGAAAAAAAAATTGATTATTTCAATTTATGTCATGGTCAAGATGGAATTTAAATTTGTGAAAAAATATCTCGTATCGCGCCGTTTAACACTTCAATGTTACTCACGTCGATCACTCAGTTCACGTTCCGGTGCGTGTGAGGCACTGGACTAGTCAAAACATGATGTGAAGAAGGGATTTTATTACAATTTAGAGTTTTCTTTTTGGAAATTTATTTTACGTCGGCCTCCAATATTTTCATTATACATTGATATCATATCGAATGTGGGTCTTTATGAATTCAAATAATTACTATACATACTATGAATTATGCCAATATCCATCTAATACATATAACTATTTTTGATTTAATTAATGACTGATGGAAATCAAGTTACTAAAAGTGTTTTCATTACTGGAAAAGGTGGGTTAACTGGTAAGATGTAAGAGGATTGCTGGAAAGTGAATGCTGTATGCTAACATTTACATTTGGTAATACTGGATGTATCTTATGAAAATTTTATGTAATTACTGAGAAACGAAAGAGCTTACGTCAGTCTAAACTTGGGATTATTAAGCTTCATTAGGATGATTAGCCACGCCGATTTGGTGGCGAAAAAGGTAGACTATTAGATTTTAACTACTTGGGCTGGGAAAGCGAATTAAAATGTTAAATGGCAGCTATAAACATAACCATCAGGAATTTAAACTCATAATGTTGGATTGGCTTGTGATGAATGTCGAACGAGCAAAGCTGTAGTCTATGGTTCGTCCTCATACGCTCCCATTAGACCACGCTGACTTAATCTTAACCAAAGAGAACTTTTAAGCATTCAATAAATGTGTAGCATCATAAACGAAGCGAGATGCTTTTGATTTGATTCAATGTATCGTCAATTAAACTTTACCGTCATGGCAGGTTATTCGTAAACGAGTGCACATGATATTTAATATAAATTAATCTCTACGTAAGTGGCTGGAAAAGTCATATTTTTCATTATCAACGTTATTGATTTGTTAAGCACAAACAGATAAAAATATAACTTTCGTACAGTTTTCCATCGTGCTAAAGAAAATTAAAACTAAATTTGTCGTTTTTGTTCTCAGTATATCATCACGAAAGGTGGCCCCAAAACTAACGAGTGAAGGTGGAGTAATCAACGTTTCTTGATTGAATTGGCATTCACTTGGTAGAACTCCATTATAAAACGGTTAAAAAAATAGCAATATATAATATTTTAGTTCTACAAAACTATTATGTTATCAGACGAAAATTATTATTATAGCTCTGACGATGCGTGAGCTGAAATAGCTATCAACTATATCTTAAAAAATGATAATTTTGTAGAACTCACATACATTGCTATTTTTTTAACCGTGTTAATCAACGTTTCACCTTACGCCCCGTTTTGACTAAAGGATGTACGGAAATTTACACATTACAAATATGCATACCTTTGCTAAAAAAATCGATTGAAATATATAGAGAGCAAAATTTTTATTAATGGATTCAAGCAGCTCCGCATCTAAAATATAAGAATACTGGAAAGCTTAGTTTTTTCGGCAACATTGTAGAGCAATACATGTATTATATGAAATGCTAGTTAAAATATTTTAAGGCTTTATCAAATAACAAAAGCTGTGTTTTTAAATTTCCATTTAAGAATCATTTTTTATTTAATCTGGTCAAATTTTTAAAAATAATCTTATCATATTTCATATTGTTTTGTAATATTTTTTCTGTATTCAGAGGATAATTCAGGCACGCGCGCCCTCCAAGCATTCAACCAAACAGTCGGAAAACAGGCAAGTATAGCAAAGTTATTCTACAATCTACCACAACACGTGTTTAATAGGAAAACTGTCGTAGAGTTATACCGGATAAAATAGACAAAATAAGTATGTTTATTATAATCTTAAGTGTTCTTAAAATAAAGCAATGTTGATTTGTTGACATCATTCGGAATAATTTTTTTGAGCAAAATTTAATTATTTATTTTGAGGGATGTTATCTGTTATTTTTTATAACTGTCTTATAAGAAAAAATTCTAATTCTGTTGATTAATCTAAAAAATAGTATATTCTTTCAAAGTGAAAACTGTCACCTCTTGATAAAAAGAAATTTGTATTTTAAATACTTAAAAACAATTTCTATTGTATCACACGTCGAAATAGTAATAAAAAGTGTATTTTTAATATTTAAAAAAAATAATAATCATATCGAGAATTATTCCACAAGGATAAATATTTTTCAAAAATATATCGATTTATTTATTTTATACATATTTATAATAAATTATCACTTTATTTCTTTTGCAACTTTGAAACGATTTATGAATGGTAATTTTTTTAAGTCGGAATGAATTTCAACCGAGTAAAGATGGAGAAAGCTCAGACAACAGTAATTATAATACGTTAATGATAGTTTTCGCCAGAGCTTACACTTATTCACGTAAAAAATATATTTTATATATATTAATATATATCGATTGATTTGTATTTACTTGGTAGCACTCCATCATAACGTCCATTCCCAAAAAAACCCAGATTAACTTTAACTTAATGATGCATGAATAAAATTTTCCACATTGTAGAATTTATTAGCACAATGAAACTAGAATGTAAGAACAGAAGAGATGATATATTGTGTACCTTTTCTGAACAGCTATATATAGATAGGTAAAAGTGAGTTTCAATATTGTTCTGATGATGGCGTAAGCCGAAATAGCTTTCAACCTCATAAATTTTGTAAAACCTAAAAAACCATTGCATTATTTTCACCGTGTCATACAGTATATGCTTAAGCTGCAGTCTTTTCGGTTTCACTATTTCCATCTTCAGAGAATTAACAAGTAAATTTTCTCAATTTTTCGCGCGCCTTTAGAAATATCTTTGATTCAAAAATTCCGATTATTGACGCATATATTGATTGATTTATGTACAAATTTTTATTCACCCTTCTGTAAAAGCTTCCCACACACAAAAAGCAACCGCCAATAATCGAAATGGGTCGTAACGAAATTGCCTTGGCATGAAATAATTTTATTTCAAAAGCGATTTTGTTCGGTTTCACAGTGTATTGCCTTTTACGGAGAAAACAAAATTGGGAAATCGAGTTTATTTTCCTGATACATTCCTCGGGCGAGTATTACAATTTGGCAATAATATCTTTCAACAACATTGTCTTAGGTGAAACGAGCTATTTTGCTTTACGCTTTAATGCGTATTTTTTTGCTTAAAAAAATTTCACAAAAACAACAAAGCAAAGCTAGCCAAGAATCAAAAAACCATATGTCATATATAAACTCCTCAAATAATTTATTCAAAATTTCTATAATTAGTATCATATTCTTTCAGTGCAAGATGTCATTAAACAAATTTCACCCAGATACTACTTGTATCAAAGAAAATCGAAGTGATTTTGATAAGAAACATTTAAAAACTTTCTCAGACCTATTGTCCTTTTTAATGCACTACAACTTTATGGTATATTTTCTCAAGACCAGTTTTTTTACGTCAGTGTACTCTTTTTTACATCAGTGTATCGTGCTTAATTGAGTCAGTGTTGTCAAACAGTGCGTGATATTTATGCTTTATACAAATTTGCGTTCTCACTGCTCTATTTCTATTATTTTGGTATAAAAAAATTATTAACATAATTGTATAATTTATGATATCGACTGAAGGTGCTTGATGGAACTTCAATATATAATTTGAATTGTTGCAACTTTGTTGCAACGTCAGTTCTGTTGAATCCGTGCGATGGAATACCTGAAGATGCCGAAGGGCGAAACCCGGGTCGTTTGTGACAAGACATATGGAATCGTACAAAGTTGCAACAATTCAAATTTAATAATCGTATAATATTAAACGTATGACTACTACAACTGATCTTTATTAAAATCCATCGTATATTGTAGTTCACACTATAATTTGACGTCATGTGAAATGCTGTATTTTTCAAATACATAAAAATTCATGCTTAGTTCTATCTGCCAAATAAAATAGTTAAAAATTGTAAGTGAACATATTATTTTTATATAATCGCATATAATATCGACATTTTAATCAGAATGTTTTTTTTTAAGTAAAGTATAGTCTAAGCAGCAGTGACATCAATAGAAAAACATGAAAAATACTGCATTATAATGAAGAAACAATGTCGTTGATTTTTGAATTCCAAATAAACACAAGGAAACAAATACGAACAAACTAACTTCAATATATAATACAGCAATATTTTTATTAGATAGTAAGAAATTTGCATTCAATATTGAAAGGCTAAAAAAATTCTCTGCAACAATCGAAAATCGAAAATTAAAATTGGCTTTTCGGAAAAAGCCATATTGAATTGCTTTCATGAAGTCAATGTATGTTTGTTTTGTTTTTGACAATTGCATTGCAATGCATTTTATTCAATAACTGGAAATAAACGAACCAAGAATTAAACTCATATACTTCAATTGAATAATACTTCCATTACGTACAATAAAGTAAATGTAACACACAAATGAATAAAATTTGATTTTAATTTTTAAAAATAACTTGATCATTAGCCATGTAAATTTTATTAATATCATTTACTACAAAAATATTGTACAATCAAGCATACATCAGGTATCGACAAACAATGGCCCGTCGGCAAAAGACATGATGACGTATCAATAAGAACTTATAATCAACAAAATATGTTTGGAAATATGAAACCTCAGGAAAGGTAATTTACACTTTGAAGGTGTTAACTGTCACTTCTTGATGGATATGCATGATAATTAAAATAATAAATACACATTGTTTAGTACTTTTTCGACAATTTATTTTATGATCAGCACCGGTTTCGCTCATCTTAAGTATTATCAACTAATAATTTGGCACTTTAAAAGTGATTAATGAAACGGATGCGTGTAAACTTACTGTCTTATAAAAAAACTAAACGTTATTTAATTCTTTACTTGAGTATTACTTAATTTTTATTAAAACATTTGGTCAGTTCTGTTGCATCCGTGTGATAGAATGCCTGAAGATGCCGAAAGGTGAAACCAGGGTCATTAGTGACAAAAAATGTGGAATCGTACAAAGTTGTAACAATTCAAATAAAATATTTGAGTATTATTATTCTACAAATAATTTTTTCTATATAAATACATTATATGATAAAAATTAGTATCAAAATTATTCAATTATATATATACTTCTATCTATGCTATGTGCTAACTATCCTTACTTGGTGGAAAAACATGTGTTTTAATAATGAAAAATAGTGTTTAGTGTATTAATTGAATTGGTTTTTACTTAGTAGTTAGAACTCCATTATAAAACGGTGAGTTACTTAACTGTTCCACACTTACTAGCTTAATTATTACCGCACAATTATTTCAAAATAAAGTATAAATTAATATTATATAAATAGTATTATTTCACCGTGTTTTAATCTTTAATATTTTTTTCACAAATTTACTTTCTTCAGATTAGTACCGGTTTCGTTCATCGTGCGCATTAGTAAAATAATTTTAAGAGGTTCTTAACATTTTATTTTTACTTCATTTAAATTGGTTTTATGTGACAAATAATACATTTGTTTTACCTCTAGAACCGTTCGTTTATATATATATAATATATAGCCTTGTTTTAATTCTTAATTGATCAGTTGATAATACTCTCGATGGACAAAACCGCACCTGATCTGGAAAATATAAAAGTGTAGAAATAGTATTGAACATTGCGTTCATTACATAAATATTTACTTTCTAAATATCATCATCCTTATAAACACTCACTTTTTTCCTGGCCAATCGAACTCAATTTTTGTACGTGGCCATCACAAAAAAAGTTTGCTGACCCATGATACAGATGGCGTTCACGATAACCTTAGTAGGATATGAACATTAATTTTAGCCTCAGTAGGCTAATTTAGCCCGTGAGGTATTTACGCAGGCAAAGGGAACGGTAATCTGTTTTATGTATAACCATTTCAATAATTTAGCATAAAATAATTCCAACATATTCAATAATATATTAAATGTTAGTAACTGAATAATTATCCAAGTCAAATTGCAATTAGCATTTGAGTTATCTAAGGCAACGTTAAATTGAATATAACATATTTTGTCTATTAAATATCCAGAATGGCGGTGGTGTATCTCTAAATCTCTTAAAATGTAAATAAATATGATTCAGACGTGATAAAAAAAATATTTTAACTGCATTAAATTTATCAGGTCTAAGATCAGAACTAGTCATAGAAAATAATCATAGTTCTGATGCGGGCGTAAGCTGAAATAACTAAAAACTGTATACCTTTTGTATAAAATAGTGTTCTACCAAGTTAATGCTAATTCAATAAATAACATTATTTAATAAATAAAATTTCCTAAAATTGTACAATATCATAATTTTTTTTCAGTAAATCCCTGTTTTTCCATGTGCAGAATACACATTTCCACGTTAATTTCGTTACAGAAGACGGCCGCAAAAATAACAAGTGTTATTTAGATAATCAACTTGTTATGTTACCCCGTAGAATACGATATAGTGAAATTAAAACTTCACAAATAAACACATTTTTCCTCTTTTGCGTTAAATTTTTATAATCCCATTATATTTCACCTCATTTACAACTCGATTTTTCGTTTCAGTTTCTAGCAGTAAACGTTTGAAACATTTAAAATTCAATTCAATTCAATTTATGAACATATTGTATTAATTGCTTAACGATTTTAAATATTGGGAAACGATAAAATGTTTGAATAAATATTAGAACGCTGAAATAAATTGTTTTCATTTAAAGACCTATTTGCAACGACAGAGCATTGAAAACGCACAAAACGAAACATTCTTATCAATTTATAATATCGAAACAGCTGTAGACTAACACAAAAATATTTTCCAAGCCAATTTGCGTGATCATCTTAATAATAAAAAATATCACGGTGAAAAAATACCAATGTATTTTAGTTCTACAAAATTATTTTTAACAAATATTTGTTATGTTGATAGCTATTTCGGCTCACGCCATCGTCAGAACTATTTTTTCACCGTGTTATAATGGAGTTCTACCAAGTGAATGCCAATTCAATCAACATAATAAAAAAATTGTTTGTCCATAACCCCGAATCAATATTTTTCTTTATTTACGTTTTTTTCTAATAATTTATTTCTATCAAAACGTATAAAGATGGTTTCACTGTGAACATTAACAAAAAATTGATCGCTATTTATCATAATAAACAATCCCTATAGACAAGACGTTTGATGTTGGGCTTTTTAAAAGAAAAATATAAAATTCCCAAAGGCTTATTCTATGCTTAGATTCAATTTCATTTTAATTCCTAAGAAATCTTTAAATTAAGTACAAAAGCTTCGCAAGTTAAGTCGATGTTTTATAAAAGTGATTACCAAAAGCTCAACTAAGACTGTATACTCAAATATTATCTAAACATTTACTAAAAAGCTAATTTATTAAAACAAAAGTTAATGTAAAAGATTTGTTTTTGACAAAGTCTCGTCTTATTTCAGATATTTAATAATACTATGACACAATAGATAACTTTATTTGACGAATATATGAGAATGCTTTAAGAGTGAAGCTAGAGTCGTGATAGAACATTTCGAATCGTACAAAGATTAAACAGTAACTAATTATTTGTATTCCAACGTAAATCAAATTACAAGTCCATTAGAAATATTTCAGGCTTTTAATTTGATTGAGCACGGTGAAAAAATAGCAATGTATTTTAGTTCTACAAAATTATTATTTTTCAGGATATAGTTGATAGCTATTTCGGCTCACGTCATTGTCAGAACTATGTTTAAATGAACATTTGCTTATCTATATATAGCTGTGTAGTAAAGGTACACAATATATCTTCTCTCCTGTTTTAACGACCTAGCTTGTTTCTTGCTCGCAATAAAACTAAAAATTGTAAATGAAACTAAAAACGCGGCTATATTAATAAGTTTACATATGGCACGGAAATTTTCTATTACGGAAGCAAAACTGCTCCCCGTAGCGGGTTAAGCAATGGCGATCGACATATATTAGTTTGTTCGTTAAGAATCCTTTGTGATAGTTGATATCTATTGATTTCCAGCTGTTCTAAAGCCGTCATCTTGCCACCTTTATTACAAATATGCAAATACTAAGGCGCCGAGTTTAAATTTATATTATGCGATTCCTTTATAACGTGATTAGCAAATAATTAGTTTTTTATTCTAGGTAATTGATTACTCAAAATTTTGTATAAACAGCATTTTTAAGAGTATTTTCACTGCAATGGATGCTTTCTGAGAAATATTAATAGATGCTTTTAAGAAACTGTCCAATAAAATTTTAAATTTACTAATTTCTCTTTTACACTCGCACACACTTACTTTCTCGGCTTTTAACTCATCGTGTGCAAAAAGAATGTTGTACTTTTCGTTGCAGACAGATTGTCTCCCAAAAATATTAAATTCAATAAGCTTAAAAAACGCTATAGTATAATATTTCAAACTTTGTTTTTCATTACTTCATTTTTACGAAAAAAGTTGGTCATCATAATAAGTTGCAATTTTAAAACTGTTCGCTTCTTTAAGATAGTTAAAAAGCCTAAACATTTTATTCTCATCTTAGCAAGACATAAATAATAAAAAGCTGACACGATTTCAGGCACAAAAGATATTCTGCTTAAAATTTACATTACTTATTACGTCGGTATCTTTTCGATTCTCTTTTGGGCTATATTTTTAACAAAGACTTCAAATCCCCTATTAAAAATCGCCGGCTTGCAATTTAATAGAGTGTCAAAAGCATTTCAACGTGTTTTGTGATATTGGTTATTAAAAGCACGAAATTTATTCACCTCAAGAAAAAGGTCGCTAAGAGTTGAAGGAGTTTTATCTGTGAAGGAATACCATCGTGATAAGCGCTTTGAAAGTTCTGAGAGCGAAACGTATTTATCAAAGAGAAAGTATTACTCTATGTAGAAATGGTAGTAAACCTTACGTTTAATATCTGCGGAATAATTTGTTCATATTTTTACTGGGATAGTGTGTGGTTTTATATTATTTTGCGTGATAAATAGCGTATAGATATATTTTGCCTATTCCCTGTAAAGCCGCGTAAAAGTTATATTCTAGAACCAAATACAATCTACCCCTCTATAGCGCAGAAATTGAAATTACGTTATATAAGACTATGATGAAGGTATTAAGAAAATTATTGCATTAAACAATCAGAAAAACTTTTCTTATTCTCTCTTGTTATTTCTTACAAAAAATAATTTTAACAAGTCGACAATCTGAAAAATGTAATTCATAGCTAGCCCGCTTGATATTTAATCCCACGGTTAAATTCGTTTATATTTCCAACTATTAAATTCCTCAATCGCATTTTTATGATAATTGATTATCGTAAATAAAACATTTACACCAAATACTCATTAGCAGTGTATATTGTATATAAAATTATCGTGTCTATAGTTAAGTATCATTAAAATCAAATCAGTACTTATTATAATTGTTTCAGATATAAGCTTAGCTTGGCTTTTGTGGTCATATTAAAATTATGAAAATTTAAATTCAAATTTAATATTGAAATTCCACTTAGCACTCACAGTTGATATCGTAAATTGTATTTCAATTACATGTTAACACACGATGACAAATTAGTATTTCATTTTAGTTCTACATATCTTATAATTTTTGTACAACTTAAATACATTGCTATTCTTTCACAAGTTTATAATAAAGTTCTAACATATATTTGACAATCCAATCAATGTATGTTAACAGTTTATTTCCAGAAAAACAAGAATGATAAATAAGTACTTCATTTAGATACAAAAATTATTTTTTTCGGGATGAAAGACAATGAGATGGGACAAAAGTAAAAAATTAGAAAAAAACTCTGTGTAGGAATGTGATAATCGATTGAAAGATTAATTTATGTAAGTATGCCCTCGAATATTTAAGTTCTTGGTCGTGAAATTGATTAAGTTATCAACAATGACATTACAAGACTCCAACAAAATAATGAATACATAGATTTTTTAAATAATGGAAACATATTTTATAATACTTATTTCCAAAATATATTTTTTTATCGGGACTGGTTTCGCTCATCAGAAGCATTATCAACTGATAGAATACAATATACATGTAAATATATATATACAAAATATTTGAGTCAAATGTGATTCATGTAAAATGCATTCGTAGACGTTATTTTACTGCCCTTTCATTTATTTCGTCTTGGGGACAAAGTCAAAGATAACAATACACTCAGTGGTAAGTCTCGTCTTGGGTTATCTCAAATCCCTCTTCTTCCAGATGATTCAATTACTTTCTGGAGTTTTCCTTTTGCTCGAAATAAAGTTTCTTGGATATTCATTCATTCAGAAGTAGATACTGAAAGCGCCAGTGACGTGCTGTCTAAAAGGATTCCATACGGTATTTCAACATGATATGATACATAAATGATAGGATTGTCAATGTTTATGACACAGAAATCCGCAATAACGACATCACGCAACGGTAACAGAATAATAAATATGAAAACCCTTTGTACGTCTTTTATAAAATAATAATATAAACCATTTGTATTATAGTATTCCTACAAGAATTATACGCGAAGTAATTTTACTTTTGATGCGACGTACGACTAGTTAAAACATGAACTAATTCTATTAAAAAAAACAATCAATTTTGTGACACATTTTAATAGAATTCAAATTTGAATGGTAAAAAATTTGTACGATTCTACATGTTTTATCACTAACGACCTGGGTTTCGCCTTTCGGTATCTTTAGACATTCTATCACACTGCAACAGAACTGACACACAATAAACAGTAAGCATCGTCTTTATTCCAAATTTATACCTATTGCCGAAAAGCGAAACTCGGGTCGTTAGTGACAAAACATGTGGAATCGTACAAATTATAAGCAATTCAAATTTGACATTGGAATTCCATTAAGCACCTTCAACCGATATCATAAATTAAATAGAATTTTATTGAGCTTAATTTCACTTTATATAAGTTTTCTTCATATATATAACCAACAACATTAAGTTTCGGTATTTTAATCGTACACAAATTCGACCAAAGTTTCCCATTTTTATATAAATCAAAAATACAGACCAATCTTATGACTTTAACTGTCATTTGTTTTACGAAAGACATTTTCATTCTAATTTTGAATGAAATGTGAGGTTTGAAACATTAGTGAAACAATTTATTCCGTTTTACCTTGTATACAAAGTAATTTAGGTAATTTCAAAATATATTTTAAATGTAAATAACAATTTTCATTATCATATTTTCCTAATTTTAGCCAAAAATATGAAAGCATAACAGCTCAAATTTCAGAAAAGATGTAAACTTATTAGTATTAGTAGAGTTACCTTAAATATAGTTTGATCATAGATCTGTCGATGGAAGAGGTAAAATAACTATCAAAATCGTTATCAAAAAAATGAGCTAAATACTTCAATATTTTCGCCTCATTACTTAAAATTTTCAATGTTATGGACTTTGTAAATTGTGTAATATAATAATATATTTTAAGCTTTATATTGGGAAAATCTTACAAAAATATATTAGGTATCAATTGAAGAATATTAAAACAAATAAACTTAATTGTGAAAGAAAAGTTTCTCGAACTATTGTTATCAATTATTAAAAAAATTATATCTACAAAATATTTTGTGTACGACCAGTCGTCGCTCTTTGTTTGAACCTTTTATCTTCGATTCGTATAAATGCGATAAAAGCTTTCAAATATTAATTTCAACAATAAAATTATTTAATGATTGAGTCACAAAACGATTTGGCTCTACAATTAATTTCAGTAATGGTTCTTTTTTACTTTATAGGTATAGACTCTAAGAAGAGATATTGTGCAAATGTTTTGCGAGCAGTTTCAATAAAAAATATATATATTGAGATTTCGTTTGTTTTGCATTCAAAACGAATTTGATTGTATAAAGCAAGCTTAAAAAGTATCATTTAAATATTTTAATGATTAATTGAGTTAATTGTTATGCCATAATTATTAACTATCATTAACTTTTAAAAAAAAAAACTTAAGCTTTACAAATGATGTTATTTTTTCATAAAATAATTTTTTCTCCATGTCACTGTCGAATTTTCACCAGATGAGATATTTTATTTAAATTTGTTAAAGTTATTCCTAAGTCATTGAAAGACTTCAAGGTGGGATTATGTTCTGATCGACGCAGACGGGACTTAAAACTTCGAGTCCCCGGGTAATTAACATGCCCTCTGCTAAATGCTACCAACTCCGGTGATTAATCAAACGGAAAAGGTTCATAAATACACATGGGTACAAAAAAGTTTTTGAATACACAAGATCACAAAAAATCTTGAATATGAGTAGAATTTCAAAAAAATAGTTATTGTAAGTAAATCATAAGGGAGGTAATAGACTGGATTTTATTAAATCTACAATGTATCTTATGAAAACTTCTTTTGCATGTTATTAAGTTGTTTATCACAAACAAGCTTTTGGACACGTGGATTTAAATACATGAACGAAAACAAATAATGTGAAAGAATACAGGTCTTTCATTAATAATAATTTAAAAAATCTTTTTTATTCATCACTATATAATACATACAAATCAATGTGTGTTCGTAAGTTCGTCCTTTATGCATTACCACAGCATTCGTCCAATCATTATGAAATTTTATATTTATCTTAAGAACACTTCTACAAAGGTTTTTGCACACAAATTTATTCGTTTATTCTAATTTATAAAAAATAATGTTTGTTTACTTGTTCGTATTTTATACGTTGCCATACCGTTCATACGATTGCAATTAAACTTTATCAACGTATTTCTTGCACTTTTTCAATGGTTATAGGAATACAACAATTTATTTACAGAAGGTCTTATATACAAACATCAATGTTTGCTCATATTTATGCCTTGCCATATGCGCCAGTTTTTAATAAATTTTATTTTACTGTAGAAAATAATTATTATTTGGCATATATTTCAGCCTCGCTGTATTGTTAAAACTATTATTTAAATGGTTTTATTTTATTAATATTTTTTGCTAAAACATTAAAAAATCTAAAGAAAGTTAAAAATATTTAGAGATGAAATTTTGTAGAGACTAAAAAAAAGACAAAATTTCATCTACAATTCAAAATAATAATAAAAAACACTCGTGAAACTTAATATTATTATTGGATGTATTAACCTTGTATAAATATAATTTTCCTGAAAACCTACACAATCAAAGCACTTTGATTCACTAAAGATTATTTTTAAGAGCTTGAAACGTCTGGGAATAACAAAAACCACACCAACAGCTTGTAAGTATTAATGAAAAGTTTTTTTTAATATAAAACATATAAGCGATGAAAAAATCGATAGAAGATATAATTTTTCATATAAATACCATAAACAATGAGCTACAATACAATTATGTTCCATTATAAATGTTACGAGTGAAAACATATAAACTAGAATATGGTTACCTGACCAAAATGAAAACAACGACAATAACATTATCAGTAAAAGCGATACGATGGCACAAAAGCTTTTATGAAGAGCTGTATTAAATCAGCTTTTATTAATGGATCTACGTGGTTTATTTTACACAAACAATGCACTTCTAACGGTTCTATTGTACAATAGCTCGTAAAGCGACTAGCAGATGGCATCGATAGATAAAACTTAACTATGCTCAATACTAAAGTTAGGTATATCTAAGATTCATTTAATATTACTGCGTAGTCTATCAACTCATACATAAAAGATCATTTCTATGTACTACATTATCTATTAAAATATACCACGGTGAAAAAAATAGCGATGTATTTTAGTTGTACAAAATATTTTTTTTACATATAGTTGATAGCTATTTCGGCTCACGCCATCGTCAAAACTATGCTTAAACGAACATTTGCTTATCTATATATAGCTGTATAGAATAGGTACACAATACATATTTTCTCATGTTTTAACGACATAGCTTGTTTCTTTCTCGCAATAAAACTAGAAATTGTAAATGAAACTAAAAAGGCGGCTATATCAATAAGTTTATATATGCCACGGAAATGTTCCATTACGGAAACAAAACGGCTCCCCGTAGCGGGTTAAGCAATGGTGATCGACATATATTCGTTTGTTCGTTAAGAATCCTTTGTGATAGTTGATATCTATTGATTTCCAGGTGTCCTTAAGCCGTCATCTTGCGACCTTTATTAAAAAGATGCAAACACTTTTGTAATGCATTGTATCTTTGTAGGTTCATTGCTTGTTACTCAAGTTTTTGTATAGGACTAGAATAAATTTAGCTAGGACAAAACTAGTGGTAAGATCACTGCTCCTGTTACGCCCCATTTTTTTAGGATTGGAAGCATATGAGAGAATTTTTGACATCAAAAATACTTATCCCTTTGAACATAGTCTATTGAAAGAAATGTTATTTGTATTTGAATATGAGTCCGTGAGGTCCATCCCGAAAGCCAGCAAAGTTGATCATTGCATCACAGACATTAAAAAAGAAATTACAAAATAGTCTGTCTTAAACTTTTTTTAATGTAATTAATATTATACTAGAAAACATTTACTTGAAATATAGATAAATCTACTACTAAAAGAGACTTTGGTCTTTTTAATCAACTGTGATCTTTTATGGACATATTTCAGTGAGTTTGTTTAAAAGTTGACCAACGTATCATAAAAAAGAGTCGTTAATAACCAAAAGATATGAACGGTAAATGAGTTGTAACCACAAAACAGATAAAACCTGTTTTAGTAACTTATTTTTGCCATTATTAACTTTTATTGACTTCCCAAAGTAATGACCTCTATAACCATCTTTTGATTTATTTTGAAAAAAGGTTATCAAACTTACAAATCTACTCAAAACTGAGCTTTACTTACACGGCCATTTTTTAGCTTAGGGGAATTGTGTAATGGCGAAATCTGTTGAAGAACAATATATTGCAAAATAAATTCAAATCAATAATCTATTAAGTGTTCAGTTACAATTGTGAAATCTCATTAGTAAGATTAATGAGTGCAAAATTTCATATTTATCATAATGTGCACTAAAATATTACGAATGTGTTATGTTCCATTATAATTTATTACAAAATTCATTAAAGAAATTATCAGGTAAATATTTACCTTATCCAAGTCATTCTACCCATTGCAACTGAGTAAAAGTAATTTTTGTAGAAAGTTTTTGAGACTTGCTTTTTGTCCCATATCAATAAGAAAAATGGTTACATTTTTTGTGACGATTTTATAGTTAGTACTGTAAATCATTTTTGTATATTTATTGAAACCGCGAAAAGAATTGATTACTCTATTAAAAAAGCAAAAAGAAATATGAGTTCTTTTCATCAGCTCTTGACTTAATCTTTAATCACCCAAATTTTTTATACAAGCTATTAAGAAAGTCCGAATTTACATAGTGAGAAAAATATACTGAACATAAAAAACAACCAAATGCAAAACTAAGAATTCGGTATCAATATTAATGAATTTCTTTTAAGATTTCAAAGTATAATTTATAAAATAAAATTAAAATAATTTTTTCAAATGAATTTTATCCTATATATATTGTGCATTGAGTGAAACATAATTTAGGGCATTTAAAAATATATTACGTTAAATATTTAAATACAAGAGTGGATTCATAAAAAAAAAGTTTTTTAACCAAACTATGAACTTACTGATTGAACTAGAATTGGTTTGGGTAGAATTCTATTATCAATTATTTTAGATCAACTATATTGCATTCATTTGTTATCAGCTATTTCGGCTAGTCATTATCGATAAAACAATAGTTCTGGACGATGGGTAAATCTATAGACCACTTATAAGGTGATTTTTATGACATTCATCCTAATGCGTAAGTTCCTGTGATAATTTCGTCTTTTCTCGCATTATTGACGCTTGGAACGTAGAGAGGCTAAGTAACTAATTGATTTTCTCGTATCATCTTTTGGAAAAACGGTTTCCGATTATTCACTTGTCATTTTTTACAATATCGGATTTAAAAACACACATACCCCCTATAATCAACTATGACGTCCTTATGCATGGTATAAGCAGTCATTTCCCGTAGCGTAACACGTTAAGGTTTTACATTATTTAAGTGAAAAGGTTGTCTCAGGAGCAATCGTTCAAGGCTCGGTGGCTTACACTTATGAGTGCATGTTGTATTTTAATTTATTTAAAAACGTCAGTATACGTGCCGTAAGACGCTGCCAACTTTCAAAATCTTTACGTCTCAGTAGCCACTAAGTCGGAATGACTAGTAAGACTGACAATAGGTCGGACCGACTTCTGCAATTGTTTCTGCTTTTTGGAAAAAAGAGGACAGTTCCAGAGGATGTAATCAACATCCTGTAATTCGCCACATATTCCTGTCGGTCCATTCACTATCTTGCCAATATTGATGAGTTTTTATATTAAGAAGAGGGCCTAAAAACAATACTTTTAATTTCATTTGCCTGTAATTTCTTGTTAAATTAATAAGTAATTGGAATATATAAACACAAATATTATTTCAGTTTGACGCTGAAATTTTTAAAAACGTATAAATATGTCTTCATATTTTACTTAATTTTCTGCCAGTCCAAATATATATAACATAATATTCTTGGCATAAAACGAACGTTACTTCAAACGATTGCAACATTTCAATAAAGAGCTGGTATTTCATGCATTCAATGAAAACGCCGCATTTTCATACTTCTACCGGTTTTCACTGATTTTCTTTAAATAAAAAGCTTCGTTAAACTTTTTACGATAATAATAATACTGCCAATTTTCCAATGTCATGTTTGTAGACCTCTTTTAATACAGCTTTTTATGATTATTGTGATTATCGTCGATTCGCTATATAGATAGCTTCATAAAAGAAAACTAAGCTACTCTGTCATTGAGAAAATTATCTCTATTCCCAGTGACGTATAAAATTAAATAATAGTTTAAATTTCTCCTTCAAATACCAATTTTCACTCTTTTTTACATTACGGAATGTAGCAAGATAAGTTTTGTAGCTTATGATCTGAAAGAATAACATGCAGAAAAATAACTAAGTTTTCGGGTAAATATTAAACTATAAAACACAATAATGTGGAAGTGAAATGTACTTGGCAATATATTTCTTTCGGCTTATACGAATTACAAATACGGATTTCGGCATTTTTGAGAATCTTAGTATATTATATCGAGTATCATACTCTACTTAATCTCATAGCTTACTAATGGTGCTGCCTTTTTGGTGATGCATGATTGTTTAACGATATTACGTAAAATATGAATTGGACCGAAAAATTGTTTTATTTTTATAACTAAGCACTTATTGAAATAAAAATCTGAGTATCATTTAAACAGCAACGCATTGAAAAAATTGTGTTTAATATTAAACAATACGCAAATGAGTAAATCAAATGAAATCATAAATTGAATTATTAAGGAAGTGATTCCAATTTTGTTCGTTTTTTATTTTGTTTTTACACCCTCTAAGCAAATACTCATTTAATACATTAAATAAATACAAAATCACATGAATATTTTCCTAGATTTCAAACGAAATTTTTATATTTGTTTGACTGTCAAAATACAACCGGCCATCCAAATGTCAAAGCATTTTAAAGTATGGTAATATATTATCTTCCGGTTACGATTATAAGATTATTCCGATTATTTATTTTAGAAAAAATTAATAGCGTGGGAACTCAAATAAAAAAATCATAAATTATTGACTTTTAGACTTTTTCAATGCATATAGAAATTACAACTAATATGTCCTTTATATAAAATGATTTTTTAAAAGCTATATTCATCCTTCTTTTCATATATCTTTACCTATAATTAAAAAATCAAATGTTAACTAAGTAAACATTAAATTTTACTTTCAAACTAAAATTACTGTTTCTATCACTATTTAATCGGATAATGTATTATTTAACATATCAACCTTTTCTCTAACCTGCCATGTTAAGAATATTCTATCAACAATTAAATAAAAAAATATTTAAATGGAAACGGTCTTGATCATTTGGAGGTTTTTAGTACAAATCAGACAATATTTTAGCGCAAAAATTAGCTTTGAAACGATAATTTTGATGCTGTATTTTGAATTATCAATTATTAAATCAGTTTTATCAGCCTTCTCAACAGTTTAGACGCCATAAGCAAGTGATTTAATAAAAAAACTCATCTATAGACCTAAAAAATGTATATACCAACAAGACACTGTAGAATGGGAGAACCTGTTTTATTTAATATACCCAAATACAATGTTCAAGAATCCGATCTAAAATAATTCGTTTTGTTCAAAATTTTTGCTTTCGCATGAAATCATGTAGGTTAAAATAAGTGTTAAATAAATCCGAAAAGGAAACGCGGTCTACGCCGTAGCATCAAGTCTATGTCGTAGATAGTCTACACAACTGTAGCACTCCCTTGTCGGTCTTTGGGCAGATCGGTGGCGAGTATATTTCGGTCAAACATGCCCCTGAAGGACTCACCAAGGTCTGATTTGAAATAGAATACAGGGCTGTATCATATCTTTGATAAATTTACTTTTTTAATGTTAATATTGGATACTTTGTGATGAATTATTTATTGTTTACTCTAAACAAAAGATCTCTAACCAATTTATTTCATAAGAAACGCAATATCATAATAATTCATTTAATATCATCAAAAATAGAGCCTGAGAAGTAATATTTTTTTTTATAGAAATAGGTTGTTTAAACAGTATTGAATAGAACAAAAATAACGTTTTTTTTAGGAAAATATAATATAATGCTTTTTCACCGAAAAGTGACAGTTAACACATCTAAAGTGAAATAAATAAACACATTGTTTTGAATATTTAAAAAAATGCAAAGATAGAATTGCATAACTAAAACGTGAATAATGAAATATACTACACTTTTTTTCTGCTGAGAATATTTTTATTAGTCTTAAATAAACGTTCTGCAAGCAAATCACGTAGCACGTGAGTCCTAACTTCTTATTTATTCAACAGTGACATTGCATTCCATCAACATTTTTCTCTCTATTTTTTTAATCTTCATACACCACAGCTTTACAAAATACGTACGAAGCTTTTTCCCAACGTACACTTTTGAACTAATAATATTTTATATTTAAAATTAAACAATCAATTGAATTTTGATGGTAAAAGTTCAGTTTGTTAGAGGGTAGTAGGTTTATTGAAATAAACAATTTTTTGAATTGTTACAACTTTGTACGATTCCACATGTTATGTCACTAGCAACCTGGGTTTCGCCTTTCAGCATCTTCAGGCATTCCATCACACAGATGCAATAGAACTGACGTAAAATAAACAGTTAGCATCGTCTATACATCAAAGTTATTAATTACAGGAAAACACTTAGCCCAAGGCATTCAATAAATTACAGCTAAAAATAATTTAATAATATTAATCTAATAATATTTGACACAATTACCTGTGATAATTTTCATTAACGATATTATTAATGACTCATTCTTGAAAGGGTCTTTTAAGAAATATTAATCAAGTAACATTAAAATATATAAATGGGCTTTTTTCCATATAGAGAATGCTTACTATCAAACATAACAAAATAACATAAACGAAATAAACTATGGTATATTATTAATTCAGCAAATAGGAAAGAGGAAATAATAAAAGGTAAAAACCCAATATTATACCTTGATCAAAATATCGTGTTAGTGAGAGTGAGTGAAATTTATTTATAGTTTGATAATTTTTTTATTTGGTATAAAAAAATCCTTCATTTTATTTGACAGACACTTCTTTTAAGGTGTTAACTGTCACTTCTTGGTGAAAAGGCATGATATTTTAAATAACTGGAATATTTTTTTTTACTTATTTAAATTATATATTTTTTGATCAGGACTGGTTTCGATCATCGCTAGCATTATCAATTAAGCAGCTGATAATGCTCGCGATGGACGAAACCGATCATAAAAAATGTGTTTTTATTACTCAAAAATGACAGACATTTTAAAGCTAAACCGACCATAGGATACACATTTTTAATTGAAAATTGTTTTTCTTTCGAAAGTAATTTAATATTGAAATCGTGTTTACTTTTCTAAAAGTAGTTAAGTAGTTAAGTTTAAAAACATGACGTCTCACAGTCATATCCTCGTTGTAAGCTAGGTGACTGAGTTATGAGTAGTTTTCGTTGAAGAGATTCTTTTGAATCTCTATTAGGAGATAATAAGCTTACGTTTGAGAGAAAACATATTTACAAAAATAAATTATAAATTTTACAGCTTATAATACCAGATTATTGGCCAAAAACTGTTTGATAGTTTCAAAGAAGCTACATCTCACTTTGCATAACTGAAGTAAACATTGATACGTCATTAAAAAAAGCTCAAATAAAACATAAACATTAAAAAAGTGTCAAGTAAAATTGTGCGCGAAACCGCACGTGTCTGAAAATAATTGTACGTGAACGTTTAATTAATTTAATTTTGTATTTTTTGTACAGCTTTGAGTCCGCACATTGCATAAAAATGGCTGCCCAAGCACCACCGCAATTAATTTTTAATTCGTTTTTCTGACTTCGTTACATACTAAAAGCCTTGAGGGAGGAATTTGCAAGGCTTTCGCGGCGAGAGGGAGACTGCGGTGTATGCACGTGACAGTTAGGGCCGAGCACATTTATCACTGTGACGCGGCACCCGTGACGTAGAAGAACCATCCCAGAGCTTTTTCAGAATAAATCCGGTCTGTCCTTAAGTTATTTTGTACAAGGGTTTGTTTCTTTGTTTTTGTTAAAATTTTTAACGAAAGTTTACGAATTAAAAACGATTTTATCGTATCTTCCTTTTCAATTCTTGCGTTGGTGTTGATTTTTAAGCGAAAATTTTCTCTAAAAAGCGTTCAAAATAATATATCTAACTTTTTTTTAGAAATCAGTAATTGATTTTTATAATGGATGAATATTACAAGAGATGTAAATTAATAATTATTATTAGATTTATCTTGCCTTGGGGTAAGTGTTTCTGTAATTAATAACTTTAGTATAGAGACGATGCTAACTGTTTATTTTAAGTCAGTTCTGTTGCATCCGTGTGATAGAATGCCTGAAGATACTTAAAGGCGAAACCCGGGTCGTTAGTGACAAAACATGTGGCATCGTACAAAGTTGTAACAATTCAAATTTGATACTGAAATTTCATCAAGCAACTTCAGTCGATATATATAGAATGTAATGAAAAAAATAATTTTTATAAATGAATACTTCTTATCGCCAAACAAGCTCATATATTAGACAAAATACTTAATTGTATCAACATAAACAAAAACAAAATATATTTATTATTAAGAAAGACACGAAAATGAATCAAAGAAATAATATAATAAGAATATAATGATAAATAGTGATTTCAAAGTTTATTACAAGGATATTTTTCTAAATTTACGTTTATCTGAAGAAAAGAAACATTTGAGGATTTTATACGTAGATATTATAAAATATACTATCACCAGAATTGGTTGGTGTTACCTTGTTTCTTCGCGCGCTGTTTTTGGTTGAGTCTTACGAAAAAATGCATTTAACGTATATTAAATAATTTCTTCATTTTGTTTAATGATACCACTTCTCTAAAACATTAACAACAAAGACAAACGCATGAAATTTAAAAAAATTATGAACGTGAGTTGTGTTTTAAATAACCGTTTTTATGGCTCATAAAACGTAAAGTAAAGAGTTACGATTCATAAATTGTAATCAAATTATTTACTACAAAATGTAATTTGGTTTTTGTTAATCCTTTGCGAAATGATATTAAAAGGATTTCTGCAGAATAAATAACATAATATTTGCCCACAAAAAAAAATACAATTTAATGTGTATGTACATTGTTCTTTGTTCTGTTGAGTAATTGCTTAATTAATTTAAGTTATTCACATATTGTGAATGATGTTTTTTGAGTCTCAGTGAGAGTCATAAATATTGTATGATATATAATTTTTTTTATGTGTCTAGCAAATCAAGATTCAGTGACTTGGTGATTAGCGTAGGAACGTAAACGACCGAACGGAGTGAACATAAATAATTGAGATTATCAGTGTTTATCGTAGACAAATGTGACAGGAAAGACAAAAAAATAAAAAACAATCACCATTGACTTATTCTATAAACAAAATTCAATTCAATTTATTAGATGCTGATATTTTGATATTTATAAAAAAAACTTCAATGAACGTATTTTGTTATAAAAAAACTGCTCATTTCGATCGATACATTATAACTAATTTAGTGTAATAAAGGCAACTGAAGTATATATAAAAATAAAGATGTAACTTTGTATCTACTTCCAATTGAGTTAACATCGGTATTAAAGTTAAGACGATTGTCATTCAACTATACATTTAGAATTATAAAAGACAATTACATATACTTAAGTGATACAATTAACTGACCCACTATTATCACAAGGCATGTTTATTTTAAAACAACCAATTCAGGCACATTAAATCAGTAAAAAAATACTGTTTAGCTTGGTGAAATTATAATAGTATATCCTAGCGTATTAAATGTATTTAAAAACTCAGTTTTAGATTGTAATACATTTGAAACAATATTTTTCCAAGATGCATTGTTTTATGTTACCATATACGCTATAAAAAATGTAATAGCAATAATAATAATAAAAAAAAGAATTCAGTAATCAATTATGTATTGACAACTGTCTGTCATGCATTTTTTTACAATGAAACATGTTTCATGAAATATAAACCATAATATTTATTATCTTTATAATAAATTTCGCTACTTTCGCATCGCTATGTCTTTCGTTTCCGCTTTCTGGACAAAATTCCGCAAAAATCACGGTTTATAAAACATATATTCATATTTTATTATTTCACATCTTGTTCAACTGTATGAATGGTTCTTTGCTAAGAACGATTAAGACTAAATAAATTTATTTTGAAAATGCAATATATATAATATACTTGACAATTAAGTTTGTGTGGGATTCAACAGAAGCTATCTTGATACGCTTTTTGAACTCAAAAATCGTTTTTATTTGAGAATTTTTTTTTGACATCTTTTTCATATATAAATCTAAAGTAGTCAAAGTTTTTAACTTTCAAGCTTTCGAATCTTATCTTTGTAGCTGAAAAAGTATCAAAAATTGATAATGCTGTTGGTCATACGAGTCGTTATTTGCTAAGGCTGTTTAACTCGTTTTATAAAAAAAAATACTTATAGGGGTGACTTTTAGCATTTAAATCAGTTTTTTATTCTTATTTTAGTTTGTCTTTTGTTATTTGAATGTGTACTTAAATTATATATTTATTATCTTTTCTACTTAATAGGTTTTGATAAATGAATTTTGATATTTTTATTACGTTTTGTGTTTACCAACCATTGCTGTTATATTTTTAAAGAGCATGGCATACAAATTTCTTCCAATTCTACAAAACATATATTCATTGTAGCGGGAAAATCCTGAACAGAAATATTATAAACGGAAATGAGCCACCTGTTCTATTCTCAACACATTTTCTGCTAAGCCGTCTATATGATTGCCATCACTAAATATTTCAAAAATGAATGTAGATATCTAAGCGTTAAAAAAACTATAGAGACTAAGCTACACTTTTAAATAAAAATTAGTTTGTATTATACGTGAAAGTGTTATCAACACGCGTGAGTATCAACTATTAAAACACTGTAAATTGCCATCTCAAAAGTTAACATTACATCCATAAAGAAATTCCTATGTTGTTTTGTTTTTGATTTATTAAAAAATATATATATAAATTTACATTCATGACGATTTTCTATGAAATTTTCGCTGTTTTTTTAACGCACGTAGATTTATCATAAGTTTTAATAGTGTAATGAAAATATGATACGCATAAAAGAATCATATTGTCATAGAAGATAGTAAAATATTGACGTTTTCCTTGAACGCAGTATACCAACCACAGCTGTGAGTAGCTTAATCATACCCCGAGGGTATTCTTTAATAACAAAATATAATACGAGGAAATCTAATAACAAACATAACGTCAGAAGAGCCATGCTAACAAAAGGCAAATAATGCGGTTTAGCCCTAAAGCCAATATATCAGCTTTCACTGAATCTTGTTGAGTATTCACTCAAACTAAGCTTATAAAAAAGCTCCTTAACAATATCGCCTTGAAAGATGTTTTGATTTGACTTAGAGTTGAAATCTTTTCCATTTAAAACTTTACTGTCTTTTATCCAGGAGGTCAACGCTTCCAAGATAAATTAGATTTATGATTTATATGTAAGTACCCGCAGGAGTTGCAATGCTATTCAAAGAAAGAAAGATAGTGTTTGTGCTTTAATTCTTTTCATCTAACTGCTTTTAAATACACAGTATTTTGTGTTATGACTTTTTTACGACGCGTGAGCAGACCATATAAAGCTGTTAGTATGAGGAGGATATTCAAATGGTTAAGTGTATTAGTTGATAGTGTTAGCAGTGAGGAAAACTGATTCTGATTTAATGGTTGTACTTATTCAGAAACCTTCGCGAGCGTATGCAAAACAACTATTTTTTATAACAAATTGGTCCAGATATAGTATTTATTTTAATTTTAAAACATTTGCAGGCGTGTGCACAACAATTCAAAAAACTTTCATCACAATCAAATGAATTATATAAGAATGCATAAGGAACAAATAAACATTTACTTTTATATTTATGGAAATGATATTAAATGAACGTGCTTGATGAAATTTCTATGTAAAATTTGAATCGATGAAACTTTTAACGATTCCACATGTTTTGTTAATAACAATCCGGGTGTAATAGAACTGACTTTTATATTACAGCCATATCAAATTTGAATTTAAATTGATACTTTCGTTATTTATCTTATGATTATTTTACCAAATATAATAACGTAAGCTTACGTGAACTTACTTAATTGATATAATAATTAATTTTCCTTATTTTTTTTTAGTATCCATGAAAAAGAGACTTTATGTTAAATAGTAGCTGGCAATTATTAAGCTTTTTTCATTTAGAATTTTCACCATTAACACAATGTAATAAGCTAGTAATTAGTATTTATATCATCATCATCAGCCGGGGTCGATCCACTGCTGGATGAAGGCCTCCCCCTGCTTTTTTTTTTTTCAGGGGGGGTTTGGACATAGCAACACCACGCTGCCCAGGCGGGTTGGTGTTCGGTTTTCTGTCTGGGTTTTCCTTCCCATAGCCAAGAGAACACGGCACTCGGTGTTCCCGAGCGGTCACCCATCCAAGCACTATCCGCGCCCAATGTTGCTTAACTTCGGTGATCGCACGAGAGCCGGTGGTATGGTCGTTGGCAGTATTTATATAATGATTAGTAATATTATGGAATAATATTTATTGTCAAGTATCGATAGTTCAACCTATCATGGACTTGAAAAGTAAGGCATTGAATTGAACAATTCAAATCAGCAAAATATTCTATATATAATAACTTTTTATTGAAATTGTTTTATATTACGTAATATAAATCAATTGTTTATCTATAGTTACATTGTAAGACTATTTCTTGAAAACCGCGCCATGTTTGCAGTATGTCTTATTGTAAATATGTATGTATAGGTGCCGAAAGTGTATTGACAAAAATAATACGTAAAGCGACATTGTTGATGTATTAAAAGCCTTACTCTGATAAAACGCGCCATTACGCGCGAAAAGCTTGGCTAATAAATGCGTCATAGACAAACACTTGACGCAACGTTCTTGGATCGTGTCTTTAGTTGTATATTTCAAAGATAAATATATCAGAATGGATTAAGTAAGCACGATTCTAATGGATACTCTAACAAAATGTATTGTTGCGCAGTGTTTCTCAAACTGTTGCCAAAGCCTCGCTATCGAAATCACTAAAGTAATTTTTAAATGTTTTCTTTATAATCAGCATGTGATATTGAAGTATATCCATCCTAGATAAAGAATTTACATTTATATATATTTGTAAAAGACTTCACATAAATAGTGTAAAATTTCAGTTGTTTCTTTAAATATAGAAAAATAATCTTTTTTTCACCAAAATGGTATTTTAACACTTCTTTGGGAAAAAATTATGTGTACATATATTTGAGAGGGACCGTTGCTGTAACCATAAATTGGTAAAGCTTGCTATGAACAAAACCGGTGCTGATCATAAAAACTTTAATATTGTGAAGAAAATAGATAAAATGTTTTTCTTATTATTAATTTAAAAATATTATTACATCACCAAGGCAACCATTTTTTGCAAGCATGCATTTTTAATGAGATAGAATTCAACAACACAAGATTGTTGATCCAAATTATTTTTGTTGGAAAAATATACACCATTTTTCAATTTATTTATATTAGAAGGTTAATTTATTATAACGTCAGTGACTTTCGCTCTTTGAATATATGTCATTCATCCCCTGGTGCTGTAAATATTTTTCGTCACTAAATGATCATATAGTTATAAAATATATATAGTATTATATGACAAGATAAAAATACACCTATATATATGTGTCAAGTGTGAACGACACAGTAAGAGTGTGACACGGTACATCACCACAATTTGTCCCGAAAAATCAATCATTCTCAATTTTGTGAAAAGTATATTTTTAGGACAGAAAAGGGTCATAGCGACCTTTATATCTTAGCCCAAGTTTCTCTACGAGCGATATTCCCGCCATATTTTCATTTGGGTAACGTTTGACAGCTAGGCTTAGTGTTGCCACTCGAACAAAATCGTTTCCCTGCACCGAACTAACCGCCCTCCTGGGGTTGCCAGTTTGAAAAAGGAAAACACATAAAATGTTTCATTCCATTTTATTTATGGGTCTGACCGTAGCTCATTTTACGCTGGCTTCGATATCGCGTCTCGATGCGCACAATGATATTTCCTTTTTATTGCCTTTGGGTTGAATCGTAAATCTGGTTAACTAAACTGAAATGATGGAGGTAAGTATTATATATCGCGTCATATTATTTTGCATAATGTTGAATTGTTTTGGTACTAAAGATATATCGGATATATATTAACGTCATCAATGTATTGCGTAGTGTATGTGTGTATGTAACTTCACGAATGTTTATGTATTTTTAAATGATTTTAAATTGTAGAATAAAGAAAATTCTATACAACAAACAAATCATTTTTTCTCAGTGCGTTTGAGGTTCACTAAAGGTAGTAGGTATACAAAACCATGGTTTTAACTCAAATACTTTTTATAAATAGACTTGTTTGTAAATTGTATTCTATCAGTTGATAATGCTCGCAATGAGTGAAACCGGTCCTGATCAAAAAAAATATTATGGAAATAAGTACTAAAAATATCAAATTGTAATTTTTACAACTATGTACGATTCCAAATGTTTTGTCACTAACGACCTGGGTTTCGCCTTTCGGCATCTTCGTGCATTCTATCACACGATAGACTGACGTCAGTATGAAGGTCGGTTAGGTTAGTTCTGTTGCATATGTGTGATAGAATGCCTGAAGATGCCGAAAGGCGAAACCCGGGTCGTTAGTGACAAAACATGTGGTATCGTACAAAGTTGTATCAATTCAAACTTGATATTGTGAAATCTCAAGTATCTTCAGTTGATATCATAAACTAAAAAATGTGTTATTATTGCTTAAGATATTAGAACATTTAACAAATTAATCAAGTAAAACGATAGAATGGGAAAAAAGAATGCGGGATAATTAAACATTGTTTTTATGTGTGTTTGGCTCTATATAAAAACAACGAGATATCTGGTTTCACTGTCGTACAATATATTACAACTCAAAGTGAGTGTATAGACTTTTAATGAACCACTTATAGCAAAAAGCATTTAAGTTATAAATTTACTATCTAACATCTCTTTCACAATGCGAAAAGATAAATTAAAGACACAAAATAGCTACCTCCCCTTCTACAATTTTATTAATTGCGATAACATAGAATTCGAGCGTATCAATAGATTTTTTTGAAACACAAACAAATTAACGCAGATTTTATATAAAATAAATAAAATAATGTTTACTGTTTGTGTGATGGCGTAACTTTTATTATTTATGATTGTCTTCTGTTTTTTTTTTCAGAATATCAAATTATTTTTGAACATTTGAGACAAAATGGCGTCATGGAAAGCACAACATTTAAGATTGATTTGCAAGTATCAAACAAAGAAATCTTTTGAACGGTGTGTCAATATCTCAATCACATATTACAGCGACGTTCTTTCAATAGGTCATCGATTCAATTTGCAGGCTTGAAACAAATCACTACAAAAAGCCAGTGAACATATTGTATAAAAAATTTAAAAGACGAAAATTTAAGATCTCAGCTCAGTATTATCTAATTGAAACTTGAATATAAATCTTCCATGTAATTCTGGGCTGTGAAATTGAAGTCGTGAAGTCTTGGTGTTATGATTGGCATAGTGAAAAACGAACGACTCAGACTATATTTTCACTAAGATTATTTTGAAAAATAACTCAGTGAAAAGTTTGCCGGATTGGTAAGTCGATATTTAATGTAATACACATAAATAGGAATCGTCGATAAAAACCTGACAAAATTATACTGTTTTTAGTCGGATTCGTATTTTTTTTTAAAGAATCCACAGGCCTGAATTATCTGGTGCAAGCCTATAGAAAGACAAATAATTTATGAGTGCTGCAAGAGATTATTTGGTAAATCACGAAGATTTGATAATAATTTACAATACACTGAGGTTTTAAGAGAATACTTTTACATTTTTTCAGTAGCTTCTTATGTCTCAATTGTAACAGTTTACATAATTATTTATACCCATAAATAAATTGAAATTTGTCATCATTACAAACAAATTTTACGTATTAAATTGATAAGCTTAGTAATAAAATGATAGTATTTAAATTTGATCACTAGTACAAACCGTTTTCAACTAGTATACGATATATTAAAAAGCAGTTGTTTTCAGTATCTTACAAATAAAAATGTAAATTGAAGCCTTAATACATAATATAATAAGCGTCATTTTGTTGTAGCATATTAGAAACGTGTTTTTTTAGAATAACGTTTTTTTAATATAATATAATAAATATAATCAGCTTGACACATTGGAAAAGTTTTACTTTATATCTTACATTTCACCAGATTGAGGTATTTTTATATCCGTTTTATTAACCCTCAAAGGACTTTGGCATAAATATTTTATCTGTAAGATGATGTGGGTATTTACCAGACTCCAAGAAAAATTGGTTTATTCTCTGATATTACAATTTAAAAAATAAGTGCTTTAATATACAATTAAAATCTTAATATTTGTCACTAAACAAACATATTTTTAATTGTGTGTAAAAAATCTACAATATGCTTGATGAAATCGAGTCCACCAATCATTGTGAGCGCTATACAATCGTATCATCAAAATTTTCTGTGGAAGTCTGTAAATTTTCTTAGATAAATATGTTAGTCTTTCAAACAAATTGCCATAAAACATTATCCTTGTATGTGACACCGCTGACGGGAAATGACAAACGACAGAAAATCGATATTACTGTCGATTATCATAAAATAAGCTAAAGAAAGGAAAAGAATCAACCTTTGCGGTCACACTGTGTTGTTAAAGTTTTCCCTTTAACACTTCTGGAACAAACTAATCTAATTGTTAAAGTGTCACTCACTATCTCTGGCCGAAGAAAGAGGGACGTGAGATTAGGTGGCAGACAAAGCACTTATACCTTAAAGGCGAGGATTTGTTTTTTACTTTACCATATTATTAGCTTTAAAAACGTTAATATTAACTATTGCTTTCATATATAGAATTTTAACTGTTGAAACTTTGTACGATTCGACTTTTTTGTCACTAATGACTAGGGTTGGACCTTTCGACTTCTTCATGTATTATATAACACGAATGCAACTTAGCTGACTGTTCTGTAACATCAGGTATAGGATCATACAAATTATCAACAATTAAAATTTTATATTACACTATCTGATCCGGAAAACGTTGTTCTGCCATATAAATTATTTCAAATGAATATTTTGTTGTCAAATAAAAAATAAAAAATGTATTGTAAGTGTGCGGAGATGGAATCTATGGTAGAAAGAGGGATAGAGCGTTGTAGACGATGCCCGCCGATAAAAACAGAAAAACCATTCATTTTCTCAATTCAATTCAGAAAATCAATATTAATTTCGAAGAGCAATCCAGTATACGATATTGTTTATCAGTCAGTCTTTAGCCAACACAAATAAACTATTGAAATAGGCTATAATATCACAGTGGCGATGATTTCAAGCAAGCGTTAATCTCATCAATAGGTTCGATTCCCTGATCAAGCACTAAGTCACAAAAAACTAACGTCAGTTCCATTGCATCAGTGTGCATAAAGATGCTGAAAGGCGAAGCCCAGGTCGTTAGTGACCAATGTTCCAAAAATTCAAATTTGAAATGAAAGTTCCATCAAGCCATATCGACTGTAGTCGATATTATAAATCATATATTTTAGTTCTCGACGAGAAATGCTATAACCTACAAAACAACAAGCTTTTTTTAATATATTATTAATATACAATAAATTGACCTGAAACTTAATGCGTGAAATATACATAAATGTTTACAGACAAAATCGTGTTAAAGAAAAAAATATTTTTCCCTCAACTTCTAATATTATTACACTATTTAACCTCTCATCTCTATTTGCCTTCCTCTACATACCACCACTTTCCCATCCGTTGATTTTACACAGCGATATTCAATGGTATCTCAAACATAAGAGTTCGGTTATATAAATAAGTAAGCTTGACGCATCTGGTATCCCATCGTCTTTGCCTGACCCGATTTATCTACATTCAAACTAAAATCACGAAAAAAACGACGACAATCATCGTAACAATTCCAGTTACAATATTATTTCTTTGCGCTGCTAAGAATGATAATAATTTGAGTTCTAGCTATTTTATGTCTTGGATATGCTTTATAAATTTATGCATTATGTGACAAAAAATAATTGAACTTTTATATAATAGCTGTTTCATATATTACTTTGGCAACCATCATACAGTATATCGCATATTTTAAACGCATACGTAAATAATATTTCCAACCTGAACAAGGAATAATTATAATAGTTTTATACTAGTTCCGATCTCACCGTTTCGATCAACTCTTACTGTCATCCAAAAAAGGCAGTTTTAATTGAGTGGAAAAAAAATATTTCTTCTACAAATATTTGTTGAAATGATCTTCATTAGTAAGTTCAAATGATTCCATTTTACTCAATATAAGCAGCGGATATGACTTGAAGTAATATTTAAATTATGACATACAAGCGATTTTATTTGACATTATATATTACTGTCTGTTAATTTTCATTTGTATTGTTCAGAACCTGAAAAATTAAACAGAGACAAGAAATTAATTTCAAATGTTAAATTCTATTTAACAAATGTCTCAATTCTGGTTTATTTTCTTCATAGCAGCGTGTAGCTTGTAAAATAAAATTATTTTTTTTAATTTGTGTTATAAAAGCTATAATATGGATGATGAACCCTGTGTTAAATAATCTCTTTCGCCACCTTTTCAGAACAAAGCCAACGCTTTGTTCATAACCTCGCGATAGGATAGTGTCGAGAAAAGTGTCGGAAAAGCCATTTAAGATAACAACTAAGGCAAAAAATATCTCTATAAAAACGACGCGAAGAAAATTTTCTTACCTAATTCAATCAATAGAGAATAGAAAGTTTCATCCGTAGCTTGAACTTTTATCTATCAAAAAAAAAATATATTTTCTGTTAATAATAAATGTGTGCTCAATTTGACACTCAGTTTATTTATGACAAAAGTTCAAAGTTTAAAATTACATTCCGTACTGTGGTGATACCACTTATTTTTGTCAATCAATCTACATCGAATATCCAAATAATAAAATTATTTCAATATGGTTTAATCCACTCGTTCACTGACTAAAATCGTATGTTCCATTTTAATTTTAGTTCCAATATAATTTTTAAATACAGTGATTTCTCATTGTTTTGTACTTTTCTGCATTAATCAATAAGCTTGGCTGATTTCCACTGTCGTCATATGTCAGTTTATTTACAGTGCATGCTTTTGAAAAAACTTTTGCTTTTCATAAGTCGATAATGCCATTGAAAACTAGTTCTAAAACACTGTTATCGGTTTTCTTACTTACGTGGCAAAATACAGAAATATTTTGTATGTAGCAAAACTAATAAATAAAATAAAATCGCTTAATAATTTGCTGGATAGAAAATTATTTTCTATTATATCATTTTATCAAAAGAAAATATTATTTCCTTCATAACATAAATAAAGATTGATAGAAGTGTTTTAGGTTGTATAAAGACCTCTTAGGAAATATTCTATTGTGTAGCTGGCATTGTTGTGCACTTTTCATTAACTCTCTTAATCTTGCAATAGCATGCGGAGCTTTTCTGGCATATGAAAGCTTTTCTACTGAAACAACTATTTTCTTTTTTGTGTAAAGGATGTATTGTATTAAGTTTATATCTATTTTTATTTATTTGGCGATTAATTTGAGAGGAAATTTTTTTGCTTTAAGATAGTTCGCTTTAGCGCCGTATTTTAAGCGAGGAGCTTTTTTAATTAGCCTGCTCCTTGTTTCTAGGTTTCGATTGTAAGCAATGAAAATATAATGACTTTTAGTTATAGAGCGAAACTCATTTAAAGAGTGTTTATTCATTTTATTATTATATCAATTTATAGACGTAAGAATAAATAAAATGTATTATTTTGCAATAAATAATGTTTTTTTTATACAACAAAAACAGACAACATTATAAAAATGATTACTTAACCGGATATACATATATTATAAAGAAGGAAATTGAATTAACAGGCGATGATTTTCAGATAAGATATAGTTTTTCTATTAATATTACCGTTTATTAAAAATAAATAAGAGATTTGTGTTTTGATTAAATTGCATTGACTAACGATATTTCGAATAACACGGTGAAAAAATAGCAAATAAGACTAAGATACAAATCTGGCTTTAAAATACAATAATATAAATTTAATTGATTACATTCTCATAGTATTGAGCTAGTCTCACGTAAGTGATAAATATAGCAAGGCAGGATTAGAAAGTTCAAGCTGATCGTTAAGAATAACCGTTGAATTTAATTGAACTGTATTTATTGTTTGTCGTTTGTATTGTATACGTGTGATAGAATGAAGACGAATTTTGAGTGATAAAACACTTCAAAGTTTTGGAATGTTGAAAGTTTAAACTCGAAATATAAAAGTGTGATGAATTCAACCCTCTCTTTTAATGACATTGATGATGATAAATATGCGTGTATATTACAGTTAACTTTTTACACAGTAGTTTTCATTGACGACGCTAAATCTATTTTTTTTTTAGTTTTATCAAATACCTTCCTTAGAAAATTTCAGGAAGGAATATCTATTCCCGTATTATATGGCCTGCGTCGTAAATCTTTACACCCGTTTGATATCCCTAGTTTCTTTTATATGGTACTTGCCAATTGCCAGCACTAAAATCTTTTTCATGGCTAATAAACGCTTTTTAAAAAGGAATCAGTTCACTGAAGATGAAATCTCTGGCGCATAAACTTGAATATTTATGTCATATAAATCTGCGTAGCATTCGCTTTTCGTACACATACGGTATACTTATGTGAAGCAACAGACAAAAATCGAATTATCTCTTTCTTTTTCGAACATGTTCACTGTCTTTGAAGAGTATACGGTCATCATGCGGCGATTTCATGATTATGATTCTCCGACCAATTACTTTGGTTTCTGTTGAAACATTAGAGATACTCTCAGATCATCTATGTACATCCTGTAGATCAGTGTTTCGCCACCGGTGTGCCGCAGCGCGTTTTTATTACAGATGAAAAATCATTTTTTTTTTTTTACATCATAGTTACTTAAACTGTGCGTCGCAGCACTCTAGAAACGTCGTATGGGTCGCTTCATATTGTATAGTCCCGTCACACACCCATAAGGACAATGGTAAATAATCCTGCATTAACGATTTCCCGACTAATCGATTTACTCGATCTCTCGGCGAAATATTATGGTTCCGTCTCAAATATTATATAATCCCGATTGACCGGTTTTGGCAGATAAATCTTTCTACCCAATGCGCGTTTGAGCATTTAAAATCTTATATTTTAACCATAGAAATTAATGATGAAATATATAGTTAGCACAAATATCTTGAGATTTTTTAAAATAAATAATTTGACAAGAAGAAATTTAAAACACATTGTTCGATTATTTCAATAAATAAGATTTAATTAATTTATAAAACCCTCCCATATTTACCATTTTTTAATACTCTATTTTGGGAAATTATAGGAGGAGTGGGATTTTATAGTTTTTTTAAGATTTTACTTTTTGATTATTATTTTAAGCTTTCCCGTATTCCTCGTTTCCCGCATTTTTCGTTTATTTTTTGCGTCCTTTGACAAACGTTGAATCGAGGATTTACTTTATTGTATCAATAGACAAAAAAAAATTAAATAAAATTTTGGTGAAAAACAAGTTCATTTTTACATAAAGTATAACAATACTTAATTCTCCAAATTGTCCCAATGATTGATATTTAACCATATATCAACAATTCATAAACTCTCAATCACAAAATATGTGTTTGAAAAATTTTCGAAAAATTGTAGCCATTTTAAAAATATTATGACAGCAAAAAAATAACAATGCGTTCGAAAACCTATCATCTATTTCGTCGCGAGACTGTCTGGCTTTAATGCACAAAAATATTTTCTTTACCCTTATAATATAAGATATATATCATATGTCACACAATCTGATAAGGTTTTTTTTACGAAATTCTTTCTAAAAATAGCGAAAAATATTTTCACGTACACATTCTGCGTTTCGTAAAAGTTGTCAGAAATATTTTCAAAGGCTTTTCTTTTACACATAACTACAAAATAGTGTCAGAATAATAGTAAATTTTGATTTATCATTATGAATACTTATGCGTTATTTCAAGATTATTTAGTTTATTTAATCACATTCAATGTGTTGAATGTCACTTAATGGTATAAACGCCATTATATTAAAATGATAAAACATTGAATTTAATTGATCGCTATTTCGTGTGTGTCATTTGTATTGTATATGTGTGGTGGTCGGATCGTGAGTGACAAAAAACGTCGAATTGTACAAAGTTTTGGAATGTTGAAATGTTTAATGCTTGAGTTTTGATGAGCTTTTGTTTACCCTCTGGATCAATGTATGTATTCGTGTTTATATTACTATGTTTTAGAAATTTAAGTTATCATTTTTCTAAAATCTGCTTGAATAAACACTTTCACATATTTACAGTCAATGAATGTGTTTTTAGTGCCTAATTCTTCCATCAATTTAAACAATAGAGCTTAAACTTGAATTGTTAAAACTTTGAACGATTCCACATTTTTTGTTAATGACGACTCGAGTTTCGTTTTTCGGCATCTTTATACATACTATGAGACAAATGCTATAAAACTGATACACAATTAACTGTGTTTTTCATTTTCAGTTCGTTTGACTAATTAAACGATATAGTGTGTGTGTTTTTATTGCATCCTGGTGATAGAATGCCTGAATGCGTCAAAAGGGAAAAACCTGATCATTAGTGATAAAACATGTAGGATTGAACAAAGTTTCAACGATTCATATTTGATATTGATATCCCATCAAGCACCTACAATCGATATCATAATCCAATAATAATTAATTTTTTCAACCATATTTTTCATTGCGGCGAAAGTCGCAAAACTATCAACATCATACATAAAAATATAGAAATAGAAAAAATTATAATTAATTATCCATTTATAACATATAACAAAGTAAGTCTGAATATGATGCTTAATGAGATTAAAAACCTTTTGCAAAAATCAATCAAATAGCTTGTGCAAGCACAGTTGAGATAAAAAGAAATGAGTGTGTGAATCAAAACATAGAACAGCGTGAGATCGTCGCAATGCACCAAACTGCATTTCACATTTTGGGTATAGAAACTACTAACGCATGCATAAACTCAATGGCTCTGAACATTTGTACAATATAATAAAAATACTGTTCATCAATGATATATATCTCACGAAACAATTTTTTATGTTAATAATTTGGTATTTGATATTGTATACCACGAAAGCTCATCACTATAAAATCAATTAAAAAAAACACGACCCCGACTAAAAAAGGTTTAATTTTGAAAGGTTTCTTTACCTTTCCTATTTATGTGTATTGAATTAAAAACCAACCAACCAATTCCTCAAATTGTTGCTTAAGATATATTTCAAAAACGACTTATCGAAAAAGCAATGAGAGTCGCTCGTTTTCCACCAGTCATAACATTGTGATTCCATATCTTCTACACCATAGTCTTGTTGAAATCAGTAGGCATCTCAAGTAGAAATCTCTAAAGAGATCTTTTAATGTAATCCTTTCAAAAAAAAAATATTGTCATCTTGATATTTTATCTACTTTTTTTAAGCGTGGAAAGACTCTTTCCTATAACAACAAGTTTTAATAAATTCGAATCGTTCAAACATTGAAAACTTTTTGAAACTAACAACCTGAGTTTTGGATTTTGACACTTTCAGACATTCTATCACAAAAATGTCATAGAACTAGAATCCAGTAAACAGATTGCATCGCTTGTATAAAAGAGAGATTATATCAAATATAAACCATAAGTGTTCAAATTAAATTTATAAATAATTTTCATTACTAATGACTTGATTATAATGACATTGAAATATAGAAACGATTATTTCATAAAAACACAATCTAATGACATTGTTGCGGGAGCTTTCAACAAGAATTGGCTTGATTATAAGTTTATTTTCAATTCACTATAACTATTCACTATTACATCGCAATTATTATTACCGTTTATTGGTAAGTGTGTTATTTCTTGAGGCTATTTTCCCTACTCAGAAAGTCTTAGCAAACATTTTGAATCGATATCTTCAATTTTAAATAATCCTTTCCTCAATATATTTATGATCAGGACAAAGCGCATCAGGATCAGGATAATGCTAACGATGAGTGGTCCTGATCATAAAATATATTTTGAAAATAATTACTAAAAAAATTATTAAAAATAATTTAAAATATTCTGCCTTTCTAAAACAAGTGACATTTGACATCTTCAAAGCCGATATCTTTAATGCAAAGGGATATTTGTATAAGTTTCTCTACTCGCTTGTTGTAACCATTATTAATTGTATCTATGAAATGTATACATTAAACATTAAATCTAGATTGTATTTTAGTTTTAGAAAACGCGTGTGTGTTGAATTTATCTTTTTCATCTGATGTTCATCAATCTCGTAGTCGAAGTTGTTTTTTGCGATAAAAACGTTTATTATATGACAAAAATCAACAGCAAACAGTCGTTTAATTAAAACGATCTATCAGGTGCGACTTTGAAAACGTTCCAGTTGATTGTTGTATTAATCTTTTTCAGTACGTAAGAGGTATGGCAGATAGGTCATGGCTTTGATTTCATTAATAAGACAAATGTACATTAAAAAATTACGGTCTTCTAGCGTGAATAGTTCCCTATCCTTTAACTTTTGAATAAACTGAATATAGCAGATTTAATTGTTGGTAAAAAGTTATACTTGGAAATATATTAAAAGGTTGATTAAACTTTTTCATGTTAATTTTTATAATAAAGAAAATGAAGCTTAGTTAAGGCTTTAACAAAAAAATCAGTTACAAGTTGAAATTCAATAACATTCTTTTTTACTATATTAAAGCTATAACACGAAAGCTCCACATTGCCATTTCTAAATAGCTCTGTAACTGAAATCATAAAGTGATTGATTTTATTTATCATGTGGTCTCATAAAGGTATTTTTGCTATCACCTTTCTTTTGTCAAGCGTTAAAGGAAAACCTTCAACCTGTATTTTATTACTAGCGGAACTTACTGATTACCCTTCTTGCTAAATAAAGTATTGAGTAAGATTGTAAGAAGTAGACGACTTCCTACGAGATACCAAAAGGTTTTCTTTTATGTTAAAGGTTGATATTAATAAAGTTAACCAATTATTTCATTTTCTATAAGTTACTATCACAGTTCGTGTTTTTATTCCTACACGATATTATACATTTGAGAGGTGCAGAATCAAAATATCAAGCAAAAAATTACCTTTTAAAATATGGTAAAAACTTGAAACGTTACACGATGTTTTATTTGCCGTTTTAGTAAAGAAACGTATACAAAATAACAAACATCAAATATCAAACTGACAGATAGTCAAAAAATCGTAACATCTTTACCAAATTTACCTGTATATAACAACCAGACTCGGAAAACCATGTTTGAGATGCTTCTTTAAGTACACGTACTAGGGAATATTTTTGATAGTAATAAGCACTTTATTTACGATTTTATCTTTGCATTCATTGACTATATGATATTCAGATATAATATATAACTTGCATTTATTTTATATACAGCTTAATTCATGGTTAATAAATGCTTCTTTTCAAACATCTGGTATATATAATATAATGCCTATTAACGAAAAAGTTATAGTCATTTGATGTCTAATTTCCCTATTTGTTTTATTTTTATTATTATCTTCCTGCTAAAATGTTTCTCTTTGCGATGATATTCACTTTGAAGTCACGTTAAGAAGTGAAATAATTAATTGAAAAGAGGAAACAAAATCATTTTACCTATTTATCTTTGATGGTTATTAATTTAATAATTTACAAAATACAAAGACCACATCTAATGCTCCGTTATTGTCTGCTAATTGTTAAATGTTATCATCTAATAACGATGATAATTACAAGTCCGAAAACTTTGAAAAGCCTTAAAGCATTGCTGGTTTAATGCTGCTGAAACCTCGCTTTGGGGTATTCGAACATAACTTTCTTAGTCCGTTAGATGTGCCAAAAAGAAAACATTTGTTTTGGAATTTTTGGAACAGTTCGTTCTTGGCCTGGAAACCTACTGTAACTGATAAAACCGTATTCATCGACACAAAAAAAAGAAAAAATAATACCTCCCTTGTACGAATTACGTTTATACCATTTTTAAGGTTATCACTGTAATATCTTGGTAGAAAGGTATGATATTTTAAGCAATAAATACACATTTTAATTACCATTTCAGATCAGGAATGGTTTGGATCATTGCGGGCATTATGAAATGATACAAATAAATATTAAAAGCAAGATTAAAACAAAAATATTTAAATATATTACATAAAAACATTGAACTAAAAATGTTCTTGAATTTTTATTTCCTGCTGAATCAATATTTCAATTTTTTGATAACGCTAAAATTGATTGTTATATAGTATTTTAACCGTACGTGATGGCAAAAGCGCTACAAAAAAGCTTCACGACAAAATCTATGTCTACATGCATTTATGATACATTGATGATATTAAAACGGCTGTGAAAAATATTTTTCATTTTTGTTATGACAAACTAACATGTTGTTATAAGATACGATGAAAAGCTTTGGTTTTCTATTATTGGAAAAAAAACTAGCTAGAGATTCTATTACCAGATTGATAAAACAATATATATATTTTATGTGAGGAAAGTGAAATATATTTACATACATAATATAATTATGACCGTTGTCATTTCATTGAAATCAAATCAAAAATATATTTTTAAAGACCGCTCAAAGGTTTTGAATATTTTTCTGTCTTTAAGTGAAACAACAAAGCGAGAATATTTTTTTGCGTGAGAGAGGGAAAGGAAAATAGAGGGTAATTCCTGAGTGAATTTTCACAAGTGACAATAAGTCATATAAATTTATTAAAACAATTATATCAGTATAATGATATTTATTCTTAATTCAAAAAAGTATTATTGCTTATAAATTATGATATCGACTGTAGCTACAAAGTTTAAACAATTCAAATTATTGCATATACTATAAAATATTTTATAATGATTTTTAAAAAATCGAGCATCTCAGTGGTAATGTAAAATTTACATTTTACTTACAAACTATGTTCCTTAAATCTATTATTATCAGGGGTTCTCAATATACCAATACACATGATATTTAATATCATTTAACTTATGTGATTAAAATAGTCACATACTCCTTTTTCTCTGTAGATCTTCTATTTTAATATTGCTCATTAGAACATGGCTTTAAGTTCGGTGCCTTGAAGCTCTCTATCGTTCCAAATAAATAAATAAAACGATTTTTTTATAAGTTTTCCGTTATGGGAGGCGGTCATGAAACAGCAGATGCATTCACATAATCAGTGGATGGACTTGTATAATCAAATTGAAAGTAACAGAACGTGATTACCACCAACAATAATGCAGTGTACTATTATAGTTCTAATAACGATCAAAAAGTTTTCTGTTGTACGCTTTCACTCTTTGATTGTTACGTTAGTAGACTAACCGAGACCATCTCAGCGAGCTTACAATTTAATTAGCCTCGCTACAATAGAGGAAAATCTTTTGATACTCTTCCAGAGAACGTCTGAATGAAAGAATGAATTAACATAAAAGTTCGTGCGCAATATGAGCGTATAACGCTTTTGCAGAGCTTTTCTGTCGTAATGTGTTTTGCTGTTCTACTGTGCGACGTTCTTTTTTATTCGGTTTTTTAATTTTCTCGGAGATATCTCGTGCAATGTATTTCTTAGGATGTAAACGGAAAATCTTGCTACAGGGGCAGATCGTATTCAATAGTTATATGATCATTTTAATTAAGTTTTACAGTTTCATTTATGGTTCAAATATCATTGATGGAAAATTTACAAAAATATCAACTTCTAACTTTCGAGAATTTTCGTCAAACAATTTTCGTTTGTGTTATCATATTCAAAAGTATATAAACCATTCCTTTTAAATGTATGACAACATCAAAATGTATATAATATTATTTTAAATACGTGATAAAAAAAGTTCTTTTTCTGCGCAGTCAAACGTTAGAGTTTTACGTATTCGGTCTTTGTAACACTCCACAATCAAGAAATTAAAAATGACCTTTTTCACAAATAGTGATATTTTTAACAGACATTATCTACCTACTTTTACAATATTTAATTGATTTTAACATACTTTAATATATCAACCAACAAAGTTTTTGTGATGAAATTTTAATATCAAACCCAAATCGTTCAAATGCTACAAATTCGTTAGTATTTATTACTAGAATATAATTCACGATCAGGACCGGTTTCACTCATCGCTAACATTATCAACTGATGATTTTTTTTAAATAATAATAACACATTTTTCAACACCCATTTACTCATAAATTCTATGATCAGAACCGATTTCGCTCATCGCGCCGAGCATTATCACTTTTAAGGTGTTAGGTGTTACCTTTCGATGGAAAATTATGAAATATTAAATAATAACAACACATTTCTTTGGTACTTATTTTCACAATATATTTTATGATTAAAACAGCTACAATCAATAAACGGTTTGCGTCAAAAAGAATTCATTCGATTGCTAATATAATAATACAAGTCAATTATTTATTTTTTCATTTTAAGTAATTATATAAACAACTTTTTTTATATAATACAAATAATTTACGAGATGCCTATGTCTAGACGTCATTATAACTACGTAGAGCTTTCTTGATGACAATAATGTTTACGTTTTAAAAAAACACTTCAATGAAATTGCTTCCAACATTCATCTCACAGAAAAGTTCAACATACGCATTTAAAAAAAACTTAAACAAGAGAGCTGGCACTCTATTTTTTTTTTTAATATTTACCTTTAAATTAATATTCTTCAATATTTATTGTTCACTAGCAAATTTGTATATTATGAAAGCTTTCACAATTTCTAGATGTCAAAACTAAAAACACTTTAAGGGATTCAATAATTCTTATCGAAATATATTTTGCCTTATTTTATTATCAAATAAAAAAATACTAGTGAAGCGTAAACGTTTATGCTGATTGAATCAAAAATGAAACGTTCATTAAAGAATACATATAACACAATTTAATATCTTCTCTTGCTGAATGAACCAGTGTTTACGATAAGTTAAAAATAAATTTATCGTGTATAACTTACAGTTTCTTTTTTGTTTGCATACAATGATTTCTCACCATGGAACAGTAAATAACGTCATTTTGAGAATCATGAAAGCTCTTGAAAGCTCCTGGCTGTAAATGTACACGCTTATTTCGAAGAAAAGCAAAGTGCCGGCGCGAAAGGCTCTATTCGTGAGTCGTGATGATTAATGATGCTATTTTTTCTAATCCCTCTGTCAATCGAAGCCTTAGTATTGCTTGAATGCTCGCAAGGACTTTAGTATTATTCTATAAAAAATTATCCTGAATTAGTGTATTCCTGTTGAATTTGAAATAAAATAGTTTTACAAAGAAATATTACTTCGCATTGTAATTTCAAGCATTTCTATTGTTTACGGAAATCTTGTTCTTGATTTTTTTTTGAATTATAAAAACACATTTTCAGTACTATTTTCACAATATATTACTAGTCATTATCAATTAATCAGATAAAAAATATCTTACTTTTTCACCAAGAAGTGACAGTAAACATTTTGAAATTAAATTGTAGAATATTGCTTGCGAAAATTCTTTAAAATTATTTTGATTGCTTATTACGTAAGAATTATATATTTTTGTCATGAAGGCTCTGGGTGTATTTTTTGCTTTGTTAGTTACTTTTTAATCTCATTACAAATAGCTTAAAGTTCAATTATTTCGTATTATTCTTCTAAATTGTACAACAGTGTACCAATTGTAAGAGTATTAACAATCTTCAACAGTATTGCTTTGGATGTCGACATATTCCATTATTGAACGAGAGTGAGTCAATCGAATATCATTTTGCAATATATTAGAATAGATTTTGCATGAGCTTGCTTTATTGACTTCCTTACTATCCATGTTGTTTTATTTTTATCTTGATATTTTGTTTAAATATTTATGACGTCACAAAAGCAATACACATGTAATTATTTAGTTTTGTAACGTGTATATGAAGCAAATTATTAAATGAAACAAATAATTAAATAACAATCATTTGGACACACTGCCAACCACACAAAACCGGAATCTGCGGGCAGTCATGATTTTATAATGATTTTTTCATAATAACACTCTCCAGATTGGAATCTAGAATATGTCCATGACTATGTTATAAAACTGCCAAAGGAATTTTATCGCCCGGTCAACTTACTATATTATAAAGCCTGAAATACAATGATGTAGCAATTATTCACCTGATATGCCTCAACCTCGAATATTAAAATTGCTTTTCGGTAAAAAATCTACATTTAAATTTATTATTCAAAATATATTTCATGATCGCTTATTTTGATTTTAAAAAATTCCCACGCATTATTCTTCCTAATGAATCTTTCACGATTCTTCTAAACTCTTAATGGATTATTGATTTATCTTAAGGTTGGCAGGCATACAAAACCATGGGTTCAAGAACTAAGAATATAATTTACACGATGTGATATAATAAACATTTAATACAAATTAAGTTAAAGTATTAAGTTTAAAAATTAAATGTTAACAATCTCTTATTGATTATTTGAAAACAACATTAACTCAAAAATTTTATAAACAGACTTGCTTGTAATTTATAACTTATCGGTTGATAATGCTCAAGATGAGCAAAACTGGCCCTGATCATAAAATATATTGTAGAAATAAGTAATATAAATGCGTTGATATTATTTAAAATATCCTGCTTTTCCATCGAGAAGTCACAGTTAACACCTTAAAAGTGATTTAAATTTATGCTTTGAGGTTTATTTTATTTTGATTGTAATGGTATAAAAATTGAATAGTTGCAGCTTTGTTTAGGCATTCTATCATACGGATGCAACATAACTGACTAATTTTATTAAATATTCGATCCTTATTCAATGCTATATTATTATTGCTTCTCACCTCAGCCGATATCATAAATTATTTCATGATTTAGTTAAGTATTTTTTAATAAAACATAAATGCGACACGAGTAAGAAAAATGTTAATTGTGATTGTGACTCGAAAGATTACTATATCGTATTGATTCAGAAACACAGCTGAATCCATTCATTCCTATTAAGCTCGTCGAGTAGCTAGCAACCTGTTTGCCTATTTTCTTAATGCTTTTTCAACCAAGTATCGCAATGAAAAAAGTTTTCATACTCTACACCAGGTCCTATATCAGACTGGCCTTTGTCTTATAGCATGATGGATAAGAAAACAAATATGTAAATAAATTTAGATCTCAATTACCCAGACGAGTAAAGCGTATATTGTACCATATAAAAACTTTTCAAAAAAACAATTTCCACACAATCATGTCAAAAGTTAGTTAGATTTCTTCTAGGCTGATCTTTACACAAACTTTCGTAAACTTTTTGGTGAATATTGCGGTGTACGAATGGCGCACAGATAAAGATAAATTATTAAGGTTTCTTTTGATAAAATATTGCTACGCAAAAAAATTTCGTTTATTTGCTAAAAAAATAGATCAGCCAGTAACTTGATAATACTTTAATTGGACTCATGAAAAAGTTTTAATGCAACAAAATAGTCTAAATTGATCTTCAACAAAAAACTTTTCCCTCACTATTTCATTGGAATTTAAACAATCTAGAAAAGTGGTTCTCATTTGCATTGTTCATTTTGAAGATTTTGCTGCAGCCAACAACAGTTTCATAATAAATATTGTTATTTTTAAAAAAATATGTTTTTACAAATGAATTTTTAAAAATATTATTATTATTTTAAAATTAATTGAATGCACTTGACTTACAGTACTTAGATGAATTATTTACTCCAAATGACTCACAAAGCAATCTGTGTATGTGCGTTTGGTGCAGTCACGACACATTTCCATAGGACCGCTGACGTTTATAATGCGGCTACAGTGAAATTTCACGTGAAAACCACTAATCTAGAATGGAGCTAGTGGCTGTTCAGGTCCATGGCCAACTGCACAACATCTCTCCAGGCATCTCTGTCGAGCGCTCTCTCTCTCCAGTTGACTATCCCCAGCCTCTCAACATCCTTTTGAATCACTTTTAAGGTGTAACTGTCACTTCTTGATGGAAATGCATTATATTTTAAATAATAAAAACACATTTTTTTAGTACTTATTTCCACAATATATTTTTTGATCAGTTGATAATGCTCGCGATGAGCGAAACCGGTCCTGATCAAAAAAAAAAAAATCCTTTTGAATGTTATCCGCCCATCTCCGTCGAGGACGACCGAGAGGTCGGGTGCCAGCTGGTGTTCCTTCATAAGTCTTATGGAGAGCTCTAGATTTCTCAGATCGTACAACATGACCCGCCCATCTGAGTCTTCTCGATCTCAAGATATTAGTGATTCTTGGTTCGTATCGATCTAAGAGCTCAGCGTTCGTACGAATGCGCCACCGGTGGTTCTCATTAACGGGTCCAAGTATTCTCCGGAGAATTCTGTTTTCAAATACTTAGAGGGCCTTTTTTTGTTTTTTGTTAAATCCCAGGTATGACCCCATACATGACTATCGGTTTAATGATCACGTTGTACATCCTGAACTTGGTTTTGATTGACAGCATTTTGGACCTGAACAGACTATTTAGCGCGAAGTACGCTGCGTTTCCACTTCTCAGTCGGTCAGCAAGCTCCAAGGTGATCTCATTCCTAGAGGAAATATTAGATCCCAAGCACTTGAAAAGAGAGGTTCTCTTATCACGTTTTTATCATCTTTAGGAGGTTAAAATGTTGAGTTTAGTTGTACGGTATATGGTGTTTTTTTGATGATAGTGACACTAATCGATGACCCGAGCTATTTGTTAAGATTTTTTTGGAAAATGTAAATATAGTGTGGCTGCCATGTTTTGCATATTTTTTTTTATAAATACACCACACAGAATTATCGGTTTGTTTCAACGCAACGCTCGAATTCGAACGCCACTCTTAGAGTTTATTACATTATGAATTATAGCCTATAAATTAGAAATTCTCTACTGCATGCAAGTTTCTCATCAAATATCTCATGTGACGTTTTCTATTTATAGCTTGGTGAATCAAAATGTAAATAAATTAATGTTTTATAATTAATATTCTTACAAGTTCAGCCAAAATTTTGTGAAAATATTTATCTCACAGTGATAGTAATTGATTAAAATTTTATTCGAGACGTCACTGATGTTAACAAAGGTTGAAAATTCATTCTAACAACGACGGGTGGTTTTGTTAAAAAAGTTAGTATATTCTTGAGCCCTGATTGAAGAAACCTTATCTCGATGGTAAAAACTAAGCTCATATTGCCTACGTCCTACATGCTTTGTTTATTTTGTTTTTGGATGATAGGGGTCGCACTTTTTCTTTTGTTTTCAATATGTTACATGGCTTATTTCAAAAGCATCTGGATACATATTTATTTCATTGGTAACACTGAGGATTAAGCTTTTTGTTGGTTCCATCATAAAACCTGCGGACGTGACTGAAAATAAATTATTATCACAATAATAAACTACTATTCATTTTGACTGTGTATATACTCATTTGTTTCGTACCAAATCACATCGTTTTTCATAGTTTTTGCGATAAGTGGTGTAAGCTATTTGAAACGTATTTGAATAAAAAAGCTTTTACGGACGCTAATTGGAATTAATCTGAGGAAAAACATACATTATAATCGCATATAAACAGGCGTGGTTTAAAACATTTATGCATTGAATCATTCTCAAATTATTTTATGTGATAATATTAACATAGTTTAATAATCCATCGATGTTTACTATATTTGTCAAAGGCTGTTTGTCCCTCGACCTCACTAGACGTGCCAAGGTCAAACTCAAGGACAATTACAAGGTCAGTTAATGAAGCTAGTGATGAGTGGAACCGGTCGTGATCATCAAATATATTGTGGAAATAGTACTAGTTTCTTTTATTTAAAATATCATTCCTTTCCACCAAAAAATCACATTTAACACCATAAATGTGACGTACCTGTTATTAGTAAACGACTGAAGAATTCAAAGATACTCAAAATATATGTTATTAATGTCTTTTGAATATGTTTTAGAATTCTGGAAATTATACTAAAAAAATGTGTTATTACTTAAAATAACAGGTACCTACTACATAAAATCATTTTATCTACCTTTTATCTTTAATAGTTGCAGTAAAAAATCCTTCAAACAGTTTAACCCATAAAAAATACATACCTTCTTATTTTATTTTCCTAGTTTCGTTACAATTAAGTGGTCGGGTTTCAGCTTAGTTGCGGCGAAGTACTCAAATTTTACACAACTCATTTTATTTTCCATGCTCTTGTTGCGCAAAACATTTAAACAGCACAAGAAATATAATAAAATAATACATTTGAGATGTTGGAGGTTTATAACCAATACTAAAATATTTACTGCGGTACACAGAAGGTTGAAAGTTTAGTTTATTGAAATCATTTTGAAGAAAATCCTGATTTGTGTAATGGGGACTGTCCATAAATCACGCCACGATTTATTACAGTTTGACTCGCTCTTGCATTGTTGATTCCTCTGGTTGCTAACGTCTCAACTGTTGAGACGGCTGATTGCGGTGTTGTTTGACAGTTAAAAATATAAGAGAGTTAACAGTGTCAAAACTTTTATGTAAGAGCTTATTTTTGGATTGAAATGAAGCTTTAAAATTTCGCTTCAAAAAAAATCCTATAGCCCATAACAGATTACTTAGGATCTCACACTTTGAGCAATAAGTTTTACTTATATATATACCAGTGGTTCCTAACGGGGGGTGCGGGAGACAGCTCTAACAACATAAAATATTTTTGCGGTATTTACCAAAACACAAAAATAGATAGTGGATTCATTTTTATATAACCTAAATTCGATGGACGATAGTGATTTAAAAAAGATCTTATTGAAATGCGAGACAATTGGAATTACAGCAATTCTGGTGTACAGAGTTAGAACGTTATCCACAGTTTTTGAAAGAAGAATTATAGTCACTTCTACCATTTGCCATCACCTACCTACATGTGTAAAATGGGATTTTCATAGCTTTTGCATATATAAACTAAAAAATCCTCGCTTCATAAATATTAAAATGAACAAGTAACAACAGCTAATTAATTAATAAAAATAATACTGCTTTATGATTGATATTTAAAGTGTTCATTTTTTTTAAACAAACAATATATTTCGCAAAAAATGTATTTTTCTAAATTAACAAATCGAAACACATTTTTCAGCGGGGTGCGGAGACTTACTTTCAGATCCAAATGGGTGTAGCTCACTTAAAAGGTTAAGAAACACTGATATACGCATTGAAATAACTTGACGCATACACTTAATGGTTAAATTAACATTTTATCTTTTTTAGAAAAAAATTAACATAAAATGTTTTCCTTCTGATAAGCCTTCAATATGAAATATAATATATACATGATTTGTGGAGAACTTTGCCCGCAGACCATCATATTGTATTATTTTTTTGGCCAAACGCAATTCTTTGAGTTTGAGATTGTTACTGACCTCCGTTAATAAACATAATAAAAGCTCTTCATGAATCTGAGCTTTGCAACGTTTTAAAACAACTTAATTTCTCTTAAGACAGAAGCTTCTTTGAACTGTACTCGTAAAAAATATTACAGCACTGAAATAAAAACTTTTATGCCATATTAAAACATTGTTGACGTATTTTTCTCAATACACAATAAACCAAATTTCGGAAGGAGCAAGATCTGGAGAATACGGTGGATGCTTGATAACATCCCAATTCAACTCATTTAGCTTGTGTTGGGTCATCATAGCCACATGTGGTCGCGCGTTGTCATGATGAAACACTACCCCTTTTCTGTTTACCAATTCTGGTGTATCCTTTTGAAGGGCGATGTTTAATTTGGATAATTACTGACAATATCGTTCTGCTGTAATCGTCTGATTGCGTTCCAAGAGTTCAAAATACACAATACCCTTGCAATCCCACCAAACACAAAGCATAACTTTTTTTTGATGGATTTCGGCCTTCGAAGTTGTTAATGGGGCTTGTCCAGGTATAGCCCAATGTCTTTTTCTTGTCACGTTGTTGTAAACGACCCATTTCTCATCTCCCGTTACCAAACGATGCAAAAAAGGTTCATGTTTTTGTCTCGCACTCAAAGCAACGCACGTTGAAACACGATCCAATAAATTGGCAGCCGACAATTGATGAGGTATCCAAACGTCGTACCGCGAAACCATCCCCATACGCTTCAAATGTCTTAATACGGTTGTTTGGTTGACTTCCATCATCGACGCGATCTCCCTGGTGGTTAGACGTGGATTGGTGTCAATTATAACTTTTAAGTTGTCGTCATCAGACTTCAATGGCCGCCCGGTACGTGGTTTATCAATTAGTGAAAAATCCCCAGATCGGAATTTTGTAAACCATCTTCGTACTTGTCGAACTTTGATGACATCTTCTCCATACACTTCGCAAATGTTTTTGGTAGCCACACTCGCGGTATTGTCTTTACGAAATTCATAAAGTAAACAATGACGTAAATGCACTTTGTCGATCGACATTTTGAAAAAATACAAGGGCTCTTCACTGTACTCTGGCCAGGCCAAAACTGAATAGAAAGTAGAGGGAAAGGCTCCTTATACAATGGAATCATTTAAAAGAAGATACTATTCATCATTTCTGAAGAAAATTTTTTTTTACCTAGGATCATAAAAAACGGTCATAATTTTTGCATTTACCCAATATAAATGGTCACATTATGTATTAAACACCTTTTAATTAAGGATTATAAATTGATAGGTTTATTTTGGGTTTTCACAACTTCTTGCACCTAGTTTATTTTTTTCATGACCTGCTTTTCTGTAAATTATAGAAATTACAAAGGTACTCGAAAATGTAGTCCTTTTTTTGTACAAGATTACGAAGAAAAAGTTTGGCGACCAGTTAAGTAAGAGGTCGCTATGTGGCATTTACAAAATAAATTATTTTTTTATATGGTGTGCAAAAAGTTAACGTATTGTCTATGGTTATGACGCAAGAAATGTTGATAACAAAAATACTGGTTCTATATTACAACGTAAATATTTAAATGAAGACTTATTTTTTTGTGTGACAATTTTAATTATTTTGTAAATAATAAACACATTTTTGATACTTTTCCACAGTATATTTTATGATCAGGACCGATTTCGCACATTGCGAGCTTTATCAACTGACTTGGTCATAAAATATATTGTGTTTATTATACTAAAAATGTGTTTTATTGTTTAAAATATCATGCCTTTCTATGAAAAAGTGACAGTTAACACTTTAAGTGTTATATATGACTTCACAACATAACCAAAGAAGTAAACAGATAAAAAAGAATAAGGAGCTAGAATAAAATGTTACACAATAAGACAAAATATTAATCCGTCAACAAAATATTTAGTGGTGAAATATGGTAATCAAAATATACCCAAATAAGGTAAACATATTTGCCTACACATTACATGAGCTACATGAGGATTCAAAGAATGGACCTGTCATGTTAAAAGCTAAAACGGAAATCTGAGTGAGATGACTGATAAAATATTTGATGGTAAGAATATTTTTGGTTATAAAATGAATTTAAGGAACATTTTTTTACTAGTTTAAAATCATTTTTTATGTAAAAAAATACTCAAAAGAAATTTTAGGTAATGATGGCTGTTCTTTATTCAAATGTTTTGCTAGAGCACATTATAAAATAATACAACCAGCAACACTAGTAGTTTATAGCTTACATAGGAATAAGATAACACATTAAAGCTAACAAGTATTATAATTTATATATATATATATATATAGCTTTTTTGTATAAGCAATAATTTCAAACCTTTGAAGACCGTGTCATGTCGCCTTGTCTATTATCAAATGCCATTTGCATATTTTGAATTATTATTTTTTCAGACATTGACGCTTCACGTCATTGATTTTTGGCAGTCACATTTTTGTTCATTTGTTTCAAATCAATAAAAGGATTTTGTAGAAAAATAATATTTGATAAGATTTCATCTCAGTTTGGTCACTTTTTTATTTAAATCAGTGTCAATATCGAAGTATATACACTCAGTACGCAAATTAGGATTAAGCCCAATCCGAAAAACTGCTTCCAAAAAATTTGTAATGAATAAATTCATATATTGTAGATTTTTTAGTGTTTATAGATTGTTAAAAAATATTTTTTACTTGAAATGATAAATGATATTCTTCCCAGATTGACCAATGACAAAAGAAAAAAATACATATATTTTTATATGAAGTAAAACAAAAAAAAAACTCACTCCTTAGACTTAAAAAACATAATAAATGCATGTTTATTTACACAGAAATTTTATTTGAACTATTATCCAAAATATCATTGGGTAAATAAAGCATTTAAGGATTAACATTAAAATATGATAGAAAATTAAATACTAACAGTTTTAATCACAGTAAATAATAACATATTCATTATATTGTTAATTTACAGTTTTTTTTTTTTTTTTGAATTCTTAGAATTTGCAAATTTTTCTTTATTATACAACGTTTTATTTGAATAACTGGACATGTTAATTTTGGAATTCGACAAAAGCAATACTGACATCCTTGTGTTTTGTGACAAGACTTTATAACAATGATACAATTAATGCATCAATAACTAATATTTCTTCTTTAAAAATATACTTAACACTATCAGAGAAACTAAAAATAGGTAAGTAATTAAATCGATGCATGTCACATTAAATTATGATAAGAAAACTAGTCTTTAGGTTTCCTAGCTTGTAAAAATAATGCTTTACATAAATAAGTTCCAATGGCACAATTTTAATACCTATTATCAACGATCTTAAAAAATACATTTTTTTTGTAAATAACTATATTTCAATGGGTCACTAACAAAATATCTAATCTATAAGTGTTTTCCTATTAAATATACAAAATAAGACACAGTAGTCAGTTATATTTGCGTCAAAAAACCATATCTCTCATAATATGTATATGGTTACAATTTTAAAAAAAATATAACAATTAAGCTGATTAATTTCGTTTATGCTATGTTTTTTTTTACAGATTTGAAATAGACCAACAAATATGAGAGCATTTACAAAAAGGGCCTGAAAAATTGACCTTGACCGTCATTTTGTAAATAAAAATACATCCTAATTTTTGGTTTAAGAAACAGTTTTAAGTTTGGCCTCATTCCATCAAAAATATTGTAAAACTTTCAAATCTAACTTGTTCAACATTTGTTTTCATAAAAATATTTCTTAAATTTGAATTCTTAAAAGTTTGTACAATTCCTTGTACAAAGGTCCTTCAATGTTTTGTCACTAACGACACAGGCTTCGCCCCTCGGCATTTTCAAACATTCTATCACACATGTTGAAAGAGAACTGAAACACAATAAATAGTTTGCATCAGTTGTATACAAGTGGAATTACCCAAGAAAAACACAGAAATTAAAATATATATGAAATAACTTTCATAACTATTGATTTGTTTATAATAAAATTAAATTTTTATATGACAATTTTATTTGTTTATAAAATATGTATTTACGCTTGTATACGACCCATGCAAACTATTTACTGTGTGGTAGATGAAGGGCTAAGTCTGGGTTGCAAGTAACAAAAACATTTAGAATTTTATAAAGTTTCAACAATTCAAATTTAATATCGAAATTTCATCAAGCAAGCACCCTTAGTCGATATCATAAACAAATATTTCTCTTATTAATACAGGTATAAGTTAGATTCCCAGTATAAATATATTATATTATACTAGCAATCAGGAAATAATAATACAAATTAGATATTTATTGAGTGCATTAATTAAGCAGTTTAAAGCATTTTGGTTTTGTGAATGACAGCGAACAATGTGCAAAATCATCACATTCTCATCACTAGATGTTTGATATTAGGTATTCTTTAAATAAAAGAAGACACATTTATAGTTTAATGTTACTTGATCTAAATTTGTTGAAAACCCCATTTTAATAACGACCACTCATTAGCAAGATCGTTAAGGAAAGTTGTTATAGCTAATTATTATTGGATTAATATTGTTACATTCTTTTCAGCTGCAATTTTTTGCTTGCCTATTGGTAAGTAGATTCCTGTAAATAATGATTTAATATATTATATATACAATGTTAACTGTTTATTTTACGTCAGTTCTGTTGCATCCGTGCGATGGAATACCTGAAGATGCCGAAGGGCGAAACCCGGGTCGTTTGTGACATGACATATGGAATCGTACAAAGTTCCAACAATTCAAATTTAATGTGCAAAATATTTTGAAATATGAAAATCACATAAGCTTGATATGAAATTTTATAGAGATCAACATAAGGTAAGATATCACAATTGTATCCAAGACTGCAAATTAAAAAAAATAAAAAGCTAAATGTGATATTGACAATAATGGCATTTCAATTGATGTGTTGAATTGGATATTCATTCAGAAATAAAAGGCACAAAGAAACCTGGTATTAATGAATATTTCGAGTTTCATTTGTATTGCTTGAATTATATGAATTATAGAAATGCAAACATATTCACAATAATTAAAATTTCATTTAACTATCAATGGTTGAATAATAAAAAAAAGGCAATTTAAAATATTTAACCATCGTAATCCTAATATTAAAGTTAATTAAGTTGCAAAAAAAATTGAATTGTTACAACTATGTACGATTTAACATGTTATGTCACTAACCCGAATTTCGCCTTTCGGCATCCTCAGGCATTCCATCACACGGATGCAACAGAGCTAATTGTTAGATCCCGGGTTGTTAGTAACAAAACATGTGGAATCATACAAAGTTGTAACAATTCAAATTCCATCAAACACCTTCAGTCAATATCATAAATTAATTAAGTTGGTTAAGTAACTAATACTGCTAATTCTAAATTTGTTCCTTAGCCTAATAGAATTCTTATAATGTTAATTGACCTTCCATAATATGGAAGTCTTGCACAATTTCTTAATAATTGTTATGGACACAATCAATATTTTGCAGAAAACATTTCTGTACATAAAATTCATTTATTTAATGGTGATGAGTGTGAAATGATAGACCTTCTTACTCACTTGCCTATTGGTGCAAATTCAAATACAGTGGAACGCTGTTCTTACATTCCTTCGTTCCTAACGCCCCTTATAAGACCAATGTAAAATTAGACCGCAGTTATCGATTTTGTAAATATTTTGGTCTTGCCATGTATATTGTTGCTTTTTTTTGTTGAATACTTCTTAATCTGCTCACAAACGCATCTAACTCCATTCAAATAAGTTATAAAAAAACATGACACTGAAGGTCGTATGCTTAATAGAATGGTTTACTGTTCCCAGTCTTGATGATTTAACTTGTATTACTGCATTTGCGACATTTCGGTTGGCTTGACTATTGTTGAAAAGTAAAATAGAAACAAAAACGGAAAATAGAAACGATTACGGATTTCCAGCATCAAATTGATGGACGGATGGACTGATGGTTTAAAGATCGATATGGTGTTGTTTATAAAAAAAAAACTAGCTGGAGAGGGCTACCGTGGACAATAACAGCATGCATAGCGAGATTACCGGAGATTGCTGTTTTTATAAGAGTAAGCAAATTTAAGGGTGTTTTGGTTTAATTGCAGTGCCAAATTGCAAACATAAAATCAATTAAAAATAATTTAATAGAAAATATTTGAGGCTCTCACATTTTTCGTTTTTTTTTTCAGGGTTCCTTGAAGAGTAGAATTGGGGTTTCACTTTATATATTTGAATTTGTTACAATCGTTGCATTGAAAATTTTTGGAGAACATCTATTCATGTTTCGTGAAACATTTGGAAAGCCCTACTATAACACACGTATAAGATTTTCACCAATTTTCTACAAATATTTTCAAATCGTTGCGAATGTGTAATAGGTTCTAAATCAAGTATCAGTTCTTTTTCTATAAAATAGAAAATGTTATGAGGCAGTTCCAACTATTTAAATGCATGGCGAGATTTTATTTCATTAGTTTTAAATGACAAAGAGAAATCTTAACGCTAAAAACAATTTCAATTATCAATGCGACTTTATTTATTCTATCTAAATACTATTGACCGTTTTTTGTTCAATGCTTTTTATTGTGGTACAATATATTAAAATGCTAAATAAAAATACTGAGATCTTTTGTCATTTCATCACTATAAACATTTACTAAATAAAATAGTATTGGAGATGTAAGATTTTTCAAAGAGAATAGTTTTGCACCGAGAATTGTCGATAGCAAGTACTATAAATATACATTTTAATGATGGTATATGGAAAATAAAGTAAGAAACTGTCAGAAAGAAATAAAATTCACATTAACTACAAAGAAATATGTGTTGTGTATGTGCTGCAAAATCTGTTAAAATATTTCCAGCTTTGCATTTTTAAAATTGTAAGTTTGCTCAAGCTGAAAACATACGGAGCGGGAATTTTTGAGGATCACTTCGATCCGGATTACTTCGGTGTCAAATATGAATCGTAATGTTAAATCTTCGATCCAATATTAATAAATGTAAAATTGACACATATACAATAAAAGTGTGTCCATTTAAAACTGTTCAATGTAAGATTTTTGTGTTACAATTAATTTTCACCATATACAACCACAAATAGAAAATATTGGTTTAAGTTTCTAATGTGGCATGTTTAAAAAGAATATTTTATTCATAATAGCAACATTGTAGCACCCAGGTTTTATTTTGATAAATATAGTGAGTATATTTCGAATTTTAAAAATATCAAGCACAAAAAATGTGTATCTAACATTTTGATTTAAAAAAAAACATTTGTTCCATTGTGAAGTTTAATTTATGGCTCGCCAGATTCATTACCTAATCAAAAATAGTAAGCTAACTTATTGCAGTAAATCTTAGAATTTGAAGTAGATAACAAGGAAATGTGATTTTCACTAGGCAGTGGCAGCAGTAATGAGTTAATATTTAAAAAAGTTCTATCAAGTGGGTAATGATTTTTATTAAAACAAATGTAGTAATATTAAGAAATCATTATGATAAATTTAACTGTAAAAATGCATTATTACATAATTTTTTGTATTTTTATACCCCTTACTTAATAAAATCAGACAGTATTAATGTAGGAAGTATACGCCCATCACCTAGTTAAAGATTTCACACAGAACCTTGAGATTCTTTTACACTAGTATGGCATATTAATAAAACATAAATAATTTGTATAAAAATTGGAAATAAACTGTCAACAGAAAGATTTATTATCACCTGGAACAGGAACCATCAAGTTATTATAACTCTTCCGTCAACCTTATTCTTGAATTAACCACTACCCTGGAAAATTAGCTTCAAAAAAACTAGCCATAAAAATCTACTTAACTTCATTAACATTGAAATAAAATAAAGACAGATTTGGAAACAGTATATCTAACAGCGGCTTCAGAGAATTTTAAGAGCCCGCATATGGCACTATGCATATTAACATGCACACTAAAAATGGTACATTTTGTTTGAAGAGCACCCGGGAAGTGATTAATGACTTTTCATTAAATACTAAATTTGATCACAGTGAAACAGTATCGTTGTCAAAGCAACAAATTGGAAAATTATTCATTTTACATATTCACACAACATTATCACCGGCAGCATCAGTGAGCAAGTCAGACAGTACGAGTGATTTCGGTCTATTCTGACAATTTGCATCTTTGGAAACCTTATCGCCGGACGGGCGACTGAAATCAAATGTCCCACTGAATTTTTCTGTAACTGGTCCAGGACTAGATTGTAATCTCAAATTGATCGGTCTCGCTTTGTCTTCAGGCTGAGGTAGTTTCTGAATTTTGTAAGGATGGACAGTATCAGATCTTGTGGACCGTCGATCGGCATGATTTCTTTTGTGCTTACGTTTTTGGGAATGATTTTCATTATCCACATCGGCTTCCAGTTTTTCTTTTGGTTTCTTAGCATTCACAATCTGGTAAACATTCTTACCGTCTGAATTTACATATTTTAAACTAATATAAGTTCTATCAGAATATTTTTTCACAGCATCGTTAATTTTAGGACTTTCTGTAATACTTTTATCAGGTTGTTTCTCAGTGCCATTATTCGCTTCACTATACTTCTTCACAGATGTATTTTTATATTCACTATTGCTACGATTGTCTTCTGAATACTTTTTAACTACAGTACAATTTTGGCTTTTCGTAGCAAGTCTATTGTCAGTGATGGCATTTTGTTTCTTCGGTTTTGAAGATTCAGGATCTACATTTGCACGATTCGGATATTCGGAAGCACATTCTACATCAATCAAGCGCTTCGGTGTAACAGAAAGTTTGGTTTTAGTGTTATGTAAAATATTTGTATTTCTTTGAACCGGATCTTTGATAGCTATGGAGTTTCTTCGTATACTTTTGACACTGCCAAGTTTTGCATCACTTACGACATTTCCTCCAAATAAATCTACACAACTAAAATTTTTCTGTTTGTCATTTGTTTTAGCTTTTTGGGTAGTCTCCTTGCTGCTGTTTGCGTCATTTTCTGAAACTGAATAAGAAGAAATGCGTCTTCCAGGTTTTTCTTTTAAATCTACTTCATTTTTATTGACCGCGCATGAATCAATGGAATGAACCATTTTCTTTAACAATCCAAATATTTCTCCACTGCCGGATTTAGTGTGCTGTAAAATATTTTCATTTTCTGAATTAGCCGAAGCGATACTGTTTGCATTTTCCCGTGCCAAACCTGCGTGAGGTGTGCTGGTATGCATGGAGATGACACCATCATTTAAATTTTGTAAGCTACATTCATCAGTGCCATTTAATGGTTTTACACTGACGGGCAAAGAAAAGGTAGGATTTATTTTGAAACTTTTCTTGAATATATCAGCATTTCTTGAATTCCATTGATCGGATTGATTTAAAATATTTCCACTCTTGACCTGATTAATATTCGTACTGTGTCTTGTATGATGCTCGGTTCCAACCGAATGCTCAGATGTTGATTTGGACAATACATTGACCTGTTTTGTCCCATTTCTTGAATTTTCTCCAGTTACACCAGAGCCTTTAGGTTTGTTGATATTTTCTTTGATAAAGCTCGAACGGCTATGATTATATTTAGATACGACATTGGAGGGTTGTGTAACATTTTTGTCAAAAACTGTTGTTTGACTATTACAATGTAATACGCTACTTTCTAAAATATTGTTTTCAGTTCTGATATTGGTCATATTTTTAATTACAAGTACATATCTAGGATTAGTTTTGTTTCCCCCGTTTAAATTAATTTCCTGGGTAAGGTGAGATTTCTCTTGTAAATTATCTGTTACCGTAATTGAGTATTCAGGTACACATTCAGGGGTGTTGTTGTCAGTTATTGGATCAACACTTGCATTTCCTCCGCCTTGAATTGAATGCACCAGATTATTTCGTGTCATTAACGCATTTTGTGGCCTCCAGATGGAAGATGCACATCCTCCACGAAGGGCAAAACTCTTATTCACACCATCTTTTCTGAAGTCGTTTTGTAAAATAGTTGCAGAATTTACAGTGCCCATAACACCATTACTACTCTTCTTTGGTTTTCCATTTGTCACCGGGAGTTTCTCACAAATATCTAACAATGTACGATTTGACACTTGCTCGGTATTCAAATTTTTTTCAGCGGCACTATGAGGGAAAACATTTTTGTTACTTTGTAAAATACTGGTAGGTATAACATTTCTATTACCTCGGGAAGAGGAACTGACACAAATCGGTAAGGTGGCTCCAGATTCTTGGACTTTTGTAGCACTGACATATTTTGGATTACCTTTATGCAAATCAGCATTATTCCGCTCAATCTGTGTGACTGTAGTAGGTATATTTAACATGTCATATAATCGGCCACTACTCAATCTGTTATCTGCGCTTCCGGTTTGAATATTATTCACGTTGCTGGCAAGTTGACGATTCAGTTGATTGCAGTTTTCGCTAACGTCAGAATCAGCGCCAGTGAGTGAAAGCTTAAAATCATACTGATTATTAGCAGCACCGCAAGTATCGATCACAAGAGTCGGGTTAATGGGACTGGCAGATTCCGAAATATTTCTTTCACCGATGATGCTACGACTAGAATTATTTATTTCGTTATGAAAACTTGCATTTTTATATTGCACGACCTGTTCGCTGAAAGAATAGTTTTGTGGTAGAATAGAGTTCGAAGATAAAGATCCACAGTGATTCGTCCCTGTGTGAATATTTACATTTTCAGATCTGTTGAGAAATGATGGTGGTAATGGAGTAATGCCAGTACCGACACAACTGTCTAACGGTTGACGGCTGTAGGGAGGCGGCAAACCTATCAGATCGGAATGAATCCTCGGCCTTTTCCCATTGGTGTAATTATCAGGCCACACGCTGATCCTTTTAGAAGGCATATTATATTGATACAGACCACTCGCACCGGCGTAAATCGGTGTCGTTATAGGCAGAATCTCCGGTTGAACCGAAGGGCGCGGCGGATAAGGCGGTGGCATGAAGGCGGCGGCAGTCGGTGTCGGCCAACTTGTAAAACGGCTTCTATTCAATTCCGGCACAGGCTTAGGAGCATTCGAATGACCGGTGAGCACACCCGGTTCCGTTAATCTTTCGATTTGATTAATATAATACATAAACTTGGCAGCTTTATTTATGTTATGCCTGTCCTCTGAAGGAACTTGAAATTCTGAAATATCAATAAATTCATCTTCAGCAAACTGAAAACATGGCGAACGATACCCAGACGAAGAGGAATCTTTCTTGTCTGTATTGATTGGTGAATTAACCAAGAATTCATAAAATGATGATTCTATATCGTGATCTGGCAGGTCGAAAATTGAAGGAGATTCCAATTCAGGTTCATCGGCGATCATCTGGAAATTTAGAAAAAAAGTCAACCCCTTTGAAATTACTCACATACATCTTACACAATATTCATTTAAGAAATAAAATTATATTTGCACCCAATTGTCTAAACATTTGAAAGTTTTGAATTTTATGATAAGGTCTTTTTCAGTATCAGGATGATCTTGTTCAATTGTGTCATTATTTCACGACAAACCAAAGACATACGTATCAAAGATTAGACTGCAAGAGATTTTGTGTGGTAAGCACAATTTATAGAGAATCTTGATTCGAGAAAAGCAACAATTTTTCCCTTCAAGTCTCACAATAACACATTGATAACGAGAGAAGTTAGAGGCACTTGAAATGCATAAAATATCAACTATCGTTAATTGAAGATTTAAGAAATGCAATTCAAGTTAACTTAAAGAGTTTGACAATAATTGGAAACATACTAGGTATGTTACAAAAGCATTATAATTTTAAAACAATATTATGCAACTAAGAGTTGTACAACTGCTGCCCAAATAATTAGAAAAAAGAGTTTAAAGTTAAAAAAAAACAGCTAAAAAAAAATAGGGTTAAAATGAGGATTTCTTACAACAGTTTTATCAGTGGTTGGATTTGAAGACAGAGGAACTTTTTCTATTACTTTTTTCGCCCCGTCTTCCCCTCCAACAATTCTGGATTCAGTTTGTGCTGCGTTTCCTGTATGTTTTTTATCTCGTATTATTTCTTCATTCGGTTGCAGCACACAAGTCTTTTCGGTTTGATCGTCTTTTAAACTATCGGCTATATTCTTTTTTAAAATTTCAACACAGTGTGGTATGCTTTCTTTCTTTACAACATTTTGGGTTTCAGAACCATCACTCCCCTTTTCTTCATTATTTTTAATCGGAACCTTCGCTTCGATTGGTTCCAATATTTTTGTCTCATAATTTTCAGTATTCACTATGTCCGCAAATTTTTCAGAGTTATGTAAAAATTCTTTGTTTTTGACATTTTTCAAAAGATTTGGGAAATTCTGTATTATAATCCAATCTATTTCTGACAGATTAGTCAATTGAGCAGAAGCATCAGGAAATCTGAAAGAAATAATCATATATGAGCACATAATTATAAATATACTGAGGATGTACAAGCATTTTTGCGTTTCCAAAAAAGGTGACTAACTAAACTATCATTGCCGTAATTGATCTTTAACCACCCTATGCGTATGAACGCACGTGATACGCACGCTTTGAACTGTCCATTCTGCGCTATCCCGTATCAAGTACGCGCTTGATAAAAATAATATATCTTAAATCTACTAAGCGATTTTTTTATACATGCGTCCCAATATGTCTTCACAAATAGTTCTTCAATGGCAGGCAAAGTGTGCGGTAGATTTTTACTTTTCAAAAGTCAGGGGCGCGTACGTTATATTGTGGTTTCAATCCACAGTTTATTTTATCATCTGATCACTGATTTATTTTTCATGATATTGAACTCGTATATTATATCATGTTTTAATTTAGTGATTATTTCAGTGAACACTGACATCTATATTTTTATTTGTGTGTATATTTTACCACACGTATTGAAATTAATTTTGTAACATTGAACTTGTATTTTAAAATACTTAAGAACCAGTTCACTTTTCTGTCTCATTCAATATTTATAATACAATGCAACTTAAAAAAATAAATGTTTGTTACAAAAAAATGTCATTGTGTATATGTGTCCAATAGCTTATAGGCCCTGAAAATATGAAAGTGTATAATCCTATCGTAAATGCATCTATTTTGACAAAATTATTTCAGGTATGAGTATGACTAACATTGTATTCATAATCTTGACCAAAAAAAAAAAAGATGATTCTTTCTTGCATATTTCTTAGAAAATTACCTGCAGTTAACCCACTGACTTTTAACTTCAGCGCACAACATATTGTTTATGTCAAATATAAGTGTGATTTGTTTTAAAAATCCGTTAGTTGAAATTTAAATTTTTTAAACTTTGTACACTTCTACGTGTTATGCAAATCACAACCCGGGTTTTGCCTTTCGGCATTCCATTACATGGATTCAATACAAATGACACATGATGAATGGTTTGCATTGGTAATATATAAGAATTAGACTGGAAAAACATGACCCTAAGGCTAGGAGCCAAATTTATATATAACTGAGACAACTCTAATAACTACTGATTTGATTATAATGACATCCAATTTTGAAAATGATAATTTTACACACAAAACAGTTAATGAACTTATAATTAAATGTTTTTACAATAATCAACTACATTTAAAACACAATCGATAATTTAATAATTGGAGATACTCACCTAATTTAAATTGGTGGGTTATGGTGAGAATAAATATCAAGTGATATAGTATATAAGACTCAAATTTTTCAGCTTGTCGACTCATTGAACTCATCACACACAAGCTGTATAGCAAGGTTTAGTTGATCGTTGGATAAAAATATTGAATTTAATTGAATCCATTTTTTTATAAAAATTTTGATGATAAGTTCATAATACTGCAACTATTACTCAATCTCAATCAAAGTTGTTTGTAAAAAAGAATCGGTCATATATGAAAAAATCTAAAATTTCAGCAGATATTGCAAATATGTCCTGTACGAAATGAGTTAATGGTAGATAGTGACGTCAAAAACCCTTTAAATGGTGATAAAAATAAATTCATTCAATTCATGAAATAAGCAATCTTAAACTCAAAATAAATCGGTGACAATACAGTTGATTTAGATGTTCTTTATAATCCACACAATCAGTTTGCTTAAACCTCATAGTCCCACGGAGCTGATGATCTGCTCCAACTTGGTATGCATAGAATCCCATGGTCATATTTTTGGCAAAATATTTTTTTTTTTAAATCTTTGCGATTTGTTACATTGGAGAAAATTGCATTTACTGCATATTGAACATCTAGGGGTGATTCGCTCACATTATCTTTATATATACAAAAAATATCATATCACAATTTATAAGTTGTGTTGATAGTTATCATTAATTTATCATTGTTTTTGTTCTACTGAAAGTGATCATGTCATGTTAATGTTGAGAAACATTACTAATGCATATAGCTTTTAAGGTGTTAACTGTCACTTCTTGATGGATAGGGAAGATATTTTAAATAATAAAAACACATTTTTTAGTACTTATTTCCACAATATATTTTTTGATCAGGACCGGTTTCGCTCATCGCGATCATTATCAACTGATACAATACAAAGTCAAGATAGAATACAATTCACAAACAAGTCTATTTATACAAAACAAAAAATTAATTTGAGTTAAAGGTAGCAGGTGTACAAAACCATGGGTTCAAGAACTAGGAAACAATTTACATAAAATCATACAATATTGACACAAATAAAGTAAATTAGTATAAAAATTAAATGTTCACAATCACTTATTAAGAATTACAAATACAATTATGGTAAATCAATAATCCATTAGGAGCTCTGATCAATCAATAAGGAAGTAAGGAGTGGGAAATTTTAATGACGAAAACAACCCACACTTACTACTTAATGGAACAAAATAAATTAATATTTGAGAATTTTAATGATAGTCAATTAAAGATGAATCGATGAGATGGGAAGATATGGTGAGTCAGGGGGTTCCAATATTTTCTGTAAAAAAATAAAGTAAAAAGGAGGCAATATCATTTTTCTAAAAAAAACAATGGTGACGATGCAAAAGTAGTTTGTTCATTTATAAGGTGAGAATTAGGCAAAAATTTGTATCGATTAATTTCAAGGATTTCTTGTTTATCTAATTTCGAATAACAAATCACTGAAATTAGATAAACAAGAAATCCTTGAAATTAATCGATACAAATTTTTTTTAAAAACTACTAAACTAAAAACTACTTTTGCGTTGTCACCATTGTTATGCTCATTAAATTAGATTAATAAATATATATTTCATATAAATATAAATATTTTTTTTTTTTAGAAAAATGATATTGCCTCCTTTTTACTTTATTTTTTTACTAATTTACTTTACTTGTATCAATATTGTATGATTTTATGTAAATTGTTTCCTAGTTCTTGAACCCATGGTTTTGTACGCCTGCTACCTTTAACTCAAATTAATTTTTGTTTTGTATAAATAGACTTGTTTGTAAATTGTATTCTATCAGTTGATAATGCTCGCGATGAGCGAAACCGGTCCTGATCAAAAAATATATTGTTGAAATAAGTACTAAAAAATGTGTTTTTATTATTTAAAATAATGCATATGGCTTTGATAAAAGACGACCCAATTATTTTTTATTGCTGTATTTATTATGTAGTAATGCTACAAGCAAGAAACCATTTTGAAAAATAGCACCGCCAACGGCTCTAGTTTGTATTACAAACAGTTGTGTGAATCATATTACAATAAACAATAAATCTCTGTGCATATGTGCACACGGTTTGTATGATTCAAATTTGGTATTGAAATTCCATAAAACAACTTGGCATTTAAAAGAAATGATACAGTCTCGAAAAGTTACTCAGTGGAAGACCATATGAGAATTATGCATAAGTTGCATTGAACTCGAAATATAATTTTACCCTTATAAAAAATAATATACCTAAAAATTAACATGTCAATTTTTTTATCAACTCAAATAGTGGAAAATTATCCATCGTTCGAGATTAAAAAAAAAAAACCTTAAAGTGGTCTTATTCTCTATGTTTCCATTAAGACCACACCTTAAAATTTTTATAATATGATTACCTTTCGAGATTTTCTTTAGTGCGTACAATCATCTGTTTCCATCTCTCCATGAGATTTTCTTCAGAAAATAAGAGACCGATACTTTCAAATTTCATTTTTAAGCTGTGCCACGGCGACTTCCTCTTGGGACACATTTTAAAAGGGGAAATCCCGTTACTCTCTCGCACGATGGGCATCGTCATACACCACTGAAGCATTAACATGCATATATCATTTTCTGTCAGGTCGTCTGGAAGTAAATATGTTTATGAAATTTACAAAGTTACAAGTCACGGAAAGTAAACTGTTTACACCCAGTCCTTTTTTTACGCGAATTCGATTATACGCGATTTTTTGGATGGCAGTTTTTCATACGTTTCTGGGACTTTTTCACGCGATATTTCAATTTTTGGAACCAAATTGTCAAATTATATGAAAGTTGTGATTTTTTTACGCGCCGTTTTCTGGAACCAATGTATCGCGTAAAAAAAGGACTGGGTGTAATTTGATATCATGACATATTGCACTTGAATCAATTCGTCAACAAGTAACAACAGTTTATCACCAAAGCCTAGCAATGACAGCCAAAAAAAATTCTCCTGAATAACTTCATATATTTCTCAAGAATAACATCACCAAATACATTTTACTACAGTAATAACCATAGGCATTAGGATTAAAGCGAAATAATTATGTTGATAAAGTTAATCATTTTATAGATAATGATAATATTGTTCCTTTAACCCGTTGAGTAGTGAGTTTTTTTTTATAAAATAAGTTTTTTGGTTTATTTTAAATATTTTTTTACACTTCATATAAAATTATGTGGTTTTTTTGTGGTTCAATCTAGAAAGAATATTTATTATTATATCACGTAGTAAATAAAGTTGTACAATTGAGAAATGCATAGTAATAAATGTAAATAAATTTATTCACTATGAATTTTATAGAAACAATTACTTTAGTTTGAGCCTAAAAAAGTAATTTCTTTGAATTTTCTTTTTCGTAAAATTCTTTTATTAATTTGAAACAAATAAAAAATGTAAGCCTGACTCCTTAAAATTATTGAGAGATATGTGCAGCATGAATATCTCAAGAAATTATAATTATTGAACAAAAAATACGGAATTTGCAATTGATAAAAGACATCACAATATTTGGACATACATGTACGGCCATATTCCTCAAAGGGTCAAAAAGAGTTCCTACGTTGAAATTCTTTATAAATTAGTGTTTTGAATGCCAACACTTTTACATAGGTAAAACCATGCGCACCTTAAAGATTAAAGTTGCAGAACACTTAGCTACTAATAGATTAAGCAAAGATACTTTTACGTTTGCAACCATTTGTCGTCGGAGGGACATTCATTAACGTGGATGAAGGGGTTCAATTATTACATCATAACACAGGGGACCATAGATTATTTTATCAGGAGATTCTAAAAATTAATAGGGGCCAATTATAACATTCAAACTTCATTTCCAATGATCAGCTCAATCTTCCCAACTCCCCCTTGTTGTATCCTTTACGTGAGATCGGTTCAATGAATCGACAATCTCATGAAGAAAATTCTTATATTTTATCACTAGATGTTTAACCATTACTTGCCAAATTTAAATAAGTAGGTATTTCTTCAAAAAAAAAAACCCGATAATATTTTAATGATAGTTGATTATAATTTGTTGTAAAACCCTTTCAAGAATGACTCACTAACAAGATTTATCATTAATGAAAATTATCATAGGCAATTGTATTAATTATTATTACATCAATATTATTAAATTTGTTTTAGCTGCCATTTAGTTCTTGCCTTGGGGTCTGTGTTTTCCTGTAATTAATACCTTTGGTATATAGACGATGCTAACTGTCTATCGTGCATCAGTTCTGTTGCACCAGTGTGATAGAATGGCCTCAAGATGCCAAAAGGCGAAACCCATGTCGTTACTGACAAAACAACAGATCTGACTTTATGGGTCGTTAGTGACAAAACATGTGGAATCGTACAAAGTAGTAACAATTCAAATTTGATATTGAAATTCCATCAAGCACCTTCAGTCGGTATCATAAATTATTAATGATTACAATCTATCTCGTTAGAATACTGTTAGTTAAGAACTGAAATGTGTAAAACAATGTTCCAAGTATGAAAAAAAAATTACGTACCATGCTGACAGTCGAAGGGATCCATCCCCACCGTCAAATGGTTTATTTGCCGCTCTCGCAAAGCATCCGCATCAAGTGTTACGATTTCTTCTTGAATTGAACAGGAACCCTTAGCGAATTCCACAATCGCCGTAGGAGGGGTATCATTGTTCAAGCTATCATCATTTTTAATGATCGATTTTTTTCCACAAACAACTTGAGATTGAGAAATAGTTGCACTATTATCAAGGCGTTCACAGACAGTTTCACACTTGGCAGATCTATTGCTTAAGCCTGCCAGTGTTGCGGGCAAGTTGACTGACACAGCGGTTTCTTTCAATGCTTTAATAATGTGATTTTGTTCAAGTGATGATATGTCATTATCCCTCTCCTTTGCCATACTCAAATCTGGCTCTTTTTTAATAAAAGTAGCTTTAATATTCTCACTAGCCACATTGACAATTATTGCCGACGAGGTTTCAATACAAGTATTAGGCACCGTTCCATTATTCACTAGAGTTTTGTCATCAATCAAAGGCAACTTTGATACATCGTTAATGATAATACACTCTTTTATTTTGCAATTAGCTTCAGTTGCTTGACAAGGTGTTTTAACAGTGTGATCATTAATGACCGACTCTTTTTCTTCATTTTTTACAGTAATTGCATCAGCAGTTTTATGACTAACAACATTACCTGTTGTTGATTGATTATACACCGGTATTGAAGATGTGACTGTGGTAGTATCACTCGAGGTAATAAAATCGTTGAGAATTTTATTGATATCATCATTCAATCGTGAATCATCTTCAATTTTATTCAACGGGCTTGTATCTTCTGTAATTTTATCATACTGGATGTTGGCCATTTTAAATAAATTTCTTCCATCACAAGCAGTATTCAATTTCTTTACAGTCATGTGATGATCAGAATCGTCACTCTCTTTGCTGACTGCACACACGGTGATGGATTCTGTTAAGTCTGTGCTGAAATCTTTTGAACTGTCGCAGATTTGACTATGATTCAAATTATTTAAAACTTCAGGAACTTCGACAAATTCATTGGCAGTTACTGCTCTGTCAGTTTCATCAGCGACTTCCTTATCACAAGATTTAGAAGCATCAACAGTTTTATCCAAAGCAATCGTATCACTCGGAGAGTTAGATCTAACAGCCATCACTGGAGACATCCAATCGGAAACTTTTGAAGTTTTATCAAAGCCAATAGTGCTTTTGATAGGCTGTTTTACAATTGTATCTTTTGAAGCTGTTGAAATCGCCTTGGACAAATGAGTATTTGCATTTTTAGTATCAGACGTCAAAGCAGATGTGGAGGGTTCACTTGTTTCATTTGATTCTTCAGAAATTACTTCATTACAAGAAGATGAAGTAGATGATACAATACCTTCAGTTGAAGAATTCTTTTTCGATTGCAAAATAGAATCGAGTGGAATTTCAATTTTGTTAATTACTCGATTAGAATTAAATTCATTTATATTACTCACTTCAGAATTCGAAGCCCCATTCGTAGATGTTGAATCTGCTACATGAAAAGAATCATTCGATATCTGATCCGTTCCTTCAATCAATTCATTTGCGATTAGTGAGTCAATTGGGAGGGGTATCATGGTTTTTTCAGGTAATTCCTTGAGATGATTTGTAGTTTCTAGGTTAACAATAACATTAGTTTTCAAAACATTCGACACTGCTTCTCGTTTGCTGGTTTTATCGAGAACTGCCGATTCAGATGTGGTAATATTGAATTCAGAAATCCGTACAAAAGTATTTTCACAAGAATCTTCCGGAAGTCTAGATTCCACCGAGTGTAATTCTTGTGAGGTATCAATTTTAGATTTCATAACCACACTGTCTGTAGGACCAATATTATCAGTACCATGTGCCGCATTATCAATAAATTGACTAGCACACTCACTGTCTGCTTTCGATGTAGTCTGTTTATTTTTACAAATGATAGAAAACGGACCAGTGGTGACTTCAGAAATATTTCCAGATGAAGACACAAACATGCCATTTGTGGCAGTACACATTTCTAATGAAGAATTAGAATCAGACAACTTGTCTGTCACCTCACATCTTTTTGTTTGAGATAAAGCCATCGGGGACTTGGATCCATCATTCACTTTATCAGAACTACTCGGATTAGTCGATTTATTTAATGAAACATTTTTAATACCGGTATCCGAATCAAATTGAATCGCACCATTTGAATCGTCATCAGATACATTAAAAGTCAAAATTGAAGACCCCGAACTCAATATAGTTTTCGTGTTTGTACCATCGTTTGAGTCCTCTGAAATATCAATCGTATAAACCTTATTGTTTGATGTTAATGCAGAATCGACACCAGGTCTCACATGATTATTATCTGTGTTTGTAGATATTTCAACTTTACTATCTTCATCAGATTTTTTTTTATTTTCCACAGAATCATCTATAACCTCAGCATTATCACAAACATCAATTACAGCGACAATTTTATATGTGCCTGAGATAGCAGTATTCCTTCTTCTAACTGTTTTTTTTTTTGGTGAGGTTTCAGATTTTGCGTTACAAGTCATTGTCACAATGCTGCAATCTGAATCGTGGCAAAAAGCAACATCATCATCGATTACTATCGGTGAATCCGTTTCTTTTTTATCTTTTACATGATCATTTGAATGGTTAGAAATTCTAGCTACGCAATCATCCTTATCATCGATAACTTCTATCGTGACAGATGAAATTGCCGCAATACTGTCTCTTTTTAAACCTGTGTTACAATTATGTAAATCTTCAGATATGTTTTTATTTTCTACAAAATTTACATCTTCGTCATAATCAAGACCAATTACAGTATCAGTTTGAAATTCGTGTGCATTTCTTCTGCCATCCAAAGGTTTATCTAGTGAAATATCCATTTCCGAATCTCTTCGCTTCCCATTGACATTGCAGATTTTTTCATCGAAAGAAATAACAGAGGATGTATGGCCAGTAGCAATCATATTTTGCATATCATCATTATCAGTGCCAAGTGAATCTTTGAAATTATTATTGTTTTCAACACAATCTTCGGCATCATCAGCAATATCTATTATCGCGACAGTTGTATATTTATTTGAATCCATAGCATTTCTCTTGCTTTTCAATGCTTTAAAGCATGTCATTTCGAAGTTTAGTATTTCTTTCTTTCCGTCAATATTATCAGGCAAACGTTGACAAATAACATCACCCGGTGAATATTTTATTTCTTTATGAGATACATGTGAAAATGATATGTTTTCTTTGGCCATGTCTTTCATTTCATTTGAATGGAGGGAAATATCAAAAGGAATCTTATTATCTATAACGGACTGTTTGTTAGAAGATAGAACAGTTTCTTCTTTAGTAATTAAATTTTCTGAATCATGATTAGTTTGCACTGCACCAGACGAAAAAGCGCCAAAACTATTTTCATTGACAGAATCAAGTAAATTTAAATTTTTATCATTTGTATCAGAAGAAACATTTAAGAAGTAAATTTTTGGTTTAGTAACATCTTTTTTTCCTGCAAGATCTTCTGATAATTCATGACAAACACTATTATTTTCAGCTGAACAGTCCACACTTTTATCAGCAAGTTTTACATTTGTATTCAGAGTTTCAATATCACCACTCATTATATCAGTAACTCTGTTAACGTTTTGGGTTATCGAAGAGTGTGCATCTTCAAAAACATTCATTTCTTCTTTAGCTTTTTGGTCTACATGTGGTGGAAATTTGCACAGATCTGTCAGATCAATGAAGGCACTCACTTCGAGGGTCGACACACTATCGCCAAAGGCTTTTGAGACAAAATTATTATCGCATAAAGGCAGGTTAGATTTTTCACAATTCTGGAAAAAAAAATATTTATTATTAACACGTTGCCCACACTACGAACACAACTACACCGGAAACCATCAAATGTTCCCTTACTCAAGATGACAATTATTAAAACAATTGATAAAACACACACTATCATATCTTAAAATTATTTGTAAAAGTAGTAAATATGGTTTTAAATTTATATAAAAAATAATCAATAAGCTACAGCACTTTTACCAATCATTTGATTTAATTTTTTCCACTTAACATTAACATGCAAAAAAGTAAGAATTTGCAAGAATTAGTTATGACTCATTGTTTCAGGAAAAATTAGGGTTTTGATTGGTTGATTTTTAGACCAATAATCTATCATTTTGTTCCTACGCCCTTGTCCCGAGATGAGAGCGAAATGTTTTTTCAACTCCTTTGTCGCAATGAAATCCATTTTAGAACAAACTTCTTAATACTCCTATTTGTTTTTCTCATAATATCGATTTGTTTTGCTACAATTTTATGAAACAATTTTTCCTCTAAGGACAATTACACAGCTTCTACATGAGCATTGCAATTTTGTGGAAGGACTTTCGCTCCCGGACTGCCTTATGAATAATCATTTTCTCTATCCACTTCAATCTATTCAAACGGTTTTAAAGTCGATTTCAGCATCAGATTTACTGGATAAAAGAACAGTCGTTACACGAGGATATCTTATTTCGATATGACTTTCTGAATCACTAGATATCTCGTCATTTCATGACTGATTTTTTATTCAACATATGAAAAATATCAAATCAGTATTAAATAAAGAAGAGTTCAAAAATATGCAAAAATACTAACACAATTAAATTCATCACGATTCAATGATGGATAAATTAAAACTGACTCCAATTCAATCAAGTAAACATTGCTAGTGCGATTAAAAAATAATATTTTCAGCAATATGTTTCTGAGAAATTGAAAGGCATCATATTTTGTGATATATGATGCTTCGAACATTCCTTGAAATAAAAAAAAGCTGCTTGAAATTGAATAGTGGTCACCCAATAGATGTCATAAAGTCTACACATAACAAAAATAAAAAACACACACAAGTTCAGGAATGGTCGTTAGGGTGCTAAATGTAATAAACCACCGTGAAAAAAATAGCAATGTATTTAATTCTACAAAATTATTTTAAAAAAAATATATAACCATTGGATCTGACGATGGCGTGAGCCGATAAAGCTATCAACTATATTTTTTTAAATAATTTTGTAGAACTAAAATACATTGCTATTTTTGTTTACCGTGTTATAATGGAGTTCTACCAAGTGAATGCCGACTCAATCAAGTAATAAATACCTTTTATACAACTAGAACAGCAGTTATTGCAAAGATTGAGTATTGACGATCAGACAATAGTCAAAACACTCAAAAATATCCATCATTAAATTAGGATATATTTAATCGAAATCCATCATTAGGTAAAAATAGCCATAATCTAAAAACGGAAAGATATAAAAATATTTTAAACTAACAAAGCTGTTTACATAAATTAGAATTTATTTGCCTATCACAAGTGATAAACAATATCACATATTCCGTGTCAATATTATTAGCCTTTTGTCAAAATCAAACAAAATACATGTAAATATTTTATGTCACTTCATAAAACAAAATATTTTTTTTCTTGAACACTACACAGGAGCTTAATAGTAACAATCATATGTGTCGTATAGTATCAAAAGTAAAATGCACTGTGAAAGAATAACATTGTATTTTAGTTCTACAAAATTTAAAAGATATATAGTTGATAGCTATTTCAACTTATAGTCTGATGAGGGTGTAAACTGGTATAGCTATCAACTATATATATATATATATTTATATAAAAATCAATGTATGTGTGTCTGTTTGTCCTTTATGCACTACTATACTACACTACACCATTCATCCGATAGATATGAAGCTTTAACCAATTCTTGAGTACACTTCCGCGAATGTTTCTAACATACCACTCCCTCCTCAAATAGTAAAAAAAATAGAATTAAAACGACACTATTAACAAATCAAATTGTTTGTTATCATAATGAGCCTCCATGAATTTCCTTACTCTAAGATCGCGGCAACACACGAAATGTCAGCTAGTACCTTATAAATTGTGTAGAACTAATTTATGATATCGACTGAAGGTGCTTGATGGAACTTCAATATTAAATTTGAATTGTTGCAACTTTGTACGATTCCATATGTCTTATCACAAACGACCCGGGTTTCGCCCCTCGGCATCTTCAGGTATTCTCCATCGCACGGATGCAACATAGATGCATTATAGTTAAATTACTTGATTTAAATTTGTTGAAAACCCCATTTCAATAACGACATCTCATTAGCAAGATCGTTAATGAAAGTTGTCATAGCTAATTATTATTGGATTAATATTGTTACATTCTTTACAGCTGCAATCTTTTGCTTGCCTATTGGTAAGTAGATTCCTGTTAATAATGATTTAATATATTATATATACGATGCTAACTGTTTGTTTTACGTCAGTTCTGTTGCATCAGTGCGATGGAAAACCTGAAGATGCCGAGGGGCGAAACCCGGGTCGTTTGTGATAAGACATATGGAATCGTACAAAGTTGCAACAATTCAAATTTAGTGTAGAACTAAAATAAATTGCTAGTGTTACAATGGAATTCTACCAAGTAAATGCCAATTCACTCAATTAATAAATGCACTTACACGTTTAATTTCAGGAATGATATCTATCAACATCTTTTCAACTCTGTTGAGTAGAATCGGACTATCATGTTCGGATGCACTTTCAGCTCCAGTATGCGTCTCCAGCTTTGACATGGTCTCAACCAAAAGCTTTCGGAATTTTAATTGAAGCGATTCCTTGCTAGGCCGGTAACCGAAATTTCTGAAATAGGTGAATCAGTCTTTTAATAGGTTTTAAGGTTATGTTTTCCTAAGCTTTGGCAAAAAGAACACATATTTTCAGCATTTACCTTTCAAATCCGGCACCAATATTACTCCAAACCGTGGTAACATCGATACCTGATTTCAATCTAGCCGTGTCTTTTACTTGCGTTGTGTATTTTTGAATTTCAGAAACAATCAAATAGTCCTCTTCGTGCTTTTGCTTCACTATCCGTTGGTGTGCGAAGCGTTGGTTGAAATAAATTCGCTGAAACATGAAATGTTTCATACAACAATTAGAATATTAGATTACACTTGGGTAAGCAAAATTGTATATTATAACAATAAAATTATTCAAATAAGTTCGCAATTTGCTAACTTTGTTACTTTAACTAAGTATGTAACATGTAGACATTTTGTTAACCCTTTATAAGTCAAATATACGTGCCATTTAAATAATGGCCAATAACGGTCCCACCTATAAAACAGTGGTAGTCAACCTGGCCCTACCGCAGACATACAGGAGCAGCAATATTTTATTAATTATCGAGAGATAATAAGCTTACAGAAAAGCAAAGACGGAATTGAAAAATTTGCTGATTTCATATAAAAATACTAGTACTTTTCGACGGATCAGAGGCCCTTGGGATTGAGAGGTTGGATTAATGAAGCAAATATTATTTTATCACACACAAATCGATTTTAATGAAATATTAAATTTTCCATTTATCACATAACAATGAAGGCGTTCATGTAGAATCTGAAAAATTGTCAATCAATCAAAACATTTCCGATGACTTGTAATTCTCACCATTAGTTGGTTTGAAATATCTTTTTCGCCTTTTGAAGACACATCGGCGAGCAGATGATTCGCCAATAGATCAAAATATTTCCACGGTGGGATGTCTTTACTGATCGAGGGCAAATATGGACTCTCCTCTATGACCTTTCGTTTGATGTCATTCCATATTTTTAAAATATCAGCACTGTTGCAGCGGGGGTTTTTGATCTTTTTTCGCACAAATTTGCAGATGCGACGCCAATCAAAGTTTTCGCAATTTGTCTCCAAAGAGTTGACGAAACGAAAGAAGTAGGTCACAATTTCTTCGAAGACAGTTAAAATAAACTTACACTGCTCGCTATTTGTATCCTGAAACTAATAATTTTTGTTTAAAGATAATAAACAGTAAAAATATACGTGGTTATGTTAACACAAAATATAACTATAGTTAATGCATCATTACTCAACAGTTGCCGAATTCTGTCAGTTCTGTTGCATCCATGCGATGGAATACCTGAAGATGCCGAAGGGCGAAACCCGGGTCGTTTGTGACAAGACATATGGAATCGTACAAAGTTGCAACAATTCAAATTTTATATTGAAGTTCCATCAAGCACCTTCAGTCGATATCATAAATTAAACTAATAATACACGGTGAAAAAATAGCAATGTATTTTAGTTCTACAAAATTATTTTAACAAATATAGTTGATAGCTATTTCGGCTCACGCCATCGTCAGAACTATAATTTAATATCATATATTGAATATAAAATCATAGTTCTGACGATGGCGTGAGCCGAAATAGCTATCAACTATATTTGTTAAAATAATTTTGTAGAACTAAAATACATTGCTATTTTTTCACCGTGTTATAATGGAGTTCTACCAAGTGAATGCAAATTCAATCAATAAGCTAATATATGTCGGTCACTAGGTATTATTGAATCCTCTGACTGGTGTCTCTTTGTTTCTGTAATGGACCATTTCCATGCCATATGTAAACTTATTGATGTAGCTGCCTTTTTAGTTTAATTTACAATTGTTAGTTTTATTGCGAACAGGAAACAAGCTAGGTCGTTAAAATATGAGAGAAGATGTATTGTGTACCTTTTCTACACAGCTATGTATAGATAAGCAAGTGTTAGTTTAAGCATAGTTCTGACGATGGCGTGAGCCGAAATAGCTATCAACTATTTTTTTCAAAAATAATTTTTTAAAATCTGCTATTTTTTTTTCACCGTGTTATAATGGCGTTCCAATTATGGGTCGTTTGTGACAAGACATATGGAATCGTACAAAGTTGCAACAATTCAAATTTAATATATTAGTTTGTTCGTAAAGAATCCTTTGTGATAGTTGATATCTATTGATTTCCAGCTGTTCCAAAGCCGTCATCCTGCGATCCTTACTACAAAGATGCAAATACCATCATTCTACGGCAGAATAATGAAGTGTCATTCCTAAAATCACTCAAGAAATGGTTAGAGAGTTTTTATAAATTGTGACAATTTTACAGTCATCAACTATAAAAGTCAATGATGCAAATTGTTATTGGTACTTTTTATAACTCACCATCGTTTCCTCCTCAACAGAATGTTTTAATTTGTCAGTTGGCAAAATTTGATAATTAATTCAGCGGCGAGCATCTGAAACAGATGAAACAAAATTGATTACTATCCAAAAAAAAATGCATTCTTTACAGTGAAACTTTAAAAGTGGAGTGAGCACAGTATGCCCGTTTTTCCACCGCCATCAAAATGCAGGTGTGTAAAAAAATTAAAAAATCATTACCCTCTTATAAGTATTTCCATAATGTATATTATTATTCATTGGGAGAAATTATCATTAAGTCCTGTCCATCTGGAAGATTAACTTGCTGACTGCAAAACCTTTTGACTATTGAAACGGCTGATTATCACGTGATGATAGTTGATCAAATTGAATATTTGAGTATTCAAAGATATTTAGCGTTTTTAAAAGCATTTGATGTTCAAATATAGCAGTGATAATTTTCAAAAAATATTGAATGTTTCAAGAACACGAAGGTCGTTTTTTTACTTCAAAATATTAAGACAAATTTACTGGAGAAAAATACTACAATACTATTAGATGACAAACTGAGTGCCAGCAATAGATAAGATTACCGTAATAGTGAACATAAATAATCAAATCCAAGAGTGAAGCACGTGTTATATTTGGTCCGCCCAAAAGATCAAGTGTTTGTTTATATTGCACAACAAAAAATTTCAAAACCAAAGATCATTGCATTGATAGCAGTTCAAATATATATTAGGTCATATTCAAGTCAAGAAGAAGTTTTAACAGAACTGACAGACTGTAAAAGTTGCAACAGAAAAGCAAAACCCGAGTTGCGAGAGATAAAATAAGTTCAAAAGTAACATCTTCAACAATTCAAATAGTGAGTAAAAAGGAAATATGGAATATGACAACTAGGGCTATAACAAAAACAACATTAAAACCAGGGCAGTGAAATCAGAGTCGGATTGTTGATATTTTGTCTGGAGTCAAAGTCATTAAAAATAAGCAACTCTCGACTATTTTTTCGACTAGCCGATTTTGAAAAATAACTTTTAAGGTGTTAACTATCACTTCTTGATGGAAAGGCATGATATTTTGAATAATAAAAACACATTTTTTTTTAGTACTTATTTCCACAATATATTTTTTGATCAGGACCGGTTTCGCTCATCCCGTCCTGATCAAAAAATATATTGTGGAAATAAGTACTAAAAAAAAAATGTGTTATTATTTAAAAAGTTTCAAAAATAGCTCAATGAACAATTTGCCGTTTTATTGATTGATGTTATAGTCAGACTCGATGTCTTGTTTTATTTCAACGACTCCACAGTCCTGCTTAAAACCATTGAATATTCAAGAACCAATGATAAGAAGACTGGTTTCGAAGTCAATGCAACCAATAAAAATAAATATTTCATAATTATGATAGCAGAATGAGGGTCACAATTATTTCTTAAATCATAATAAAAAGGACAATGCGAAATATCCTGTTGAACTTGTTTTGGACACGGAATCAACTGACCGAGGACTGTCAAAAGTACTGGACATGATACCGGAAAAACTACTTTTCTATAATCTCGTTAACAAAAAAATCATTATTTTAAATAATGAAAACACATTTTTTTAGTATTATTGATCATTATCAGTTGATAATGCTCACGATGAACGAAACTAGTTCTGATCATAATTTTGGAAATAAATGCTAAAATAGTATGAATAGGCTATGATTTCGTTGGTAATTTGTATATTATCAGTTGATAATGCTCGCGATAAGCGAAACCAGTCCTGATCATAAAATATATAGTAGAAATAGTACTAAAAAGTATTATTGTTTGAAATTCTATCAATCATTTCCATCAAGTGACAGTTAACACTTAGGCAACCAGTCCCGCGTTCGCGCGGATTTCGTCTCGCGCTGCATCTTTACGTCTGCTGGTCGAAAACATGACACATGTGGATATTTTTTTTTTTTAATTTACGACTTAGAACTGTTTTGTTTATTGTTCAATGTGTCTTTCATTCTATTTCTCCGAAATTTATAGCTCCAAATCATCCTTGAAGTAAACAATATTTGCCAGTTCCAAAAGTTTCCTATAATTACTCTTGGACTGTAACGAATTAAGTTTTTTTGTTTATTACAGCTCAGCAATAAACTTTCATTGTTTACTAATCATAAAAAAAAACATTATTGATAAAATTTTAGTGATTATAATTAGTAATAGAATATTATTACTCATGATTAGGCATTAGTAATAATATTCTATTAATACTTACTTATTATTATTATTAGGCAGTCTGTAGTGATAAATGATATTAAAATTTTTATAAAAATGAATAATAAATGTTTCAACATGTTTTTATAGTAAAAGAAATATTTCGTATCTCATTGTGCCTCCTGTTCCTGTCGTAAACTACCGAGCGCTTACCCTGACCCTAATTCTCGGAAGTATAACAACTCTCGATAAATATTTTTTGTCGATGACTGTTTCGTATTTTATTATTTGAATATTTTATCATTGCATAAGATGTAATCCCTAAAAATATCTTCACAATATCACGATAGTAAAGGTACAGGGACCTATAGTATATGATTGATGATCAACATATCGATAGCCAATAACCATTCCGCTTAGAGCGACTTATGTTGAATGGTTTAGTTGAGGCAACCCGACAGAGACCATTTTTGACCAGAAGCAATAAAACTCTTGAGTTATTAGACAGAACGGTTTCATTCATTACGTAAAAAAAGATGTGAAACATGTTTCTCTAATATTTACAAATTGAGATCAAATGATTGTGAAATTGTAGGAATAGCGAGTATATATATATATATATTGTAACTTATTATATAATTATATTGAATGGAAAACTATCTTAACAGCTTAGCGACCGCATGTTTTATATCGAATTTCGCGTATTGGCCGGCGATTTTGCAAAAAAAATCGCCCGAAAACTGTCCTTTTACTAGATTCACTATAATTTGTGAACCAATAGAGATATCTTAACCAAATTTGATTTGCTGGCTTCTAGATACTTTGCCCCATAAGTCAATACTATTTGAGCAGTGGTTCTATACCTGTGGGCTGTGTACTCATGTGGTATAGTGAAAAAAACTTAAATTTATTACAAATTTTTTTTTTTAATATGTAAAATTTACTTTTTCACTTTGTTTGTTTTTTGATTTTATGTTCATATATATTAGAACTCATTAGATAAACTCTATACATCTCTCTCTCTATACTCTATATATAAGTACCTTGTTATGTATTAACAGGCAAGGTCGTTTTTAAAAAGGAGCCGCACCAACTGACGACTGGGATCAGTTATCAATTGGACGACTGGTTTACTTTATTTATTGTTTAAACGATTTTACAGGTTAACACTTTTAACAATTAGATAAAATTATTTAATTTTTTATAAAAACTAGAAGCAAAAGGAAGAACAAAGGATTGATGTCGACCGGATCTTACGTATGAATGATGCGTAAGGTTTCGCTTCTGAACTCGCTCTCTTGCGTTGTTTAATTCTTAGCTTTTTATATTGAATTATTTGTTTATAAATCAGTTAAATTAAATATTTGGGTCACACCTTATCATACGTGGTCATTACTTTTTATTGCTTTTTAATGTTGTTATGAAAAGGTTTGTTATTACTAGTTTATACTCGATATGTTATCTTTGTTCTAGTTATGTAAATTAGATGAGGAGATGGGTACATAACAATATATTCAAGATAATATTATAAATAGCCGCAGTTTAAAGAGCCCTGGTTCTCATGTCGAGCCCGTTGCAGATGTTGTCACTCCCATTAGTTTGTTTCGTAATTTTTTTACAGCCATTCTGAGAAATCAGGGTAGTGTGTTGCAAGTGTTTCTCAATATACAATATAAGTAAATTGTATTCTGTCTTCTCTGAACTATCGGTGAAAACGTCGCGAAATTTGCTTTTCTCTTACTAATCATTTATGATTATAATTTTAATATTTTTATTTTTATACACCTCAAAATTGAAGGAAGGCATGAAACATATTTAGAAAATTTTCAGGATGCATTGTCGGAGGTTCCCAGTGATTGTGAACAAGATGACGCGGACGATAGTGGTTCTGATTCAAGTGTACATACATTCTGTAATGAACGAGTTGAATCCATATATGAATAAGTGGCACAGGATTTATGCAGATAATTTTTATAACAGTGTATCGCTAGCTAAAGATTTATTTTTACGTAAAGCGGGACAATTCGGAAAAATGGAGGTTTACTGGAATCTTTAAAATATATAAAATGAAAGCCTCAAGAAACTAAGCATTCCATAAAAGGTGAAACACTCGTCCAAGTGTGGAAAACAAATAAGAAAAGGAACGTCAGAATCATATCCACTATTCACTATAATAATGTAACATAAAAGAATATATTTCAGAAAAATATGTTTTTATTTAATTCGTCAACACGAGTTGAGAATCCCTGCCACTGAGTTTGAATAGGTCATAATTAAATCAAATTAGCATTAAAAATGTCAAAAATGTTTTCGGTTAAATATTTCATAACCATCATAAAAATTCCATGTGGCTCAGTCGATAAATCAAAGGTAATGTGTAACACCAATACTACGATCTGTAAAGGGCCCCGAAATGTTTCTTGGCATGCGTATCGGTGTACACTGGACTGATGAATATCCTTGCTAAGTAGAGAAACAAACCAGACTCGATTCAAAAATAAAATCTTTAACCAGAATGTAAAATTGCGTTATGAAAGATCACGTAAGAAAAAAATATACATGAATTTTTTAGGGGTATTTTTACGAAATTGTTTAGGAAAATAATAATTTAATCTTTGTTAAATAATGCGTTGATATGTATACTACCACACCCCATTAACATTTGAAATCAAACCCGATTCCAATCAGATGATTTTTCAATGAAATGGAATGGATGACGTAGGACGCATATATGAGTCCGCGGCCCACAACGGAAGTTCTTCAAGGACTCAAATACGAGTCCCCGGTCGTTAAGCTGTTAAATATTTCAAATTAAAAATATGTTTAGTGCCATTTACCTAATTGTCAAAATTAAAAAAAAACAGGTGTTTATATTCGGCTTAGAAATATGCTGAAATTATGAGATAATCAGATCGTTTTTTATTTAATCGATGATGACCAAATATCACACATGATTTCTTTGAAAATTTCAAAAATCAAAAATATTGTTTGGTTCTCGCGTTGTGCCGAGAAACGCCCGCTTTCGGCTAGTCTATTTTTTTTGAGATTCCCGACAACCGAGTGATATGGGAATATAACAGAAACAAATAAACATATCCACAGTTTGAGAGTCTCCAGATATAATAAACACACAATAATGTGTAAAATGGTCTAGGATTTCTAAAGAATTTGACGCGGTCACAGCCGTTTTTTCTGCGCGAAAAGTGCGGTTGCTTGAGTGTTAAAATATTGAAAGTACTTTTTCTATAAAATGCATTTTTTTGATTACTTAATAATGAATGTCTGTAATATTGTTGGTCAGGACCTATGTTGACCCCATTGTTCGATCCACATCGACGGAAGAACAAATAAATAGAGCTCAAACGCTCTGTTTGAATTAACCATTCGTATAAAAGTCCTCCGAGTGGGAAACAAGACGGCAACAGGCAACTTTGTTCAACCAATACATGAATTATCATTATCCAATTCCGCTAAATCTGAATATGATTTTGAAAAATATCTCAATGAACAAGACGAAATAAAACACCCTTGTTTGAATCCCAGTATTGTAGATGAAAGACTCTATTTCAAAATTTGACCAAGCTCAAAATTTTAATGTTTAAATGGCAATACAGCGGTATCCAGAAATCATAAAACATTCAGGATTGCGGATATTTGGATATTTTGCGCTCTGAAAATCGTTACTAATTTGAGAGCTTCTATACAGTTGAATATGTAGAAGATTACCTAAAATTTTGACATATATACCCTTAAGAGATAAAAATGATATTGTTATGTTCAGAAGAATGATAGACTTTTTAGTAAGCATGAGCGCTCAAATTGATCAAGTATGTTATCAATTCAAACTACTCAATTTATTTTAATCATAAATCTTAAACAAAAAGCTAACATTAACATTTATTTTTAAGAAAGAGTTTTAGAAGATGATTAGATTACTAAACGAAGAACAGTGAAACAATGTAGAAAGTGAGTATCGAATTGATTGATCGCATTAACAGTTGAAGCTAGCTATGTGACGAGTGAAGGCTGACCGACTCTTTCTCAGTGGAGTAGGTTTTAGTAAATGAGTCGTATTTATACTCTCTGTTTCACAATCAAAACACAACACGACAAGTACGAAGATGGTTTACAAAATTCCGATCTGGGGATTTTTCACTAATTGATAAACCACGTACCGGGCGACCATTGAAGTCTGATGACGACAACTTAAAAGTTATAATTGACACCAATCCACGTCTAACCACCAGGGAGATCGCGTCGATGATGGAAGTCAACCAAACAACCGTATTAAGACATTTGAAGCGTATGGGGATGGTTTCGCGGTACGACGTTTGGATACCTCATCAATTGTCGGCTGCCAATTTATTGGATCGTGTTTCAACGTGCGTTGCTTTGAGTGCGAGACAAAAACATGAACCTTTTTTGCATCGTTTGGTAACGGGAGATGAGAAATGGGTCGTTTACAACAACGTGACAAGAAAAAGACATTGGGCTATACCTGGACAAGCCCCATTAACAACTTCGAAGGCCGAAATCCATCAAAAAAAAGTTATGCTTTGTGTTTGGTGGGATTGCAAGGGTATTGTGTATTTTGAACTCTTGGAACGCAATCAGACGATTACAGCAGAACGATATTGTCAGCAATTATCCAAATTAAACATCGCCCTTCAAAAGGATAGACCAGAATTGGTAAACAGAAAAGGGGTAGTGTTTCATCATGACAACGCGCGACCACATGTGGCTATGATGACCCAACACAAGCTAAATGAGTTGAATTGGGATGTTATCAAGCATCCACCGTATTCTCCAGATCTTGCTCCTTCCGATTTTCATTTATTCCGATCGTTGCAAATTTTTTTAAATAATAAAAAATTTGATACAATAGAACAGGTAAAAACATCCCTTAATACATTTTTCGCATCAAATCCACGGAATTTTACACTAGTGGTATTAATAAGTTGATAGAAAGATGGGAGAAAGTTATAAGAACGGATGGAAATTATATAATTGATTAAATAAATATAAATAAAAAAAAAAAATTTAATTTTATATGTAAAAAACGGTCATAACTTTTGCATCAACCCAATATTTAGCTCTTCTCTAGTATTTTTGATTTACTCATTTCAATTCTTAACTCGATCAGTGCGTACGGCATGGCTCCCGTGTCCATGCCTGAATTGTAGGCCCGCGTCGGTCACGGGAACCGTGTTTTTAATATAACAAAAGATCTTTTAGTGTTAGTAAGTATCTGCCACGGTTTAGACGTTTCGGGACATTTCTTTGGAACCAACACATAAAGGCTCATTCACACTATTCATTTTATCGAAATACATCAGTTGATTTTTTGTAGTTTGTGGAAATATTTTTGACAGATGTAAATTGGTTTTGTTTTATCACTGTTTCTTATATTTTTTTGAAATATGTATTTTTATTAACGTGTACATACTTTTTTTTCTAAGCACCGCGTACCTATTTTTTACAATTCCATAAACTTCGTTCTACGTTTTAGTGAACTTGTGTTTCAATATTTTTGCAGTTTTCATTTTTCCTTCCACTCCCAATGGATCAACCATCGTGTTAAAAAAGGCAACGACTAGAAGAAAGCGATGATCTTATTTACGATAGTGATTTTGATGATATCGTATGTGGTTACATTGACAGTGAATCAGATAGTAAAAATGATGATGACATATTTTTACAATCGATTGCATCAAAAAACGTTGCCCCTAAAAAGTAGGTGTTTGAAAAAAACCAAGCTACATCTTTTCAAATTTCGGCTACGCCAGGCATAAAAATTAATATGAGTGGAAAAGATTTCATCGGTTATTTTCACCAAATTGCTGATGAGAAATTTTAGAATTACATCGTAGACTAGACAAATGCATATGCAGTCGACATTCTAGCGCAATCAGACGGCGATAAAAGTCGAATCACGCAATGGAAAGACATAACGATAGATGATTCCAAGCTATGGTTGGGACTTTTGTTTCACACAGGAACGATACGATTGAATCGCCTAAGTGACTTCTGGACAAAAACTACCTCTTCAACTTGACCACCAAACAACGAAAACTTTCGTTGTTCAATTGTCCCGATTGCCCAAATAAACCTGGTCTGCGCTTAGAACTCTGTTTTCGACTAAATCACGAATAAATGTGAATCTAACATTCAAATGTTAGTTCAAAGTAATATCATATATTTATTGTAGTGTATTGTGAGAGTGTAAGTTACGTTTCAACTGCTTTCATAGCATAGTGTATTTTTCCGACAATAAAAACTATTATCAACAACACTTGAAGGTGAATAAATCACTGCAAGTCAAAACCTGGAGTAAAAAAGGAAGGATAGAATTCCGTTCAAAATAAAATTATAGATAAACGAAAAATATGTTAGTGTGAATGTGCCTTTAGGGTATTACAGATGGCGCAACATCAATAATCACTGCAAATGTTTCAAAATCTGATGGGTAAACAATGCTAGTACATGTACCGCACAAATGTTTTTTTTGTGTATATGATCTTTAGGGCGACCAAATTCGGAGAAATATAATAATTATCCCTAATATTAATTAAAAACTTTTATGGTTTCGAAAAATGGGTATTTTTCAGACCCTCTGTGAAACAGTGCAATATGTTTGACTTTATTTAATATGTTATGGATTTAATAAAACACTTTATTAATTATAACGCAAGTTATACACAAAATATTATAATATACTTTGATTAAAAATCAGAACACAGAGAAGACTTGATACGTTCAACTGAGCTACTGGACCCTTAGGTTCGTTCTCTTTTTTGTTTCAAGTAAGCATTAGTTTATATAGATCGAAAGCTTATTGACAGTACCAATCATTGTTGATGTTTTGTTTATGATTTTAATAAGAATTGAGCATTGAACTTCAGTTATCATTAGCGGATGTGTGTATATGATAATGGCAAATTTTGATTAGATGTGTATTGCATCTTTACATAATGTTCGTGAATCAAAAGTGCAAGTAAATAAGATAAATTATAATTATGGCATATCATAACTTCTAAACATGTTACAGTGAATGATGGGGTGTATACATAACAAATATTTCATGTGTGTCATTAATAAGACAACATTTATGTATGAGAGGATTATCAAATTCATTTAATTAATACACTATCTATTTCTGGCAAACTGGTGAAACTATCGTTAGTTTTACAGCTTTACTTTAATCTCAATATACCAGTGTGAATTAGTTATATGTTAGTAGTTCTTACAATTCATATTTATCTAAGTTTTTCGGACAGTGTGTAGAGCCAACGGTTATTTGAAAGTTCCTACCAAATATTTAAATTTCCTTTTACATTTCAAACATTACATGAATCTGGAATAGTTTTAAAAAAATCAAGTAATAATTTTGGTTTACAATGAATAGCGTTATGAGTTTCATACTAGGTTAATATTATTTAATACATTTAATTGCATATCTATGTTAACATGTTTTATTTCATGATTAATTATTTTTATATTAATTATCGTGATGCTTCGAGACTTAACAACATTTTTTTTTGTTTTTCTTCAATTACTTTTAATGAAACTCAGTCATTGATGAGTCTATCCATATGATAATCAATTTTTATGTTAAAATTCTTAAAAAAATCTCCAACCAAAATTGCATTAATTCCGTCGTAAATTATATTTAAGTTGTTTTGTTGATAATGCAAAATTTTGTGAAATCTTTTGATTGCTTTGTTGAAGTCGAAGATTATATATTGATTGAATTGGCATTCACTTGGTAGAACTCCATTATAACACGGTGAAAAAAGAGCAATGTATTTTAGTTCTACAAAATTATTTTTAACAAATATAGTTGATAGCTATTTCGGCTCACGCCATAGTTCTGACGATGCCGTGAGTCGAAATAGCTATCAACTATATTTGTTAAAAATAATTTTGTAGAACTAAAATACATTGCTATTTTTTCATTTGAGGCATTCGATAAATTTGCAAGATCATACGGGGAACGAGACATTCTCGATTCGTCTTTAGATTCAACGCGTAGCACATTAAACTCTTCCGCCACGGCGGATTTTCAGTACGCAGATACACAGGATACCTAATATCACGTAGACTAAGTGGCTGAGCAAGTCACATTTTCTTTCTTTTTTTTTCTTTTTCTCATTCTTTTAAGCACAATAGTGCATGGTTTAACGATCGGTCCGTGCAGCTCTGTATCGGGCCAAGAGTATGAGGAGTAAAATCGATTCTTTTTATTAGTATTGCGTTATGGAAGGCGGCCGTGTAACAACGGCTGCATACACATAACGGGTGAAGGTGGGAGAACCAACTATGCTATTTTTTCACCGCGTTCGAAGTTTATACTTCCGCTTGTTTCGTACGTTTTATTTTTGTCAATACCTTGCGTATCGATTACATTTTTTTTATTTAATTTAATCTCCTGGACTAAACAGTTCAATTTAACTATAGAAATTTCTGCAACTGTGTCTATTAGAAAAATAAAAAAATATTAAAGGACTGTCTTATGGCAGGTTGATTACCACGATTGGTTCCGTACGATACCAACAGAATTCATTTGTTTCAAGCAATATTACTTAATTCAAATCATATGTATAATTCACACAATTGCATTTAAATGGCCCTGTATTATTATCGACTAAAAATTAATTTTAAAAAATCCCCATGATGGACAATCAAAACATCCATCTTACCAAATTATGCGAAAAGGATTAGTGTGGAAAACCAAAAGAATGATAAAAATGAAAGAAAAGCTAGTTTGTTATAGTCCTGAATGTATCGATAAAATATTATATTGTATATCGTAATTCAAAGATCAATTATATAATTACTAAAAAAAACCACAGGTAACCATACAATAAAATTTCATATTATTGAAATAAATGTAGTGTGAACTTCTTTAAATCCTTGCTAAAACTGGCCTATGGCCATTGTCTAAAGCAGTTTCAACTGCACGAAATGTTTCTCACTCAAAACCATATACATACTCACATACATAAATGTTAACGATTACTCGTAAAAATACTTGGGAATCATATTACATTGACGGATTGGAATTTTAGCAGTTTGTGACAAAGGAATCGACCTCCAATACACGACATTTCGACACAGTGTTGAATAAAATAAAAAAATGTACTAAAAGATATTGACTTTTAAAAATCGAATGAAATGAAGATTACGAAAAAAATATGCCATACCAGAATTAAGATATTTTAGGTTATACTACAATAGATATAACATAATGAACAAATGCGTATGGCCGTGAGCATTCATATGCCTATATTTTTATTTTCATTCTTTTATAAGCGTATTTCAAGTAGTGGTGTAAGAAATGTTGGCTATTAAAGAATCTATAAAACAAAAGAACGCAATGACACCGTAAACCATTCGGGATAGTGCAACAAGGGTAATCTTTTAACAGAAAATGAATAAAAAAATATAAACACGAAAACCGCCAGAAGATAAGTCATAAACAAAATGCACTTTGCTTATTGTGAAGAGTTGTAAGATTGTGGGATTTAAATGCATGGTACTTAACGATATACAGAATATGATACTCACCATCGTATAAAGCAAGCATTTCTTCAGATCACAAACTTTCTTAATTAAATAAGTTCACGGAAATGTTCTTTCAAATAAAGTTTTGTTTAGGTTTATTGTATCATTGTTTTTTTCTCTGCTGTGACGCTTGTCTCATAGTAAATATATAGCCAGTCGTATCTTAGTCTCTGTATTGTCTAAATTGTCTATGTTCGTTTAGAGATTGGTGACGTTTTGAAACCGGTACCGGTCAAATAAAAAAGTTATTCTAGGAATTTATCATTCTATTTAAAAGTCTCAGTAATTTTAAATGAAAAGAAATTTTTCGGATGGCCAGAACTCAATTCATCTCTTAAATACAATTAAATTAGAAAATGTTTAAGGCAACAAAGTTTGAATATGGAAATATAACTGAATTCATTTGTCAGTTAAAATATATTTATTCATATAGTGTGATAGTTTCTTTTTCAAATAAATCAAATAATACTAATTAAAATGGAAGTTACAGGAAAAAAAAATGGATACCGCCCATTTCAAAAATACGGACACATCTGCACTGTAAATGATGATGTTATAGATCCAGTAAAACTTTGCATTAAACAAAATCAGAAGCGCTCAGCATTGGTTGAATTTTATCACAGAATAATAGTAGTATCAGACAATAACATGAAAGCTTGCAAAGTATTTCATTCAAATTTTGCAATTGATAAGGAAAAGATAAGGCATCTTCTTTATTACCCATATATGATTCATCCATATAGTCGTTTGAGAGCTTGGTGGGAAAATATTATGATTGTCGTTTTGTTTTTGACGCTGCTGTGGTCCCCTGTGGATATGGCCTTGATTGATATTGCGCCAAGAGATATGGATAGACTAGACATATTAAGACTCCTTATAGACACGTTCTTTGTCATAGACATTATTTTGTGCTTCTTCACTGGAATTCAGAGGAGAGAAGATAATCAAGCTTGTCTAGAAGCATCCAAAATTGCATGGAATTATGCCAAACAAAGTCTCATTGTAGATTTGCTGTCATCCTTTCCTTTAAAATCTCTAGTAAAGATGACTACGGATTATGATAATGTGCACTATGATATCTGTGAAGTGTTAAAAGTTACTAGAATATTTATATTAATTCGCTATATTAACAATTTAATGGATAGGTTGGAAATGAAGGTATAAATAAATTGGATAGATAATAATGTAATTTTTCTTAATAATATGAGAATATCAAAGAATTTTTCTATGCAAAACTTTACATATTGTTGAGATCAATTTCCCCTATCGCCAGAACGTTGATGAAAAAATTTAAACTTAGACTTATTTGCCACTTAAGAATAAATACGCTATTATTCTCATTGTTTGAGAGCATTCAAGAGCGCCAAATAACATTGAAAAATTATATATTAAAAAATACAATCGAAGCAATTAATTGATTTAGGAAACATTTATTTATTACCTTCACTTAAACCATTACATGCATTGGTTCTTAACTGGGGGTGCGGGAGAAGCCTCTAACAATATATATTATTTTTGCAATATTTGAATGCTATTTGAATTTTTAAATTGGCCAATTATTTCTTTGTTTGAATCTCACTTCACAAGTATTTTAATGAACAAGTAACAACAACCAAACATTATTCATTGGATTTAAATTACTCTTTCCCTATCAAAAACGCAATCCTGAACTAATAAAAAATAAATAAATGGTTACATAGTCTTGGCAAACTTTTCGTCTATTGTGTCTCAACAAATAAAAAAAAAATGTGAAATATTCAATTTATGTGTAAATAATTACTCTTAACTGACCAGAATAGGCCGTAAAGATACGCATCGAGCTTATGTATATTGACAAATAATTTATTGCAGTATTTTGTTTTAGAATAAATTATTTTAATACTGAATATCAATCATTTCCAGGTTATAGCATGTCGCCTAGTAAGGATAGCATTAGTTATTTTGCTTTACATACATTGGGTAACATGTTTGCAATTCACAGTGACATACATGACAGAAAACACCCATACTCCATTATACCCGGATCCCAGCTCCTGGATGACGTACCACAAATTATGGAATGCCTCATTGCTAGACCGATATTTAGTGGGCTTTTCCAGAGCAGGTATACATACAATATACATTAAAATACATTTTAAACTTTCAAAATCATAGAATTTTGCAAGCCCCACAGGTTAGACGACACTTGATACTCACTGACCACAAATGTTGGCCATGTTTTGAGGGCTTAATAGTTGAAAGGATGTTGGAGATTATCTTCATATTTTTCACAGCAAAATGTCTTAAATAAACATTCATTTCTGTTTACCATGAGTATTAACTATCTATCGCAGTATTAAATTAGATATCTAAGATAAAGTGACAGTAGGGGGAAGATTATTTAAGATATTTTACTCTTAGAGGTTGAAAGGTTAAAGATGCTTTTGGGTAATTTAGAAACGGTAATTTTCGAAGAAATCCCATTATTCCCACATAAAATTTTCAATTATATATATACAGTTGACATACTAATAAAGTTAAATAATAGTATTCTTTAGAATATATTCTTCTGTATTAATGTTTTAAAATCATATTTAGACACATGCCCTTTTATGTATGGTGTATATTAAGATAGAACCACATAAAAGGTACTGTATTTTGTCACTATCTCTGTACGTATCACCACAACTTTGTCTATTTGTATTCAAGCAATCAATAAGAGCATTTCATGTTCTCATGGGTCTTGAGAATGTTGATAACAAATATATTGAGTCTCTGTACTTAATAATCAAGATAAATATACCAAAAACCTTGATTGAATTCATGACTCCTACCAATAAACAAACATTAATATGTTTTTTGCCAATTTTACTTCATTTAAACTTATTGCAATTTTTAGCGGCTTCCTAGCTAGTTAAATTTGATGCAATTATTAACAATGAATTGGAAATAGACAAAACGATGGATAACTGAATTTTACTGTGATAAAAATGTCTTTAAATAACAAGTGAACTTATCGATGTTTGCTTTTAAATGCATAGTACATATATGTTGTGTATGTATAATATGTTTTGGCTTTGTTTTATCAATAGCCTCAATGATAAGCCTGCAGGGCCTCGGCAGAGATTTCCCGATTGTGGGTGAAGAGCAATTGTTTGTGGCATGCGTTTGGATCGTATCAATGGTACTGACTATTCAAGCATTAAGAAATATTATTGAAATTAATTACCCGACTAGTTACCGTTATCAAATTTAAAAAATCTCAATTATTCACTCGATACAGGGTGTTTGCATGGAAAATTTATTACTATCAATAATTCCACTGAAACCCAAAACATCCAATTTTGGTGTCAAAAAGTTATCAATCATATTACGGTAATGTTTTCAATTAACAGAAACACGATGGGAAAATAGCAATGTATTTTAGCTGTACAAAAATAATAAAGCAAATAGTTGATAGCTCTTCATGTAAGCCAAAATAGCCATCAACTAAATACCTTATTTTTTTTTTTTTTTAAATAATAAAGACACATTTTTTAGTACTTATTTCCACAATATATTTTTTCATCACAACCGGTTTCGCTCATCGCGAGCATTATCAACTGATAGAATACAATTTACAAACAAGTCTATTTATATTTCAATATGTTCTAGAACGCCCCTGACTGACCATATCTTCCCATCTCATGGATTCATCTTTAATTGACCATCATTAAAATTCTCATATATTAATTTATTTTGTTCCATTAAGTAGTAAGTGTGGGTTATTTTCGTCATTAAAATTTCCCACTCCTTACTTCCTTATTGATTGTTCAGAGCTCCTAATGGATTATTGATTTACCATAATTGTAATTGTAATTCTTAACAAGTGATTGTGAACATTTAATTTTTATACTAATTTACTTTATTTGTATCAATATTGTATGATTTTATGTAAATTGTTTCCTAGTTCTTGAACCCATGGTTTTATACACCTGCTACCTTTAACTCAAATAATTTTTTTGTTTTGTATAAATAGACTTGTTTGTAAATTGTATTCTATCAGTTGATAATGCTCGCGATGAGCGAAACCGGTCCTGATCAAAAAATATATTGTGGAAATAAGTACTAAAAAATGTGTTTTTATTATTTAAAATATCATACCTTTCCATCAAGAAGTGACAGTTAACACCTTAAAAGTAAATACCTTATAATTTTTATGCAACTAATATTAATAATATTTTGCTATTTTTTCACTGTATTTTAATGGAGTTCTACCAAGTAAATGCCAATTCAATCAATATATTAGATTGTTACTGGTCTTAAGCTCTTATGTCAATTAAATTTTAAATGGAAAAAAATGCTCTACCCATAATTTTCTACAAGGTTTTCGTCTTGAATCTAATATCTTGAGCAGAATTTTGAAATGAGATCAATTAATTGTTTACATTGTGGCCCATGCATCTTTCTTCAAAATCATTCAATAAAAAGTGAGAAATGGGTATTGGTAGCTTATTATTTCTAATCAAAAATTGATCATACAAATATGAACTGTCAAAAATCATTTTTACCAAAATAGCAACCAACTGGCACTTTTTCTTGAGCATCTGTATTTAATCTAAGTTAAAGAAGTTGTTCATACATTATATTTATGATACATTTATGTCTGAAAAAAACAAAATTTATTTAAATGTATCACACCAAAAATTATTGTTTCCTTAATGATTCGTTTTGTGAGTAATATCATAAACAGTAATGTAACAATAACAAGCAAAAATGGTTCTAATATATATTGAATATCATCACATGAATACAGTTAATTAATTCAAACAATATGACGATTGATTAATTATAATATATAAATTGTATACACATTTGTTAACGATTTTTAGTGAGATTTAAATTACACAATTTCTTATGATTCGTTTAGGTCATCAACATAACTGCTTTGAGTATAATCCTGTCAATAATTCAAGGAGTCACGTCATCCAAGAGTAAATACTACATTATGACAAATCAATTGCGCGCGTATATGGCGAAAAAGGAGTTACCCCAGCACATGCAGCAAAAAATGTTGAAATTCTACCAAACAAAATACCAAAAATCTTACTTCAGAGTAAGTCATTCACGAATAATTCAATTTAAATCTAGCATTAAAATTCATAATGTGTTTGTACTGGATGTTATAATAGAAAGTGATAATAATCTTTGATAACAGTTTTTGATTTGAATCTCTCACAGATTCAATCACTTCAAATTGGTCCTACATGTTGGGCAAATATTGTAGAGGAATTTACACTGTTCTCTAATAACTCTTCACATTGTGAACCTCTCACAAACTCAATTACTTCATTGTTGGCTTGTATGCTCGTTGACAGTTATAGAGTGTTTCTGGGTAGTTTGCAATTTTAATGACAATACTTCTGACATTCACTAGTTTATTGTGATTAGTTGAATTTAACATATTCAAGTCAGTCAATAAAGACAGTTTATGCATTAAAATTGTGAGTAAGTAAGTAAAGTAGTGAAGAAAACTGTACACTACAAATTTTTAATATATGTGTATTGATACCATACTCCACTATGTAGTATTAATAGAACAGTGAACCCCCCTATTGCGTTCCTTCCTGTAGAGAAATTTCTTATAGCCTACATGACAGTCCCCCGTATAACGATCCCTCCTATAACATTTTTTTAACATAACGCAAAATTTTCAAGATCAAATTAGAGTTACATGATTCCTATACTTGCTTGCATTGAAAAAATATTTTTCAGTAATACATGACCCTCGACTTAGCTAGACACATTCAAGGTCAATGATTAATAAAATGTCATTTGCTATGTAAAAATGGGAGTAGAGTTTAATTGGTTTGTTCGGGCAATTAATAAAATTCTATAGAACCTAATCTCAATTTCTTTAAGGGTAGCAAATCTCCTATAACATACTTTTCATATAGCGTAGTCCTAATATTAAAACTATAGGAGTTTTCTGTAAACGACAATTTTGCGATTTATGCAAAAAACGCGGTTTTAGCGATGTTATATTTTTTCATTTCTATTTTAATTCAAAAAAAGTACTTATGCATATTTTTAGAATCCACAGAACATTTATTTTAATAAACATAAGCAAACTTAAATTGGACACGTCGTTATTTGATTGAAACTATCATACTCATCGCGGTGCCGACCCGCGAGCCACAGGTTAAGTAACAATGCGCTAGAGCAGTGGTGTCCAACCTTTTGATCACTGGGAGCTACCTTTACATTTTAAATTTGCTTGGGATCGACTTCTAATAAAATTCTTATAGACAATTTAATTGGTATTTTATATAAGTCTTAAATGTTTAACTATACACTTTGAAGGCGGAATATCGTTATATGTGTATAAAAAAATGATCCAGTATTATTATTTATTTCTTATAAACATTTTATTTAACGTTTTATGAAGCAAATAAAAAAAATTAAAATTATAAAACTTTTTATTGTTTTACAATAATACAAAAATCAAATTTAATGAGATATTTGACATTGTTCATTTTTGCCAATCTCCAAATAATTTGGCCGATAATTACTCGATGCAAATCGCATACAATCATCAAGATGATTATCCGTCAAACGTGACCGATATTTAGATTTTATGTAATTCATGTGAGCAAATGAGGATTCACACAAATAAGTACTTCCGAAGCATGAAACCCGCAAATAAACATCTATCAAATACAAATATTTAATCGGATTCAATACTTTCCATGCATCAGTTTTGAAATTGACCAATGTAACATCGTTTATTAACTCAATTAGCTGTAACTCTACATCAGAGCTATCCATTGAAAATAAAATGACTATATCCGTAGCAAGACCTTCTATTAAATTTTCATTTATATCCAATAGGGAAGATATGAAGCTGCAAATTGTGTTCAAATTTTAAAAATCAGCAAATCTGTTGTCGAATTCTTCCGATATATCCACATTTTCACCAATTTCATCTTTCAAATGGGTGAAATAAGAGAAATCCTTTTTCTTCAGCTTTGAAATCCATAGCTTCAATTTCATTTTGAAAGAATTCACCTATGAAATCATATCTATGACGGTTTTGAATCTCCCTTGTAATTCTAAATTAATTTTATTTATCTTTGATGTTAAATCTGTTAAAAACGCCAGTTTTAAAAGCCATTTCTTGTTTTGTAGATAGCTTGACCTGTCATCATTTCTCTCGAGTAGAAAAAGTTTTATTTCAAGTAATAATTCCCGAAACCGAGCGAGGACTAGTCCTTTACTTAGCCATCTAATTTCATTATGCAACAGCTAATCACAGTGATGTTTTTCAAATTCCTCTAGTAGTAACTTAAATTTTCTTCTCTGCAACAGTTTGCTTCTGATGGAATTGACTATTTTTATGGCGGTTTTCATCACTTGATCCAAGTTTATGATTTTTGCACGTAATGCTTGTTGGTGAATGATGCAGTGATATGATAAAAACTTAGGAAAATTTTCATCTTTCCTACAAAGTGCAATAAAACCATTTTCACCGCCAACCATGGATGGTGCACCGTCCGTCATAATAGAAACGAGTTTTTGTAGTGGTAATTCTTCTGATTTAATGAAGTCTTTAAAACTGTTATATATATCTTCTCCTTTGCATGTTCCTTTAATTGGAATTATCTTTACTTGTTCTTCCTTTGTACTGCAATCGGAAAAAGCAAACATGCTAATATATTCAATTGCGCCGTGACACATACATCAAGCGATTCGTCGAATTGAAGTGAAAAGTGAGTGCAAGCTTCGAAGTCATTTTTTAGCTGTAAACGCATATCGTTTGCTAACAACTCAAATCGCCTCGCCACAGAGTTTCTTGATAATTGCATACTCTGAATTGCTTTCATAATTTCATCAATGTTCTTGAAATTCTCAAATAATGAATCACCAGCTGCTAAGAATCCTTCTTTAAAAATTTCACCATCAGTAAAGGGTTTCTTGTGTTTCGCCAATATATGTGTCACACGTAAAGAGGCCACTGTTGCAAATGTGGATTTGTCGCAAACTTTTTTAAAAAATGATTGCTGCGAATGGAGTGTAGTCTTCAATTTTTGTACGTGTTCCTTTCGTATTTTTGAATTTAGAGGATAATCACGATTGTAATGTTCGTGCACAGTACTATAATGTCGATTTAGATTTCCTCTTTTTGGTAGAGAAATTATCACATTGCATATTAGGCAAAAGCACTTATTATTGTTCATTATGAAAAAAAACTCCTCTTCCCAATCATTATTAAAATGATAAAATTTTGATTTCTTCACAGCACTCATTTTTAATGTCAAAATATTTTTTTTAAAACAAGGATGGATATATTTGATTTTTGATGAAACGAAAAATTAAACTTTGTTCACAATATATTCACAACAGATCCGCAACAGAGACACAGCAGAGATTTTGAGGTGTGTAAAGAGCGAAACCGTGAAACGAAGTGATGCACCTTTCTGAAATCTATCGTTATTTGAAGATTTACTAATCCATAACACGTGTTCAAATAACCATGTAATGGATTAGCAATTTAAACATGATCCCGTACGGTCAATCAAATAAAAGATATGTATATAGATAAAAAAATTTGGAAATACGGCAAGCTCCTTCAAAACAATGGCGCAGCTGTGACATTCCCATCAATACCCAGAATTACTTGAATTTGCTTTGCTATTGTAATATTTGAGCTGTGCTATTACAATAAAGTTACAATATTGTCGAGCCAACTGGTTCGACTTTTGGGGTCCATTTTACTACTATATTAGAATTAAAAAAAAAAATCTTGATGGTTTTCGGGATCGAGTAAATTTGGCTCGCGATCGACCGGTTGGACACCACTGAGCTAGAGCATAGTTTCTCAACCGGTGGTCCGTGGAGATTTTTGAATGAGCCGAATCAATTGAATTTCATGTTGTATTTTTTTGTTACTGTCTTTTTTAATATACTTAAATATTTTCTTATCAGCATAAGATGTTGCAAAATTAATTGCTTTGAATGAAAAATCAATTCAATAAATATTTGTTATTTTATTCCAACGTTGATGGTCCGAAAAACATTTTTGGACTTTTTTGGTGGTCCGCGGATGTAAAAATGAAGAGAAACTATGCCCTAGAGCAGTGGTCGGCAACCTTTTTGGACTCACGGACCACTAGATGGATTAAAATGTCAAAATTAAAATTATATAGATTAAAATGTATGTATTACGTGATGCAGTTGAATTTTTTTTTCTGGTGATAGGATTAAAAATTGAAATAATGTCAGATTTCTCTGCGGACCACCAGTTGCCGACTCTGCCCTAGAGCATATGGCAGGGACGTAAACTATTAGATTAAAGCTTTCAATAAAAAAATATGTTCAGGAGGACTGTCATCGTAGACACATTCAAATAAAAAAGTTCACGGTACCTTAAATGTAGATAGACCACTTTTAATCACTATTGGTTATTTTTTAAATTCCATGTCCATTCTCAAATCTTAGCGTGTCTTCCTGTTAGGGTGTATTCCAACGATAGCACAACTTTCTCTGATACTTTTTTACTCTTTTAATATTGGAGGAGTCCGATATTGTCAACTGGGTGTCTGGCCGTCTCCGCCAAGACGTGATGATGCACTCCTGCAGGCAGGTAGTTGAAGACGTTCCATTCCTCCGCCACCTGCCTGACAGCTTGCTACTTCGCATAGTGTCAAGTCTTCGAAGCGAAATATTCCTGCCCCATGACATAATCATCAAGATTGACACCATCGGTTTGTAGATGAAATCATTTTTGCTAATTGGATGACAGTCAATAAAAAAAGAGATCCAGTTCAACATTAATTTAAATAAACAGTAGCCGATTCTTATTTCTTATTAATACTGTATATATATATATTATATATGTATATACAGTATTACTAAACCAATGGTTTTCGAGCATAGGCAGATAAAATATATATAAATTACAGTGCACTCTCGATTATCCGGGCTAATGCTGGGGAGGATGATCACGGATAATGGAAAAACACGGATAATCCGAATCATCAATTTTTTATTTTATTTTCGAATATAATATATACACAATACAATTCTTTTAACAGATTATTTATATATTCATTATTTATCAAGAAAACACAAAACAATACGTAAAAATATAATATTTTATCATAAAAACAAACGTTTCCCGAGAGCTGACAAATATAGGCAATAAATATCGAAATTAACAAATTTACTGCGGGCACTCACGCCGGTTTATGCACTTCACTGGAAATGTAAATAAAAACGCATGTGGAGTACAAAGGATTTCAATTCTTGACTCATTCTAGTCCCTTAAATTGTGATGTTTATTGCGGTATATGCGAACATTCATAAATTCAAAACTCACATGTGGTAAAAAAAAAATTCACTGATTAGTTACGTAAACACAAACACATCGCTAAATTCATCCCTTTTTTCAAACACGCACATATTCAATATCGCAATTCATTAATGCGTCTCTAAATCGTTATAGAAAAAAAATCACATTATATTTGAATTGAAAAATATTTATTTTCACGCACGAATAATCCGCAAACCGGATAATCGAGAGTACACTGTAGTTTATTTTTAATCATTTGCTATTCACTTTCTTTATTATTTAAAATATCGTAAATAATTTTTTCCTATTTTCACTCAAAAGCAGCGACTTCCAATTTGGGAGGCGCCCAAACATTTTAAGTAAAAAAAATATTTTGTATACCATAATATCTACAAAAAATAAATCTTTATATCTTAACGCGGCCAACTCTATTATTATTCTATTAATTGCAGTTTTAAGTTTTTATTTTGTTATTAAAATTTTATTACTTAAAACGTGTTTGTATTGTTATATGATTTAAAAAATAAAAGGCGAATAGTTGCGGATTTTTTTTTTTGAGAGGCGTAGTAAAATAAAGGTTGGAAGTCACCGTTCTAAAGACAACATATTACATGCTATAGAATGTCTTTTAATTGTAGGTGAATGTATGTACTTTATTGTCTATGGGACAGTGGCTGTGTATTCAGCAGGAGGAAGAGAACTGTGTCATCTAAAAGATGGAGCACATTTTGGAGAGGTATTTATTTAGACTGGTTTATTTCTATCATTGTAAGTAATTGTAAGTAAAACATTGTGTCATTAACTATCCAATAATTTTTTTTTTATTACGTTAGAAATATTTGACGAAAATAACAAACTTTTGTTTTAATTAAAATATAATACTGGTTGTCGAAAATGTTTTATATTCGAAAAAAGTGTCTATTGAAATCGAAAAAAAAAATTGATATGTTGTTAAACAATAAAATAATTTTGCTAACAAAATACAGTTTCAATAATATTGAAATGATTAACGGTCTTTGTGTTTCAAGTTCTATGCGCTTCTATTTCAACTTTGATGATGTATCGTGTCTCATAAATTTATTCACCGAATTGAAACGCAACCGTAAGTGGATAGTCAAAATAATATCATTTACTCAATGAAAATTCGTCCCAGATTCATTGAATCTAGTAATAGAGAAGTAATAAAAATCAGCAGTGACCGGTATACTAGTAGATATAATTATAAGGAATAGGGATTCCGAATATTCGTAAAATTAACTATTCGAATATCGAATTCAAAAATGAGAAAACAATTGAACATTCGAATATATTCGAAAAATATTCGGAATCTGAAAAAATTTAATGAGACCAAAATAAATGAGCACCAAATTTATTATTCGATCATTATTTTCACTGAATAGGAACGAATTACAAAACACTAAACGAGATTCAATCTTTGAAAGCTTAAAACAGATTGATGTTCGAGTGTTTTTAAAATTTTAAATTGTGTATCTGTTTTCGATTAAGCAACCCGTAACTCTAAACCGTTTGTGACAGGTACAAAAAAATAATCACATCAGTTCGTCCAAACATAATTCTCCCATGGAGTAGAAAACACTTTTTAAATTATGACGAATAATCATCGAATAAAATTTCTAATATTCAAACAACCAAATATTAATAAAAGCTCCGAATATATTCGAATATTCGATTCGAATCCCTGATTGGGAGCATGCGTGGCATAAGATAATTAGATAATTATTTACGTAAAAAATATAATTTCGTTTTATAGTTCTAATTTTAAAATAATAAAAAATCAAATGATAATGATAACCGAGAAAAATTTGAATACTTCTTCGTAGATGAAAAATACTTTAATATTCTGCAATTTTAAACCTTCACGTCTACGGCACTTTATACTCGGCTCCTGTCTGCGCTACGGAGCTACGTCGTAGACTACGTGAGTGTTACAGGAACTCTATGTCATAAGATAACATTATATTCCTAACGTTATACGTTTTTGTGTTAAATTTTTTGCTTCTTAAGCCTGTTAGTTACTCACGTGTATATTTAAAAACCAAATTTATTATCGAATATAGAATAAAATCTTCATTGAAACATTCTACCACGAAGTGACCCTATACATATTTAAAAAAATGATAACTAAATTGTTGACAAATAAAAATTGTATATTTATATATATATATATTTATATGTATATCTATAACAAATGGAAATTTGTTGACACGTAAGAAGACATCATTCAGGAGTAAAACTTTACGTCGAAAATGCAAATTCATATTAAGATCTCGTCGACCCGTAAGATCTCTGATTAGCGTTTATAGCATGGTATACTCAATGAGCTGCGAGAAGACGGAATGATATCAAACGAAGCAAAATTAATGGTGGAGAACTGCAAATTTGGAAGTTAAGCGTAGTAGCCACGCGGTCAAGAAGAACATGGCCTAATACAATAATTTCTTGTGCAAATACGATCATGTTTTAGACTATCTCTATAAATATAAAAAAATATTTTTCATTTGCTTGTGCCGTATACGTTTCTATATAAACGCAGCCACGCACAGGTTTATAAATTAGTACAACCAATAAATCTCGCGTTATCTGTTTCATTCGATTCACACGCTGGCAAAAGTTTCTTAAGTAGTACAACCGTTAGATTAAGACCGGTTTCGTTCATGGCGAGCACTATAAACTGATACACTGAACTATGAGCTCGTGCTGCTCGCATGCACAGCTTTATGTGGCCTGCTCACGCGTCATAAAATCTACTGATTTATTCGGTTACGCGCAACATGTACAAAAACTCGTTGGTTAACAAAATTACCATTTCTTTGAGTGATTTTGTAACGCACGCCGGATACTCACTAGTTTAAAAAAAAATAAAAAAAAACATATTTTTAGAACCATAATATTTCCACAATTAAATATAATTACGGTTTCGCTCAACACGAAAATTATCAACGTGAATTATATATGTCAGTTGATAATGTTCGCGGTAAGCGAGTCCCGCCCTGATAATAAATTTATTATATTGTAAAAATGATGCTAAAAAATGTGTTTTTTACTATATAAAATGTAATAATTTTCCACTAAGAAGTAATAGTTAACACTCCAAAGTGGTTTTAAACTATTTTTTAGTTTAATTATTATAATAAATCAACAACCGGACTTTGCTGTTTTATACCTCAATCTGAAAGTGACAGTCCGTTAATAATATTTTTATTTGATAAATCAAAGCTTTAAAAAGCTACCGATATCAATTAAGTGTCCAACTTGTGTCTACTTAACAATCTAAAATCATGCTATGTTGTTCACCAGGTTTCTCTTATGTGTGGAGGTATGCGACGCACAGCAACTGTGGCAGCAGTATCAGTTTGCGAACTCTTCCGCTTGGACGCCGCAGACTTTACGAGGGCGATCGCTCCTTACCCTGAATTGCTGGAGAGCATCGCGAGCATTGCTGCCGATAGACTGGAAAAAACTGAAGAGGCTGATGCGGGAGGACGATGAATAAGTTTACTTTAATCATACCTCTGACCATGGCGAAATAGTTAAGACATCTACAAATTTTGTAGAGCAAAACACTTCGATATTTTAATTAAAAAATGAACTTCTTGTAATAAAATAATATTTGTCTTTAACTGTTAATTTTATTTATTAATTTTAATAATATTTTTATGCAAATAATCTCGCTACTGTATTGCGCGCCACCACTGGTCTAATGTTGGTTTCAAGTTTCAAGCCATAAATGCACTCAATGTAATTGTATAGGATGCCGTAGACAGGAACCCGTCTTGGCGTCCTGTTTCTATCGTCTGGAGCCAATTGATACCCATAAATTAAATGAATTTGAATCATGATTTTAGCCCGCTGACTGCTAACGTCTCAATTATTGAGACGCGCAGATTACAGTGTGTTGATCAAATTGATACAATTTAGTATTGGCAATGCAACACTTCGCACTAACTATTGTACAAAACTGATTTAGTTTTAGAATTATTTCCTGTAAGAGTATCTATCCTCTACATCAGCGCTTCCCAATTACTTTCATGTCACGGCCCATTTTTTTCCTTACAGTTAAAAGGTTTTTTTGGCAATAATTATTAGAATTCTAATAATTATTACATTTTTATATTCAGCACAAAATTATAGGAACTTGCAATAAAAACGCATATTTTGACATTAAAAATCGATATCGGGTTCAATGTCAGAAATGTAAATCGCAAAGCATATTCCAAAGTCTGTATATGTGTTTGTAAGTATGTTATGTGGAAAAATATTCATGTATGGATATTTGTAATTTGTATAGAATATTTTCGCGGCCCCGTGAGAATTCAATGGCCCCCGATTTGGGAAGCACTACTTTTCGCGGCTAAGCAGATAACATGGTAAAAGGTTTTAAAATAAAATTGCAATTAAAATGAGCTTTGGATATTTCTTTAATGACATCAAATCCATTTTAAATATTTATAGGTCATTGTGTTTCATGTGTTACATAAAATATAAGGATCCGTTTTATGGAATATTCCCGGAAAGCTTAAATCAAAAGCTCCATTAATAATGAACTAAAATGACTACAATGGTCTGTCATATCGATCGCACGGCCTCAGCATAGTTTTAATCATACGATGTCCTTTATCAACTCGAGATTATTTATTTATGTGATGAAAAAACTGAACGAAATACAATCGGTTAACATTCACGTACGATACTATAAGACATATAAGACGATTATTTTCTACACGACTTCACGTGGGATGATTTCAAAGTCATTTTTCATTCCTTACGAGTATATACTCCACTGACTATACAAAATCAGAAACATGTTACTCTTTATCGAAATATATTATTTAATTCTTTGGCTGCCAGAGAAAAAATACGTCTTTACCCAGCACGCCAGCTATGTGCAGCAAAAATTAAATGAATGAATTTTCGATGTATTTTTTAAAATTTCATGTACACAAATAATCAATAAACTTACCAATTGTTTATTGTTATATCACAAAAAAGCAGGCTTTCTTCAAGGATTTTGAAAAGATTTGATTTTGGTAACTCAACAGCTATTGACATCTCTCAAGCGACAGTTCGAACACGCAAAAAATCACGAAAAATATGTAGAAATCCTTTACAGTTAAATGTTTTTAAACGTTTCTTATAAATATCACTGTGTGTCCTGTCAAAAAATCATTTTAATAAAAGGAATATTTTTTGGAGGAAAATACGCTTAAAGAACGATGATTCAATACGTTGCTATTTAAAAAAAAATCAATACAATAACTTATTTACGGTCATAATCAAAATATTTATTATGGATAAAAAAATAGTGAAATCGAATGCTTAGTAGCATTTATAGGAACAATTAAGCTCATCAATTTTCAAGCATTATCAACTGATGCAATACAATCGCAGCATTTTAGTGTCGTACAACAAATAAACATTAATTTACTTTTCATTTCGTTTTATTTTTCATAACGAATGAGTACTAAGATGTCATTAACATTTTTTCTGTAAACTATGTTACTTTATACAAATATATATTTTATGATTACTGGTAAATTATTATTTCAGTTCTTGAATCTTTGGTTGTATATATCTGGCAGGTTTTAACTGAAAATATTTCATAAATAGTCTTGTTTTAATTTTAATTGTATCGATTGATAATGTTTACGACGATTGGAATCGATTCAGAACTAACAAATATAAAATTGTGGAGATAATGATATTTTTTTTTTTTTGATTCTTACTATATTTAATATAATAAAATATTTCTCTCAAGCTTTAAGATTTCACTGCAAGTATAAAATTGATCAATCCTAGGCAAAAAAATCTCTCGTTTTGAAATGATAACATCAATTATTGGTATAAAAAATAATCATCAAAATTTTTTCTTTGTTTGTTCATTTAACACGTTATGTGTATAAATAACTATTTAAATAAATATTTAATTTCGTTTCCACGAAAGAAATATTCAGAGCATTTTTATTTTAATAAATTTATTAAAATTAACGAGTTAAATTTGAATTGTTACAGCTTTGTACGAGTCTTCATGTTCTGTCACTAACGATCCGTTTGATAGAACGTCTGAAGATGCCGAAAGGCAAAACCCGAGCCGCTAGTGACGAAGCATGTGGAATCGTACAAAGTTGTAACAATTCAAATTTGATATTGAAATTCAATCAAGCACCTTCAGTTGATATCATAATTTCAACCAGTTAAATGTTTGATCGGATTCGTAAGAAAGGTATTTCAAAAACGTTATTTATTGGGAAAGCTAAAATTTTGCTTATAACTGAAACAAGTCCGAAACATGGTGAATTTTAAAATTATTGTAGCGTTTTCTGAATGTTTTATATAATAATTGAATATTCACGTTATTGAGAGTAATGTTCGGTATTCGTCTTCCCGTGACGATTGGTCCCACAAGAGAGAAGATGGATTTGTTATTAATAAATGATTACCTGGGCGGTTGCTATGTGTACGGGGAAAGTAAGTTTTCCTATTCCGGCGGGGAAAGCTTCCGGAAAATACAGATGTCGCCACGAACGCAAAAGCTCCGTTTCGCGAGCTAGTCGGCCTATGGTCTCCTTAGGTGACGGTTGTCTGGTTGAGCTTCGCCAGTAGATTGCTGCATTGTTAGCGGGATGTGAACTCATTACATATGCATGCCAAGCATCGCTTTTTATCATTCGACCACACAATTAGTCCGAATTCAAAAGTTATCAAACCGAAAAAAGTAACATATTACAAATATCATATCAGCTGGTCTTGTTTATAATTTAACTACTTGTGTGAATGTAGGTAAACCGAAAAAGTAGGGGATATTTCGATTAGTTTTTTAGTAGTTCATATTTAATTGTGTAGTGGTGTAATTTTTATGTAATAAATTCAAACGTATGGGTATCTAACATTTTATCTTTAAAATTAATCTTGTGAAATTTGGCGACTCAAGTTTTTGTTTGTTTGTGTATGTATAATATATATGAGAATATTTTTAAAGGCGTATCAATAGAATAAATAAAAACAATTTTGTGTCAATTAAGAATCAATAATACGTGAATAAACTGTAGTTATTGTAAAAATTTTAACTTTTAACTTAAATTTCAAACAATAATTTACTGTGTGCGTGCTCGTAGTTTTCAAGGAAAAATTTGCTGACATTAAGCAATCAAATTTTAACGGTAAGTAATATTACTATCAACTGTCTAATAAAATTTTAAATGTTATTAATGTTTTAAAAAGTTTTTACCGAAAAAATTTTTTTATTTGTAAATATATTGTTACCTTGATACAATTCTAATCACACCTGTGATAGGAAATAGCTGTTGTTAATTAAAACGAGGAAAAATAAAGACATATGTCTGATGAAAAGAATACTTTATCCAAACATATTTGGTCAATATGTTTTGTTAAATTTTTGATGCCGAAATGTCATAGATAAGTAATCTATAAAATAAAATGATTTGCTTTGTTGATATCTTCATTATTTTTAATTAAATATTTCGGCTTTATTTAGTTATAAAGTATATTTTTTCAACTAATAAAAAATGTTTGCTGTACTATTTCCACAACATATTTTATGATCAGAACCGGTTTCGTTCATCGCGAACACTATCAACTAATGATTACTGATAATATTGAAATTCACAATTCAATGGTATGATATGTGCCATATGTATAGCATACGTTAAACTGATTAAACATAAAATGCTTTCAATTTTGAATTCTTGTAACTTTACAGGATTCTGCGTGTTTTGTTACTGACTATCCGACTTCCGTCTTTCTCTTTTGCACGCATTTGATAGAAAGTGTGAAGATGCCGAAAGGTGAAAATCAAGTGACAAAACATATGGAATCGTATACTGTTTCAAGTATTCAAATTTGATTTTGACTTTACATCAAGCATGCTTAGTCGAAATCATAAGTTATATATTACATTCTTAGACGATAATTTTTACTCATAAAATAATTAATTTATTAAAAGATCACATATCAAGTATCAGATTTAAAACATAAAGACTTTTACAACAAATCATGTTTCTATAAACAAAATTGTTTTCAATTATAAATTAAAAGCTGGCACGTTTACCGCATTAACTTACAACATGACCAAAATGCTTCTTTTACTATAGAAACTGAAACTATATGAATAGAAAATATTTGAATTCAAATTCTATTCCGTTTCAAAATGGAGTTGAATTAGAATTGGAGAGAGAGAAAAAATGTCAAATCAATTCATCCTTTATTAGATACCGTTATAATTGCGGGAAAATTTTTTATATAAAATATTAATTAATGTACCGAAGGCTATTATATACAATCAATAAATTCGAAGGCAGTAATAAAATCGAATTTATATAAATTATCTTCCTTTTAGTAAAGCAAATCGATCTGGTGAGCTTTTATGAGAACTATTAAGATATAATCAGCCTAATAACGATAGCATTCTAACGGAATATTTAAACTGCTGAGGCACATGCCATTTTGACGAAAATGCCAAAAGCATTTTTAAAATATTATAAATAAAATTAACAGTGGGTACCAATCACGCACAATCTAAATAAAATGATTGAAGGTTTGCTACTAATTATATTACGCACTATAGTAACTTTAATACTTATCGATGATAAATATTTCGTTTGTAAAATTCAATTACAGTCTAGGGTCGACAACCTTTTTTGAAATATATTATTCATAATACTTTTACCAAAGAGTATTTCAGAAATTATATACACATATATTTTTCATATTAAACAATGTGGTAGCTCTTTCAGTGCCTAGGTTGTAAAAATATTTCACTAACGATAAGCCACGTGTTTTCAAATCATAAAAAAAAACAATAAATCATTTCAATTTATCGAAGTAAAGTCAAGATGGGACTGAAATGTGGATGTGAAATGTGGAAAATGTGGAAAATGGACTATGTGGGAAAAAATATTACGTGCCGCGCCGTATAACACTATGTTGTTCACGTTGCGAACCCAATTCACGCACCGGTGCGTGTGTGGCACTGAACTGGTTAAAAAATATACACAAAACACCTTGTTAAAAATTATAATATATATAATATTTATTGAAACATACTGAAAAATTTTATTTCTGCGAAAAAAAATCATATAGTTTTTTTTGGAATGAAACAACTTTCGATTTATTTCTCTTAGGCAAATGTATTTTTAATAAAGACACGTTATGAAAACTATCATTACATTATTGGTTGGAAGTTATTGTATTTTGATTGGTGCTAAATTTCCGACATTAAGCTATACATAATGTATTGTTTTTGTTGTTTTTATGGAAAACCTTGAGAAAAGAAAAATCATAAAAATGAAAGCACGTCAAAAAATAGTATGTTATCATAATTTATTTATTAATGTTTGAAATGCTGAGTCCCGGAAACGTATTTTATATGATAAGCTTACAGCATGTTGACTCTGAACATTCCATAATCCACTAAGCAGGATTTTAATATGAATAATAAATGTTTTGATACTAGTGGCAGCAAAAAAAAACAAACAAATCTGTATACTGGGCGTCACGGATAAAAGGTTTTAAACTCGCTACACATGAGAACATTTCAGTAAATCTACACTTCAACGTACTAATGGTAAATTTTAAATAAAACAATTTCATAATTTAACATTCTAAAACGAAATTATTTAACAAAAGTTTTTTAATCAGCTGACTGTGAACGTCTCAATTTTTAATACAGCTAATTGCAGTGTGTCAATAATTGATGGGAATGAGTTAATATATAAAACAACCTCATTTTTACTCTTCTCATATTTCTGGTAACAATCAGGATGAGTTTAACAAACATTTCTTTATATTTGATCGGTTAATTTGACTTGAATCATAATTGACACATATAATGAAAAGAACATCTTATTCTTACAATAGAAATGTAATGACAAGTCAATCTTTTTGAGATACTTGCATATTTTTTGTATTTGAATGTTGAATATGGAGACATTTCTTTTTAAGTCGTTTTAGATTTTTTCAACTCTTACTTTATATTATTAACGTACATCTGTCTAAATAGTCCGTTTTTCAGTCAGGAAACGATGAAAACGCTGCAAAATCCATAATTTTTTTATACAAATCCATTAACAGATCACAAAATCGATACAAGTTTTCGTTCTAAGGCTACATCCTTCAACTTTATGAAAAATTCGCCCTAATAACACCGACCACTTCACCAAACAGTTGACTGTGTGATGCTTAAAAATATAAAAAAGGTGACGCATTTTTTTTTGCGAGAATCTGTAAATTTAGTTCACCAGTATACATAACTCATAAAATATATATATATAATATCTTGATATTAGGCCAAAGGGTCCCGGGGGTATAATGCGACCCGAAATACGACGGAGAGTACTTTTTTCTTCATCGTCGACTTTCATAAATAAATATGTGCGCTACGTGATGAAGTCAATAATAACACTGTAGATACGTGATTGATCAAAGCCTTATTTACATTCATAGTTATTATAATCATATACTGAAATAGCTCCTGCCATGTCTAAAGTGTAGTAAAGAAATTATTAATAAAGGCTAACATGTTATATCAAGCATTGCAAGTACATACAACGAAAGCTCTGTTTTACTTAAACTAAAATAAAATTAACTTAAAATAACTTTGATTGTTCCATGTATTGTGTTACTAATTGTGACACGTGTTTTGCCGCTTTCAGATACATCTTCAGACTTACTATCGCAAAGCTTACTTAAGTAAAAATATAAGAATGGTTTAAATATTCTTAAATGATAAATTACAAAATTAAACTACTAATTGAATTGGCATTTACTTTGTAGAACTCCATTATAAGCGAGTAAAAAATAGCAATGTATTTTAGGTCGACAAAGTTTATAACATATAAAGTTGTTAGCTATTTCGGTTTACGCCTTCTATTCATAGTTCATAGTTCTGATGAAGACATAAGCCGACAGACATCAAAAATAAATCTTATAAATTCTGTAGAATTAAAATATAATACATAGCTATTTTTCACCGTGTAATGAAATTCAGGTTTGGATTTTTCCATTTTTCGAGAGGCATGGAAGGAAGGATAGAAACAAACAAACAATAATTGTTCTACTAATAACGTTAACACTAAAAAAGTATTTGCTAATGAGTTACATCAATTGCCAAGGGTAATAATACCCATTGGAAATAAATTAAGATAAAAAGAGCATCCTGTTATATTTATGATATTATTCAATAATCTTCAATATTGTTAATAATCTGTTTGATGTTTGAAAAGGTAATAAGAAAAACCACTACGTGGCAAAACGTAGATGAGCGTGTATTTCTAGATACAATGGTTTTTTATTTTATAAATTCCATTTATACTTTTAAATCAAACCAAACTGATCAAAAATTATTCTAGTTATCATAAAAATGGAAACTATCAAAATAAATAAGTCTACATGTAAACACAAAAATAGCTTTCCTATGACACATTTGACACTACTCGCCCTATCATATTGTTTGTAAATAATCTGTCCCCTGCTGAACTATTTAAAATATATTCCAAAAATTTATATTTGAAATATGAATTTAGTATGTTGGTATTGCCTGATTGTATATTGTATTATCTATTGTATGCCTTATATTATAAAGTTTAAGCTATCGACACCTATACATATAAATGATACGTTATCAGTCAGCAGGTAAAAAACAATGTAAATTAGTTTGAACAATTTTCAGGAGATCAAACCTACCTAAGTTATACATATTTTCAATTGAGTTAATTGTTACATACAATATATTCGATACAAAGCATTGGAAAAAAGCATTATAACAAGTATCAAATAATGTACTTGAATTACACAAAACCGCAGAAATTTCTGTTCTATTTCATTCAGGAAAGTTTATACTATAATTCATCAGTTTGGTCAGTAAATACAAGTGATAGGTAATTTATCAAATTTAGTAGTAAATATATTTAACGGTTTTTCATATATGTGGCCGCTAAATTAAAGCATCCAAAATAAAAACCGATTAATCAGACCTTTGTCTGAATCGATGAAAAAATGCGTGTGAATGCTTTTAAAACGCTTCACAAAATATGTAAAGAAAAATAAGCAGTAATCCCCAAGAAAAGTTTACGAAAAAAAACATACTTGTGTTTTTTTTGTTCAATAAGTACGAGCTTTTATGAATAACATTACTTCACTTGTAATTTTTGCGATAGGTAATTGATTGATTGATAAGAATGGCTAAACTGTAAATATAATCAAACAATAAAAAACTAATTAAAAGAAATCAAAACTAGGTACATGTTAGCTTTTAAAAAATAATATTTTAACCAGTTGAATCCCAAATGGTCAATAACCAATAGATGGTATGTATATGCCACCACGCCGTTCCTATATGGACATTGGTTTCCATAAAACTAAAAAATCCGTGGTACTATGCAAAGTGACATTTATGCAGAGAATATATATAAGTAAAACAATACCTAATTAGTGTTAGTGTAGTGTTCATTGCTTTAAAAAACGCGTGAAATAGACGTGACAAGGGCTACCAAATTATTATTTTGATTCATGATGCGCTTGTTTAATTATCGACTTACAAGATAAAATTAGTATTTTTTAGTAATAATAAAAAAAATATTACTTAGTTGAAAATAAATATTTAAGCTTTTATTTGATTACTCCATAAATAACATTAATAAAAAAGAAAAGTCTTACTACCCTGATACTCTTTAAGAAATCTTTTTCAAGAAAACAATTTTTAATCGAAAATTGAATAAAAATGCTTTACCCGCAATCGATATGTAAGTAAAAATACATTTTATAAAAATCGCAATTTTTGATGGCTCGGGGAAAAAACGCTGTACACAAAAACACTAGCTGTTTACATGTACGGTATTCAATTGGTTAAAACTAATTCTTTGTGATTTTTCAACAACAGCTACTGGTTAAACATACCATTAATATAATATAGCGAAAATGGCCAGTTTACTTTGCCACCCTTCCGTTTCTCACCCTCTCGGACGTTTAGCAACTGTCATAAGTCGTTTCTTATTCTACTAAAACAACTGTTGAAATAATTTATAAGGAATAAATAATATATATTTTGCATATGGTTTAACGATATGGATACAACATGAAATAATCTAGATGTATGCCTTTTGTATTCGTTATTCGAGAGCATAATATATGTTATATAATAGACAGTTGAAAAACATGTTTTGTGAAAGAGTGTGCATTTTACAATATAAAGAATGGTTCTGATTTTTTTATATGACGTCATACAACATGTTGTTACATTTACAGGAAATATACTGCGTCACAGAACAAAGCCAATACCTGCATTTTTTGAATCAAAGCAGAATACAAAATGCAGGCATGATACAAGTTTAATTATGTATACAATTCATTCGTATCTATGCAATAACACGATGTGACCACTGAAGTAGTAATTTGATTTTTTTAAATAAAAAAAATAGATTGAGTCGTTTATTAATTATTGGTATTCTACCGATACGGAAAATAAATTCCTGACAAAACGATCGCCAAGCATAATTATTAAACAAACACTTATTTACGTTTATTCCCACGCAATAAAAAATCCCTCTTTCTTCAAGCAATACATAAAATCAATTTGCCACATTTAAGAATTTATTATCACAATATAAAACTAGGATTTTAGAATCGAAAAGATGATCTATTGTTTACCTTGTCTACACTGCTATATATAAATAAGTAAATGTACGTTTTAACATAGTTCTTATGAGGGTGTAAGCCGAAATAGCTGTCATACCTTATATACTTTACACATTTTGTAGAAGTAAAATTCATTACTATTTTTTCACTGTGCTATTATTAATATTCTAATTTTAAATGTGTATGTTATATCTGTACTGAATACAAACTATATGTATATTATTGTCTTTTGTTTCTTGATGAAATAATTGCTCATTTTACTAGAAACCGGAAAAAAATGGGTACTTCTAATATGTGGATATTCCCTCCCAATTATTCGATTCTAAGAAGAATGATTATCTAACTAATGGTCCCGATTAAGCTCTATTTATATAGGCTCAATCTCTTAAAAAAGACAGGTAGAACTTCTTCGTAACAGTTGACAAATGATATTGTATTGAAATACCATCATTAGGAGATATTCTTTGCTTCATTTTTATGATTGCGTATTTATTTTATATAAAAAAACATAGTTTGTCAAATACATTTCGCGATGAGCGAAACTAGTCCTGATCATAAAATATATTGTGGAAATAAGTTCTAAATAATGTATATTTATTATTTAAAATACCATGCCTTTCCATCGAGAAGTGACAGTTAGCACCTTGAAAGTGACATTGCTCTACGCACTTGTTTACAACAGGGCGTAAAACGGCGACCAAAGTATTAGGTCAGGTAAGGTTATGTCATTTCACAATTTACATGATCATGAAATATTTTTGAACTTTTCTTAAAACTAAATCACCGTAAAATAAAACCGACAAATAAGTTTCAAAAATATATATTTTTATTGCTCTTTTCAATCGAATGTATATTTCACGGTTAGGCTGGACAATAACAAAACCGGAGAATCCGCTGGTTTTTATGTTCTAGAAATCCTTTTGTTCTACGCCATTGTGATTTATTGCATGCGCGATTTCGTGACGTGAACGTGAACTATGCGACGAACCATTTCGCACGCCACTTTGCTGCAACGATAACTTCAGAGTCATTTTACTGCCCACTTTATTTGCCGTCGTTATAGATTACAAAAGACGATATTGGTCACTTTTGTCATCCTTTTCAACTAAAAAAATAGATATAGTTACTTCATATATTATATCTAAAAAAGTCAACAAAACGTAACGAAAATCGGTACGAATGCAACTAAATCAAATTCTTGGAGCGTTAAGATTTATGATACGTTAACATCAGAGCTCTTCATTGTTGAGTCGTTGTTGACAGACGTAAGTCGCTGCAGAGCTGAGCATTCCACAGTAAATTAAAGTAGTGGAAAAAATGGCTGATTGAATAGGCATAAAATTATTTACAGCTGCAAAAATATTAACTGTTGAGTTGGTGTAATGCACTCATAGACAATACCCAAAAATAGTTAGAGTGTTATAGCAACACTAACGTATTCGAAGCTAATTTGTCTTGAAAATCTCCGTACATTTTTATAATATAATACATAACTAAATTATACAATACATAACTACACTAGGCGTGTTGAAATATTCTCCATGCAGTTTGGCGGAGAACAGGTTAATAAATAAACTATTATTGGGATCTTTAATACTGAGTTGCACAGGCATAGGTATCGTAATTTCGGATAATATTATCGTAACATATGATTACTAAAAATAGTCCGCTTATTGTGATCATTGTTTCAGCAATTGGCTGATATTATCCTTTTCCTTTCAGAGCCACATTCCGATTTTTTTTTAAATTAGTTCTTTTATGGATAAATAAATTTGTAAAATTCGCATGATTCATTAGAATACATATTGTTTTAACACATAGTTTGTATAATACAAAGATTTAACACTGTTGAAACTCTTTTATTTTTGAGTATCAATTTTAAATGCTTTCTAATCAGTCGTTTCAATATTTAAGACTTAAGCAGTCAGTAGGTTACATAACATCTAATAAAATGATCGATTACGGTTACAGGCTCTCCATAGTAGAAGCACGCAAGTAAAAAAATAAATTAAATTTAAAAAATTTCTATCATCCGCTTCAGTAATCAATCAAATATTTTTTCGTAAAGATAAATATGAAAACAATGATACATTTAATCTATTGGCATGAAATATCGAATTATCAATCTATTTTTTATGCTTCTGGATATTAAATCTGTATTTTTACGAATTTTCAATCAAAGAATGCCAATTATATGTTATTTATAGGGTTTAATATGAAATAATTCATCTTTTGGACACGATTTATTTTTTGACGCTGATGTTATGTATACCTAGTGACGAAATATAATTTGTTGAAAATCTTTGACAACTTATGATTTAACTATGAAATAATTTATGATATCAACTGATGGTGCTTGATAGAATTTCAATATCAAATATGAATTGCTACAACTTTGGACGATTCCACATGTTTTGTCACTAACGACCAGTAAAGTCAGATCTGTTGCATCCGTGTGATAGAATTCCTGAAGATGCCGAAAGGCGAAACCCGGGACGTTAGTGACAAAACATGTGGAATCGTACAAATTTGTAACAATTCAAATATGAAATAATTGTTAGAATGTATTATAATATACACTCGAAAATATGTCTAAGCATCGACCAAATAGTACATAGCATGACAGATAATCCATGGTGAATTGATTTTACACCAACAGTTAATCACGCCCGACTACCAAAACAAATAAAAATTGACAGCCAAAACGGCTATGCAATTAATTTGCGGCTTAATTTGTGGATTGGATGCATGACATCGAGTAGAATGCAACAGTCACTATTGCAGCGAACATGCAAGCACGCAATATTACTGCAGTGATAATTTCAACAGGCAGCGAAAAAGATGCGCTTAACCCTCAGCCCTTAGGTCGGGTAGAAACTCGTTTTATATAGCAGTCTCCTTGAAAGTACGATTGTATAATTTGTTGCTTTTGATTAAATTATACCATTAATGACTTATACTATTCCCGCTAGACTTATGTTTAATCTGTTTGCAAGTTAATGTATGACATTTTCAATTGCAGTTTTCGAAATTGAATTGTTGAAATTTTGTACCCTTGCCATTCGACACACCTTCTATTTATATTTGTAAGATTGACTGAATTTTAATAAAAATTCAAAAACTGCGTCTTGGTATTGTTTCCCGTGAAAGTTCTCTTGTATATAACCGATGCAAACTATTTACTTTGTGTCAGTTATATTAAATCTGTGTGATAGATTGCCTGACGATGCCAGAAGATAAAGCCTAGGTCGTAAGTGACAAAGCTTGTACAAATGTAAAATGCAAATAATTCAGTAGACACCATAAACTAATATTCAAGTTTGTTGGTATTGCAACTAAAGAGAATGGAATTGATTCCTTACGTTCAATGTATAGCATAAATGTTTTTGAGTAATGTACTTGAGACGTGATTTTTAATAAACAAATATGATAATCACTTTTTATGTGTTGAATGTCATTTCTTGACAGAAAGGCAAGATATTTAAATAGTAAAAAGCACATGTTTTTATATTATTTCTACAGAATATTTTTTTATCAGATTAAAATATTATGATTAGATTAAGATAGCTGATTATATGAAGATAGTAGTTATTACATTAAAAATTAATTTATCCCTGACATCTATTGGCAAATTATCATAATACAAGTGTTTTAAAAATTCTTTATAATATTGGCAACACTACCTTTCTTCATGATCCGTTAAACTCTTTAATTAAGAATAATATAAAGCAATTTTAACGGTATTTTAATTTTATAGACATGTATATTTTATAAGTAATTAAATATTTTACTTCAAAAGCTCCGCACTACTTTATACGTTACAGTGAAGTTATATAAAAGCTCTTATCGAATGATTGTTTCGATACAAGTATAAATTAGTGTATTCTTTATTTTTGGATGCTCTTTCAAGCGACTACGTCACAGTTGGGAATATTTACAAGCTTACAAAATTGTATCTACGAGCTCTATGACGTAAAGCTTTGTGTCTACGACCGTAGCTATAATAATAGGAAGAAAAGCTTGGCGGTTTTGTTCCTTGATAAACATAAAAGCATGTTGTAGAAACGAGTTTCATATTAATAAGCACGTTTTAAACGAAATGGCGCCAACTGAACTATTGTTCAGGAAATCATCTTTAAACTATTTTCCTTATATTTTATTTGAAAGTCACTATAGTGACAATTTATTGACAGTAATAAATTAATCAATACAATTCAATATCGATATCGCTTAGAAAAAAAATGGAATAATCGAAAACAATATTATGTTAAGTGAAAGAAAATATGAAAATTTAATACATTTTCGAATTTATTCTACAATTTCATCAGTTAAAAATTCTTCTAAATAGCGAAACTGGTCCTGATAATTTGATACATTTATTGTAACAGTACAATTTACTTTAAAAAAAAAAAATGTATTTGGTCATTATTCAAAATATCGACTGAATTTCACGATTGATGCCACAAGACGAAATCTAGGCCGTGTAATGGAAGTGTACAAAATTTGGATAATTTATAATTAATATTCTTTTATTGTGAGTTAAAAAAAATACAATTCAACAATCACATCAGAGGTAAATAGATATTAGATCAATATTATTGAAATTTGTTTCAGCTGTCTTTTAGTTCTTGCCTTGGGGTCTGTGTTTTTCTTTAATTAACTCCTTTGATATATAAACGATGCTAATTGTTTTTTGTGTCAGTCTAAAGATGCCGAAAGGCGAAACCCGGGTCGTTAATGAAAAAAAATTTGGAATCGTACGAAGTCTCAACAATTCGAAATTGTATTTTTTTTATTGAAACTCCATCCAGCAGTCTCAGTTGGTATCGTAAATTAATTTATATTGAATAATGCCGATATTTCAAAGCTCTTCGATTTTCTTATTATTATTATTATGGCTTTTAATTAAAATGATTTACAAACTCTGAAGAATTATTGTTTATTGTTGTTTTTATTTTATAACAGAGAAATTTTTACCACAATTGAGAACGTAGCCATCATTCATTTAAAATTTTATGACGGAATAAAGGTTAATTTTAACTTGTTAACATTTCAGCAAAATCCGCTCCATAAAACTTTCTTAGGATCGCCTTCAAATTTAATGAGGTGGCTTGCATCATTTTATGCATGATGTGTTGCTTACTTATGGCATAAACAATTATTTATTTTAACTAAGTATTCCTATTACGCCATAAAGTATCAACACTTTTATTTTTAATTCATTTAGTATAAAATTTTATGTATTACATACATTTTTTAAAAGGTTTATTTTATTTTTCAATCATTCATTACTTTCGAAAATGGAATTCAAAAAAAGTTAAAATACTCAGTATAAAGGAAATAAATTCAAATCGAAATTGTACACATAATTCAACAATAAATATATTAAACAAAAATACATTTTTATTTTTGTTACGGTGAAATCATATCCATCTAACCACATTTCCGCCGATAGACATTTATTTACTTTAGTAGACTTATATGTTTACTGATAATTACAAGTTGAATTAAATTTAATTGAGAGTTGTGAAATGACATAACCTTAGTTACTTATCTATGGATCAACATTGCCGCCATTTGAATTGCCGTTGTTAACAAGCGCGTAAATTAATATCAGTTAGTCGCGGATTATGCTCGTTCGCATCTGCCTGCTATAGCTTTACAAATTATGAGTGTGATATTGTGAATGAGTAACTATATTTTTACTGGTGGAAATTGTGGTTCGTCCTCACACAGGTCCAATAAACCACGCTGATTTGATTTCAACTAAGCACAAGTTTGACGCTTTCGATAAATTTGCGATATTATAATAAGCGGACGTAAGTCGCTGCAGAGCTGAGCAATCCATAGTGATTTCGGATCACGTGGACAAACATCCATATATTATATATACAAATGAAATAGTAGTAGGGGATGAGATATTCTAGATTCCTCTTTAGATTCCATTTTTCCGCCACAGCTAATCCGCTCACCGTACGGATATGTGTAATAATTTACATCACTTAAAATAAATATCTATTTAAGTCATATTATTTATTATTTTCGTACGCGCAATAGTGCATGGTTTAAATATTGGACTCGTTTAGCTTTGTATCAATATCAATAAAATTATAAATGAATTTTGTTTTATTTTATCAGTATTGCGTTTGTAGGAACATATGTTGTATTCTTAGATAACAGATAGATAAGAGATTCGTTAATTTTCATAATAATGTTAAATTGTTCTTAATACACAAAAATTTTGAATATATTTATTTGCAATATACTGTTTAAAAATATCGTTAAAACAAATACAAGACTATGAATTCCAGCAATTTATCGTAACCTATCCGACAAAAATCCATATTATTTAAAAAAAAAATTGAATATTTTTCCACGTTCAACAGCTAGTTGTCTCAAAAATGAATTATTCTAGAGTTTTATTTTATAAAAAATATAAAATAATACATACTCTCATATTCAAAACAGTGAGATGTATAAAATCCATTTTGTGGGTCATTGCTGACTGATGTTTGTCGAACAATGACAAACATACTGAAATTTTTCAAAAAAATACAGGCTATATTGCCTGTAGGCACGTATTCTTGCTATAAAGCAACGTCCTTCGGTGCAGTGTTGAATTCTCTTTCATTTTCAACATTCAATGTACACAGAGTGGATAATAACAACACACTGGTCGAATATCCTATTTCACGGTTCACTAGTTCATTCTATAAGAATCACTTTTACCCTTTTTTCAAGCAACTTTCCCGACAGTTGTATTGGGTAAATTTCAAGTGGAAGTTTGTAAATAAATTTAACGCTTTTTCAGATTACTTAAACAAATGTATTTAGCTTTGTTTATAAAACACAACCCTAGCAATTTGTCAATTATATAGCAAAGTAAAAACTTAATTCTTCATGGAAACCTTTCGCTTCTCAAACTATATTCGTCTCCTATTACGAGCAACTGACCAACACGTGATGCCTCAGGGATACTCCATACTTAGCTACACAAAACAGTAGATTAGTAAAATATAACTATTTAGAAAATGAGATACATTTTAAATTAATTCAATGTATACACAAAATAAATAATGAATAGAAATGCGTAATCGTCAACAAAATGAAACTTTCTTAATAAAAAACAAGTACTTAATAAAAAATTGTGACCCAAACAAAACTAAATAATTAATTGAAAAACTTTTTAAGCGTCGAACGTTCCCCTGTCAAACTCGGGTAACTGACGCAATAAGAAACCGTGATTCTATTGTTAAATATCTGAAGTTTGTTCACAAGCCATAAAAAATAATTCAAAGTGTCTCTTTCATCCTTCGCTCAACAATTATTCTGACGTCACGGTCTGAAAGTTTGATCGGTTAACGTCATTTGTTTAAGCTCTACAGAGACAATATGTTATCAATGTCGTCATTTTATATGATTAAAGATGTCCAAAGGAATACGGCTTTGCTGTACGTTTTAAAATATATTTTATGGCATAGAGAATTTTACAGTTTCGAAATTGTAAATATAAAATATATCTAGGCCTCATATAACACGGATATATATTCATTTTTACGCTTCATATAACACGGTTTAAATGAAAAAATAAAATAAAATGAAATGTTGAATGAGCCTATTACAATTAATGATTCGAAAGCAGTTGCAGCGAAGTATCTACATGTTTCAAATGGAAAACAAAAAATGACGGCTTGGAATTTGCTAATAAATTAGATTTTTTTATTCATAATGATCCTATAATGGAAAGGAGTTCGAAATGCCAGAGGGAATTACAAAATATTTTGGAACCTTATAGGGAAATACGTAAAGATTCAAAAGCAGACACAATCGCTTAATAACTAATTTTTTAAGGCTAAAACCACAAAAAAACAGAGTCGATGATGAAAACTCACAACCGATCACGAAAAAGAAAAAAAAATATAAATTCCAAGTGATAACGATAATGAATGAACGGTATATTATGTTATTAAAATTCCTTTAGTTAATATGTACATATTTATACAAACAATCTTCAATTTTTTTTGAGCGCAAAACTTGTATAATACGGATTTGTATTACACGAGGTTTTTATGGAACCACATTTCCGTGTTATGCGAGGCCCAGGTTTAACTTTAAACTAATTACTAACAAATCATGTGTCGTCAATATATTTAAAAATGAGGTCCTTCCTCAGGTCTTTTATATTATGTAAGAGAATCTACTAAAACCGACTTTTTAAAGATTATTTTATTCAATTTATGATGTCGGGTAAATCGTAATTTTATTTTCGTGAAATATTACTAAGGTATGAAACTTTTTTTAACTTTTTGTGGTGGCTAGCGTGTTGAGATAGTTTGCACACTTATTTGTTATCAAGCAATAAATCAAAAAAAAAACCTGTTTTCATATATTAACACTATACGTGGCAAAATATTTATATACATGCAGTCGTTGCAAAATTTTTATACATGCACGTCTGCAATTTGTATACATGCACGTCGTTGTAAAAACGTCAGAATAGCATATTTGCAATTGTAAGCTTAACGTTTTTTATTATCATATCCTCGTTGCTTTGATTATGGTTTCACAATAAAACGGTGACGTTAACATTGACTTACAATATAACTTACAAAAAAATTTCCTTATTTCAAGCGAAGAGTCTTAGAAAAGGTTTTGTAACCAAAAGGATTCTTTGTTTATACACAATAAAATTAAAATTGTTATCTATTTACACGATAAAAGAGTTATTTTTTAACATATAATATGTCTGTTGATAAATTAACAAATAAGACTACGACACGAGCTTTAATGTTAGACCATACTTTGGTTTTTATAGCAAAATTTTTTTGGTAAATAGATATTTTATCATTATATGAATTTGTACACGAATTCATATAGGTATATATTAATATTGTACTACATTTCAATTAACCATTCGTTTCGTTTTTATTAAAAATCTCATGTTAACAGCATGATTTATGATATTGACTGAAGGTGCTTGATGGAATTTCAATTTCAAATTTGAATTGTTACAACTCTGTATGATTCCACATGTTTTGTCACTAACGACCCGGGATTCGCCTTTCGGCATCTTTAGACATTGAAAGGCGAAACTCAGCTCGTTAGTGATAAAACGTGTGGAATCGTAAAAAGTAGTAAAAATTTTAATTTAGCAGCCTGAATTAAAAAATATGATGTTTAACAGAAAAAGCCCTGAAATTTTTTACAGTTTTTTTGAGCTGATATAACAAAAAAAAATGAATCTAAATAAATTGTGACATAAAATTGACAATTTTCATTTTTTTACGGAAAACTTTGCAAGCTTTCAAAAAGCATTTGTTGAGAACTACTGATTCAAACCAAAATTATCTTCATATCAAAGATACTATCTGCAAAAGTTTTCCAGTCTACTCGATTCTATTTTGCTCACCCAACCCTACATATACGGTTATACAAAATACAATACAATATACCCTACTGGATACACAGCATGGCCGAAACAAACGACAATCAAACTTTTTTTTGTTTTATGACGTTTCTTTTGTTTGTGTTCCAAATTTGACATTGCTTGACATACATCGTACGCCAAGCACTCACATAGATTGCTTGCAACTTCACGTTTTTCTTATACAAGGTAAAACGTAGTAAAGCAATATTATAATGGAAAAAATGACAGCTATTCTTTTTATACAGTATTATTTAAAACTCTGAATTACTTTGAAAACGTAAGCCAGGTCAAATCAATATGTTCACATATTTATGATATTATATTCGAATATTTTATGTGCCTTAACTGTCCTGTTGAAAAAATATTTTCAAATTTTATTTATTAATCAAGACCAGTGGATTTTTTTTTAAATTAACGATCTCTTAATTGGTTTTGTTTTATTTTCGATCACAAATGAGTACTGCTCACTGACAAAAGGTCATTAACATTTTATTTGTAAACAATTTTACTTCATTTACTTATTAAATATACATGGTATAATATGTAAAATTATTTTCTCAATCTTTAAACCTTTGGTTTTGTATACATACAAATTATTAACTCAAAAATTTGTATAAATAGCCTTGTTTGTAATTTGTATCATATCAATTGATAATGCTCACGATAAGTGAAACCGATGACAACACCTTTAACCCATTTTTGCTCAATGTTCCAAAATTGGAACACGTAGTATTTTTACATCCACTCGATTATGCATGACGCAATAAAAGTTTAGATTGCATCAGTCTATAGCTAAATAATATAATATAAGTTTCGGGGTCCAACCGAATACGAATGCAAGAAAAAAAATGTTATGTATCATATACAAAATTCGAGTTAAAACGAGTTAAAAAATACATATAGTTTATTTTTAACATCGACTTAAGGTGCTTGGTGGAATTTCTATATAAAATTATTTTTTTTAAACTTTGTACGATTCCACACGTTTTGTCACTGAGACCCACTGATGGGTTTCACCTTTCGGCATCTTCAGACTTTCTATCACACGGATGCAACCGAATTGATTTTTTTAGTTTACTTGTGACATCAACGACGAGTTGGTTGAGTTTGGCCTCACAGCTACTCGTAATAATTATTTCAAACAAAATTTTAGGTAGCAAAAAATACGTTTTGAAAAATAATTTGTTGTATAATGGTAAACATATTTATAGAAATTCGGTTGGGCCATAACTTGCCCAGTCTTGCACTGATGCAATTTGCAGTAACGCTCTGAATATCTCTCGAGATAAGCAATTTGAATAATTTCGAGAATATTTCAAGCAGCTTTTGAATGAGAAATTCTTGAGTGCAAAGCGCGTGATCGTTGATTTTTTTTTTTTTTGAATATTTTGCTAACATATTTATGAAGTTGATCACGACGCACATTTTTTTATCTATGATTTCGCAACACCAATATGAAATTATTTGAATGGTGAATACTATTTATTTTGCTTATTATTTCTATCATAAATGAGTCAAAATAAACTTGCGCGTTCATTATTCTCAAATGTATGTTAATTTTATTGAATATATAACTTTTTTGCCTTAAAAAGTAACTCACTTATTTGTCCATTTAGAATTTGTTTTTGTTACACAATGAGTGATCGGCTAACAAACATAATCTGTTCCAAGACTATGTTTGCTATCCAAATAATTCGTTAACTTATCATTATATTGGTTATAATACAAATGAAATGAATGGATTATAGATATTATTTTAGTTTGTTATCCAAATATGTGTTCGTTGTCCGAACACTAAAATTTTTCGTGTTATCCGATTTGTTCACAGCGCGAACTGTTTTTTAATCGGTCATTATTATGATACAAATAGAACAAGTGGATTAGAAATATTGTTTAAGTTTGTTATCCGAGTATGTATTCTTTTCCGAACTCTCCAATTTTTCGTGTTGTCCGATTTGTTCGCAGTCTGAACGGTTCGTTAACCGATCACCTATTGTACATTCCTTGAAGTAATGAAATTTTATAATATTAAAGAAGATTTCAGATGCACTGACGTAAAGAAAGAAGTTTGCATATATAACAATAATTGATAGACATTATTACAATCATTGACTGTTGTAAAATTTCACAACTAAGAAACAATTTCTTACAATAACTTTCAATCAATTTGTATTGTCAACTAGTAAAAGAGTGTTTTCTAAAGACATTCTTATTCGTTTCTACTTATGGTATTTTTTAATAAAATGTACGCGTTTTTTTTAAATGAAGCTTTCGTTGTGTGCTTTTGATTGAATCGTATCATTTAAAATTCTTATATTTACTCAATACCATGAAATGGTATCAGAGACCCACCTAAAGTGACATTGGTAGTCATGACGACTCTACGGACGAAGCTAAAATATAATAAACAGTTTATGGACACATTTAAGATTTTTTTAAAGATATCGTAAATAATTTTTGAAAAATGTCATTATACAATAGTTTTTTTAACAAAAATTTATATTTTTGGGAAGTTATATGGAATATTTTATTCGTAGAAATGCTACTAAATTACATTAGGAAATTTATGAATGTTTTTTTGTTTCGCTTGAAATTTAATAAATCTTTAGTCTTTGTGAATAGCAATTTGTATATGTGTCAAAACAGACTACTATTTTAAAACATATTTTTATTGAACTTAGTGTAAGACGGTTTACTTTTGATAGAACTATTAAAAACAATTATTTTCTCTTAATAATTCTAAAGAAAGAATTCTAAAAAAATCAATCAATAACGGCAGAAGAAGAAGAAAATGTTGCATGTCTGTGTGATAGGTTTCATTTAGTCACAAAAATGTGACCAATGGGAAGTAAATTGGTTTATTGAGTGATAATTCATTTGTTCATCAATATCAATCAGGTGCGAATCTGTCATACGAATATGCTTTGATAAGTTTAGGAGTGAGTCATTATTTTTTCATTAGCTCGTGAAAATAATTATACGTAATTGCTGAAAAAATTACCCCATCGTGTGAAGTTATATAAAAAGTAATGTTGAACAAAATTAACTGTCAGTTTAACATATTACAATTATTTTTTAGTACCGAATTCTACCACCAGAGAATATTTAATTTATAATATTCGGAAGGAATTTTTATGCTCTAATTACAATTTTATGTTTAATAAAAATGACATCACGCAAAAAAACATTCGAGCCTGCGGTATTCTTGTTTAATTATATTATTTCATATAAAAATTGCGTAGAAACAGTAGGGAAGCTTTAATGGCAATATATCCTTTTAGCGTAGTTCTGTGGATTGAAAAAAAGATCATTAAATAAAAATAAAATAAATGCGTAGTTCAAATCTAATTGTATTTTTTGCATAATACCAACACGGAATATGACAGAAAATTTAAAATTAGTTGTATCCTGTTGTTTATTGAATACGTGATGAAAATAAATGGATTGGGAACATTAAAATATAGAATAGCAACTGATACTTAATCTTCGCATCAAACGCAATTATTTTAGGCTAGAATTCAATGCTTAAATAAATTTAATTTTTGAGGACTCTTTTTTATACATAATGCTGGCAACACTATCTTTCGGTCATGCCGAATTTGTTGCCTTGTGAAAAATTAAAAGGCTTTCAAAAGGTTCACATGAATCTATTAAAATTAAAAGTTTATTCAGAAACTTTTAGTTAATTCTTTATTATGTTTTTTAACTTTCTTCATACTAGAGTGCACCCAAAAAAGTGCTATGAAATTTTTCCTCGTATATTCCTAGAAAGACTATATACTTATTCATTATTCGCAAATCGAAAAAAAGACTATGCAATATACGCTGTAAGAATACACAACGTTAAGTAACATGGCGATGTAAATTATTTTACTGTTAGATCTGAAAAGAAATAATATAACGAGTAATGAATTAAAAAAAAAAGATCTGTATTATCCTCTTCATATTATATAATTAATTGTAAAAATAAATAAAAAATTAAAAACTTATTCGTTATATATTCATTTTGTTCGTAGTTTATGTTTTTTAAAACGAAATTATATTAATGAAAAGTTAATGAATATAAAATCCTGAGGTTTTTGGTCAGCCGACCGCTATTAATGCGAAAAGCTTACATTCTACGCGAGAGCAAGCAATACAATGCGTAAACGAAGTCAGTGTGTAAAAATTCTTTTTTTTTTCATTTGAATAATAAACACCAAAACTTCCAGCTGTCACTGGGAAATTAAAAAAAGGCGGAGAAGTTATTTGGGCAGCCCAGAATTATTATTTTTTTAATGGAAAGTATTTGTCGGGGATTTACTAATGAGTTTGTTGCAAAGCTTTTAAAATATGTTAGTTTAAATGCGAACGAGCATTAAAAGTTTGCAACGGTTTTTTCATAAACAGTTAAGTTTAAAGAAAACCATAAGTAGGTTTTTGTAAAGGTATTTCCCTTTTTTAACTATCATAAAATTCAAAGTTTTTTTCGATTTCAATATTTCATATAATCACGTAAAGCAGTGCTCCGCAACCTTTTATTTCACCCAGCACACCAAAGTTTCTTCCAAAATTTTGCGGCACACTTGTGCCAATATTAAAAAATACATTCTATTCACCATCAACACATTTTTCTATAGTTTTTTTCGTTCTTTCTGTGTTGTTTTATTTTATTTTAACACATATTTTTTCCTTATAAATTATTTTTTTTGTATTCTGAATTATGTATTAATCAATATTAATATAACATATTATTCCAATGAAGAAATAATTATTTTTACTTCCTGTGATTGCGTCTTCAAAAAATATTGTATATCGTACACCAGGTATAAAATATTTTTTCTTTTGTTCAAAAAATGCGCCGCAGCACATTTAGCGTCATCTAGCAGCACACTAGTTGCGGAGCACTGATTAAGTGTAACTTATTTTAATAGAAAGCTATTTTTAACTATTCATTCAATCTCGTTTTAATGATAAATAAAAGAGATATCAGGCTTAGCTAATTGATTACCGAGATATCTACTAAATAGTACTTCATTATAACAAATATTATATATATTATTAAAAAGTTTGAAGAAGATAATTTTTAATATGAATTAAAAGGACAATTTTCTAATCTTTTTTATGATATCGACTGAAGGTGCTTGATGAAACTTCAATATTAAATTTGAATTGTTGCAAATATGGAATCGTACAAAGTTGCAACAATTCAAATTTAATTTTCTCATCATTATGAAATTTAGTTTTCCTTGAAATTTCACTTCTATGCAGAGGCAACTGATTTGTTATCAATAATATTATTGAATAATTCTAACTCTCTCATCATTTACAGTAAAGATACAATAGTTCCACACCTCTTCTCATGTTAAGATAGTAACTACTAACGTCTCAACTGTTGAGACGACTGATAGCAATGTGTTGATAGATAATACTTAACAGGGTATTAATAGATTCAAGATTTGAAGCTTGGTTTGTCCTGATATCATTTAGTTTTAACGCTAACATTATTGAACAATGTGATATATTGGTGTAATTCTTTCGTTACAACTTTTGTGCAAAATAATAGTTTTGAATAGATGTACAAATAACCACGAATCACTGCAAAATCTTCTCAAATTAAAAAATATTGAAAATATTACAAGTTACAGCTTTTCGACTATTAATTGTATTATATTTTCCTTTTCGATGATATATAATATAAAAGATAATGTTAAATATATTCAAAATTCGCTGTTTGAAATTTATTGCATTTTTTTTTGTTGTTGACAAAATCAACGGCGGTTGTTTGTATCCTACAGTAGCAGTGAAATAAACATTGAGGGAAATTTACAAAATCGATAATGTATTACAAATAAATTTGAGACCAACCAAGTGATATAATTTCAAAAAATTCGTCATTACCAATTTTACCCGCCATTTCTTTTCTTTTTTTAATTTAGAATATATTTTTTTTCCATTTGACACAATGTGGAGTTAGAAGCTTTTGTTGAAGGGATGTTAAATAAGTTATTTAAAAAAACTGCCTTTTAATAAATAGCTTAAATTTTTACTTTTATAAGAGGGATAAAAAGATAAACCCTGTCTATCTATTGGTACTACCGAATCGCTTTTACTGATTCCTGTTTTTGGCGTCGAATCCGTGAAATTTTACACAACACAATACACACATACTTTATACTAATATGAATTTTGAAATATTTGTTTTATGATTTCGTCTTAAGATGCTTGATGGAAATTCAATATTAAATTAGAATTGTTACAATACGTCTTTTTTCTTTGTACGATTCCACATGTTTTATCACTAACGACTCGGGTTTCAACTTTCGGTATTTTCAGACATTCTATCACACGGATGCAAGAGAACTGACTAATATTATAAAGATTTGATCCCAATCCAATGCAAAATTATTATTTTAATCGGGTATTTATTCGAGAATTTCACTATCAAGGTGATATTTTAACAGTCAGAAAAGCTCGACGCCTATATCTGGCCAGACTATTCTTCAAACCGAAAATTTCCTTTAATACTTTTGAATATATTTAACTTGACTGTGTTAACCATTTTTTTTTCTTCAAGAGACTTTCAAGTAATTTAATATTACAAATTTCAAACAGACTGTTTGTCATATTCTAAATAATTTTCATTCTTCTCTTCGTATTAAATAACCAATGATTTTTAAAGTGCCTTTGCTAAAATATTTTACTAGGCGAAATGAAGAAGGCAGCAAGACATCTCCGCGGCTAAAAAATAATCTGATCGAATTTACAAACCTCACTCAACATCGATCGGAATATAAGCTTTTCTAATTATTTCCATGAAAAACTCGTCGAGTCGACCTTTTCTTCGCCGAAGTATCGCGAGCTGCAAGGTCCTCTTATTATGTCACGACGCAATCTATTGAGCTTTTGCAGAGGCCAATAACCACACTGTTCAAATCATTTTATATTAAATATAAACTTGAATATATAGTTTAATTTGTCAAGTCACATAAAACTTTCAGCCAGTTTTAATGCATCCATGTAATATATTTCCCAAAAACGCCGAAAAATATGAAAACGTGAAAATGAAAAATAGATATCCATCAAACACCCTCAATCGAATTATAAAGTTTTATTGTTGAAATTGTGTAAACTACCAGATTTCTTGTCTCTCACAAATAAAGTTTTGTCTTTCTGCATGTTTAGGCATTCTATCACAAGATAGAAAGCCTCAAGATATCGATAAGCAAAAGTCGGGTTATGAGTGACAGCAATATGGAAATGTACACTGTTTCAACAATTAAAATGTAATATTGGAATTCCATCAAAAACCTGCAGTTTATATCGTAAAATTAACTTATTTAAGCTGTGAAAACTACCACATTGTCAATATGCAAACGCTGGGTTGTGAGTGACAATAATGTGGAAATGTACAAAATTTCTCGAAGCCAATTTTGATATTGAAATTCTATGAAGCACGTTCAGTCAGTATTGTGAATTAGAATAATTGAAACTGTCTGCATCGTTACATCTTTTATCACTCAAAACCCGTGTTCCACCTATATTTGTCAAGAGTAATACATATCTTTATATTCAATCTAAACCATTCCAAATAAGCAGTTAATTATTTCGATATAATGCGATATATCATATAATATTATCATTTACATAACTAATATCATTATAATCAAATCAATAGTTTTAAACTATCCGTTTATTAAGAAAAAAAATGTTTATACAGAAATAACCCAAATAAACTCAATGCCGCTATTAAACGAGCAATTTAACCTTCTCAGTTCTGTCTTCTTTTATCTTTTATATGCGATAAGTTTAAGTAAACAAACAGAAAATTTTAATTCTTACACTAGGTCACCCGATATTGAGTCCTACCAGCACCCAGCCATTGAAATATAATATAAAGGCATTTATGAGTGTTAAACTATCGAATTAAATTTTAATATTTGTAAGCTATTGTGGAAACTTCTTCAAAACTATCATATTCCAAAGTTAATGTCATTATAATCAAACCAGTACTTAATAAAATTATTTCAGTCAAATGTATTTTAACCTATTAGCTTTTGATTTTTTAATATATTTGTGTAAATCGTCTAGTATGTAACTGATGCAAACTGATTACTTTCAGTTTTCATCGGTTTTATTCCGTCCATGTGATTGAATGACTAAATATTTCCAACGGTGAAACTCGCATCATAAGTGAACGAAGGTTGAATATATATAAAATCCCGTAAAAATATATTCTTAAAAACTTCCATTCGTGAATCTTGACCAAATAAAACCCAAGTGTTTGCCACTTGGATTCAAAGTCATCAAATTCATCTCATAAACACCAGTTAAAAGTTATGGTGAACTTGTTTACCAACGGTTGAAAATATCGCTTGTTAAAAAGTTGCGCCATCGCTTTAACAACGTAACCTTTTATTCGGTGTAAGAGCTATCCGCCCTTATCCCATATCCAGGTTTCCCTCGAGACCAACCCTCCGAATAGAACAGCTCGAAAGAACGGTCGTTTATATTTATTTATTTAAAACATATAAAACGTTCTGAGAGAGATTTTGCGAGTGATTCGAATGGCATTTGTTCAGCCACGAAAATGTACATAGGTATTGTCACCCCATTTCTATTTCGTCTTTTTTAAAAAAATACATAATCGTAGAAGAGTATTCGTGATAGTTTTGACAATGAAATAAAACTGAATTAAAATGCAATATATTCATAACTTTCTATAGTATTTACGATTTTTTATCGTAAGTTTATGGCAGAATTAATAATTAAGGTGAGAGTGAGAGAAAACGATTTTAGTATAATGCTTTCTTTCTATTTATTTTACGGCCATCTTTTTTTTTCTAAAAATTAAACTCCCTAGCAGTTTATTGATTGAATTGGCATTTACTTGGTAGAACTCCATAATAACTCGGTGAAAAAATAGCAATTTATTTTAGCACGGTGAAATCAATAAATCAATCAATTTATCAATATTTTTTTTTGTTCCACAATTTTTTTTGTAAGATATAGCTGATAGCTATTTCGGCTTACGCCATCGTCAGAACTATGTTTAATCGAACATTCGCTTATCTATATATAGCTGTATAGAAAAAGTACATAATACATCTTCTCTCCTGTAGCTTAATTCTTGCTAGAAATAAAACTAAAAAAAAATGAAATTGTAAATGAAACTGAAAACGCGGAAATTTCAATGAGTTTACCTATTGGACGGAGTTGGTTTATTGGATGGGGACGGTTTATTACAGAAAAGAATTAGCCCCTCGCCAGAACTAAAATACATTGCCATTTTTTCACCGTGTTCCGAACAGTTATTTTATAAAATAACGGAGTTAAATACACATTGTGGAATATGACGTCCTCGATACCAAGCAATCAACCACCAATGTGAAGATTTTGAGATTATAAAGATATCCAACTTCTGCACCTTAACCACAATAAAAATTAGTATTTTTAATCAGCTTTTTATTTATCATTATCTTCCATTTCGAAATAAAACATGAGTAAAACAAAGTTTCGTTAATTATCTCTGCAACGCTATTAATAAAATAATTTTCATTATTTATTAAAATAAAATACAATTATATTTAAAAAGCAAAAATCTAATAATGTGTACTTATTAAGGTTTAATAAAGGTTAACATGTTATATTGTTACCGATACGGACATTATTAAAAATTAATAAGGGATGATAATTTTAGTTAGTGTTTATATTTAGGTATTTTATAAAATATAATAAATACAAATTCAGTTTAGAGTGCTTATTCCTAAAAACGATATCTTCTAAGTAATTTCCGTGTTTTATATCACGCTATAATATATTACTAGGCCCGTCACGCCATCCATACATTTAGATCTTGTTTTATAAGCCTAAAATAAATATTTTACTACATTTTATGCTAGTGAAATAGACGCGAGAACATGAAAAAGTTTTATTACTATCGAACGAGACGTTTTAAAAAATTAGATATTATATTTTTATTTGAAAGTTTCCTTAAAAAATATTTTTTGTACTTTTTAATCTCATGCTTTCATTTTACTTCTCGCTTATTTGTTAAAAAAATCTATTAATTAATATTATTATATTACGCATAGTAAAACTAGGAAAAATCTTCATAAAATGGAAGCGTGGAAAATATTTCTGCGAGAAAAATGTTACTAAAAGTACTCTGAAAAACGCTGAGTCATGCAGGCTATACGACTATATTATTGCAATTTTCGGCTATGTGCGAAAATAAGTCCTTAAATATACCACGAATTAAACTTTGTTGCAACTTCATAAGTACCATCATCTTACTGTGTTTTTATTTTAGCTAATTTTTTATGTACAAAAATTCTTTTTAAACTGTAGACATAAATGTTTTCAAAATGTGTTTTTAAGTAAATAAAAACCAAGTCCTATTAAAAAATATATATTATTAAAACTGAGAAAATATTTTTCCAATATTTTTCCAATATTTTCTCCCAAATTATATAAAGTACATATAAAGCAATTAACACTTCTAACTAACAACTCGCATATTTATTTTGGTAAAAAGTTATAAAAAATCCAATTTTTTGAGTGAAAATGTAAAATAATTTTTTTGTCAAAAAAATTATGAACATTTTACATTATAAATATGGTTTATGATATTAACTGAAGATGCTTGATAGAATTTCAATATTAAATTTGAATTATCGAAAAATTTTAGGATTCTGTATGTTTTACATGAATCAATTCTTTTAAGGTGTTAACTGTCACTTCTTGATGGAAAAGCATGATATTTTAAGTAAGAAAAACACATTTTTTAGTACTTATTTCCACAATATATTTTTTGATCAGTTGATAATGCTCGCGATGAGCGAAACCGGTCCTGATCAATAAATATATTGTGGAAATAAGTACTAAAAAATGTGTTTTTATTATTTAAAATAAATCAGTTCTGTTGCATTCTATTGTTTGAAGACCCCGAATGGCGCAACCCGAGTCGTTAGTGACGAAACATATGGTATCATATAACATTACGACAATTCAAAATTGTATGAATATGGGTTTTCAAAAATGCATTTTCATTAAAAATTGATTTTTAAATAAAAAAACATAACTTTACTAATAATGATTGTGGACATATTATTAAAAATATTGATTTAACTATTTAAATAAAGTTCCTTTCCGCCCAGAATTGCTAGTAACACGAATAATTAAACATATTCAATTAAATACAATAGATTACACAATTTCTAATGAAAAGACTATGCTTTTTTGTGTGCTCGTGAATAATATAAACCTTTCCCAGTATATGAACCCACGCTACACATCCTTGAAGTGGAAATAGTATACCCCTACTCTTCGCAATAATTAATCTTGCAGAGTACATGTTTCTGGTCTACCCTGTGGCCTAGGTCTTAAATCTTATTTTTTCTCTGGTAAAAAAATCTTTTCATTAGAGTTGTTTGAAAGAGCTTTTGTAAGGTGTCAAGTGTTTATAAGTTTCTCAAATAGTGTTCTCATAGTTTGTATAATAATATAAGAGTATTAGAACAATATTTCTTCTAGTATTTGAAAACTTCTTACACATAAAGCTTTTGTTTCGTACAAAAAATAGCTCATTTTATAAGACATGGCTACGTATAGAATAATTATTATTGAACGTTTTATTTTAGCCATTTAAGCTGGAGAATTTATGGACTCATATTAAGCCATCTGAAAAAAATGATGATTTTACAAGAATTTTTGTTTACAACTCATTTTTTAAGTATAGAGAGAAAATACTATAGAATGAAATTAAAGTAAAACAAGCTATTTGCTTATTGCTTTCACTATACCAAGTTATTACAGCTGTATTGATGTAAAAATCAATTAATTTCATAACTTATGATATCGAATGAAGGTGCTTGATGGAATTTCAATATCAAATTTGAATTGTTATAACTTTGTGCGATTCCACATGTTTTGTCACTAACGACCCGTGTTTAGCCTTTTGGTATCTTCAGGCATTCCATAACACGGATGCAACAGAACTGACGTTGCATTCGTGTGATAGAATGCCTGAAGATGCCGAAAGCGAAACCCGGGTCGTTAGTGACTAAACATGTGGAATCGCACAAAGTTGTAACAATTAAAAATTTAATTAATTTCATGCTTTTGAATACAAATTCATAAATTGATTGCCGATTTAGACCAACGCTTTAGACAATCTTTGACTCCTTTCTATAAGAAAAGATAAAAATTTGAATTTGGAAGAATATTACTTCATTAAATGTTTCTAAATATGAACATATTTTAATAAATTACAATCGTGAATCTTTTCAAATTATAGAAAAATGGTTCAGTTACAAAATCATAATGCTGAATATATAGTACAAGCAAAAAGTGATACAATTATACAATCAAAAATAAATATTATATTTATCAATTATGAATTTTATATTTCTTTCAAAAAATTGTATAAAATATCTATATTTTAATATATAATTAGTATTATTAAGTTTAATAATACTCAATAATGGAAGGCCTACAGGAAGACTCAGTCTCAAAATTTCGATTTATAACTAAATATAATGACACGGTGAAAAAATAGCAATGTATTTTAGTTCTACAAAATTATTTTTAACAAATATAGTTGATAGCTATTTCGGCTCACGCCATCGTCAGAACTATGCTTAAACTAACATTTGCTTATCTATATATTGGTGTCTAATAATAGACACCAATTATCACAAAGGATTCTTAACGACCAAACTAACATAATAGCATCGCCACTTGTCCAGCCGTTGCACAAAGGGGTGGTCTGATTTACTTCCAGAAGGATCACTTCCGTCCCACATATAATCTTATTGTCATAGACACCTATTGTTTCATTTAGAATTTTGAAAATTAGTGTCATTGTGTTAAAGTAACAAGCTAGGCCGTTGGAACAGGACAGAGGATGTGTTGTGTAACTTTTCTGGACAGCTATATATAGATAAGCAAATGTTAGTTCAAGCATAGTTCTGACGATGGCATGAGCCGAAATAGCTATCAACTATATTTGTTAAAAATAATTTTGTAGAACCAAAAATACATTGCTATTTTTTCACCGTGTTATAATGGAGTTCTACCAAGTGAATGCCAATTCAATCAATAAATATAATGTATTAGACGTGATTAAAAATAACTTGAAGATAATGTCTGATATTAACATAACAGTACTTATGACTCAAAAATTAGTTTTCTCAATTCTCACGATTCTGTTTATTGATAACAATTAAATCACAATACCTTATGATACATTTTAATCTTTCATTTAAATACATACTGCTATTTTCCTTATAAAATCGCGTTATTGAAATCTGTTTTTAATACCAAACTAAATTTCTTCCACGCTATAGGGTAAATATTATTTATACGAATACAATTAAATTTTTAATTCAGCTTTTTCGAAAAGACATGACCACAATAATAAAAAAGGTTTTTATTATTTGAATTGATTGACATAAAGCAATTCCTTCAAAAATGAAACCAAATATTTAAAAACATATATCGCGTTACCTCCCGCGAGCGCTTTTAATAATTTTGGTAGCGCGTATTAATTTTGCGATTATTAAATTAAAAGCTGTTTATTTTGCAATTTAAAAAACATATGAAGCATTTCGTAAGACTGAGCTTTCGTTTCTTCAAAAGGTCGTGACCTGTCTGCAAAATGGCTCTTTTTATTGTCGTATGTGGTAGTGTTCATATAAATAATAATGTATCTATATAAAAGCTCAGAACCAACCGTTCTTGATGCAATAAAGCTTCATGTGTTCCGTTTTCTTTTTACTGAGAATAAAATGTCTTACAATTTATGTCGTAGAGTTCTAGTCTACAATGTCATCTGACCTTTTTACTGCAAGTCATACCACTTATTTAAGGCACAAACTTGTAGTATTACTGGAATTTTCTATTGTATGGTATCGATATATATTATTTTAATAAATGTTTGTAGAAAAAATTAAAGTATGAAAAAATACCCATATATATTTAACTAAAGAAGTTTTGATAACTAGACACTAGTTTAATGTTTACAATATTTGAAGTAAACGACTGTTGTAAAGCACAAAAAAGAAACAACTGGTTGCTCACAGAAGATATGACATTAAAACGTTAAATAATCATAGAGATAAACTCATTGTATCAAATAACTGTAGCTTTATTCAAAGCTTCAAATCTGTTATATTTAAAAAAGGGAAAAAATAATAAAAACTTACAAATATAATGTAACTCATCAGTGTTTCATTAAGTTTTCTTCTTCAATAATAAAAGCACATTTTTAAGTCTAATATATAATTGTTTGATTGAATTGGAATTTACATTGTAAAACTTCTTTATAACACGGTGAAAAAATATCAATGTATATTAGTTTCATAAAATTTATAAGATATGTAATTGATAACTATTTCGGCTTACGCCCACGCACTAAAAAAAGCTCAGATTAACTCCCGCTACGAGTGATAACATAAATTCAATTTGCCACCACTTAGAATTTATTATCACCATATTAAACAAGGATGTTAGAACAGACGATAAGATGTATTTTATACCTTTATACAATCTTTTCCAATTTAATATCACAACTATAGTTCTAGACGTAAGCCGAAATAGCTATCAACTATATAACACGGTGAAAAAATAGCAATGTATTTTAGTTCTACAAATTTTTTCACCGTGTTGCAATGGAGTTCTACCAAGTGAATACCAATCCAATCAACTATATATCTTATAAATTTTGTAGAACTTAGATAGATTACTATTTTTTCAACGTATTTCAATGAAGTTTTACCTATGTAAATGCCTATTCAAACAATACATTTAAATATTCACCTATACATTCATAAATATCAATTAGTATATAAAAATATATATATATATACTAATTCAGTATATTATATGTATATACTTATATATATACGATTATGCCTATTGCAAGCAAAAATTGGCTTTTACTATATAAAATAAAAACCTTTCCACTAAGCACTAACAGTTAACTTTCTAAGAAGGTATTTCATGTGAAATAAATTTTATTGATTGACATAATTCTAATAACTATTTAATCGATTTTTTTTCGACCAAACTTTAAGCTTTCAAAATAACATGCTCTGAAGAATCAGTATAACAATATTTATGAAACGTTTCACCATTGATGTTGATGTGATAATGTACTTACTTAATTACTGATGAACACTCACCATTATGCAACGTATATTATGTCTTATTACTTAGGAGCATATAACATACTTGAAAGTAACGATAAAAATTAGTTGTATATTTAAATATTTCAAAGAGATGATGCGAAGCTTTCGAGAGAAAATTCATTTGTCAAATTTCTTTCAAAGGTATGGAAATTACGAAGCCATCGTATTAAACATTTGATGAAAATGAACGCATTTATTTGAGCATAAATTTGCGAATAACACGAAGACGTTTTTAGTATTCAACTATTTTCGTTGTGAAATAATAATAAACTTTCATCATACTTTGAACAGAAAATGAAAGCTGGCTAGCTTAATTCAATTTAATAACGTACGTCTGCATGTGGTGCCAAATTATTTTTTATTTTACTTTACTTTCACAAAAGCTACCATTGATTGCGTTTTGTTTGTTTACTTTCATAACTGGACGTTGAGTTTCAATGTACATTTCAAGTAAAAATAAGGAAACTACGTATGCTAAAAAAGGCAAAATAAAGTTATTTGGATGGAATTTCAATATCAAATTCGAATTAATTTATGATATCGACTAAAGATGCTTGATGGAATTTCAATATCAAAATTGAATTTTTACCACTTTGTATGATTCCACATGTTTTGTCACTAACGACATGGATTTCGCCTTTCGGCATCTTCAGGCATCATATCACACGGATGCAACAAAACTGACACATAATAAATAGTTAACATTGTTTATATTCCAAAGATGTTAATTAAAGGAAAAACACAAGTAAGTGTCACACATAAATGTGACAAATAGCTTATATAATACTTAAGACAGCAAAAAGAATGAAAAAAAAATCAAAAAAGTATTTGAAGTTATATACCTTTTAATGTGTTAATACATATTGATGGAAATGTTTGTTATTTTAAATACTGGATATAAAAAAATTTTGTATTTTTTTCCACAATATGATAAGTACCAGTTTCGCTCATTGCAAATATTATCAACTGTTGGTAAAATATATTGTAGAAATAATACTAATAAATATGTTTTTTTTTTAAATTAAAATATGAATAACACGGTGAAAAAATAGCAATGTATTTTAGTTCTACAAAATTATTTTTAACAAATATAGTTGATAGCTATTTCGGCTCACGCCATAGTCAGACATTCTAATGGCAGATATTCTGACGATGGCGTGAGCCGAAATAGCTATCAACTATATTTGTTAAAAATAATTTTGTAGAACTAAAATACATTGCTATTTTTTCACCGTGTTATAATGGAGTTCTACCAAGTGAATGCCAATTCAATCAATAAAATATGAATGTTTATGTATGGAAAGAAGTGATAAAGAAACAAAGTTTTTCTCACTGACATATCTAATATTTTTTATTCTCTTTACACTCTCATGAATATTATCGATTTTTCACTAACACCCTTTTGACTTGGTAAAGATGATATAATATTTTTACTACGTTATATTTTACCACTCAAAAATCATCGGTTGATACATCCATATCTACTTTTTTCTGCCTTAGTTTGAAACTTTTAAGACACACAATTCTCAGTGCAGACGAACTTTTATGAGACACTTAGCCCCTTCAATCATTTTTTATTCTTTTCACATTTGAAAACGACCCATCACTTAAAATTTATATATGTATATATATTTCGTCTGGAAAAATATAAACACTTCGGCTGTAGGATTCTAAAATTTTATCGGTCCAGTTTTAAATCTTTTAGCAAATATACTACTCACCAATTATGCTCTTCTCGTAATGAATTTTGTGTGTTGATAAAGCATTGTTATTTAACTGGAAAAAATATCGTTCAAGCAAATTTTTAATAACAATTTGGCAAGACAAGTGTTATTGTAACTCTACTGCATCAAGATGAATATTGTAGAAGTGGTTTGCTGATTTTAAGCGCGTTAGTTGTATAGACGTTGAAAATACTCCATCCATTCACTTTCATAGTAATTCTTTGCTTATGCAAAAAACATTTGAACAAATTAATTCAACAACGTGCATCACAACACCGTTGTTATCAATGGTCAAACACATGATTAAAAATTTGCATAATTCTATTTTCAAATATAATAGTGACGCATATAATGGCGTGTATTTTATTTCATGAAGTCGTATTTAATTTACTGCGTAGCTTTTCATTAAAAGTAATTTATCAGCTAAATGGCCTAATTTTTAATGAGCCGTGTTGTTGACACGGTGTCGCTGAGTAATAATTTCAGGGGAAATGTAAAATTCAAACCCTGTCTTTGTTATGGCGGTGTAGTGTTTGGTGTTGCCAGATAAATATTTAAAAAGCAGCCTACTGAACCAACTATCATTGGCGACTATACACATGCAAGGAAGGGAGGGTAAACAGTTGGTGGTGGATTGTAAAAAAAATCATGATCCCTAAGGAAATGAATGGAAAAATAAATAAAATGCCTAAGAATTTCTGACGGTGAAAAAATAGCGATGTATTTTAGTTCTATAAAATTTATTAGATATATAGTTGATAACTATATTATAAACCATCTACATAGTTCTAACGTGGGAGTAAGCCAAAATAGCTGTCAACGATATATATTTTATAGATGCTGTACAAACAAAATACATTGCTATTTCTTCACCGTATTATAATAAAGTTCTACGAAGTCAATGATGATCCAATAATTATCAAAGACTTTGGAATTCGATAAGGACTAGAATTAAAACACTTTATTTGAAAATTTACTTCAGTAGCATTTTGCTCCCTACAGTTTATGAAACATCACCTAGTTATGTAATTGCTAATCAAAATCAAATTCTCCTTGAAACTAGTTTTAGACATAACCGGACAGTGCTTAGATATAAAGAAAATATATATAAAGAAATAAACCAGAACATTTATTATTGTTCTAGCTCTAGCCTTATTATTTAGACTCCAAACTTTACTTAGTGCAAACTATATTGAAGATGCATTGTTTTTGATCGTTGGCATAGCAACCAAAAACTTGTAGGATAAATTTCTCGAATTCTTAATTAACAAAGTAGAAGAATTCATTTTTAGAAAATATTTTAATACTTTTTTTCGGCTTAAAAATGTATACCATTAAACATAACATAAAGTGGCTCTAACGTTTTAATTATTGTAATGATTTAAAATTTGACCATCAAAATAGTTCTTTATAGCTTAAGGTAGCGAACGTTAGGAAATATATAAGCAACTATATTTTTTATATGTTTTTTAGATTGTTTGATCCGTGTTTTTTACGATACGATTATAGTAAATATTATATCGTATAATTGATTAATTTGCAGTAATCTTCCTGTAGACTTATTTATTTAACTTATAGGTTTCTTTTTATTTTTACTTGAAAATACCAATTGTTGCTTAATAGGTAATAAAAATTCATATTTGTAATTCCATTTACTATTATTGAAGAAAGAACTAAATGAAAAGTCATTAAATAAACTCAACTAAATTAAATGTCGATTGATAACTGAATTTACTTTGAAAAAACTTTAATGTAAGTTAAATACCCACATACTCGATTGATTATTCATTTGAGAATCGGTTAAAAAATACATACCAAAATTTAGTTAATTAACCATAATAAAAAAGTCGAAATTAAAAACAATATTTCTAAGCTGATGAAATATTCACAATTTTTTGACACATGGAAATAGTATTCGACGTCTGAAATTAATCAAAAGCAATACATTTCGTTTTCATGGTCAGAATTATTTTCGATTAGGGACTTCACCGAAATAACTACCAAACATAATTAAATATTAAATGATATTCGCTAATTGACTTTTCATGAAATAAATTCAACGAAAAATCACTAACTCGGCCACGAGTACCACAATGGAATCAATAGTCAATACTTGCCACGTATGATTAGTTGAATGTAATATATTGACTGAGGAAACTTGATAGAATTCACAGAACATGTTTGAGGTGTAGTAAACTTTCACATGCTTTATCACTCTCGACTTGGACTTCAGCTTATGATATCTTCAGACATTTTAATACAAGAATGTATTCAAAATAATTGTTAATAAATAGTAAATTTATTTTATATACACATTAATACAAATTATAAAAATTATGCCAATATTCGTTGTTTATCAGTGTGCGAAAAAACAGCGCATTTTGAAGTAAACATGCCACTAAAACTTGTTGTAACTATGCAGGAAAATTAATACTTTTCACTTAAAAAAATATTTTTTATGGGAAATCATTTAAAGTCTGAAGTATTAATATAAACTAGTACACAACGCGCTGGCATAAGCTATGTAAGTTTTAAGGATTGGAGTCGATCAATTAATCAAACGATAATTTCCCAGTGCTTTTGTAATTTGTTTCATAGATAATATAAACTACCAGCTTTTCATATTCTATGCATAAGAAAAATACAAAAACTTCGGCAGATATAATTAATTAATTATCAAAGTTCATACAATCACAAATTTTGTTTCGGTTTACCGATTTTTTAATGATTTTAGATTCGATGCCGTTTTTATACACACTGTCAATTATTCAATGATAGCTTGAAGAGTATTTCCGTCTGCTAGAAGCCTTGAGGTACAGAAAAAATACGAAATCCAGGTCGTGAATGATGAAAGAAGCAGAGTTGAACTGAGTTTAAACGATACTCGCATTTAACATTAAAAAACATAAGATAACTTGGCGAAAAATTGAGAAAGGAGCAGACTCAAAAATATAAACTCTACGAAAATTTTCTTGATTTTTTTTATGATATATTAGCCCAAAGGTGGTTTTTAGTGATTAGATATTAGAAAATGCTACATTTGGTTTGGAGTTGCATACTTATGAAAGAATTACAAATGCTATTGAATTTGAATTTTTCCAACTTTGTATGATTACACATTAGCAAGATCGTCAATGAAAATTATCACAGGGAATTGTATCAATTATTATTAGATTGATATTGTTAAATTTGTTTTAGCTGTAATTTACTTCTTGCCTAGGGATAAGTGTTTTCCTTTAATTAATAACTTTAATATACATACAATGCTAACTGTTTATTTTACGTCAGTTCTGTTGCATCCGTGTGATAGAATGCCTGAAGATGCCGAAAGCAATACCCGGGTAGTTAGTGACAGAGCATGTGGAATCGTACAAAGTTGTAACAATTCAAATTTGATATTGAAATTCCATCAAGCACTTTCATTCGATATCATAAATGCTATTGAATAAATCAGCCACCTTACCCCAGGGACGTAACGTTTTTTTTATTTTAATTCCGGGGAGGACAAATATTGAGTTTTGTTTCATCTATATGGGCAAGCTAGTAGAAAAACGGGTAAATAAGTCTTTTTTTTAAATTTAATAGAAAAGAACTCCCCCTTCCTTTGAACTCCCAAATGCAGTCACTGCCTTACCGGGTTCGGAAAAACTTCTTTTTTATCGGTCGCGATCAATTGTTTGTAATATTTTAATTGTGATGGAATTTAAAAAGTCGGCTCTGTATTTTATAATTTACTTCAAATTAAGACGTTTCTATCAATTAATTTAATGATGTATGGCTGTTATGAATATAAAGTGAGTTACATAAATTCCTAGGCGCGACTCTGTTCATCATCATTAATGTCAATCTATAAACCAACTTGCGAACAAATAAAGCATATAGGGACATATTGCAGTCAATATCCAAGTTTATTAACCTCTCCTTTTGTCTTGACTGGAGACGTGAACCACTTCTGCTTCTAATGAGTTTCCCTCGAAATAAATCGTACAGGATTCTCCGCTTTCATCCAAAGTGGCTCAGACATGTCGCATTTAATGAGACAATATTGCACCTTTATATTGTTTTCAGTTAGCGTTATGTACCATTAATTTTACTATTAGCAGAGCGATTTGTTTTTTATTTAAGCCGTTATTAAAATTAAGATGAATGCGTTTGTTAAAAACTTCCCCGTCCTCACGAAAAACAGATTTTGAAAAATGCTTACCGCAACATGTAAACTGTCACATTTTTTAGTACTATATCCACAATATATTTTATGATTCTATTCCATTTTTATATCTTCTAAGGTGTTAACTGTCACTTTTTCATGGAAAGGCATGATATTTTAAATAATAAAAACTCATTTTTAGTACTTATTTCCGTAACATATTTTTTGATCAGGACCGGTTTCGCTCATCGCGAGCATTATCAACTAAAAATTATCAGTACTAAAAAATGTGTTTCCATTTCTATTGTTTTGGTTGTCGGTTAATCTCTTAACAATCCTTTAAATGAACGAAAATGATTATAAAATCTATTGTAAATTATTTAAAAATTAAATTGAAAATACGTCAGTTGTTTCACTGTTGATAATTTACTAATAGATATAATTTATGATATCGACTGAAGGTGCTTGATGGAATTTCAATATAAAATTTGAACTGTTACAACTTTGTACGATTCCACATGTTTTGTCACAAACGAACCGGGTTTCGCTTTTCGGCATCTTCAGGCATTCTATCACACGGATGCAACAGAACTGAAGATGCCGAAAGGCGAAACCCGGGTCATTAGTAACAAAACATGTGGAATCGTACAAAGTTATAAAAGTTAAAATTTACTTAAAGATATGGTTTTTTCAAGTGATAAATCTGTACTTTTAGAACAAAGAGATTTTGAGCATCTATGGAAATATGAATTATGTTGAAAAGTTTATCTACGGATAAGGTCAATTAAAAGTTCATGTGCTCTTTTATTATACAAAAAGTCTTTATTAGGAGGAACATCATTAAAAATATATAAAGTCAAGCCTCAATCGTTTAATCCTATTAATTCAAGACCTTTTATTTATAGGTAAATGGATCAAATACATTTTGCTTTACTGTCTTAATCATTGAAAATTACGAACATTTTACTATTTTATTTCATCACTTTTAAGGTGTTAACTGTCACTTCTTGATGGAAAGGCATTATATTTTAAATCAGTTGATAATGCTCGCGATGAGCGAAACCGGTCCTGATCAAAAAATATATTGTGGAAATAAGTACTAAAAAAATGTGTTTTTATTATTTAAAATTTTATTTCATGTAAATATACTCTTTTGAGTATATTTACATGAAATAAAATTTTATAAATAAAACTCTTCCCTTTTTGTCCGAAAGACAGCAAGGTTTATTCACAGTATTTGAAATAGATAATTTTCCTTGTGCACCATATTCACACTTTCCACTTATAAAACAATTATTTCCAGAATATTGGATACATAAATAAACATCCCTTCGAGCTGTTTCGATCGCAATTATTATAAATGCCTGTGGGCCGGAGCGATTGCTTTCAAGAGATGATCTTCGAAAGTGGGTCCGCCATATTTGAATATTCATCATTTTCGGTAGAAGGCCTACAGGGGAATGGGTTTGTAAATTTTGACGAAATGGAAATTGGACGGTACGTTGTGGAATAAATCAAAATTGCTTCGTATCGTCTTATTGTTATTTCACACCATATTTGTTTGTATTATTAACGTGATGATAGAGAATTTTAATTTTAAAGTCGTTTTAAAACTGGAGTAATAATAAAGTATTCGATAAAAAGTGTCGTTTAAGCTAAAGTGATAATAATAAACTAGATAATAAATAATCTTTTTTAAATAATAAAAACAATTTTTTTAGTATTTAATTCCACAACATATTTTTTGATCAGGACCGGTTTCGCTCATCGCGAGCATTATCAACAAACTGATGCAATGTATTTTAGTTCTACATAATTTTTATTAGTTTTCTAATATTATAATTATATAGTTGATAGCTATTTCAGCTCATTCCATCGTCAGAACTATGTTTAAACGTATATTTGCTTATCTATACATAGCTATGTAGAAAATGTACGCAATACATCTTTTTTTCTGTTTTAACGACCTAGCTTATTTCCTGCTAGCAATAAAACTAAACATTTAAAAAACGGTCAATGAAACTAAACAGGCGTCAATTTCAATAAGATTAAATATTGGAAGGAGATGGTTTATTATGGGTAGGCAACAGTCCCTCGCAATGGTCTGAGGAGCGGCGACCGATTTATATTTGTTCATTTCAAATTTCGTGTGAATCAATCAATTAATAAACTAAACATTGTATTTTAATAATAAAAAAAACATAACATAACAGTTATCCATGAAGATGATATACTGCAGGTTTCTCGTTTTTAGTGTTACACTTTGAAAAGCTTTTCTGGTCTCAAATTCAAAAAAACACCGTGCGTCCGTCAAAGCCCATAACGGATGTGATTATTTAACACGGTTTGTTTCGGGTAAAATCAAAGCTTCGCCGTTCATCTTCCGGATCTAGGATTAGCTGTAGTTTGGCGAAAATATCCGGAAACGGATGTGATAAAATTGCGACTCAAATAGTATTTACCCGAAATAATTATGTAACATATCATCACACACGTAAACGTACAGTTTACTTAACGCATTTTGTTTATCTGGCTCAACAAAATATGTTAATACACTGAGAAAAGTATTGTTTATGTTTGTATAATTAAATAAACTGATTACAAAAAATTATTGGTGTATTCCGAAAACGTTACGCGTAACACTTTTATAATTTCTCAGAAAAGTAAAAAATTCTTATCTATAAAATTTCATAACAAAGATTTTTTATGTCATGCATATTTTATTGTAAGCATGACCTTTTGTATTCAGTCGAACAGAGTCTTTTTTCTTTAAAGTTAAATATTTTGATTACACCCACTTTTCTAAAATGCTTGAATAACATACAAACATGGGAGATTTTATAGATAGTCTCCGTGGCTTTATCCAACTGACTTTCTTTTACGTATGCTCACTTATAATAATTTGAAAACTCGAAGGGTAATGTATCTAGCCACATATTTCTTTCGACTCGTTCAAGGCCAAAATGAAAATTCTGCCGTCCTTAATAATATCAAATTGTATGTTTCGGATATTTTTTAAGAAATCGTGGACATAAATTATTTGTTCTTCCAAAGTATAAAATCAGTCTGCCAATGGGGATGCCAATGGTAAAAGCTTTAATAATGTTCAACAGTATTGCTTCGGATGTCGACATATTCCACGTGGACGAAAATGAGTTCTAATGAATACTATTTTTTGACGCGTTAAAGTAGATTTTTCATGAGCTTGCTTGGTTGACTTTTCTGCTATCCTTATTTTTTGTTTTGTTTTTTATTTCCTTAATTTCCAATATTCAATGTCTAAATATTTTGACGTTGTAAAAGCAATGAACTTGTAATTTGAAATTTTTGTAACGTGTATATATAAATAAATAAGTATTTTGAAGATGTTTACTAATATAACTCGCTTTTGGAAAAATGTGACTCGTAACGATTTCAAAATACACAATTTAAATAAACTCTCGACCAAAAGTAATTTGTCATACGAAAATCGCACAAATATTCCAATTCAACTGATCAAGCTTTATACAAAACTGGTTTAATGGATTGAAACCAAGCGAATAAATAATATTATTTATTCGTCTAAAAATATGACACCTGGGTATTTTTCACAAACGCTAAGTCATCTAAATGCGATACCTACTTAATTGAGCTCGATTAAAGTAATGTGTAATATAATGAAGTATCTAGAAGCACGAAAATTGTAAACAATAACAAAGACCTAATTTCAAAAAAGTCCTTTACCAGTATTGTGTTTACACATTTACTGTGTAACTTTTCCATTGTTTCGTCTAGTTAGAAATAGTTTCATTTGAATATTTCTTCAATTTAAATCAGTAGTTCTAAACTCGGGGTGTGGCAAGGTATTTAAGGGGGTGTGAGGGAAGCCTCTAAAAATATCAATTATTTTAGCGATTTTTAAAAGCTATTTAAATTTTCGATATCATCGGCCAATAATTTCTTTGTTAGGGCCTCGCTTCAGAAGTATTATAATGACCAAACAACAATAGCCAAGAAATTAATAAAAAATAATACTTTTTTGCAGTCGATATATAAAATATACATTATTTTTTTAAATAATAAACATATTTCGAAAAGAATATATTTTTCAAAATTAAAAAATCGAAACACATTTTCAATGGTGTGCGGAGAACTGCTTTCAGATTCAAAGGGGTTTGGCTCGCCTAAAAGGTTAACAAAAACTTTTTTAAATCCATACTTTCATAATTTTATATTTACTTGTATTTCTTGTTAACAATAACACAACCTCGACACCTGAAAATGACTTTCATAAATCACTTCCTTACGTATTTATATGAATCGTATATCTATATGTGCGTTTGTATACAAATGTATGATCATTTCAGTATATTATGTAAAGATACAAACATAATTATATTGCGACTGGTATCCACGTGAACTGAATTCACTGTAGGTTCCTCAGCTCTGCAGCGACTTACTTCTATAAGCAAAGGAGAAATACATATATAGCAAATAAATCAATACATGGGAAATATAGGAAACTTGAGCTCTGATGCTAAAGTGTCATAGTTCATAACACTTCATCAATATGATGTCTTAAATTATATATATATGCAATCTGTTGTGTTGATTTCAATTTATTAACGTAAGTCAACTATGAGGTAATTTTTGATGTCAACATATTCGTAATGTATTATAATTCTTTGGAAATATAAATTATGGAAATATACCGAACGGTGATTAAAATACGTGCTTACTAACAAAATTTTTACATGTTTTTAAGAGAAATCTTAGCCGTGTGCTTTTGGTTGACCTAATGAAGCTTTTCGAAAAGCTTTCAAAATAGCTCTTAAGTTAAATGTACCGTGAATTTTCCTGATAGCTTTATCGTTACGTTTGCTGAAAATTTCACCCCTATTTGAATATTATTTGAACTCTAACCGAAATGGATTAAAGGTGAAATAAAACGAAAATGTTTTTTAATGCAATCATACTCAACTGATAATCAAAATGTCTAGAGACATGCACATATGTTCTGTATAGCTATGGTAAGATGGAGTTTAAGGATATTTATATTAATTTCATTCACTGTTGGTAGATATCTCATAAAAAAATTATAACATTAGATACCAAAAAGCATTTATACTAACCAAATAAATATTTATTAGTTATTATTATTAAAGCAAATTTCCTACAAAAAGAAACAAATCATCTGTATGAATAGATTTTGACTTAAATTTATTCTGAAATACAAATTTATCTTCTCAGTAATAAGTGAAAAGAAAACAACTCTTAGATAACATTTTTATGACAGAATTAATTAACGAACAACCTCGAATAAAAACAGCCCTTACCAAGGGATTATTTGGCGATAAGGTGGTTCAACCTTTTACTATTTTCAATTAAGAGATGTTTTACCCAAATGAGGGTAGAGGTAAGTGTGATAAATTTTCAAACAGTATTTTTATACAAGCATTTTATCCAATTTAAAAACTTTCATCGCAAAATGTGGCACATAATTTAATTAAAAAAAAATAATAAATTTACATCTCTCTTATGATACGAAAAGTTTTTTTTCTAATTTTTTGTTATAGCTTTAGAAGAAAAATATGTAACTGTTTACCATAGATATAGCATTACTACATTCACGCTAGAAAAACTTTCGCCTGTTTAATAAATAATATATCTTATGAATTTTGAATAAAACAGTTGTACTTTAAAAACTTTTTGATTCATTCAAAAAGCTTCTATTTAGATTGTTTATGAATACTTGTTTAAGACGAGCTTAATAAATAAAAAAAAGATGATAATTAATCTGTTTTTCTAGAACTGTTTTGACAAGAGTTAGGGATCAGTATAAAATACATTTATTCAAGTTGTATTTCCAATGTGTTTACTGCCACTTCTTGGTGGAAAAACATGATTGTTTAATAAAAACAAAAAAAAGCATTTTGAATATTATTTCCACATATATTTTATGCTCAGAACCGGTTTCGCTCATCACGAGCATTTTAACTGATAATATATAATATTTATAATGATTTTTTCTTCAGGTATCAAAAAAATTGTCACGCTTTTTAAAAACTTTCAATGCTACCAACAGATTATTTAAGCCAGGACTGTGGAGTCGTTAAAAAACGCGACTCCGACTCCGAGATTAACCAACAACATGAATCCGAAAAAAAAAGATTATTTTTGTCAAGTTTTTTCCTACCTTTCCTATGTATGAGCGTTAAATTGAAAATTAACCAACCAATCCGATAATTGTACATTGAGATATTTTTCAAAATCGTCTAATCGAAAGAGTAATCAAAAAGTCTGCTAAAATAAAAAATATTAACGTCTAAAACAATTAATAGTCTAAAATATAAGAAAAATAAATAGAATATATGACGTTGAATTTTATTTACAGTATTCAATTGATTATTAAGAGTCAACAAAAAATTAAAACGACATATTTTTATTTCTCATTACACATTTAATTGATTGGCCTAAACCAACGAATATTATTTATATAAAATAAAATCTCTTTGGACATGACTCTAGTACAAGATTTTACGTTGCCACGTTATTCAGCGTTCAATTTCTTCCATTAATTTAATTAATGTTGGCACAATATGTTTACTCTCCAAATATTTTTTCCGAGGGCTTGGATTATAAAATTTTGGAAGACCGTAAGTTAAAATGTTTTCATTATCCGCTCTTCGCCATTAAAATTCATTGGGACCTTTTTGAATTTAATACTATCTCAATCTCGATTATCGAAGATACATTATCACGTTACCTTATAGAAAAATCGATAGCCTTAAAAAAATAGCAAATGAAAAGATATCTTAAGAATATTTGAAGTTTTTTTTTGTTTTAACAATATTTAAAATTTCATATTACTGTTTTTTCTTACATACACAAAACAAAATACATTATATTGTATTATATTTTTAACAAGGCTATTGACATTTATTGAAGTTCATATATCAATCAATATGTTTCCTTCAACCTGTCCGTTGCTACGAGTAACAATTAGTTTTTATTCTAAATAACAACTTGAATCAAAAAAGCTTATCGTTTCGTTGTATAATAAAACAATAACACCTAACATTATATCTAACAGTGGTGTGATAATGAACTATATATTAACAATATTTGAGATGACAAAAAATAAATACCGATATTCTCTCTGCAATGATATTAATAAACGACAGTTTTTCTTTTCACATTTACACTATCAGCTTCTTTTTTCCATCGTATCATAATATCAATTTCATCGTTTTAACTGATCAGTTAATATTTGACTTAATAGTAGCGAAATTTAACTGCACATATCGACTGGTGCGACTTATTTTCGCGACACAAGAAAACTTTACACTTAACATTTGGTACCATGGTGAAAAAATAACCGAAAAAGCTATCAACTGTATATATATATGATATCGACTGAAGGTGCTTGATGGGATTTCAATATCAAATTTGATTTCCTACAACTTTTGAACATGTTTTGTCACTAGCGACTCGGGTTTCGCCTTTCGACATATTCAGGCTTTCGAATTTACACGAATGAACAGAACTGACATGTGGAATGGTTCAAAGTTGTAACAATTTAATATATATCCTACAAATTTTCTACAACTAAAACATCGCTATTTACTTTTAAGGTGTTAACTGTCACTTCTTGATGGAAAGGCATGATATTTTAAATAATAAAAACACATTTTTAGTACTTATTTCCAAACATATTTTATATACTCGCGATGAGCGAAACCGGTCGTGATCAAAAAATATATTGTGAAAATAAGTACTAAGAAATGTTTTTTTTGTTATTCAAAACGTTGCTATTTTTTCTGTGTTATAATGGAGTTCTACCAAGTAGATCAAGTAGTCAATTCAATCAATAAAACATTTGGAGATTACATACTTTGTCGGGCTTGACGAGCTTATACAGACATTTTGTTGCACACTTCTGTTTAACTTGGACTTTTAAGCACTCAATTTTTTCAAAGCTCTTGCAGGTTACTTAAAGTAACCTACTTACTTTAATCAATTTGGAACTGCTTTATATAAATTCAGAAATATGAAACTGTTTTTTTGGAGCTTTATATGAATGCATTCTCACAATGGGCTATTCAAATTCGTCTTGTGCATTCAACTTCGAAATGTAATAATAGATAATTTGATTCAGTCGTTTCATGAATGCTATTTTATTTTCGTACGTTTTTTCCGTCACTTTACTGGCGGTAGTTAAATAAGCAAAAGACTTACGTGTCCTGCATGATGCATTGTTAACGTTCATGGCTTTTTTTGTATCAAAACTTTTCAATAAATTTTCCTAAGAAGTTTTATACGTGCTGTTTAAACAGTAATACTTAAATAAACTGGAACGAATTTAAATTTATGATAAGATAAATATGGACATATAGTGCCAATTTTACTATAAATAATTTATCAAAACTATTTCTATTGCGAATGGTTTTATTGACGTCCGTTTATATGTATATTTATAGCATATTTTTCAAGCGCTTATTTCACCCGAGTTTGCTTTGATTTTATATGTATGGAAATATTTTTTCTATAGATTTCTCCATAGAGAGCATAAAGACTATCATGTTTCTATTAGCATATAAGTGTAAATGATTTGAAAATTTGAATTGTCACAACTTTGTACGATTCCACATGTTTTGTCACTACGACCCGGGTTCCACCTTTCGGTATCTTCAGGCATTCTACCACACGGATGCAACAGAACTTATTTAGTGTGATGTGATATGATGACTTAAACATGTGGAATCGTATAAAATTGTAACAATTCAAATTTGATATTGAAATTCCATCAAGCACCTTCAGTCGATATCATAAATTTAAATGATACATATAATTTTAATACAGTGAAAAGGTAGCAAGGTATTTTAGTTCTACATTTTTGTTTTAATTTAAAATAATTTTGTAGAACTAAAATGCATTGCTATTTTTCCACCCTGTTATAATGGAGCTCTATCAATTAAATGCCAATGTAATCTATATAAAATTTTAATGATTTTTCACGAAGACGCACCAATGACGCCTGCTTAAAAAATATTAATTTTTATTTGAACTTTGAATTGTTACAACTTTGTACTATACCACATGTTTTGTCACTAACAACCCGGGTTTCGCCTTCCGGCATCTTCAGGAATCTATCACAAGGATGCAACAGAAGTGACGTAAAATATACAGTTAGCATCGTCTATATACTAACAATTATATTTTAAAAATATTAAAAAGAGGCGTAACAATACATGTCAAAACTGACACAAATATCCATGCATTGGGAAACAAATCCATCAGTCAATGAATGAAAATATCCATTTGAAATTATACAAAAACCTGACATAGCCACTGTTTCGAATAAAAGCTTCCAATTAATGGTAAAGAAGTGGAAAAGCTCTATGCCATAGGATTCAGACACTAATAAAATGTTTGATAATTATTTTGTAAATTAATGTAAACGGTTTTATCAAGAGGAAGGGACTCACGTGAGTGCTTAGATGATCACAGGGCCTCACCGATCTGGTGGCCATTAGCCACGACGCATTACATCCGCGAGACTATTTGACTGAGCAATTTAAAAATACACATTTAACTATTGAATCAATATCCAATATTTCCACATTTATCTTCAATTTAGCTGCTTTTTAAAATCCTATGGTCATTAGCTACTAGTTTTTGTTTTATCTTCACAATCATTTTAGCAACTTCAGCTGTAGAACGCTACAAATTGGTTACTTAATCAGTTTTTCAAGCTATTAAAGGTCGATGCTTATTTTCATGTTATATACATCGTAATTTATTCACAATTCATATAATGACAAACTACTGCATTCTTTAATATTCTAAATCGCATATACATTTTTAAATGATAGAATACTGCCATCTGTACGATATAGATATATACATATTTAATTGAAAGACTCATACGAGGCCAAAATGAGAATTATTGCCATTCTTGATAATATCGAATTTTATGTTCCGGATATTTTTTTAAGTAGAATCAGTCTGCCAATGGAGATGCAAATGGTAAAAACATTAACAATGTTCAACAATATTTCTTCTGATATCGTATATTCCGTGTGGACGAGAGAGAGTTCAGGCGAATACTATTTTTTAATGTATTTCGATTGAATTTATCATGAGTTTACGTGGAAGTCTTCCTCGATGTCTTGTTATTTGTTTCTTTACTTAAAACATGAAAATTTTTAATATTTCTACGTTGCAAATGAACAAAAATTTTATTTTTGTAAAATATTCGCATTGACCTTCAAATAACATTCCAAACCTTATAATTGCTGCTGATAATTATAACTTAACATAATTTGATCTATACTGCGTGTATAATAATTATCGTGTCCAATTATGAACCATAAATGAGCTTTAATTTTAAATTTTAAATTGGGAATGACTGGAAAATGTTTTTGACAGCCATATTTCTACGTCTCTCCCCAATTCCATCAGGTTTATAAAATAAATAATTTCGGATCAAATCTCTTCGAACAACTTCAGCGAGTAATGCTGGCGTGCTTAAAGAATTCTCCCGTAGACATCTCAAGTCGTATTTGGCTCAAAATTAATTCTGTCAATCCATCTTTATGAGTTTAATTGGGTGAAATGAGACGCAAAATCAAATTTTGTTGGAGCGATTAAATATGTATGAGACGATTAAAATAACATTTGTCTCTTTCTGAAACAAAATTTATGAGCTGATATATATTTTGTGTGAATGAAACAACGGTAATTGTAAAGACTGTTTGAAGATAATACGCCTTACGTAATATTATAATTGTAGCAGGCATTCAAAGTATTTATTTTAAACTCGTATTACATTTAAAATTAGTATTATTATGTGGAAATAAATCGGTCTCTTTTTGTGAAAGCTTCGCTTTTGATTGAAATCTTCAATGGTCAAACAATATAATCAACGTATATCAATATTTATATATTTAAATTAATGTATGCGTGTCTGTTTGTCTTTAATGCATTACTGCACCATTCATTCGATCGTTATGAAACTTTAAAAAATATATAGTACACTCCCGCAAAAGTTTAGTCACACAAACCCTAATGCACACCCAAAAGCAATGTGGAATTTACGAATTTTTAAGTATACACCCGCAAAGGTTTCTACTATTAAATAAAATAAAAATATTCGGAATGTAAAAAAACATTTGATAGATATATCATGTCATCAAAACGTCATTTGTCTTGCAAAAACTTCTAAGATTTGTACTAAAATAAAAACATGGATCAAAGTATTTCGTCTTAAAGTTCGTACGCTAATTCTAGAAAAAAGAAACAATAGTTTATTATATTAACAAAAGGAAAAATATTAATTGTTTCATAATAAAAATATGCAATCGAAAACTTGTCGTTAAGTTGGATTTTTAGTGTGAAAAGTTTTTGTTTATTTTTAACTGAAGGAACATAATGCTTATTTTAATTAATGTGTACATATGATTGAAGGAATAGACGTGGGAAAAACACAAGCGTTAAGTCAAACCCATTTTCACCATTCCCAGTATCTTACAGTTATTTAAACCGTATTTAATAATGAAACCACATTGTTAGAAATGAGGATATATTATAATGTATTGTTTTATATTTCATCATATTACTCAAGGACAAAAGTGAGGTTACTATTAATACACTGTCTAAACACACATACGTCTACATGGTTTATGGTATGGTTTACCACTCATGCCAGTTACATAATTTAGTTCTGAAGCTATCTTTTCAAAAATGTATAAGTACCTGCCTGAAAAGGTTCTATTGACTCAAATATGAAAGCTGCTTATGTTGTCCGTTAATGTGAAAGTTCCTTTGGTAGCTTTGTAAGGATTTGGATATTGTATTAATAAAATAATACGTATTCTATAAACAATATCCATTCAAAAATACAAATACTTATTTTAGTTAAATACATTAAAGCTTCTTCGTTGTATGTGAAGCAATTTTTAAGGGCAGTTATATTTTTAAGGAATTGTTTAGTAACCCGATAAAACTAATTGATTTATTTGATTTTTTTATGAATGTTTTTACTAAGAAATTACGTGGACAGTTTTTGTGAAGCTTTGAGCTTTTTGAAAGTTTTGCATCGAATAAAGCTCACTTTAAGTAATTTATTTATTTATTTCATTTATTTATATGTATTGTATATATACACGTAAAAAAAATCGTCAAAATATGTAAACATTTATTGTTTGAATTTCAAGAAATATAAACAAAAAATAAGTACAGTAAAGAATAGAAATATTAGTAATATTAGAAATGGTAGTGATAATAGTAGAACAAATAGTAAATAATAAGGATAGAAAGTCAACAAAACAGGCTCGTGAAAAATCTACTTTAACACTTTAAAAAATAGTATTTGCCCGAACTCACTTTTGTCCATATGGAATATGTCGACATCCAAAGCAATAGTTTTGAATATTGTCAATACTCTTCTGGCTTCCCATTGGCAGACTGGTTCTACACTTTGGAAGAACAAACAATTCATGTCCACGATAAATGTTATAAGTAATGTTAAGTAAATGATTTTGAAGAATTTAATGTAGTACATTGACGATACTAAAACAATTTATTAACCATCCCATTTTTAATATACATTAGGTTTACTATCCGTCCAAACCGGTTAACGCCTAACGTTAACATAATTTGTTCCAATAATAACACTTGGATCGATAAGTCCCGGGACACCCACTTTGACAACAGCTTCCTTATAGACAAATGTTCATGCAAAATAGTGTACACACTGCCGTATGATATCTTTAAGGTGTCAGCTATCTCACGCAATTTTAATTTACGGTTTTCGAAAACGATTTGGTGGACTTTTTTGATGATTTCCGGGGTAATTGCCTCATTTGGCCGGCCAGAGCGTTCAGCATCTTCAGTGTCTGTACGACCACGTTTAAACTCAGCATACCACCGACAAATGGTTGTTTTTGATGGAGCAGATTCCCTGTAGCACTTTTCAAGCCATTGCTGAGCTTGCACTGTGTTTTTTTTCATCAAAAAACAATGATAAATCAACACACGAAATTGTTTCGAATCCATTATTCTGAGAATATCAAGACGAGCGTCACTTAAATCACTGTAACTCATGGACCAAACATCAGAATGTCATGAAATTTTGACAGGTATCTTTTGAAGGTTGGTACTTATGAAAAATCATACGGAACTTTTGTTGGCAACGCCATCTATGTGTTAGTCCCGGGACTTATTGATCCACGTGTTATGTTCGATAATCTATATAGGACTCATGATCCGATTATTTTGCAGTCAGAACTGTTCGTTAATCGATCATCCACTGCATATTTTATTTTTGCCTTTCAATAGTTTTCTTAGTTTTTGATTCATTTCTTTTGTATCCTTCCTAACTATTACAAATAAGTTGATAAAACACACGATTAGCAAAAACAGGAGTTAACATATTATATATATATATTATTGTAGAAATAGTACATAAAATGTGCTGTTTGAATATAAAACATAATTTCTTTCCAACAAGAAACGTCAGCTAACTCCATCAAAGATGTTACATTAGTTTTTTTTCCTATTTACGATTTATGTGTTTTGAATCAAATATTAAACTAAATAACAAAGTATTTTATTCCCATTTCTAATAAATTCTTTCGAAATAAGTTAATAATCCGTCAAAGCAAACACGATGAATAAATTTGCAGAACAAAACATTCAAACGAATGTTTCAATTATAAATATTATTCAACAAAACTTTAAACTAGAAAACTTATTATGTCGATAAATAAAACATTGAACAAACAATTTGTTCTAAAATATTGTACTCCAAAGTAATCACAAAATCCTTGAAAGTTGTTTTCAACGCAAACGTTTTTCCAGTGTTCAATAAACAACAACAGAATTTTACTTATACGATGTATTGATAATTTTTTATGTAAAAAAAATAAAATATTTTTACTGTAATTATTGAGAGATTAGTTACTGATTTCTGAAACATAAGTCCCGAAAAAATCATTTATATCATATTAATATTGGACGACTTCATTTAAAAATATAAAACTAAATATTAATTTCATGCAAATTGGTTTGCCTAAAAAAATATCTTAAATAACGGTTGTTGAATAGGATATTAACATTTCATTCCTAAATTAATTCACTTTCTATATAAGTATATTGCATGACTTTCTGTTAATTGTTTCTTAACTTTTGAACCTATGATTTTATATACCTACTTAATATTAAGTCGTTTTTTTTTTCTTTATATAAAAAAGCCTAACTTTTAATGTATTAACTGTCACTTCTTGATGAAAAGGTATGATATTTTAAATAATAAAAACACATTTCTTAGTACTTATTTCCACAATGTATTTTTTTATCAGGACCGGAAGTTGATAATGCTCGAGATGAGGGAAACCGGTTCGGATCAAAAAACATATTGTGGAAATAAATACTAAAAAGCGTTTTTATTAAAATAGCAATGTATTTTAGTTATTATTATGTAACACATATTGAATCCCCGGAATTCTGCGATTTGCGATAATACCATGTGATTACATGTCCAAATTTGGGATTTCAAGATACATATAATATAATATATACAGTTGGTAACATATTACACATATATTATTTTATGGCTAGATTTTTTAACAATTTAGAATGACTTTTTCACCACCTATTTATGTGTTATATTATTTCCCAGCGAAGCGTTTTCCTTATCAAAAATCTCAGAATTTTCTGCCGCATTATTTTTGTACGTCTTGATTTAACGATTTTAAAGCACAAAAAAATCATTGAAACTTCCGCAGTTTGTATTCGTTTTACTTTTCTATGTGGAAAACACCATTTTACGAAATTTATAATAATCACTTTTAATGTGTTAACTATCACTTATTGATGGTAAAACATAATTTTTTTAATAATACAAACACATTCTATTATTCTGAACCCAACGTAGATCATTGATTTGTCGTTATTTTTTTGAATTATTGAAAAGTTTTGCGATTCCAGATTTTTTGTTACTAAAAACTCTGGTTTCGTCTTTTGGCATCTTCAGGCATCGTACGGATGCAACAGAATTGACACACAATAAACAGTTAGCATCGGTTATATACCAAAAAAGCTAACTACAAAGGACAACACAGAAGGAATTTTTTTTTAAGTTTGTTAACTTATTGAACTGATCTCACGCGAAGAATATAAAAAGGGAGAATTTGTAAGATTGAGCTGGTTGTTAAGAATACAACTAATTTTATATTGACCTCTGCTTATTTCTGAAATTTCACAATTGAAATATAATATAATATCGAAATTTTTTACGCACCTTCAGTTGATATCATACATAATGTATTTATTTTGTTTGCAAATTATTAAATAAATTGACATTTGTTGCCTTTTTGTAAATGAACCTGTTATTAACTATTTATAAAAGTTTCATGTGTCTAAAGGTAATCAAGAGTTATAATTATAAGTAATCATTTTGTAATGTCATTTAGATCAATTAACCTAAAGCTTCTTAATTTACTTAAAAGCTTTCAATTATGTAAATACTTGAGACCACCCTGTAACGACATTGAAAATATTTTATTTTAATGAATACGATATGTATATCTGAATCATGTTATAATGATCCCAAAGTCCTCTATTACAATTCATACTTCTCATTCCATGGTCTTTTATTGCATTTTACATCTACCGAAATTTATTATCAAACACTGCCCAGTCTCCAAAAAAATAAACAATATTATTGCATAGTACTAACATTTAACTATATTTTCAAAGTGATTTTATGAACAAAGATTACAATATTTAATATATCCATACATTTATGTATAATTTAATGGCTAAATCCTAAATTAGTACGTTTGTAAGTTGGGTAATCTCACTTTTGTTTAAAGAATAATCATGATACGTACAGCACTATAACGCACCTGAATAATTTCTTTTGAAAATATCAGTTTATTCGTTTAATTTCTCGTTGTTTTATATAAAAGATTCAACGATTCCTGCTTTTTTTAATATTTCATATCTTATATCGAGAATCAACTCTCCTTCGTATCGGACAGCAAAATAAACCGCTTGATTTTAAACATAGATAGAAAGTCACTTTCAAAGTCTCGTTGAAGCTTTCAAAAATACACACCTACAGAAAACAGTGACTACAAATGCTGTTACAAACAATATTCATTGTTTTACTTATTTATTTATTACAAATAGATTACAAATCATTTTTTATCACTATAAAAACCATTTATTCATATCAATATAAAAAATAATGTTTGTATATTTGTTTGTCTTGTATGCGTTACTATACCAATAATCTAATTTCAATAAAACTTATGGAGTGTTGCTTTGCTAATTCCGCAAAGGTTTTTGAATTCGTATAATTATTAGATCTTAATCGGTTTCATTAATCTCGAGCATGGTATATTTTATCCGATTAAGATATAAAAAGAGGCGTTTGTCACACGCTCACAAAGGTTTCTGAATTAGTACAACCATTAGATCAGGACCGGTTTCACTTATCGCGAACACTATCAACTAATACACTGACTGTGGATATGCTTCTCACATGGACAGATTTATGTGGCCTGCTCATGCGTCGTAAAGCTTCATGATTTATTCGTAAACAAAAAAATATTATATATTCAAAAGCACTTCGATGAACAGAATAAAAACACAATACTTTCTGTCTTTGAGTTACACTGCAACGTATGCCGGATACTCACCAGTATTATATATTAATATATATATATATATAATAAACACTAAAAATTGGCTAGGAATTCAACGTAGGAAGCTCATATTAAATCTACTTTAATATGTAACTAATATGTTATATTTAACATTCAAAGCAGTATTTTTTTAGCTCTTACCAATCAGCATTCTTAATGTCAAACAGGCTTTATGCTTTATTTTAAAAAATAATTCATTTTCACGACTTTAAAAAGTATCACTAGCACACACATTTGAAATCTTTACATCACATCTTTCAAATAATATGTATTAATCAAGTCTTGGAAACATTTTATGATATATATATAAACTTTGTTAAAAGCTTAATACTAAAATGAAAGAGCTTTATTTATATATAAGAGATTTATTTATTGGGTACGATAAGATCCGATTTCTTAACCTGGTCCTTGCCTGTTCAATAAAATACAAAATTTCTCCATTTTATATTGGCAGCTTCTGCTAATAAGACCCTATTTGAATATTTTTGTATCACAACGCAAATCTTCCCATTCAATTTTCGGAGAAGATAAAATTTTGGGACATCGGGATAAACCTTTCTTCAATCAGTGACTCGCTATAACTTTCTACCTCTATAAAATTTGACTAAGGTATTTTTTTTATTTTTTACCTTTGAAGCTTATTCAAGTAAGTCGGAATTTTCCCGAAAGTATCCTTAAAAAAATATATAGTTTCTAAAATACACGATTTAAAAGTATTTTACTTATCTCTATTCAGTTTGTCTGATAATAACATGAGTGATCACATACTTTCTGAGAATGGTGTTTTTTCATCAAAGTGATCGAAAATATTTTACGATCCTCAAAAAAATAAATTGCACAGTATCAAAAAAATAGACTGAACTATGGAATTTTAATATAAAATTTCATAAATCAGTTCGAATGCATCCAAGTAATAAAACTTCTGAAAATGCTGAAATAACAAAATTTAAAAGTGTTAATCTACGCCGTGGAGGTTAATATTTAAATTAATTGATTGAATTGGCATTCACTTGGTAGAACTCCATTATAACACGGCGAACAAAACTGATAGTTATTTTGCTGGTGGTCGTACCACGAAATAAAAAAAAACGTCAATAAACTCTAACTTTGTGAAAAACATAAAATCAATTTGCCACATTTTAAAATTTATTATCACCATGTTTAACTACGATATTAAAACAGAGGAGAAGATGTGCCATGTACCTTTTTTAAGCCGTTATATATATAGATAAGTAAATGTATGTTGAAACATAGTTTTGATGAGGGCGTAAGCTGAAATACCTATCAACTATTGTACATACACTATAAATCTTGTATATCTAAAATACATTAGTATTTTTTCATCGTGTAAATAATTTAAAGATTATCAATATTGATCGACACACTGATTTGACAATATACAAGTAATGTGTAATATAGTATAATAAAACAGTGAAAAAGTGGACGGCACTTTATTGATTTAAAATCCCTTTTGTATATTTGTATTATCATATCGTGTTTCGCCCATCGCGAAAGCTGTAAAGAAAATACTTAAAAATATGCAGTATCATGTCAATAAATGATAATTTTTTCAATTAAAATTGATTAATACTTGATTTTTATATTCCAGTATACTGGCCTTAGCTACTCTGGTATGGATTGTCGAAACCATAGGGTATGGAGTCAACATATAAATATATCTGTAACATCGGCAGTACTATTTATGATATTGCTTCAAAATTACAGTGTGCTCAAAAATATGGCATACATTTCAATTACTGATTTCTTTATGCTAATATTGCTAACCCATCTTGAATTGTTTTTATACCTAAATCTCCAAAAAACTCAAACGAAAAAGAGTCTAAGCCTCGAGTCTTGAGAATTCATTGAAGTTTTAAAAATTTGTTTCTCGACTTCCGAAAATTGGGCATCCTCGAGACTTCAGAATCCTCAGCACAGAACAGTGTTTGAACCTTAAGTATTAACAGAACATCCTACTAACAAGAACAAAACATTTTTTTTCAAATCGACATGAACAAAAAAAAAAGTGCTTCATTAAACATTCTATGTCATCTATAGGATATAAGATTTGTTTGTAATTGTAAACCGATGGGTACTTCTCTAATAAATGCGACAAAAAATCGTTTAATTTTACCAATTTAAGTAGAATTTGAATTCACTTTTCAGGTGTTAACTGTCACTTCTTGATGGAAAGGCACGATATTATAAATAATATAAACACATTTTTTAGTACTTATTTCCACAATTTATTCTTTTGATCAGGACCGGTTTTGCTCATCGCAAGCATTATCAACTGATGTCAACTTCAGTTGATAATGTTCGCGATGAGCGAAACCGGTCCTGATCAAAAAAGTATATTGTGGAAATAAGTACTAAAAAATGTGTTTTTATTATTTAAAAAAAAAAAAGAATTTGAATGGTTGCAACTTTGTACGATTCCATATGTCTTGTGACAAACGACCCGGGTTTCGCCCTTCGGCATCCTCAGGTATTCCACCGCACGGATGCAACAAAACTGACTGTCAGTGTACCTGAGGATGCCGAAGGGCGAAACCCGGGTCGTTTGTGACAAGACATATGGAATCGTACAAAGTTGCAACGATTAAAATTTAATATTGAAGTTCCATCAAGCACCTTCAGTCGATATCATAAATTAAGTAGAATTGTTGAAAATTTGTATTTTTTATACGAATGCCTGAAGATGCCGAAAGAGAAACTCAAGCCACGAGTGACAAAATATATATAAAAGGACAAAGTTCCCATTAATTAAATTTGATTTTGAAATTTCTTCATGCACAGTATGTCGATATTTTAAATTTAACCCAATAAGTCACTATTATTTAAATTAAAGATTCATTAATATTTTAACAATTATTTGCACTGAAAACTGTCTATTATAAACTGATTTAGCACTCGAGAAAAATTTACTTAACGTTTAAGCAAACAATTTTCTACGAGGCAAGTATCAGCAAGTTTTGGAATGAAAATTAAAACCAAAGTCACTTATCACTAGAAAATATCGATCAGAACGATAATAATGCATCAAATAAATGTGTATACTGGATGGCATAAGAAATGAATTAACATATATACAAACCTATACTCGTTATCATTGACTGATTACCTTGTAATATAATATTCACAACAAATTCTGTTATGAATGTAATGTGAAATATGGTGTCCAAACGCCAAGCATTTACCTAGTTTGTCACGGCTTTTCCGCGGTCATTTAGGCATAATTTTCTAACAATACTCTTTCGAAAACCCTGTCATTATGTAACCTAACGTAGCGTGCACGCTGTAATGATATCACGACACAAAAATGCTACCTCTGGTAAAAAAAGGTATAATTTTATTATCACGGGCTTGGAGCTGTTTTCGTTGGTATTTCTCGAGAGGTTTTCAGAAAGCGGATGCTTCTTTTTATGTGAATATTATTCACAACATAAAATTTTAATTTTCTCTATATTATATGGAAAAAATACGCGTTTTTTTAACGATAAAATGAGGTTTTGTTGATCAATTATGATTTCATTCTTAGTTAAAAACTGTTCGATCAAAAACAAATATAATATTATTATAGTACTTATTATAAAATGGCGCTAGGGGCCGTTCAGGTCCATGGCCGACTGCACAACCTCTCTCCAGGCATCTCTGTCGAGCGCTCTTTCCCTCCAGTTGACTATCCCCAAACTCTCAACATCCTTTTGAATGTTATACGCCCATCTCCTTCGAGGGCGACCGAGAGGTCGGGTGCCAGCTGGTGTTCCTTCATAAGTCTTATGGAGAGCTCTAGACTTCTCAGATCGTACAACGTGACCCGCCCATCTGAGCCTTCTCGATCTCAAAATATTAGTGATTCTTGGTTTGTATCGATCTAAGAGCTCAGCGTTCATACGAATGCGCCACCGGTGGTTCTCATTAACGGGTCCAAGTATTCTCCGGAGGATTCTGTTTTCAAATACTTGCAGGGCCTTTTCTTGTTTTTCTGTTAAACCCCAGGTTTCACATCCATACATGACTATCGGTTTAATGATCACGTTATACACCCGGCACTTGGCTTTGATGGACAGCATTTTGGACCTAAACAGATTATTTAACGCGAAGTACGCCGCATTTCCACTTCTCAGTCGGTCAGCAAGTTCCAAAGTCATCTCATTCCTAGAGAAAATATTAGAGCCCAAGTACTTGAAAAGAGAGGTTCTCTCAAACGAGGAGTTTCTTATTACAATGTCTCCAGAGGGTTCGTTGCTTCTTGTCATTTTCAAATACTTAGTCTTTCCCACATTTACTCGTAGATTTAACCTTTTTGCTGTGTCCTCCAAAGGAGTGAAAATATCTTTTATTTCGTCTTCAGATTCTCCGAGCACCACTAGATCATCCGCGTAGCCCAATATTTTGTGGGAACCATTCAGTATAACTCCACCTTCTGCGTTCATTGCCTCTCTTACGGCTTTCTCTAAAGCTTGGTTGAATAGCATAGGTGATAAGGAGTCTCCTTGTTTTAGTCCTGCTGTCAAATATAATATTGCAATATCCTAATAAAAACTAACAATTTTATAATTTTATTAATACCAATGCCGGCACTGACAAAGTTAACTGTCAAAATTGATTAATATTAAGAAACAACTAATTAATGTAAAAAAAATAACCGCCATACCTTTATTGTTCAATGTACACAATAAAAAATGGTATTTAATGAATTGTGGTCTTTTTTTCACTCGTATTTTCTCACAATCATTGACAGAACAATTTCGACAACATCAATGAACTTTGTTTAAACATGTGCCCATGACTACGCCACTAAAACATCTTTCATTTCTATATTTATTTTGTTGGAAATTCTTGAAGAGATAAACATTAAAAGACCTAGTTTTAAAATGTAAAGCTATTTTTTATTTTATCATGAAACTTTGTTGTTAAAAAAGCCTAATGCACCATAAGTTCTCTTGAATAAATGTTGTTAAAAAAGCTTGTAACCCCGATTTAAAGAATAGAGCTTTCATTGCATTTAAAGTTTTCTCAAAGATTAGTTGTTATAAAAATCTCTACATAAGCTTCATAAAGCTCGTTTCATTAATAGATTTTTGCAACTCTAATGTAAGGAAACCTCTAAAAAAGTTTGATTGAATATTTGTATTTTCTTGGATAATGAACAAAGTAAGCTAAATTATTGAATGTCTCCATTCTTTTTTGATGTTTCAACTATAAGCCACTAATGTTGCAATACGCGAAAATTGAATACTTACATCTTATTGTTCCTTTAAATATTTCAATTATTCTGCTGCACTTTCAAATTCGAATTCAGTTTCTTTTCTTTTTAGTTCTAACGACAAACTTCGAAATAATTCGCTTAAGCCAACGGTAATCATGAGATAATAAAGTGATATTTTCCTTTTAAATCATATGTACTAGATCCACAGCGCATAAATTTGGGAGAATTTATCAATCATAAATTTATCTACTGGCTTAACGATGAAATTTGAATAAAAAAGCAAAGTGCTTATATTTATAGCGTAAATATCCCAACCGAGTTTGAAAGCTCAAAATTTCTTTCAGAAAAAGCTTCGGGGAAAACGACTGAGCGCATAATATGAAAAAGGAAATGATTTTATATCTTATTCAGGAGGAACTCTTAAGAAAATGCTGACAATTTTATTAAGAAACGAGCTGAGTGCTTGGATCGAATATTTAAAAAAAATGTGTTTTGATTATGTTTAAATTTGAGTTCTTTAGATAAAATATGTTTTTTGTAGGGTTTGAGGACATTTAACGGAACAATTTTCATCTGAAATTATTACACAGTTACTCAATTACGTTTTTATCAAAGAAAGGTTAAAGAATAGAAATAAATCAATCTTATGGCAATTTTGCACCTTTGATTAAATGGATAGGAAAGAATTAAGATAACTATATCATCTAATGGAAATCCATTTATTGATTGATGCATCAATCTATTACATTATCAATAGAGAGATCCATACTGTTAAGGTGACCAACTGATCACTAACCCCTCGGGACAATTGACTTACCCTATTATTATAACAAACGAGAGATTATTTTTTTTAAATATTTAAAAAAATAATTATCTAGTTACTCTTTGTAACGTAAATCGAAAATTATACCGATATAAAAAATCGTTTTCACTCATAATGCTTTGATAAAAAACTTCAAATAAACTTCCTCGAAATAGTCAATTTTATCCCAAACTGTGAGATTATCAATGTAAAATCAAGAACACAGTGAAAAAATAGCATTGTACAAAAGTTCTACAAAAATTATATGGTATATAGCTGATAACTATTTTGGCTTACGCCCTTGTCTAAGCTAGCAAAATAGCTCAAATATAAACAAAATAGGAAATCACCTATATACATATACCTTATAATTTTTGTAGAACTGAAATACGTAATTATTTTTCCCCGTATTATGATGGGGTTATACAAAGTAAACGCCACATCAATCAATAAAATCATGAAGCGTTGAAGTGATTTTTGATATTTGTGAAGATTTGGTTGAATACCAAAAGATTCTGAATTTAGTGGTATAATTCGCCATAGATATTCTCGAATAAATAATTTATGAAAATTGAAATTTTCAAATAGTTTTCTACTTAAAATTATAACATTCTGTCCAACAAAAATTGTGCACAGTGATATTTATCAATTATATTGTTACAACACTACACGTATGTTGTTTTTTTTTTCAATCTGAATTCCACGAAACTTTCGACAGCTTTTAAATATCGAATCACCAGTAAAAGCTTGCAAAGTTTTTGAGTAAAAAAAATAATTTGAGTAAGAAAAAGACTGTTTGTTAATAAGATTACCGCTTCTTTTCCCTTTATATTAAATCCACGTTTTAAGAATTTATGCAAACCTTGTCTTTGCAAATCTAAAAAATTAGATTACTAGATTCGTAAAAGCAAAATATCACGTTATTCATTTGCTTTGTCATAATAAACAAACATAACGTTTTACTGTATATAATTATTACCCTAACAAACAATATTATCCAAATTCCAGCATGATATAACAAATTTCGTTTATATTTTCTTTTCACAGCAATTTTTCTTGAAATGAAACATTTTTGTATTTTTTTTTGTTCTTAAATATACACCACTACAAATACGACGTTAAAACAATATAACAAGAAAACACTTTATTACTTATAGGACAGGTAAAAGGCTTATGGGATACTTGTCATCGTTCAAAATGACTAGTGAACGATTCAACACATTTTTTTAAATGCATGTTTTTTTTCATCTTTGATAAATCACAAAATATGCTCTTAGCTTTATCAAAATCAAGATACGATAAAAAGCAATAAGGACCTTTGATTTATAGAAATTATTTGTAATTAGCAAAAAAAGAAGAAATTTACAATTATATAAGTAAAAATGTTAAAAATTTAAATTTTAAAAAAAACGTGCTATAGTACCAAACCAACAACGCGGTAGTCTGGGGCGCGTTATCTAAAATTGCGCTCTTTAATTCAGTTATCTGTGTTTTAATAACGTGAACTCATTTGGTCCTAAATCAAATATGTACTTAAAATATATTTTGACGATTGCTTAGAGTGATTTTAAATAAAAACTCTATCACAATTATTTTTACCTGCCCAAATATTTCATTCAACATTTAACCAAATTGAAATAAAACATATAAATTAATAATTATATTAATGAAACAAATATCAGTCAGGTTTTTAATACTCGTTGCCAACAAAAATACAATAAGAATTATTTGCGCATTTAAAAAGCTGCTATGACCAAAATTTAATTTATCTTCTCACATGACGCATCTAACGTCTGAAATTTTTCCGCGAATTTCATATTAAAAAAACAATGTAATTGTTCCTTTTCTACAATGTAATCAGATAGTCAAAACCTGTTTAAGATTAAGGTTAGATTACGTGCTTAAAAAGGAGAGAGAATTAAAATTGTGACTGTCTCGCCGTCACAATTAACAGCTCGGTACTTCTTGGAATACGACTGTTAGATTTAATCTTGACTTTGTACAGGGTGTTCCCTGGGAAGAAATACTACTTTTTTGGTAGTAAATATGAATTTTGACAGCCTCAAAGATTAGACGGGCGGATATGATATCGAAAATACATTGTGTTTATCAATCGTCAATAATTACGTTTTTTTACAGTTTTGGGTAAAAATAGTATGCCAATAAAACCCACTATTTATCGTGTAGTCAAGAATTTTCTAAAAAGATACATAAAAAAATGAAAACTAAAAAAATATCAGAGGTTTGAGTATTCGACCTAATCAATCAACTTCATTTTTATACCGTGTTTAAGAATTTGAAATAAAGGCATAACCTGCATTTAAAATTTTTTATTGACTCCAGAGCTTTTCTACTAGATCATTAACTTCATCGTGATTATTCCAATAAGATGTTACAGCTTGCATATACAATCCACGAAATTTTTAATGAAATTTTATTAAAAAAATAATCATATTGAGTGATGAGGTCCATTTCCATTTAAATTGTTACGTAAATATACTTAATAGAAAGTTATTGACTATAGAAATATTCAAACAATTATTCAGTTATTTTAAATCCATACAAATTGACATTATAGTGCGCCATGTCTTCTGGAGGGATAAGTAATCATTCCTTATTTTAAAATGAGCGTCATAATATGGTAATTGCTGAAAGAGAACGTTATTGTTATATTATTGATAATTTTAAGATACCAAAGTTGAATGCTTTGTGCTTAAATAACACAATTGCTGTGCGATTTCACATAAAATCAATTTTACCATGAAATAACTGAGAGTAGTAAGTCTTCCTTGCGTACACTCTGTATAAGAATATTATATTTCATTTGCTCAGAATTAAGTAAAATCACATAACGAACGGGTAAAGCGAACGCTAACTGTTACAGAATATTGCTGTTAGTTTGCCATTGAGTAACCTAAAACGTTAAGTAAGATTCCATGCTATCGTAAGTAACTAAATAATATTGAGAAGAACATTAGAATCTCATCAATGGTATTGCTTTCGCAATAGGTACAATACACAGAATGTTTGGTTCTGCCGTTCTATATATGTTGTTATTTTTTCAGTTGATCAAGTTTATATGTATTTCGCTTATTTTCTTTCATTATTTCTTTTACAGCAACTTGGCAACTAACCTACATTAGCTTCCAATCTCTAACTCAAATGTAACATAACGTTTCTATCTGCTAAAATATACTTTGTCTTAAGATCATGCAGTTAAAACCTAAAATGTAAAACTTTATTATGTATACCGGGGAAAAATACATATAACATCAAAACGTCTGATACCAAAGCATTATTAATTTTATATTTCTGTCGCCATAGACGAAGATAATGGAAACCTACCCTAAATATGAAAAACTTCAAGTACCAGAAATTCAACAAAGAAAAAAGCAATATTAAAAGCTCGTCACTTAATAATTAAGTATGTACTTCAGCCAGTGCACTGATCTGGTGAATATAAAAAAATAGTATGCCTTTGTCTTTGCCCAACAAAGATATCGGTAAATCACTTGTGATAAAATAAAAACAATTTGCAAATTGTAACATAAATAATATTTTTGTTTTTTTTTAATCTCTACGTCATTTTACTTTTTATAGAAAAGCGAAGCGCACATTGTTTCAAGACCTTTTTGAAGTTTTTTTTATCATTAAATTCTGTTTCACGCAAATATAATAACGAGAATTAAAAAAGTTGTAGAGAACCTTCTTTGCAAGCGTCAATGTTCCAATTGATCAATCAATCTAGTTGTTTCTCTATTTCTCTAGCTCTAAACCTTTTGAATGACACAAAAAATGTGAACAAATGAAGCTCTGAAAACAGGCTAGCTTATTTATTTTTTTAACTAGAATCATAACAGGCCCTTACCGGAATGTAGGTGGTCTCACTCTTAGAGTTATTAAGGTTGTTTTTACTTTCAAAGTTTTATGTGCATCGGAATATGCACATGTATTTAAAAGGTATAAACGCTTTTTTCTGTTTTAATAAAATACTAAATAGTTACACGAATAACTTATTATATTAACGCGGTGAAAAAAATAGCAATGTATTTTAGTTCTACAAAATTATTTTAAAAAAATAGTTGATAGCTATTTCGGCTCACGCCATCGTCAGAGCTATGCTTAAACTAACATTTGCTTATCTATATAAAGCTGTGTAGAAAAGGTACACAATACATCTTTTCTCCTGTTTTAACGGCCTATCTTTTTTCGGCACGGAAATGGTCTATTACGGAAGCAAATCAGAAGCGGAGAGAGTTAATTAACGGAGAAGACAATTTATTAGTTTGTTCCTTAAGAATCCTTCGTGATAGTTGATGTCTATAGATTTCCAGCTGTTCCAAAGCCGTCATCCTGCGACCCTTACTACAAAGATGCAAACACTTTGCAGCACAGCGCTGATTTTGAATTTGTATTATGTGATTCCTTTATAACGTGATTAGCGAATTGTGAATCTGTTTTTTTACTGTTGAATGATCTTATATGTTCCTTAGCTCGAGTCGATATATTTCTACCTGTCTGTCTGATATGAACGGATAAACATGAGCCACAGGATATTTTATAAATACCGCTTCTGTCAAGTTTATTAATTTTAATCATTTCATTTTGATAACATTTCATTTTGAAATACATTGTTCGATTAGCTATCTACACAACTCTCCTAGCAAATTCAGAGTACCCCAAGGGGACAGTGGATCTTCATGCCAGCCAACATGGTCTTATTAAAATGGCTACAAAAATAAAGACAAAAATATATTTAAATAAAAGATATTTTATTATTAAACATAGATCAATACGAATTCTCGATGCGTATAAGTTTTATATTTCATCAATGTTATCACAATTGCTACACGAGTAATATAATATTTTCCTGCATAATTACACTAACGCGTTGTATGTAATACAAAACCGAAGCAGGTTTTATGCTTCAGTTAGTTTCACGCATATTTCTAGTTGGCAGTTAGTATGTACCCGTTTCTAATCAATAACTCTTGGCAAATAAATCCTGTCCGCTCTCCCAGAAGAGCATGCGACCGACAAGGTTGTGTGGTCTACCTATAAACAAGCCACCTGTACGTACGTAGAAGCTTCCAGTGCAGGACATCAAACTGGTTTGTATTACAAATAAAATAATATTTAAAAATTAGTGTGTTTCCTTTTCTTATTGTAATGATCTTACAAAATGTCAGAAACACACCATTTGAGAACGATTAAATAAATCTTATTACGACAAATATGATGACTGAGATATTCTTTTTATTTAACTGTTGGAAGGTTTTCATTAGAAAATTTCTTAGACGATAATAAAATTAAAAATAACAGTGATTTCTTAACTAAACGAAACGCTTTAGGCGACTGCTAAATACATAAAAAAAACTTCACAAAGGACCAGAAACCAAAAATTGTTTTGGAGTGAAGTGAGCAACGGATGTAAAGGATAAAAAAGGATGTAACAATAAAATATACAATACTTTGTTGAGAATACATATAATTAAATCATTTCATCGCAAGAAAACGTCGTTAGAAGAATTTGTTTTTTTTTTCACTCAAAGACTACTGAATCAATCCGCTGGTTGACCTGACGTTCATCAGGTATACTGTACGTACTTATACGTTATGATATATGACACATTAGTGTGTGATTCCATTATTATAACATTTGTTTATAACAATGAAAGTCATTAGTTAAGTACAAAACTACCAAGCTAAATTTTTCTTATACTTTCATTTGTGTTAATTTTTGAGAAATAAAAGTAAATAATAACATGTCGATAAATTTATAAATAGGTATTTTAATTTTACAATTAATACTCACTATTAAAATAAGCAGTACAAAATAAAGATGAGCTTATACTCAAATATAATAATTAATATTCAAAGTATAATATATCAATGTGTTATAATTACTTTAGATAAAGATATAGAAAAATACTGTATTTTTATTATTTTTTTGAACACAAAATTAAAGTAATTTACGCAGTAATAGCATCACTCTTGCATTACATTTAGCTAGTGATTATGCTTGTATTTTTTTAACGGTTTGTCATATTCTAGCTCTATTGATGTTAGCTACAGTAGCATTTTATATTCCACATTTTATTCCGTTTTTTTTTTTAATTTTATTTAATTTTGACCCGCTGAGGGGTGCTGCAGAACCCTGGGGATCACGCTCGAAGACGGCTGGTTTATATGACCACATGGGGAACAAATACGTCTGTGCTAAACCAATTTCAATTTATTTGAGTATATAGTCTATATTGGCATCTATTTTTTTTTTCAACCAATTTCAACCAATGTGTACTACCAGTGCTGACGTATTCATCTGAAACATGGACCCTTAACACAAAGGAAATCCAAAAATTAAGAGTAACACAACGAGACATGGAAAGATGCATGTTGGGCATAACGAGAAGAGATCGCAAGAGAAACCAGTGGATAAGGGAGCAGACAAGGGTACGTGATGTAGTAGATGTCGCCAAACAGATAAAATGGCAATGGGCTGGACACATAGCACGACGAATAGACAACCGTTGGACGAATGTGGTCATACAGTGGTACCCAAGAAACGTTAAACGACCACAGGGCCGCCCTAAGACCCGGTGGTTAGACGAGCTAACCAAGTTCGGAGGAAATATGTGGCAGCGAATAACTAAGGGCCGAGAAGAATGGAGAAAGCAGGGGGAGGCCTTCATCCAGCAGTGGATCGACCCCGGCTGATGATGATTGGCATCTAAAGACAGTATGTATGGATACTCGAAGCGGTACAGCCAGCGTCAGTTGGGAATACTGTTCTGAATGTGACATTTGAATAAAGCTACACTCTGTATGCATGTGTCGCATTCCGCTAATTTAATTGAAGCATTCCAAATTTCATTGAATAGCAACCGTGTCCTGCAATTTGCCAACGTTACCGACCGCACGGTGCATTTACCAAATAGTACTCCCATAAATAAATAATTAATAACACACATAATTCATAACTATTTGCATCAGTTAGGGGAATTACTCAAGAAAAAATATATAAGGCTAAAACTATGGATTTATTTGAAATAAAATTCAATTCTGATAATGATAATCTTATGTACAATACAGCCTAATGACTTGAATGATGATAAGGTTTTTACTATAATCAACTAACATTAATACGTAATTGGGTAATATAATACCCAATTATTTTGAAAGGGTGGGACTAAATATATATGTATAGTTAGGAAAATGAAACCCTTCTGCTGCTTGGTGTCTTCGATTCGATTTCTGATTCTGATTGTGCTCTTTGTCTTGAGGTTTTTGAAGTGTGGATGGTTTCTCGTAGGATCCTTGGTGTAAAGAAATCTCTTCATGGTTTTGATATTGATTGTTGATACATTAACCTCGAGCTGTGGGTTTTTTATTATAAGTGTGGCTGCTACGTTGTATCGTTAATGATGATTATTGTTTTGTTTGCAAATCTTTTTTTATATTTTTATTCCCGAGAGGAGTTCAAACGATGAGAGGATGTCGAAAAATCAACTCCCTTAATGGTCTAAACTTAAAATGGTCTAACTAAAAATGGTCTAACTTAAAAAGTACTGTCTTCCCCTTTTGCAAACATCACACAAGCCTCTTATATGATTTGAAAGAAAAATTAATTGATCTACCTTCATGAATTAAAATGTGTTTTAGTATTTATTTCATTGATTTGTGATATTGAATATATAGAAATTTTTGCACCCTTTTTCGATGGGCACTCATGCATAGCAAGTCTCTACTATGAAATGGACTTAACCCCTGCTTTTCTACCAAGAAGTAACAATCAACACTTTAAATGTTAATTTATGATATCGACTGAAGGTGTTTGATGGAACTTCAATATCAAATTTGAATTGTTACAGATTTGTAAGATTCCACATGTTTTGTCACTAACGATCCGAGTTTCGCCTTTCGGCATATTCAGACATTCTATCACACGGATGCAACAGAGTTGACACTGACAACTATCAGTTATGATGCATCCGTGTGACAGAATGCCTGAAGATGCCGAAAGGCGAAACCCGTGTCTTTTGCTACAAAGCATGTGGAATCGTACAAATTCGTAACAACTCAAACTTAAAATGTTAATAAAACTCTTTATTCAGTTTCATTCAATAAAGCGTTAACTTCAAATTAATCGATAAAATTGACGTTAAGACTCCGGCAAGACCCAGCAATATATGAAAATTCTATGCTAAGCTATAGAGTTTGAAATATAAATACTAATCTATCATTTTGTATGAACTGTATTACTTTCTATGGTGACAAAAGTACAATAAATACGAATTAACAAACATTATAAACTTGGGCAAGGATTATATTGCCAAACAAAGCGATCGTATCGTCACAATATTGTATGAAAAGATTTTTTCGTTCAACATTTAACACACGTGTTGTTACGAAATCACTATACGATAAATTCACCTCACGATTTTCATTTTTAGAAGTAGAGCTTTTGTTCGAGCTCTGTGAACAGCTTTTAGCGAAGTGCCCTTAGGACGAGGTTCATATTTTTATTTTCTGTATTGTTGAGCACTACACGTATCGGCTGAATAGTCAATACACCCTTTATTCACTTTTTAAAATAAATTTAAAACCACGAGAAGATTTCTTTGTACAAAAGATGTGTCCGTGGTCAAGTGCTTTACCTTTTTGACTGCGTTAATTGTGATTATGGACTCAAAGTCCGTCATGAACCGTGTTATGAATTTATTTTTCAATTGATATCGTTGGTATCAATAAAAAAAATGTCAAAAAACTCTTTATTGCAGGAAAGGAAAATGATTGTTGTTTTTTATTATTAAAACCTTTGAAAAGAGTTTGATTTTTAAAGCATTGGCAGTGTTTCGTTATTTTCGTTATTCGTTAATTTTTCTGCCAAGATTCATAGGGTTATTAGATTTTTGAATACAGGCATGGATAGTTGTGATATCTGAAGCTCTCTCTTACTTATCTGATTCAAAAATTAAGGCGTAGTGATAACAATCAGCTAAACACTAGTCGTTGATTAATCCTATATTTATATTTTAAATAATAAAAACACATATTTTAGTACTTATTTCCGCAAAAAATATGAGTTATTTTTTTTTATAAATAGATTTGCTATTAAATTGCATTCTATCAATTGATAATGCTCGCGATGAGCGAAACCGGTCCTGATCAAAAAAATGTTCTAAAAACGTGTTTTTCTTATTTAAAATATCATGCATTTCCATCAAGAAATAGCAGTTAACACCTTAAAAGCTATATTTATATCCTTGATAATCTCTAAAACTTCGGGTGATTTATACTGGAAGCTTTTTGTATAGCTTTAGTTTTCAAATAGTCCGCAGTAGTATAAATATGTATTAGGGTAAAGGAAGGCTACACAGGCAAACAAATAACATTTTCTGCCTGTGATAAACATTTGCAGGTCCTTGAAATAAAACTCCAATTAACTGCTAGCAAATTTATTTCAATCAAATTCAAAAAAGAAAAATTTTGGCGGTTAATTCTTGTGAACACCTCTTCTTACAAAGTCGTTTAGTTTGTAATGTTAACACGATTAGTTATTGAATTGGAATGTTATTACTATCAATTAATATTAAAATTAATTGAGATATTCATGTAATCGGTTTACTGGCTTTTAATGTGCTGACTGTCATTTCTTGGCGGAAATGCATTTTATTTAAAATTAACAAAAAATATTTTTTTAAAACTGTCCACCACTTTTGGAAGAACCACTGTTTTTTTATTTAAATATTATAAATGGCCGCCAGTTCACTTTAATCCGTGTACTAGAATTTCTGGAGATTCCGAAGGGAAAATCCAAATTATAAGTAACACAACGTATGAAAATCAAATTAGAATGTTTAGCATGTAGGAATAAGTATTTTTTACAGGAGTCAATACTTTTCACAAAAAAATCAAAACATTATTAGTGCTCGAAAGATCATAAATTGTTTTTTTTATTGAAATTGATGAGGCTATGAACGATTCCATATGTCGACATCCTTATGGATGAATGCAACAAACTGACATCATTTTAACTGCATCCGTGTGGTAGAAAGTCTGACGATGCCGAAAGACGAAACCCGGGTCGTTAGTAGCAATAAACATGGAATCGTACAAAGTTTACACGATTCAAATTTGATTCAAAATTCCATGAAACAAGTTCAGTCGTTAATCATCATTCGTTATCATTAATTACATACGAAAATTGACAAAATTCGAACGAACCAAATTTAATTTCGGATTATAAAAAAAGCATATGTTTTATTTGTAAATTTTTTCCAATATTAAACCCAAAGCCGTTGACATTTCATGTTTATATGTGTAATAAAGAATGACGAATATTTATTCATACAATTCTTTGAATTAAATACCTGTAGACTTACCCTTTTATCTATATTGATTCAGTCATTCGTTCTTTACTAAAACTTCATGCGATGCGTTTTATGTGTGTACGAATGCAATCAATAGCACAGAAAATTCCAACGACGTACTCGTTAAGTGAATCACTTTCGTGTAGATAATGGTTACAACTTGAGTTTAAAGTAGCATCGAATCGATCTTCTATGCAACATAATGCTCAGTGACACGGCAAACAATTGAGAAAAAGTAAAATCGAACGTATTTCACCTTTTGTAACTTCTCGGTAAACCTATTTGGATGTTATTATGTCTACATATTTAATATTTTTAATCACTGTAATGTTGTATTACAAACCGACATAACAATTTTAATTGAATGCCAGAAAAATTCCATCTTCAATCTCTTCAAAAAAAAAATAGATACTCTATATAAATTAAATGAATTAGAATTGTTAAAACTTTATACGGTTCTACAATTATGTGACTGACGACCCGGGTTTCGTCTTTTTGCCGCACTCTATCAAATGAAGATGCAGAAAAGAGAAAGAGTCGTTAGTAACACAACATGTGGAGTCGTACAAAGTTTTGGCAATTAAAATTCTATCAAGCGCCTTCAGTCGATATTATAAATTATAAACTTATTGAATGTTTACTGTCACTTCTTTATGGAAATTTTATTCTCCTGTTTTTTTCACTAACGACCCACACTTCGCCTGTCAGCATCCACAGGCATTACAAAACACGGTTTTAACAGAACTGACACCCAATAAACAGTTTGCACCTGTTATATACATTATTCAAGACGTATTAATTATAAAAAGAGAAAACACAGACCCTAAAACTAAAGCTTTCAAAAATATTGATTCGATTATACTGACACTCAATTGGATAATGTCTTCCATTTGTAATCAATTCATTTTGTATATAACCGATGCAAACTGTTTATTGTATGTCAGTTCTGTTACTCCCGTGTGATAGAATGCATGACGCTGTTAAAGGCAATACCTGTGTCGTTAGTGACAAAACACGTGGAATTGTGCAATTTTCAACAATTCAAATCTTAATTCAAGATAATTCTATATTCAACATTTGTACAAAAAACATTTATCATATTTCTTCACTTTTGAAACTTACGTAAATCTTTAAGAGTGGCAGAAATAAGACAGTTTTAACAGGTAAATAAATTTGACTTAACGATCTAGCGTACATTGTACAGAAATAAGATGAAAAAGAGATGAATTGGACCCGCGGAGTAGGGCTTAGAGGCCATTAATTGTCTTGCATGAAACTGGAACTAGGGCAAAAGGAATGGCCGACATAAATCGAGCGGACGGGTTGAACTGTCGCGATAGTCGCCTAAAAATAGAGACCCAATGAAATGAAACAAGCCTGATGAATAATAGGGTAACCGGACTAAAAGCGACGGAATATTTAGAACGCGGGTTGCGATAGTTGTTTCTATTTACCAGGGACTGCAAAAATACCGGTACATTCAAAAAATATTGAAATCCCTGCAAGTGCAAGTTGAGTCGTTTAAATCCTTTTTAATATTTTTTGTTAATACAAAATACATTGCTTTTCTACCAACACATTGACAGTATTTAAAAGTCTTCTAGTTGTCTTCAATAATATTTTTGTTCTGCTTGTCCATACATATAATAATTCAATAAATTTAAATTAAATAAAAGCTTTTTTAGTTTATTGAGATGTTTTTTCATACTTAGCAATATAACAGTAAATGTTGTTCATTCATATAAAAATACTCACATAACGGAATGTTCTTATCATTAAATAAACATCTAAGCCCTACTGTCTACTATGATAAAAGACATTGCAAATCGTAATGGACGATTTGCAAGTCACTTGTCAGGTAATCACCGTTTACAGTATTAACAGCAATTTTACAAGTGGTGTATTTGAAGAAAGAAACTATGTTTTGTTATGTTGCCCGAATAAAAGATTGTTTTATTTTCATTTGAAGTATACAATCACAGTGCTTTTTTTGAACAATAAAAACATCAATCGATTTTATTTCAATGACAGGACTGTTTTATTGGTCTATAGTATCGATCTGTGGGTAAAAATTAAAGTCATTGATTCTGACAACTTTTGTGGAAACTTAAAAATTAACAATTATTTTTTAAACAAAGATTATCGGATTAAAGGGCTTTATTGTGGTTTTGTCGGTTACTGAAGCCTATGCGACTCAGATGGAATCAGATCAATAAAATAATTTATATTTATATATATATCATTTTAAAGAAACAAAGTATGTAATATTTCTTCCCAACTATACCAAACCCTCAAAGGAAACACTTATCTGTCACACACGACCCGGGTTTCGGCTTTCGGCATATTCAGGCACTCTATCACACGAAAGCAACAGAACTGACAAAGCTTTCTAATTTACTGACAAAACATGTGGAATTGATTGCACAAAATTTTGACAATTCAAATTTGATATTAAAATTCCAATTATCTTCAGTCAATATAATAAATGTTCTTCAACATCTCTTTAATTATAAGTTATATCATATATACGTAGATGATATTTAATTAATATCTGTAGTAGTACCTACCTCTTCAAATATTTTTTGTTAGTTTTTATGTGTATTTGTTGTACAATTTTTTAAATAAATACACAAGTTGTTTCATTTAGACGATTTGGAAAATTATTTTAATCACAATACATTAAAGATAGTCGAGAAGTTTCTAAAAAGAAAATATAATAAGCAGACTTCGAGTAATATATACATAACGTATTTATATGGTGGCAAACAATATAAGCACAATATAAAAATATAAAGTATTTCTGTAAATATTCCGTGCGTATTGGATTGACCTCACTAATTATTTAAGGGTATACACCAAATTGAAAATCGTCACCAAATTGAATTATTTGATTGTTCTACAAACACAGCTATGGCTAAATGAAACTTTTTTTAGATTGTCCCATATTTGGATTGGCGTCTCAGTGACAATATGGGCAAATTATGATTATAATTTCCTAGAATTTATTCATAATATATTATTTTACAAATAATTTCACTATTATGACTATTTTTGAACGATCAATATTTTTATAAAATATTTTTTTCAATAATTATTTTATCATAAATTTACACTACGTTTTTTCCTATTAATAAAAAAAAGATTTGGCACACTGTAACAAAGCTTAGAATTTCATTTTTACCTTTTAAGGTGTTAACTGTCACTTCTTGATGGAAAGGCATGATATTTTAGATAATAAAAAACATTTTTTTAGTACTTATTTCCACAATATATTTTTTGATCAGGACCGGTTTCGCTCATCGCGAGCATTATCAACTGATAGAATACAATTTACAAACAAGTCTATTTATACAAAATATTTGTTCAGAGCTCCTAATGGATTATTGATTTACCATAATTGTAATTGTAAATCTTAATAAGTGATTGTGAACATTTAATTTTTATACTAATTTACTTTATTTGTATCAACATTGTATGATTTTATGTAAATTGTTTCCTAGTTCTTGAACCCATGGTTTTGTACACCTGCTACCTTTAACTCAAATTATTTTTTTGTTTTGTATAAATAGAGTTGTTTGTAAATTGTATTCTATCAGTTGATAATGCTTGCGATGAGCGAAACCGGTCCTGATTACAAAATATATTGTGGACATAGTACAAAAAAATATGTGTTTTTCTTATTTGAAATGTAAACTTTTTCCTTCAATAAATGACAATTAACACTTTAAAAATAAGATATACAATAAATCGGACAACGCAATGTTAGGGATATAGGTTGGATAGAATTATTCGAGATTGTTATATATATATATATATCATATATTATATATATATATATTGATTGACAAGTTTGCGTGATCATATTTATTAGTCCAGCTCGTGCGGCACACATAAGTTCAAACATACGCATTCATACTGGTCGCAAGTGATTTATTATCGCCAATGTAACAAATACGGCTGATCCATAGAGCAAAAGTTTATTTGATTATCTTTGACTAAGTTTCGTTTTCAGTTCGAACAGATTTATATATACGTATGTTGACTTTCTTCGTTTATTTATATCATAGATTTATTTTCAAATATAAAATTCTTTTTTCATTACTAGGAATTCAAGCCTAACAATCTGATATTTTAAATGAAGGCTTAAAAAACTATTATCTGACTTTAATACATATCCTAGCTTTACCTTCCTAATTTCTTAAAAAAATAGAAGTTATACAGCTGACAAAGCATTTCTCGTAAAATCAAATCCGTTCAGATGCCTGCATAAAACGTGGATATGGTATAAAAGTTGATTTATATTGGGAGATAGACAATATATCAATCAACAAGTCAGGCTTGGCATAATAGAAGATTTTGTAAAAGTATTCTATACCACGGTGCTTTTGAATTTTTTGAGCTTTTTGATAATCGATTAACCATTTTTTATTATAGCTCCTAATATGGGCGATATCATTACAATCGAAAGCTTGATCCCCTATTACGGTCTGCACGATATTAGTGTGTTAGGTATCAGTTAACTATTAATGTGCCCGAATTAGGTCGATACATTAATTGTTTAGTTCACCGGGAGCATTCATTCCACTTTGGTCAGAAAACTAATGTGATTATTTTAGAACACTAATCACAAATATCAGTCGTTTTTCTTCGTAATGTATTTATACATTACTGACGTATGGAGCATATTATAGACTTTAAATTCAGCTTATCTAATTTAAAGTTTCTCCCTGAGGTTTGTTTTTCACTCAATTTCTTGACCTCCCTTTTTGAAATCCTTAAGAATATGTTCATACATATAAAAAGACTACCTCATAACTAGTGGTAAACTCATCACTTTTTTAACACGTCGATATTAAAATCAGCTGGTAGCTGTTAGGAAATTTAAATATTACAGTTATCTGTGTAAATTTGTGAATATATTTAAAACACAAACGGTTGTCAAATTGCTCGAAAAATCTTTTTTTTAACATTTCAAAGAATTAAATCAATATTTATCGCTCAATTTTATGACCCATGGATAACGACTGGTTTTCTCTATCGCGAGCATTATAATCATAAGGTTATATATGGTTTCAATGAACTTTCTGAAACGAATGAAAATATCAGTGGAAAGCATCTGCAAAAAGTTTGTGACAATTGGTGAATTAACTGAAGTCTTATTCCAGAAAAACTTCAATTTAATTTAATCTTTACAATAGCGCTGCAACAAATAAATTTTATATTTTACTTAATGCTATTCAGACAGTGTAGAAAGGCGTATTGATTTTTTTATATTTCATTTTGACTACCATTTCCAAGTCAGCTGTGCTACAATAAAAAATGTACACGAATTTTCGACGATACAATCAATATAATATTGATGTGAATGAAATGCTTGCAAAATATAAAACTTTATATATCAAAAAAAATCACGTTTAACTTACAACATAAGTCTCAATTGTTTAACAATAACTGAACCTTTGACGTTGGAAATGACTCAACAATATGACGGATTGTAATCAGCCGAAACTTTTGTCCTACAGTATCGATCCAAGTAATATCAAACGTATGGCATTATATATATGGCTCTCGTTCGTGTATGTCCATATACCGCTCACGCTTTATAATATACGACCCGATATTAAAAGATACGCACAAATGGCAAAATGTCAACAGGTTGTTTTGACACAACAATATGATATTTCTTTCTTTGGGTGTTTCAACGTTACTGTGAAATACATTCATTGTCTGAAATAAATTATCAGCAAGCAAACAAAAAGGCTTTTGATCAGTCATTTTGAAACTGTGCTTTTTGATTACATAAAGACGAAGAAAGTGTTGTTAAATACAAGAGCTTTTCATTATTTTAGCTTCAGTTATGACATATTATATTTTTTTTACTAGATAACAATGTCTACACTTTTCAGCGCTTTCTTTTATAACACGATAAAAAAATACCAATTTATTTTAGTTCAACAAAATTTATACGATATATATTGCTTATAGTTATTTCGGCTTACGCCCTCATCTGAACAATGTTATTATTTTTTTTATCACAATATAAAACAAGGACGCTTGAACAGAGTAGAAGATGTATTGTGTACCTTTTCTGCACCACTTTATATAAATAAGTAACCGTGGTTTTAAACATAGTTATAATGATGGTAAAACTGAAATAGCTATCACCGTATTATAATGGAGTTCTAACAAGTAAATATTGCAAATCATTGAGTCTTCTTCGATTGCTCCTGAGACAATCTCAACACTAAAATAATGTAAGCGAGCCATGGGAAATGACTGCTAATATATGACGTAAAGACCTGACGGGTGAAAGTGAGCATGTATAATTCTATTCTTTCTATCGCTACGCTCTTTGTAAAAGAAAATTCAAATAACTTAATGACAAAAAGTTGTCGCAGAAACAAAGCCTTTTTTAAGGTGTCTATTTTGGAATACAAAAAGCTCCACATTGGGAACGGAGTCGAATTTAAAAATAGCTATAAATTGGAATTTATAAATATTTCCGAAATATTTTGTAGCGAAAATTTGAACAATCAACTGATCGCAATAACAATAACCATTATATGGAATTATCGTTGCTAATAATATCCGACGTTTACTGTATACATGCTAATGACTTTGGCGCTTAAATGAAACTGTAATGATATTGCAAACCACCATAGTGGATGGAAAACGTTGTGGACGATACAATGTCAACAGTAAAAATGACGAATATTCGAGCCATAGAGAGAGATGTCTATGCGAAAACCACAATTTTAGACTAACACGGATCGTCTGTTTATGTGTTTTGTAACGTGTAAATATCTGTTTGCCATCTGTGAATTTCACACATATGGTTTTTAATATAGACAGCATCGTGATGTTATAGTTTAGCAATTGTTTATTCTAACCAGCACTGCTTACGTTAGCTAGCAACACATATAAACATTCACGATAATTAAATAAAACTGAATTAAAATTTCATTTATTAATGTTACGTAACTAAAGTTTATACCTTAATGAATTAAATGAATGACTCAGTATAATTTAACTAATATGAATTGTTGAAATTTCATCAAGCAACTTCAGTCGATATCATAAATTATTACTTGACTAGTTGTATTTGAGGAAAAATTTTATTTTGGTACAATCTTCATTCATAAAAGCTATTATTTTTATTGATTGAATTGGCATTCACTTGGTAGAACTCCATTATAACACGGTGAAAAAATTGCTATGTATTTTAGTTCTATAAAATTATTTTTTTAAAATATAGTTGATAGCTATTTCGGCTCACGCCATCGAAGATAGTAGATAGAAATAGCTATCGACTATATTGAAAAAAATAATTTTGTAGAACTAAAATACATTGTAATTTTTTCACCGTGCTGTTAGTTTTACTTAACAAAAATAACAAATTATCAGTTTATTGCAACGTTTTAACAAACAATTCATGTCCATAACTTCTTTAAAAATTGACCGGAACAAACATTTTGATATTATCAAGAATAACAGAATTCTCATTTTGGCTTTGTATAATTCAAAAGAAATTTGTGGCAAGGTACATATCTCTTCGAATTTTAAAACTATTTAACGTGAGAATACCCGAAAGAAAGTCAGTTGGCGCATTTGAATAAAGAAGTCTCAAAAATTTCTTCAGAACTTTTTCCACCATGAGAGCATATTTAAAATATCTCGGGGCCCAAACAATAGACACACTCTCAAGTCTACTTCGTACTAAAGCATTGTACATTAATATCAAAATTTTGACACTCAAAAACGCTCTGGTGCTATGCACAGATCTAGTAACACACAAAGAACAGACACGAGAACGTCAGTTCTGTTGCATCCATGTTATAGAATGCCTGTAGATGCCATACGGCAAAACCTGAAAAAACATATGGAATTGTACAAAGTTTCAAAAATTCTAATTCCAAATATGCTTAAAATTCTTTTAAAGATTAAGATTCTTTTAAAGCAATCAATTCATTGTTTTTTTTTTTATAATTATTACTTTCAGGAAACGCTCTGATGATATGCTAACATCCAATAACAAACTAAGAGGAATGGCAATGATATCAATTATAATTCCTATTAAAAATAAATTTCCATTAAATTACCGCAGAATCGATTGAAACCATGCTTACACTTCGTTAATATGTTCATGTATAACAACATTTAAAGCAAATAAAACTTCTTTTGAATCAATCAATTTATTGTTTGTTCTACTTAAACTTAAAAGTTGGAGCGTATCATTGTATAATTCTACATTCAACACATTGTGAACGCTTAACGTCAACAATATACGAATAAATAAAAATCGTTAAAAGCTCTACGTTTCGAATAGAAAATTACTAATATATTAACATACCAATGAATAAATAAGCATGATATCATTTGTCTTTCATCAAAACAAATCCATACTAAATATGATTATGTTGTATGTATGCGGAACGAAAACACAAATATCGTACCGTAATGATGGTACGTAAGCGTACATAATCATAATAAAAGATTACGTTTTACGCTTTCGTATTATGACTGTCAATAAATTCTATGCTCTTTATATTTTGGGTCACTAAATTAATAATAAATAATAATTTCATAAGCCTAATGGTTTATTATCGATATTAAATATAGCTTGACTTGGGTGCATTAATAACACATCTAGCTTTCGTGTGAGAGGTAACACGTTCAAAAAGCTCATATACAAAAGTTGACGGGCTTTATGTGTATTCAACGATAACGACTGAAGATGCCTGATGGAGTTTTAATATAAATTTGAGTTGTTAAAACTTTGTACGATTTCATATGTTTATTCACTTACGACCCAAGTTTCACCTTTAGACATCTTCAGGCATTCTATCACACGGATGCAACAGAACTGACATACAATAAACATCGTTTATCTACCAAAGGCGTTAATTAATATTTAAATTTTATATTGAAATTCCAATACCTTCTGTCGATATCATAAATTATAACCCTTAGTTTTTTTTTAGAACTAAAATAAATTACTATTTTTAACGTGTTATTTAACCTTAAACTTATGCATATATTTGTTATTTAAGTAATTGATCTCATTTATAGTTTATGATTTCGACTGAAGGTGCTTGATAGAATTTCAATATCAAATTTGAATTGTTACAACTTTGTACGACTCCACATGTTTTGTCACGAACGAATGCCTGAAGATGCCGAAAGGCGAAACCCGGGTCGTTAGTGACAAAACACTTGGAATCGTACAAAGTTGTAACAATTCAAATTTGATCTGATTCATGATGATTCGATCTCATTTATGCGTATTTAGTATTTTAGTATAAAGAATGAATTTAAATATTACAATACAATGTTACTGTATTTTTGAAGATGATTTTGATCAATGTTGAATTGAATCCCGGAAACGTGTTTTGACGTGATAGGCCGGCCCTTCGAAAAAAGACAAATTAGATACATTAAATTAATTATTTGACAAATAAATTTGATGTTTTCTTATTGTCAAGACTCAAAACATTTCAAAACAGTCATTAAATGTCTTATCACCCATTAAAGTATTGGCTTACACGATCTAAAAACTCAATCGTTTCGCATGCAATACACTACACCAGCCCCTCCTGGAGACATGAAAAGTGGCACCAAGTCAAATTTTTGCAAGATTCATAAAACAGATTGTTTTAGGGACATAAAAAATAGATTAAGATCCCTATATCGACAAAAAAAAAATAGCTCATATAGGGCTTGCGAAGTGTACGCAAACCAAAAAAATAAGTGACACTCGGTACATGTGTAAACATTAAAGTGTGGCTTTACACATGGGCAAGTATTGACAATTTTATCAATCTAAGGCTATTTTTCATAATGTTGTTAAGAATCCCAGAAGGTTTCATTTTAATTTATCAAATATTACCATAGTTATCACACTTTAAGTAAACACTTAAGAAAAATGCCGTTTGTTCAAAAATGGGCCGGGACTGATAAAGTTACTACGTGCCACGCATAGTTACAAAGTGTTAGATTTTTTTTATTCTGGTTTAGTTTCTACAATGTTACCGCTGTAACTGCTTACTGTAAGTCGATTATGCTAGGCCTAATGACCGCGTAAAATGTATTAATACAACTATGCATTGAATGTGTTCTTTTTTGACTTTAGTAATGGATTTACGCGCTGTAGGCGCTCCCACGTGCTAGGCTTCGGCGATGGGCGCGGCCTGATCGTGCGGCGCGCTGCGCCCAAATATGACCCTCCCTCTCATTGCAGCACTACTTTTCTTTCAAACACACTTTGTGGGTAAGTCAACCTGATTTTATCAATTTACAATTTTTTTCTCTCCAGTGTTTTGCCTCTAGGGAGACGGTTAATAACCTAACACGGTGAAAAAATAGAAAAATATTTTAGTTCTATAATTTTCTTTTATAAGATATAGTTGACAGCTATTTTGGCTCGCGCCATCGTCAGAACTATGAGCGTGGCGTAAGCCAAAATAGCTGAAACAACTGAAATAGAAAATTAAAAAAAATATATACAAAAATGTATAAAGGATTGAACATATAATAGTAATTCAATAAGTAAAATCATTATTTTAGGTTTATTTCAACAATTTAGTCAGACATCTAAACAAACTAAGATATGTCTATCACCATTGCTTAACCCTCTGTGGGGTGCTTCTTTGTTTCTGTAATAGAACATTTCCATGCCATATGTTAACTTATTGATATTGCCGCCTTTTTTTTCATTTACATTTCTTAGTTTTATTGCGAGCAAGAAAAAAGCTAGGTCGTTAAAACAGGAGCGAAGATGTATTGTGTACCTTTTCTACACAGCTATATATAGATAAGCAAATGTTAGCTTAAGCATAGTTGTGACGATTCATGAGCTGAAATAGCTATCAACTATATTTTTAAAAATAATTTTGTAGAACTAAAATACATTGCTATTTTTTTCACCGTGTTATAGTGGAGTTCTTCCAAGTGAATGCCAATTCAATCAATAAATTCTACATTTTTTTTTATAAGATACTCAGATATATCGCCACTACTATGAGCGTGGCGTGAGCTGAAATAGCTATCAACTATATCTTTTCTATAAAATTTACCGTGTTACAATGGAGTTCTACCAATTCAATCAATTAACTAAAAGGGGTGTTTTTATTATGTAAAATATCATGTCTTTAACCATCGAGATGTGACAGTTGAAACCTTAAGCACGGTGAAAAAATAGCCATGTATTTTAGTTCTACATTTTTTTTTTTAAATTGTAGAACTAAAATACATTGCCATTTTTCACCATATTATAATAGAGTTCTGCCAAGTAAATGCCAATTCAATCAATAGATTACTAACATTTTCAGAACCTAAAAGTTATAGTTACACATCTACATAAAACTGAAAATATAAACATGTTTTTCAGGTGTCTATACTTTCCATGAGAATTAAACTCTGATTAGTGTTTATGAGAACAAAAATTAAAAATGTGATTTGAATTGTTGAAGCTTTGTGCGATTCCACATGTTTTTTTTTGCCTTTCGGAATGTTCAGGTATTCTATCATACGGATGCAACATAAATGACAGAGAAATATATTGAATCTTACAAAGTTTCTCTTTTCGGCATCATCTAGCATATCGATGCAACAGAACTGTCATCATATAATTTAATACGTGTGATCAATTACCTAAAGATACCGAAAGGCGAAACTCTGGTAGTTGGTGACAAAAAATGTGAAATCGTACAAAGTGTCAATAATTTAAAATTTCATATTAAAATTCTATCAATCACCTTCAGTCGATATCATAAAATGTAAAAATGTCATTTTTCATTATGAAATCAACTTATTCAATAGCATTTATATGAACTGCAGTTATTTTAATATATTATTTGTGTATTTTTTACTAACGCTATTTTCCCTTTAGACACGATATTTATATTTTGCATGGTGTTCTTGTTAAACCGAATGCTATCATGTAACTGTGTAATATATTATATTAAGTTTAGTATATCTTTTTATAAATGTTCAAAAAATTTCAAGTAATCAAAATTTAAAAAAAAAATCCACTTGATTGACATTCAAAAGAAAAGAAAGTAATTTCAAGGCTCTTTATTTAATGTGTCTTACCGAGAAAAATTAAAGCAATAAAATTGCTTTGTGTCAACATCCTACATCCAATTAGCATACTTTTTGTAGGCACTCTTAATTAATGAAGGTAATTAAATGTATTTTTTTATTTGCCAATTACACTAAAAATGTTAAAGCCTTTCTCGTATATATTACGTTTTTTTTAAGATAAAAAATACCAGATTTATTTGATCAAAAGGTTGAAAAAAAACTAATGACTAAAATCAAATGAACCATTTTTGAATCCATCAGATGAAACTATGTCTTTCGTTCCTAAAACATGTTTCACTTATTTATTAGTGAGCTTTAAAAATAAATATTTAACACGGCGAAAAAATAACAAAATATTTTAGTTCTACAAAAATTATCAGATATATTAAATTTAAATTGTTGAAACTTCGAACAATTCCACAAGCTTGGAACTGTAAAAACTTGTAGAATTGATCTTTGTGTTTAATTTTTATGTAAATTTCATCAAGCACCTTCAGCCGATAACATAAATTACATAGCTTTCAACTATATTCTTTATAAATTTTGCAGAACTAAAATACACTGCTATTTTAAATTGTGTTATTTAATGTTATACTTATATGATACTTACAGTAACAATCATTTTACGCTCTGAATAAATATACAGTTATATATAAAACACTTGGTTGGAGCAAACTCAAACTACTTATGGGAGAAATATATGTGCTAAAGTTATTTTAATCAAAAAAAGGACGTTAGAAGAGCATAAAAGTCAAAATGAATAGAAAGTTATGATTTTTTATTTTAATTATTTGAAAGCTATAACGGTGCTTTTTAAAAGCTCTTCTTGTAATTGACACAAAGCCGGAAATGTTGAATTATTGAGCAGAGCCTGTGTTCGACATTGACAACATTCCACGTACACATTATTACAAAATATACCTGCTCACAAAATTGACGTCTATATTGTATAGCGACATGTGCAGTATCCAGTAATTAAAAATTTTTCATGTTTTAATTTCATGACACTTTTATCTGAAATACGCAATATCGGAAAAGAATATCTTTTAATAATAAAATAATAGTTGAGTATTGATTTAGCGATGACGTAATTAATATCATAATTGAATCATTACAATTTTTACACGTTTTTATTTTAATAGTAAAAACACATTTAATACTATGTCCAAAATTTATTTAAAAAAATAACTACCTTAATGTAATTTTAATAAAATTATCATACACAAAATTAAGTGGCGTCATAATTAAATCAATATTTATCACTTTTATAGTGTTAAATGCCACTTCTTGATGGAAAGGCATGACATTTTTAATACTTATCTGCACAAATTGCTTTACGATCAGGACCGGTTCCGCACATCACGAATATAATCAACTGATTTCATCACCGGTCCTGATCATAAAATAAATTTTGAAAATAGTAAAAAAAATGTGTTTGTTTTATTTACAATATCACTCTTTTCCATCATGAAGTGACAGTTAATGCCTTAAAAGTGAATACGATCGTTGTTTGAGGTATCTCGATTAACTCTTTTTGTGCCTATATCGTAAAAATATTTTACTTTCAACAAGCCGCATTTTTTCAAATATAATAATATAAATATTATTTTTAAGAAATTAGATTATTCCAATTAATTGAAGTAGAGTCACGATGGGACTAAGCTCTGTACACAATTTTAAATTTCAATCATCGAAAAAATTATATGCATAAGCTTTTTAATTTAAATGCCACCTAATGATTCTTCGTCGTTGAGCAAATATTTTACAAAGCTTCCTAAAAGCTTGCCGCTCAAATGACATTACGTTGACATTATGTTTGTTAACGAATAAAATTATCTAAAAAAAATGTTTTTCATTCGGGATTGCCTAAGTTTTCGTCGAAAAGACTGTGTTCTTCAAAAGTTTCTAACGAATTTAAAACAAACCACTACCGTACTCTTACGTTGTTTTCATAAAACTTTTTACTTATCAATCCAATATTTTGCCAACTAAAAAAGAGTGCTATATTCTTGTCAGCCGCGCTTGCAACATTTTATATGCATAAACCATTGATTTAACTTTTTTTTAAGTTAAGTAACATATATCTATTAAAAAAATATTTTTTTTATGCATACATCTACCAACGATGATTTTCATATTGAAAGGAAATCTTAGAAATAATTCCATGTGAGACGAATTGAAAGCCGTTATATGTCATACATTTCAGTCCCTTTCTTTTGAAACAATATTTTTTTTAAACTTCTGACTCTCCTTGCGGAAAAATAAAATCGATAGCTATGATATTCTATTCACGCTTAAAAAAATCTTCCACGAAGCTGTCGTCGAAATATTCAACTAGAAAATATCATTATGTTATTTTTTCAAATGATTTAAAGTTTTTGTTAAGCATGCAAATTTGGAATATCAAGAAAATGTATCAGATTTATAATTTTTTTCTCATCCATCTGATCCTTAAGAAATTACGTAATAAAATAAAAAAATAAAAAATTATACCAGTTCTTCTTCTTAGCTTACCAGCTTGCTCACTTGCCTTCGTGGATGCGGTTCCTTCCAGCAGTTTTAAAAAATTTACACACACATCTTAAAATAACAAATATTATGACTAATTTGATGCAACGCAGCAATTTTATTCGAGTTAAAATCTGAGTCATGATATGCAATTAATTGTTGTATAATAAAATAATATCACGTCATAATGTTCACAAATAATTGACCTGATAAACCTTTGAAATCGAGCAATTTTCCGTGATGGAAATTTGCGTTCAAAAATAATAGTTAATTCTTACTTAATACGAAATATAAAAACATTGCAACAAGCAATTCTTGTCTTATGCTAAATTTAAAATTTACATCTTTAAATAAACTTAACAAAAATTAGCAACAATTTTTTGGAAATATCAAATAAAAATAATTAGCGATATCAAACTTTCTTCTTTAATAATAAAAAAAAATGTTATATTCTGCTTAGAGTTTTGTAAAAGCTGTATAATTGGGTGCCGTTCAAATTTGCTTTCGATATTAAATTCAATTGCCTCCGGCAACTTTCAGGAAAAGTTTATGCTTACGCGTACGTGGTTGGATCGGATTAATTTTCTGTGTTGTTTTTTGAATTACTCATTTAACTAAATTTATATAATGCTTGTAATCCAAAACAAAATTATCAGTGACTGAATTTTACATTTTGACTGTGCTCGTGGTTTTAGGTGATATATTCAAATATAACAATGTAATGTTTATTACTATTAAAATATAATGAAGATTTAGTGCACTAATAAATATGAAAAATTCATAAGGAACGCTGTCAATCAAGATACATATGTTAATCACTTGACATGAATACGATTTCTTGCTGTCATGCTTTTTATTGTATTTTACAATCTTCTAAAAGAATGGCACCTATATATTTCTAAAATAAATATACTTAAGTTCACCATAAGTCAGGAAGTGCAAACCATTGACACACGTAATTGAATGTTTTATTATGAAGAGAAAAATACATAAAATGATTTATTTCTTATCTAAACAAAATAGCAATGGGCATATTAACAGTTTTTTAATTGATTCATTTCTGTGAATAATTATTTCCAATGAACTTTATTAATTCAAATATAAGAGTTAGGCTAACAGACGAAAGCAGTTCTTCTTGAATTCTATTAAAAGCTACCAACTATGAATCTGGTGGAAAGCATTTGGCATCTAGCATCCAACAACAAAAATCTCTCTAATAATAAAGTTTTGAGTATTCTACATTTTTTAAAATTTAGAATTTATTTTATTTATCATTTGTATTTTGCCAATAATAAAAACTTCAAATGTTTTGTTAAGATTAAAAATCTAAAGTAACACAAGCATTTGATACATTTTTATTTCCATGGCATGTGGCACGTGACATATTAATTTATTAAACAAAAATGGCAATCAGGGTCAAAAAGGTTTGCCACCTATGGCATAGGTCATGCGTTTGTGTTTATTTGTGGCTAAGCACTAATAGAGCTCAGATAATAATACTTTACGCTTTCACGTTGAACGTAATAATATTGGTCTAACCACAGAAAATACGCAACAGAATCAATTTTTGTTGAATAAATTTCTGAAGGTACTTTTTGTAATGCGCATAAAATTTTATGTGATAATAAAACAGCAAATTTTCTATAAATACATTGTTACTAACGAAAAATTTTAAACTCTCATAATAACCAAACATTTTCAAGACAACGATATTAAATGTATATCAATACAAAACAAAGAACTCAATACGTTTGTGTGTTTAAAGTGTTTCGACAAATAAGAAGACAGTGGCATGAAGCAGTTATATCATTTTATAAGATTTTTGGCAAAATATTGAAAATTTATTTACTATAAACAATTTCCGGTTGCTAGATTGCCATTTTTTAAATTATTTTTCTGTCATTAAAATTTAACTACATTTTACAAACATAAATCCTTCCATGAAATACATTATTAAGCTAACAACGAAATTTTTGTTTATCGTGCCATACACAATATTCGCTGCCTAAAAAATCACAACAAACCTCAAAATAAATATTTTTTAAATATTTTTGAAACGACTAAAAATAAAAAACAGCAAATTTTTCACAAAAATATTCAAGTGGTGTCAAATGCGGTCAATTTGTGACAATGTTTATGAAATGACCCAGACCTCAAATTCATTTATATTTCACTTAGTCAGTAGTGATGTCCATACAAAATATATCAATTTTATGTGTCAAGCTTGACTAAACCGAATTTATGTTTAGCTTATAATGTATTCGATAATTTTGACATTTTTATGAAAAGAACTTTGTAAAAAAAATATATACATTCATATATTTCAAATAAAATTGTTGACATTAATCAATACTTTATCATAGATGCAAAAATCTTTGTAAGATCTAATATAAAATATCAAAATTTAATTAATTATATTAAATATTTGTACGCAATATTTAAATTGATTCGATTAACATTCACTCTATAAGTTTCATAAATCTCATTATAAAAATAGCAAAGCATTTTTTTTTTTTTGAAATACATAAAATATTACATCAAAAAGAAATTCAAATCAGATTAGTTTAAATCTTACAAATCGTGCAGAAGTAAAAAATATCTTTTAAAACGCTCGTCATTTTCCCATCATTTAAACGTCTGTCATTCAAACACTTCTTGAAATCTTTGAGTTGAATTTTATTATTATGCTAGACAATCGTAAAAAATATTAATTCAGTAATTCTCAAAAATGGTAGGCATTCATTTCATTGCTTTCTCGTTAGTGTATTCTATTATATAGCTCTTTTTAGGCTAATCCTTTATATTTACCGAGAAATACGTAATTATCTGATTATATTATCACACTGCATAATAAAATTCGATTGAAAGCGCCTATGTCATTTTTTTCTCAGTAAAAGACTTGCCTGACTTTCGAAATACTTGATTTGCAAATCGCAACTGTTACAAACATACTGAAAAAAACTTTAAGCTCATACTGTGAACAAAGTAGTCTTTTTAGTTTATTATGTCTGTTCTATCAACTGAAACAAAACGAAAGGTGCAACTTATTACTCAATTTTAACTACCAGTTTCCACATGATTAAGCTTTGTCAAGCGGTTCGCAATTTAAGTTAGATGCTCGTAGGCAGACGGCACTGGCCGAGCGAAACACGATATGCGTCCATTAAGCTAATTGGCGTGTTCATAGAAAATGCGAAAATTCCGCAGAGCGTTTTTCATACGCCCACATTGTTTTGTTTTTGTTTTGCATAAATGGAAAACTGAAAGCCGAAATAAATAGCGGAAATGCACTTGCGGAAATTATAAGCAGAAATATTTTCCGTTCCTTGAGCACTGCTATAGTATTCAGTGAAAACAATATGCTGTTTTTTAAATAAAAAAAACATATTTTTTTAGTACTTATTTCTACAATATATTTTTTGATCAGGACCGGTTTCGCTCATCGCGAGCATTATCAACTGATAGAATACAATTTACAAACAAGTCTATTTATACAAAACAAAAAAATAATTTGAGTTAAAGGTAGCAGGTGTACAAAACCATTGGTACAAGAACTAGGAAACAATTTAAATAAAATCACACAATAATGATACAAATTAAGTAAATTAGTATAAAAATTAAATATTCACAATCACTTATTAAGAATTACAATTACAATTATGAAAATCAATAATCCATTAGGAGCTCTGGACAATCAATAAGGAAGTAAGGAGTGGGAAATTTTTAATGACGAAAATAACCCACACTCACTACTTAATGGAACAAAATAAATTAATACATGAGAATTTTCATGATTGTCGATTAAAGATGAATCGATGAGATGGGAAGATATGGTCAGTCAGGGGCGTTCCAATATTTTCTGTAAAAAAATAAAGTAAAACGAGGCAATATCATTTTTCAAAAAAAAAAAAAAAAATATATATATATATATATAGTATAACAATGGTGATAACGCAAAATTAGTTTGTTAATTAATTATAAGTAATAATTAAAGTTTATTTAATTTGTCATTAAGGTCTTGTCTTGAGGTCTTTTTTATTTCGTTTAATTAACTCCACTGGTATATAAGCGATGAGACTGTTTATTGTATGTCAGTTCGGTTGCATCTGTGTAATAGAATGCCTGAAGATGCCAAAAGATGAAACAAGGGTCGACAGTAACAAAGCATGTGGAATCGTACAATGTTGTAACACTTCAAATTTTATATTTGAAATTCTATCAAGCACCTTCAGTCGATATCATTAATTAATACAGTTTTCATTATCTTTTTATTATAGATGTGTTATATATCTGTTTTAGTGACATAAGACATTATATTTTTTTAAATTCTAATAGTTTGAGTATTACATTCATTTATCCTTACAATAAAAGTTATTTGTGTATTTTTTCAATAATCGAAATCAGTTTAATAAAATGTCATTATAATGTCATAAAAGATTCTTTACTATCTTTCCTGATACTATTATACGATTTGACATGAAAAATTACATGTATTTAAACTAAAGGTAATATAATGCCATAACAATAACAGTTTTAAAGGTTTTATTTAATTACATCAATTATGATATTAATTTGATAATACTTCGCATTAGACGGTGGAAAAATTTATGTGAAATAATTAAGAGTGTCTTAACTTAATAACCACCCATTACATTTTTATTGCACAATATTGTATAGTATAATAGTATTGTTTTTAGTGTAATTTTTTTATACAGCCCTCTTTTATTTGTATAAATCCTTTCTGTACGTAATAATTTTTTCGAAAAAAAATACACGCGTTTCTCTTGTGCCATGGACTGTAAAATCCCACATAAACGTGATCCTTTGTAAGTTTAACAATCCGAAAAATGCACAGCAACATTTACGTTGATGTTTCAGCATCTGAAAATACAAAGTTGCAAGTCAAAGCTTAGTGTTGCAGTTTTTATTTGTTTTTTTATTTAAATATTCACTCCATTTGTGAAGCCGGTCCACTCCATTTGGAATGTTTGAATAACAAAACAAACAAAAAATACAAGCAATTCCACATCAATATTCATACGGTGGTAAAAGAAATTGATCTCATCATCTGCAAACTGGATAACTCCAATTATTCAATTATGCTAGACTAGATAAAATTCATATTAAAAAAAACATTATTTCAAAACCAACATAACACTTCATTATTTTTTCATACTGTTTTATAGACGAAAATATTCCATACATTTGTTAAGATAGAAGAAAAGTGTAAAGAATGTTAAATTAAACAATTATAAAGATCGGTTCGTGTTGAAAATGGCATCGAAAATTGTAGATTTTTTCATCATATCTTCTTCAATAATATATCACATGGACTTTTTATAAGACACGCGTTTAGAAGGTAGACATTAACATATTATCAATTTCTCAGCAACCGATATAGCATATGATAGCGTTATGAAATAGGCTACAGGTCTCACATTTACTCTAGATTGAAGTGATTAATAACAAGTATTTCATTTATGATATCAACTGAAGGTGCTTGATGGAATTTCAATACCAAATTTGAATTGTTACAATTTTGTACGATTCCACATGTTTTGTCACTAACTACCCGGGTTTCGCCTTTCGGCATCTTCAGGCATTCTATCACACGGATACAACAGAACTGAAGTTTACAAGTATTTCTTTAAAACTTTCTGATTTAATTCAAAGATGCAAAATAAGGTAATGCTTGTGTGTGTAATGTTTACGTTATACAAAGTATATTAAAAATATATTTTTAATACATTTTCAAGGAGAACTAACATTTAAGCCCTTGAAAGTGAACGCTTGTAAAATTGATCAAATATTTTATGCATTTAAAATAAATTAAGCCATAAATCTCTTAAGAACGGAAAAAAATTCGGTGAGTTGTCAATTCAAAAGATGAGAATTCAAATTCAAATCGCAATGCTGACCCCTGACTTGATGATAACACGAAATACAATACATCAATAAAATAATAATTTCATGTACGAAAAAGGTTTTTGAAATAAAATCTGTGTGGATGTATTGAGACTTAAATACACAGAAGAAAATCTTTACGTGAATATTCTTTTATTGTCCCATAGTAAAATATATCCGATTCCATACACGTGTCTCATGCAAGTTTTCTAAGATATAAAAGAAAGCTCTCGAGATCATTTTTAAGCTGTCCTATAAAAATATCCGTAAAATAAACAAACAACAAGGTAAATTTAAGGTTCTGTTAACATGAGTAATACATTTAAATTAGTGATTTTTTCTTGTTTGCCTTTTTTGAGTCTGGTACAGTTACAATACAGACAACAAGTAGCATTTAACTACTGTTTATGTAAAAAATATTGGGTCAATTTTACTGTCTAAAATGTTATTTTTAAACAGCAATAGTGCTATGTACTATTTCCACAATTTAGTATTATTAAGATCAAGACCGTTTGAACTGTCAATTGATTCAATACAAATTAAAATAACACTATTTTAACAACGACAAATAAAAAACAGTTTTAAATTCGTGATTTGCCTTTGGACAACTTCAGGTAATCTATCAGTTGAATTCAAAAGAACTGACGACATTTATTAGTCAACAGACTGCTGGTTATATTGCACCAAGTTGTCAGTGAGTACAAAATACAAAATAAGTGTACACAGTTTCAGCAATTCAAATGTAATATCAAATTTGAATTGTTACAATTTTGTACGATTCCACATGTCTTGTCACTAACGACTCGGGTTTCGCCTTTCGGCATCTTCAGGCATTCTATCACACGGATGCAACAGAACAGACGGCTCGTTAGGGACAAAACATGTGGAATCGTACAAAGTTGTAACAATTCAAATTTGATATTGAAATTCCATCAAGTACCTTCAGTTGACATAATAAATTATAAAAATAATATTTTTTCAACTGTTGAAATCAGTCTTAAAAAAATATTTATTGCATCGTTAGGTCTCATTTTGATCAAATATGGTAGTAAAAAATAGTTTCAACAAACAAGATTTTGAATTTTTACACAAACTAGTATTGTAAAATAAATATATATTTAATGAAAAACCCCTTTCAAAAATGACTCATTGGCAAGATCGTTAATGAAAATTTTCACAAGTAATTGAGTTAGTTATTATTAGATTGATATTGTCAAATTTGCTTTAGCTGTTATTTACTGCTAGCCTAGGGGTAAGTGTTTTCCTGTAATTAATAATTTTAATATATATATATGATGCTTACTGTTTATTTTACGTCAGTTCTGTTGCATCCGTGTGATAGAATGCCTGAAGATACCGAAAGACGAAACCCGGGACGTTAGTGACAAAACATATGGAATCGTACAAAATCGTAACAATTCAAATTTGGTATTGAAATTTCTTCAAGCACGTTCAGTCGATATCATAAATTATTTCAAATGTATTATATTATGAAACATTATATTAAACGCGATATAAACGTCGTTATGTAATGTCAAAAGTTTATCAGACATTATCCATTTTCTATAATTTTACCATTTCATCAATGCGTTATCAATTTTAGACAGTCGTCATCGACTTAGTAAAATAAATAGTCTGACCAATCAATATCGGCGGTCCAAGTCGAGAAAATCAATAATAGTCCCCATACAAGCAACACACAACCTCGGCCAAGTGAACTGTACGTACGCATTATCGTCACTGTTGTTTGCCTTATTTATTATTGCATGTGATCGCGTTACGCTAAGGCATAGACATTATTTGTGCTACGACAGAGCGGCACGAGCGGTGTAGCACCGTAGCACTGGCACTTGTTACGCGAGCTTTGACATGGCGGAAGATCCCCGGAGCGGAATAGAACATATCACCAATTTATGACTATACATATTCCAAAGCGTATGTCAAATTTAAGATGCGTTTTGTCTTCTACTTGACTACTAAAAACCAAAGTATATTTACTATATAAATAAAATTATATAAACCATTCTTAAAAACTGTAAAAATTTCGTAAAAAATTCTTTTATTTTTTCAATAAACAAATCATATTTTAAGTCTGATTTTCCGTTTAAAAAAAAAAAGTTTATTCCGATGAATAAATTTTGAAAACTGATTTCAATAATTGAAAAAATTTTATAATATTTTTATGGTTTTGAAGATAAGACGGTTTTGAAGAATATCTCAATGTACAATTTACGTGTTGGTTGGTTAATCTTTAATTTAATGTTTGTGAATAAAAAAGGGTAGGAATAAATCTGAAAAAATAAACGTTTTTTACGATTTAATTTATCATATAAAAGCTCAGATACGTGAGTGTACATTTCATATCTAGCTGTAGGTTTATTGTCCAAATTTATCATTTTTCTGTCGTTAACTAACTTTAATTTATATTTTATCGGTATTCTTTTAAAATATAAATATGAATTTACAAAATATGGTTTATGAGAAAAAAAAATATGAAACAAATAAGAGTTCAGAGAAAAAACAAAAACACCTCTTCGTAATATAATTTTTTTCTCAGAAAAATCATGAGAAATGCTACTTTTACTGTATTTAAGTAATTATTATTCAAGTTTTTCTAAAGCGTATTGTTTAATATAAACAAAATTGGTATTTTTGTCAGAATTGTGCTGAAACTAAAAGTTCTATTGTAAGAAGATTTCAAGAAACATATTTTTTAATTTTTAAAAGATTTGCTTCCAGTTAATTTTCTTTTTTTTCGATCTTAAATTAAAACAATCGCCTATTTAGAATTATGAATATTTTAAAAAATGATTGGGTCTGTGTAACATCTCATAATAATTGAAATATAGTTCATTTAAAAGAAGATTGCTGGTTATACACGGTAGGTTTACAATAATAAAAATTAAGCTTTTATTAAAAGTCGATATAAGTTGGTTGGTTTTCCCACCTCCACCCGTTATGTGTATGCAGCTGTTGTTGCACGGCCGCCTTCCGTAACGCAATACTAATAAAAAAGAATCGATTTTACTCCTCATATTCTTGGCCCGTTAAAAGTCGATATGAAAAATCTTTTCTTTTGTACAATATTAATGTTACAAGGTGACAGAATAACACACTTATAAGTGGCATCAAGTTCACAATCAGCCGCGTTTAAATTTACATTTATTTCTTACATAATCATGCAATATAGTTCAAAGGATTAACAATTTGATGTCAGAGAGAATTTAGCTACTTGTTATGTCTTTTGAAGTAAAGTTTTATTTTAAATGTTTTTGACCTCAAAATTAAAAACAGCTTCAAATACACCAACGCTTATAAAACATTCACAAAGAATAAAGGTTTGGTAAAGTAACTAAAATCCTCTTATTCCGTCTTACCGTAAAAAGCACTTATGTTACACATACTTAGTCTTGTAAAAGCTTTTGCATGCGCTGTTTACGTCGAAATTTCATTTTGACTATTTGCGCGTGACGTGTAAGATAAAAGATTCATAAAATAAATACAATAACTTAATGTATCTCGTTTATTCAAACACTGAATAAATAAATATTTTTATAAAGTCAGACTAAGCATTATATTGAGGTTGTTTTATTTTGCATTATCCATTTATCCAATTAATTTGGTTATTTCGAGGGAATTAGGTTAATTGAGCTTACATTGCGTTTGACAATGATTAAAATGAATGTTTCATTATAACGCTTTTATGGAGTAACACATGCAGTGATTGAACAGTAAACTGTATATACTGATTTAACAGATTGACAAAAGCTTAATAATTGGATTATATTGGGGTGAGTGATACAAAGAAAAATTATTTTAGATAGAAATTTATTGTATTTTATTGCTTTAAAGTGTAAATTGTACTGATATATAAATCGTATATAACTTTTTGAAATATGATTAAATCCAATAAGGTTACATCCGACTGCGATTACATTCTGTACGGCTTTCTTCACTGTGCGCTTTTATCCTGTCCGATTTTATCTTTACGCGTTCATCCTTAACGATTTTGTCCGTCTACCGTATAAGGCGGTTATTAACAAGTCAAAATTTAAAAAAAATACCTTGTCGTATAATAATAACCAAACTCAATCAAAGAACAGTAACATTCAGCTTATTTTTAATATGTTAACTGTTCCCTGAAACCGGTCCTGATTATAAAATATACTGTGGTAATAAATATTAAAACATATGTTTTTATTACTTAAAAAATGATGATGATAAACTATTGAATATATTTGTTTATCAATCCAGTCATTGCAAAAAAATTTAAGCGTACATTTAACAATCCAATTAAAATTGATCACCACATTTCAATCTTATACTTCGAGCTAATTCCAAAATAATTTTCTTGAAAATATGTACCATAGCAAGTCGGATAAAGGTCCACGGGCCAAACCCTGTACAGACCTCTTGTGTGTATTTAAATGAAAATGCATACTGTAAATCTTGTTAGACGAAATGAATTTACTTCTACGCCAGTTTACATCTTGTTGACATACATACGCAAAACTTGTTTGGTTGAGTAACATTAAAGTTACTTTGAGGTTAAACTTGCTCTCGGGTAGAACTTTACTCAAATTTGAACCGTGTCACTTATTTATTGCATACAACGTTCCTTGTGATGTCTGCAAGTAAGTTGAGGGATGTTTATTTCAGTAACACATTAAATATTTCGATAAGCCTACTTCATCAGCGTTCACTGAACTGAAAAATTAATGCAACACGTCGGCGTGGTTTAAAATTAGTTTATTTCTAAAATTTATTTTCATTGTGTAAGAATAATAACATTATACATTTCATCATCATCATCATCCGGGGTCGATCCACTGCTGGATGAAGGCCTCCCCCTGTTTTTTTTTTTTTTCAGGGGGGGTTTGGACATAGCAACACCACGCTGCCCAGGCGGGTTGGTGTTCGGTTTTCTGTCTGGGTTTTCCTTCCCATAGCCAAGAGAACACGGCACTCGGTGTTCCCGAGCGGTCACCCATCCAAGCACTATCCGCGCCCAATGTTGCTTAACTTCGGTGATCGCACGAGAGCCGGTGCTTACAACGTGGTATGGTCGTTGGCCATTATACATTTAATTGCCATTAACTGAAAATTATTGATGTTCACAAGAGTTCGTTTAATTTGTTGATGCTTCACGCCATCATCAGAATTTTATTCAAAATTGCTATTAAAAATGATTCCAGTACATGATATTTTATTGATTGAATTGGAATTTACTTGGTGGTACACCAATATAACACGGTGAAAAAATAGCAATATATTTTAATTCTACAAAATTTATTAGATATACAATTGATCTCTATTTCGGCTTACCTCTTCACCAGAATTATGTTTAAACTAACATTTACCTATCTATATATAGTTGTGTAGAAAAGTACACAATACATCATCACTGAAGCAAAACTGAAAGCTATGTATATATTTGATAAATGTACATTTAAACGAAGTTCTAATGAAAGTAAGCCGAAATAGCTATCAATTTTAAAGCTTATAAATTTTGTAGAACTAAAACATATTGCTATTTTTTCACCGTATTATTTTATATATGGCCTTATACGTTCTCATATGCTTTGTCACTCACGGCCTGGATTTTGACTTTCGGCATCTTCAAGCATTCTATCACAATGAAATAACAAGCAGTTATTTTGCATCCGTGTGATAGAATGCCACATTTAAACAATACTTATATCACTTTTAAGGTGTTAACTGTCACTTCTTGATGGAAAGGCATTATATTTTAAATAATAAAAACACATTATTTTTTTTTTAGTACTTATTTCCACAATATATTTTTTGATCAGGACCGGTTTCGCTCATCGCGAGCATTATCAACTGATAGTCAGCTGATAGTCAACTGATAGTCAACTGATGATCAGTTGATAATGCTCGCGATGAGCGAAACCGGTCCTGATCAAAAAATATATTGTGGAAATAAGTACTAAAAAAAAAAAAATGTGTTTTTATTATTTAAAATACTTATATCGAGCATTACCAAAATAATTTGAGTATTTATAAAAAAAAATGTTTTTATTTGTATAATGTTTTAACCGCTAAGGTGACAATTACGTGCAGGCACGCAAACGCCACCATATGGACGTTTTTGAACATATATGGTTTTCTTAATAAATTCTTAACAGAGATATCTATTTTAGAGCGTCATTTTAATTACATAATTTTCAAATGTTGCAACATTTTCATTTTATTCACATTTGAGAGGAACAAATGCCACAAGGCTGCGCCATTTTTTTACTATAATTAATGTTTTTTTTAAATTTTAATTATGGAATCTTTTTATGATTCCACAGTTTTGCCACCCGTATTTCGCTCTTCGGCATCTTCAGGCATTCTATCAGTGACAAGACTTACAGAATTATAAAATTTCAACAATTTAAATTTGATATTGAAATTTCATCAAACATCCTCAACCGATATTTTAAGTAACGTGACCTTTTGTATTAAAATTTCAATCTTGAGGAATACATATGAATAACTGATTGCATAATATCTTTTAATATTCATTCACCAAATAATACATTCAAAAATTCATTACGTATTTGCAAGTCACTGAATTATTCAAATACGCGTGATTTTCCCACATAATGGCAATTCTGAATTATGTATATATTGTATGTAAGAACTAACATAACACGGTGAAAAAAATAGCAATGTATTTTAGTTCTACAAAATTATTTTTAAAAATATAGTTGATAGCTATCTTGACTCACGCCATCGTCAGAACTATGCTTAAACTTACATTTGCTTATCTATATATAGCTGTGTAGAAAAGGTACACAATACATCTTATCTCCTGTTTAAACGGCCTAGCTTGTTTCTTTCTCGCAATAAAACTAGATTTTTCAAAAAAAAGCAAATCAGACCCTTTCCCTTCGTAGAGCGCCTTAATCAATGGGCTAACTAATATATTAGTTTGTTCGTTAAGAATCTTTTGTGATATTTGATGTCTATTTATTTATTATTTGATTTCCAGCTGCTCTAAAGCGGTCATCCTACGACCCAAAAGACGCAAACACTTATGCTCTGAGTTTGAATTTATATTATGTGATTCCTTAGAACTTACATACCTTAATAAATTTGATGTTGTTACCAAAAAGATTCACTTTTCCAAAACTATCTCAAATAAAATAAATCGTGTACTTTCAAATCTTATATGGAAGTGAACATAAAAAATATATGTTGTTTAACCTTGACAGAAAAAAAGCTTATCGATCTTTTGATAAAGCTCACGTATCAAGAAACTTTGGCTCTCACTGCTATAACAAAAAGTTTTTGATGTGATGTATTTTTACAGGATCTATCCCCGGAGGACCTGGCGTACCTGAAAACATTACCGTGACGTTTCTGAACCCCACCTCCGTAAAAGTCTCTTGGGCAACAGCTGTGGAGAACGTGGACAAGTACGATGTTACCTATAAGCCGACGGACGCCAGGTGTGTAACTACCGAAATACTTTCACTGGATAAACTACCAGTATACTGACATAGAACAATTTGTAAATCTCTTTAGAATGTTTTGATCGATGCTTTGAGTTCCTTTGAAGCTTAAAGTTTAAAGGTAAGATACTAGATAATATTAGTTTATTCAATATGGCTTTAGAGCTTTCGAGTAGAGTGGATAGAAACTTATTTAATCCAGGTAAGATGGCTACAAATGTTTCACGTAGATAGATAAATAAATTTACTATCTTGTACGGAAAAAAAGCTTCTAAGAGAATATACCGGAACGTTTACAACTACAAAACTTAATACGTATTTTTTCTTAGAAATATACTTCTTCTTGTTTTACGGTTAACTTTTTACGTATTTTTTGTATTAATAAACTTTGAGGGGAACACAAATAAAAATTAAATTATGTTTTTTTTTTATATTTTTGCATGCTTGCAATACTGCGGCATATTTCAAAAAATAAATACATAGTTCTTTGATGTAATATATAAATCATAGAATCTGAAATGCATACGTTTTCATCATAATGAAAAATCAAAGAAAAGAATTTTCTTCGTATGTATTTTTTACGTCGAAATTCCATATCAATTTATCAAAAAAATATGCCAAACTTTATCGCCAAAAAATATAAATATTTAAAGAGCAATTTGCTCACTTATATTATACATTTGAGATATTATTTTTTTTTTGTTATTTATTACGTACTCTTTCATGAATTGGTCGATATAAATATTTATATAAAACGGTATGGATATATTTATGTAATGCTTAAATGCCCTACCATCTTCGAAAATTAAAACGGTATAAAAAATTAAAGCGATTATCTCATTACTATTCCTGTTCTGGATATTCTTCTAGAACTATTCAATCTATCTTATACAACAAACATAATTCCTGAATAGCAAACAATTCTTGTAGAGAAATATCGTTTGAAACACTTCCAGAATGATTAAAATGTTCCAAATGTGGAGCAAATATAACAAACACATTAATTAATGTTATCGACTCAATGTGCTCAATGGAATTTCAATATCAAATTTGAATTCTTGAAACTTGGACGATTCGAAACGTTTTGTCATTAACGTCAGATCTGTTGCATCCGTGTGATGTAAAAATGTGCAAAAGACGAAACCCGTATCATTAGTGACAAAAAATGTGGAATTATACAAAGTTTCAAAAATTTTAATCTGTATAAACCACTCATTTTTTAATATGAATTGTTGAAAGATTTTAAAATTTCACATGTGTTTTCAAATTTGATTTTAAAATTTCATCATGCACCGAGTCGATTATATTGATGAATTGGCATATTCATCATAGAACTCCATTAAAACACGGTGAAAAAAATAGCAAAAATAACCAAAATACATTGCTATTTTTTTCACCGTGTTACTACCTAAGTCGATGTCGTAAATTGTTTTTCAATTTTTATCTGAACAAGCTAAAAATGGATTTCAAACGCCCTGTCGTTAACACAATTTGTTGTTTATGAATACAGTACGTGGATTGTATTCAAAAATACAATTTATTATGACTATTTATATTACTTTTGAAACCCGTAAATAGCCGTAATTATAATTTCAGTTGAATTGGCCGTCTGAAATTCCTGGAGCGCCGGTCTAATTGTAGCTTAATCGATTTACTTGACCTATATATAGCACGAACGTTTACCGTAAAAAATAAAGAGTGACAGACTCTAAAATATAACTGTGTTTTTAATATTTCAAGCTATCAAACAGCCAAAAAATTCAAATTAATTGATAAAAAATAGCGTTGTAAAAAAATCTCAAAATAGTTTCTTGTCGATTCATTATTATAATGGGTTGGTCCTTGTACCGTAGTAGAAAATACGACGAATTGTTTTGACTATACATTTAATTCATAATTTCTATCTCTTTCTAGTTTGATAAAATTCTAGTTCTAATAAAAAAATAAAATATATATACCCACTTCATGTTCTATTTGGCTTTGGTTTCTAAACGTGATAGTTTTGCAATGACCGGAATATCACAAATCATATTAAGCAATGCTGAAGGTAAAATTTGAATGAGAAATTACTTCCTAATTCTGATCAGAATTTTTTCCAGTGATCCAAAAACTTTTTGCGACTGCATTTTATCATGTCAACTAATAATACAAAATAGTTTGTCAATTATTTTTAAATATATTTGATGCGCTGCTAGGCTTAAGCTATTTTTTAATATGCATCTTGAATTTGGACTGCCGTAGATCATTGCATAATATAAATTTGTGTAGCCTTACCTATTCAGACAAATTTTATGTTTATTTAGTTAGATAGTTAAATGGCGCAAAAACGTCAAAGTACGTATTAATTTGGTGTCTATAGAATACATTATTAAATTTGTTCCAAAAAAACATTTTAAAGGTTTTCATTTCCTTGAAAAATATTGCGAAATATATGAATACCTCACGACAATAAAATGTTAAATGAAGAACCGAAGATGATGTGAAGCGGAAAAAAGCTGTTAAATTCTGTAGTCTATTAAAGCAATAGATTTATGTGAATCTATGTTAAACTCATTGTAATTCAATCAAAAGAATTACATTGAAAAAATAAAATGTCACTTCAATTCAAATACATATGAATATCATTTAACAAAAAATATCAAAACGTCAGTCATAAATACATGCATAAAAAAAATATTTTCCGGTGCCAGTGCTCATTGAATGAATAATTTATCCGCAGAAGGTACTCGTCGAGATGCTAATCGCAAACCCCTAAAGTCGCCTACAGCACGCTATGCCACTGTGAATTCAAAAAAAAGGGCAATAAAAAAATACATTTTAAAATTCCATGAGTACCGCACTCATACTCTTAATTATGTTACGAAGTCTACAAGATTTTCCCTACCGATACACTCTAAATAAGCTTATAAAGTTTCCCGATGTGAAAATGCTATTTTTTATATTTCGTCATCGTAAAAATTAATTTCCCCAGCCCGGGAAGCTTTCAAGGTGCCAGGTATTTTTGATTACTTTTTAAATATATTTCTTTTGTGTTTGAGAATCAATTAATTACTTTGCAATATTTTTTTATTTAACTCATTTTTTCTGATTATATTTAATAAAGCTGTGCTACTTAATGGAAAGTAGGCTTGAGAATGGGTCTTTTGTTTGAGTTCGAAGAAATTTCAAATTTGCCCTCATTGTTGAAATGGTTCAGAAGACTTTGATCAAAAAGTTTTGAGACTTCTTTACTTGAATATAGATACTATACATAGCTTTATTCAACTGACTTTTTTTGCTTACTTTTAATGGCTTGAAAATTCTAAAAAAAAATATTTCGCCACATATTTCTTTCAACTCACATCATACCAAAATGAGATTCTGTCATTATCAATAATATCAAATTGTATTTTTCCGTAATTTGTTTTAAAAAATCGTGGACATGAATTGTTCGTTGTTCCAAAGTGTAGAGCCAGTCTGCCAATGAGGATGCTTGTGGTAAAAGCATTAACAATGTTCAATAGAATGCTTCGGATATCAACATATCTCATAGGGACGAGATTAAGTTTAGACGAATACCATTTTTTAGTGTATTGACTTTTTTGCCATACTTGTTTTTGTCTTACTATTTATTATATAATTTCTTAAACATTTTGACGTCGCAGAAGCAATAAATACTCTACGATACTCAATTAATCAATTTAATTTCATATACAGAGACAACTGAGGTCATCTTTTATTTCATTTGCAATGGACGCAATTTCATAAAATACGTACACTTTTTGACATGATACGAGACAAATTACTCATGAAAGCATAGAAGCTAGTGATAATGTAAATTTAGGATTCGTTGTCTGTAGATGACTTCATAAATTTTGTCACTAATGATCCAAGTTTAGTTTTTCTGCTATTTCAGACATTCCCTAGTACATATCGATAATTTTAAATTTTGGAGTTGTTCCACGTCTTTATATGATATTTAATCAATAAAAACATATCTTTAATTGAAAATATCTCGTTATTGTTTACAATTTAAAATTGTAATAATAGTAATGTAAAAATGTCACCTTAAAAAAACCTGTAATTATGTCGCGTCAATGTATTTTTTATTTCCAAGAAATTGATTAAAAATACTTCAAATTAATAGCATTTCTTCAAATGACAAATTCAGGCTATATTTTAATGAAATGGAATATACGTAAATGGTAAAAAAACCTATATTTGTAAGCATATGCACATACATAAATATTTGCTTGAATGGGTGTACGTTATAATTGCTTTATCATTGAACGTTCTCTATTATCATAATAAAACTTTACAAATAAGCAACATTTTATTTTTCAATATGCCTTTGTCTTTTGAACATGTGAACTTAAATTTTTAAACATTAAAATTGTTTTATATGTAGAAAAATATTTTGAGAGTTAAAGTAATCTGAAAAGAAAAATGACTTCTCTAAAAAGCTAAGTAAGAAGTTTTTGCTATATTATTCCATTTTTTTAAATAACAGTTGAATTGAATGATAAAATAATTATGTTTTTTGAATTTTAAAAATATTATATTGATCTGTTCAGTGTTTCGAGTCACGAAAAAGATACTCCTTTACCAATTATTATACTTCAGGTTTTAATGCAGCAGTATTAGTTGACCAAACTTTAAGAGATTTCTATGACCAATTAGACTAAATTTCAATACAACAATTACCTTTTACACGATAGTTTAACACTGCTTACCATCTAATACTGACACATGTCAACCATCAATACAACACAATCAACCGTTTCAGTGATTAAAGCATTAACAGTGAAAAAGTAAATCATAAAATATGTTGTCAAAGGAGTACAAAAAAATCTCTTTATTATTTAAAGTAAACTGTATAAATAAATCATCAGCTTGTTTTGAACGAACAAATAAACTTTTCCGATTCTCTCATGTGCGATCATTCCACGTGAAATTTTCAATCAGTCACCAATCTGAATAGTTTAATTATCATGATAAAAAGTTATGTGAAATAACATCTCATAAAAGCTCATCCCTTAAAAATCACTAGGTATCACTGAGCTATAACATTATCTGATCATAAAACATATTATGGAAATAGTTTGAAAGAAAAATGTATTTTTATTATTTAAAGCTCATTAATACTTAAAGTTCTTAAGCTAAGTCTAAAGACTAATTGATATAAGAGCATCACTTAGACTGGCGTGCGCTTAGGATTGAAATAATAGCCAGAATTTCTTTTGTATTTGCATTCCGTATCAATATAAACCAATAAGAGGCTTTATCGTTTAAGCTTCGTGTAACTAATCCTATTAAGAACAGTCTCAACAGGCATTAGAATCAAATTGAAAACCCTTTTACGCTTCTACGCTTCTACGCGCTCGATATAATAATAAATCCCTAATCAAAATTCCATACCTGAATTACATTGGCTTAATATGGGATAAGATTTCAATGATAAAAATTTATATTTTATTTTTGAAAGAAATATTCTTTTGAACATCATTTTTTAAAGTCATAATATTACTCATTTTATATTGATAACATAGCTGTGAATTCTTGTTAAGCAAGCATAACATTTTGAAACGTATTTTTTTATATTAAAATAAATATTGATTGAATTGTCATTAGGTTGGTAGAACTCCATCTAAGCACTGTGAAAAAATAGGAATGTATGTTAGTTCTACAAAAAATATAAAGTATATAGTTGATAAGTCTTTCGGCTTACGCCGTCATCAGAACTACAACCCCTGGGTCAGGTTTGAACTAGATAAATGGGGTTTATCAATAATAAAGAAATATTTTCAGGTGTTATATAGTCACTACTCTTTATAGTTCCGATGATGGTGTCAGCTGAAATAGCTATCAATAATACACCTTCTAAATTTTATAGAACTAAAATACATTGCTATTTTTTCACCGTATTAAAGTATATATCAAATATTAATTGTTGAGACTTTGTGCGATTCTACATGTTTTCTCACTCGCGAGTCGGGTTTCATCAGTTGTATATGTGTAATTGGAAAAAGTTTGAATAATTCAACTTCCATATTGAAATTTCGTCAAACAATCAAAATTTTAGTCAATATTGGATATCATATTCAGTTCAAATTCTAGTGCATTCAAATCTTACAACAAAAATAATATGTCATTGTTTTTTCCGTCAATTTTTAGATCAACATTCAAAAACATAATTTTCTCTGATGCCTGCATTATTTCCCACAAATTTACTGTTTATATATGCAAGATCACTGATAAAAAATGTGTGATAATTGTACAACAATAATTCAATTTTGATTAAAATTAAAACAATATTTTCTAATTTGAATATACAAATTTTGACGTAACAGTAGTAACTATATACCTCAGAGCTTTTGTGTCCTATTATAAAATGTGTTCTGTATGCTTTCTGGCCTACGTCAATTCAATTTATAAGGGCAATATATTTAAATTTGTTTTATACATAGAATATTCGTTTTACAACAAATCAATTCCAGTAAAAGCTAGATAAATATATCATCAGTTTGATATATTTGTAAATATCTCAGAAATATAATTCAATTACAATTTATGATACTATTGCGGCATCATGGGAGAATCAATTCTATTACAACACGGGGCAGACATTTTTCACAGAATTGATGGCGGCAGGTATTTGAAAATGATAATGGGTATCTAACTCACCTTTAAAGCATTATTTTGTATGAATGGACTCACTATTCTGAAAATAAAATAAAATTTTAAAAATCATGAAGTCATTTTTAATCATTCAATATTTTTCCAGGCATTAATTGATAATCGTTTTAAGCCATACTCAATTGTGTTTTAAGCTTGTCATGAGCTTTTTATAGAAAGCTTCGAAGTTTAGTTCAGAATAATTGAGCCATACGGCTTAACTTAATAATTTAAAAAAAAAACCGACAGTATTTTAATTAAAATCTTCATTTAAATGCACAAACATTATTATTTTATTATTATAAATGTTGTATATAAAAAGAATTTAAAGCTAATATTAAATAGTGTTTTATAAAGTTATATGATATCAAATTTTCCATTTGGCTTAGATTGAATTAGAAACTGATCTAATTTATGATATCGACTGAAGGTGTTTGATGGAATTTCAATATAAAATTTTAATTGATACAACTTTGTAAGATTCCACATGTTTTGTCACTAGCGACCCGGGTTTCGCCTTTCGGCATCTTCAGGCATTCTATCACACGGATGTAACAGAACTGACACTGCACTGTACTGACACAGAATTGTGTAGTGTGAAGGGGTTAAAATAGCACAACATCGTCATAACTATACGATTGTATTAATCAATTTGTAAACGTCCACTCAAGAATTCTAGCGGCAAGAACCTGTGATATACAATATGCTCGTTTTATCGTTTACCGTGGTATAGTAGCATAAAACAGCTTTCGTTACGCATATATTTGTGCTTTTTTTTCGCTTTACATATTTCAAATGTCAAAAATAGTTTCAAACATTACTACTAAAAAAAGCTTATTCATAAAGTTTCTGCGTAAGAAATCTAATAAAGCTGTTGTAAATTATCCATTTTTCTCGCCCAAATTAGACGTCTAAAACTTATAACTGCCGAATGCAAAATTAAGTTTACATGTTCGCAAAAAAGGTAACTTCGGTAGAGCAGAATATTTTCAGGCGTGCCGAAAAAAGCTCAAAGCTCCGTTCACTGTTATTTATGTCAATAAATTTGATCCAAATAGGCGTTAAAGTCATTTTTCCAATGATTGAAAAGGAAAATTGTTTATTGAGAAATCGTCGTAGACGACGGTTAAGAAAATACATTTTTTTGTTTGCAATCTTTCTATTATTATTTTTTGTTGATCTTTTTTTTGTTACATGAAAACAAAATCAAAGTCAATTCATTTTCAATTCAATACGTTTTATTACATCGCTTTTGTGAAAGTATCAAAGCTCTTATCGAAAATTTTATACGATTTAAATTATATGCTGTCCGTTAACTCTTTGACTGCTGACTTCTCAACTACTCAAACAGTTGATTGGATTGTATATATGGACGACACTCAAAAATTGAAGAGTGCTTTAAGTGTTAAAATTGTCTTGTACAAACTATTTTCAGTGTAAAATATTGCTCGATCCTTCCTGTTAATCGGCATAAGTTTGTTGGTGTTGACTAATATTCTTAAATAAATTTGAAAGTATTTAAAATAGTTGAAGAATAAATTTTATGGTGTTTACTGTCGCTTCTCGATGGAAAGGTTTAATATTTTAAACAGTTAAAGAATTTTTTTTAGAACTTATTTTCACAATATGCTTTATGGTCACGACCGAATTCGTTCATCGAGAGCGTTATCAACTGAGCTCGCATTAGCAAAATCGATAAAGATTATAAAATAAAATTACAAAGTATGTTTTATTATTAGAACAGTTTAAAATGCAATCAAAATATTAGAGCTCATAACAACGTGAAATCAATAAAAATTCTGAAACACTACAATGGAAAAAGGTCCATAATACGTAAAATATTTACTGTCTATTTTTCATCTAAAAAAATAATATAAAAATTCAAAATAATATCCATGTCAAATTGAAAATCTGTTTAACTTTGCAAAAAGTACAAAAATAGTCATTTGTGATTTATTATCTCGCCGTATTTTTATACGATATCAATGTCAGTCCATTTCATTTCATAAATCAAATATGCTTCTACGACCATAATATTATTAATATACTGAATGAATATTTAAACTGAAACGTGTTTTATTTTTAATACATTTAAAACTCACTTTATATTGATTGTTATAAATATAAAGTCGTTTTTATATTTTATATTTTGGATGAGTTTATATTGCCCTTAACTAGTCTCTAAATGTATATAAAAAAAACTTTCATGTATCAATAAAACTTGTAAGCATAGACGATACATCATATAGTATAACGAATATTTTTAGGGTTGAAATGGACCTGAAAAATATACTTTATTTATTCATTCTCAATAATAGAAAAAAAATGTATTCATCGTTTGAACTACGTCGCACTTTACTAAATAAAATATGTTCACAAAATAACATTTTATTTAAAACCGCCAGTTAAGATTTACTTTTAAAGAAACAAAAAATACAAGACGTCATTTGACAAAAATTATATTCATAAAAAGCTTCTTAATCATCACCAAAATGCCAGAGAACCAATAAAAATAAACAATTGTTTACTTTATTGTAACTAATAGCTTTTTACTTCGTTATTCAAAATAACGAAATTCGTTAATTAGGATGTTCCCGGGTTCCTCTACCGTTTATGATGGATGGTCGACGGGAAGATATTATAATAAATAAATTATCAATGAAACGATTTTCCTAAAATCTCCAGGTGTGTTTTTATATAATATTAGTAGACAAAAGTCTCTCACAATCAGTTCAATAAAAAAATATTTCCCTTTCATCATTGTAATAATACATATATGAAAGACGTTCATTTGTATGCTGTTGGGAAAATATTTGTTTGTAAGTTTATCACTGCATTTTACTGAATCCGTCATCAAGCTGGTAGTAATTCAGTCTTCAGCGCTTGATATTAAAATATCCTCTAAAACAACGTTTGGATAATCTAGCTGGTTATGCTAGCTTAAAATAATGTAGTGAATGGAGATAGCTTAAGTATTTATAATATTCATTACTGACCCTGTCCCTACGACGCCTAGATTTTTCAGCTTGGCGAATTAATATATAGTCATACAAATACATGAACACGTGAATATAGTTCATAATACCACATCATGTGGGAGCATTGAAACCATAACGACTAACGAGAAAAATGCTCAAGACGATATGAATATTCGCTGAATCTGTAGGCATTGTTTTTCATGTCAACTTGGTTGTATTTCTAACATATTACAAAGACACCGATTTTCAAAAAAGCTTTTCATTGAGTTTCATCAGCTTTTTCATTTACACTTTTTTATGTAAATATTATTTATTATTTATCTGTCTGTCTGTAACTTAGAATCACTTAGACATTTTTTTAATGATTTTTTTATTCAGATATTCCTGGTGGTTTTGGAAACACAAATACCATCGTAATCACTGTAATGTTAAACTGTATCAAGTCGTTGATATGGCACTCTGTACCTTATAACGCAGGGATTCACAAAGTGTCTTCTGCGTACTTTTTGATACGTACTTCTATGTGCTATATTGAATCTGTATTTTTGTTTTCATATAGAATGTCGAAAAAGTGGGCACATGCATGTAAATCAAATAAATGTCAGAAGTGTGGCACTTGAGCTTCGATAGCAGGAATCACTTTAAAAAAATGAATAAATCACAAGATAAAAAAAATCATTTTTGGTAAAAATTATTTATTAGATGTTTATTATTATAAAAGCAATAATATTAACAAATAATTTAAACGAGGTATATTGTTTGAATTGGTATTAACTTGATAAAACTCTTCTATATCACGTTGAAAAAATAACCATATAGCCATATAACTATACTACATATCAACCTTATATTTTATAAATTTTGAAGAACTAAAATACAACGCTATTTTTTTCATTGTAATTAATGATGGAGCTCTACAAAGTATTTAAAATTTGGTATTTAAATATTTTTATTGGGTTTCGAGAGAAAATTTCTGTGTAACAAATATTATTTATCTTATAAGTTTTGTAGAACTTAAATACTTAGAACTAACTATTTTGTCATCGTGCTTAGAAATGCAGCCTTAAAAAACGAGACATTTATTTTTCTTATGTTTTTTTTTAACAGAAACGTTTTGCAATACAAAAGATGACCTGCCAATTATTTTTCATTTTATAATTTTCCTGTTTTGAAAAAGTTTGTAAGTATCAGTTATAGAATATTAATAGGCTATTTTTATCAAATACCCAACTATTATCATTTTAATTCTGAATATTAGAAGTCAATGTCAGCAAAGCTTTGAGAGTTAACCTTTCATTTAAATAATATATTTCCATGAAATAATTTATTACAAGCCCATCTATCACGCTTACAGAAAAATTGTTATAATAATCTGTATGTTAATATTAATGATTTCTTAGTACTGTTATTTTATTTAGTGAGCGATTTTTACATCACTAAATATAAAAAGAAATCTCACGAGTTAAACGGTATGTTTGTCGTTATGGAGTATTAAACGTAGCGACAGACCATAACCAGTATCGGAAATTCATTTCGCAAACGTATACCGACTTTATAACATCAAAATAACCCACAAAGCCATTTCCTCAGTACTTATATGTTATTCTTAACTTCAAAGAAACCTGTCTGTTCCACGACTATCTAACCAGAAAATGTCAAGTGAAACGAAATATTGAATATTTAATGATTAGAAGTATAATGAATTTAAAATGATTAACGTTAGTTAAAAACTACATAATATACAGATTCAACTTTTTATTAAATCATTTCAATTTTTATTTGCTCGTTCTCGTGATTGAATATTATAAGAAATCATTTAATGAAACCTTATTCAAGCTTGAATTGTTGAAATTTTGTCCGATTCCATACGATGTTTGGCCACTAACTATCTAGATTTCGCCTTTAGACACTTTTAACCATTTTATCACACAGATGTAACATAATAAACAATTGAAAATGCCGAAAGATAAAACTCGAATCATTAGTAACAAAACATGTTGAAACGAATTGTTAAAATTTTTAACACTGCATATTTGATATTAAAATTACATCAAATACTGTCAGTCAATATCATAAATTAAACTTTGTTTTTTAATTGAAATAAATCTCATTTTTTACTTACTTTTCTTTATTCTATTCGGATATTGCGAGCAACCACGGTAGTTTGCTGGGTGAGGCCCATTACAATTAACGCATTTTGCTGGACCATTCTCTTTCGTGTACGTACACCTCTGAGAAGTATGTTCACCCGCGCATCTCATGCAGTATGCTCGTGCACGGCAGCATGATGCTGAGTGCCCAAACCCTTGACAAAGGTAGCACTGACCAACCGAAGAACTCGAGCTACTCAAATTTCCCGTCTAAAAGGTCCAGAGAATGAAGAGCAGCGCTAATAAAACAGCGCTTCCTCTTATCCTCCTAGACGTTGAGAGGAACCAGAGTGGGAAAGGACTGGAGGATATAGTTAATAAAATTATAAAACTAAGTGAAAGTTCAGCTGTTAGTTCCATATTTATCTGCTCAGACGTCAATTATTTACATATAGAGGTTATTCAAGTTAGGAAATATTTTGTGTTCATATAACCTATTTCTTAACTAACTTTTATGAATCCTTTTACAACTTGTATTTTTTCATAAAAGTGCAATTCTTCCATTGTTAATTTAGATACAAGTGAGTGGATCATAATGTGATTGTATTTTATAAACGCCTCTAACCTGAATTCAATTTAAGAAATCTCATTGAAGCTTCAGAATGCTTGCAAATCATCAACGCACAATATTCACAACAAATATTCTTTCATATCAGATTTAGCTTAGCAACACTGTTATTATTATAAGTTATATAAAATAAAAATATTTTCTCTTCACTATAACGTAGATAAAAACTAAAACCTCGTTTATCTGTATTTACCTATTTATATAATTAAAAGTAACAAGACATTGTTTCTAACAAAAGGCCACTATAGAAAAACCTCAATCCCTGCAAGAATATAAATTCGAAATGCCATATCGCCACATATATAAAATTTCCCATTAGAATTTGGTTGTACTCAAAAAGTCGTAAAAACAAACCCTTGCTTTTTCCGGGTTAAATGATAAGACGTAGAGCGTTTTCCGGCAGTCGCCACGCACTTCCGCCGGAAGGAAATATAAGCTTTAACGCCGCTGTTAATATAACCAATCAGATTGTTTGAAGAAGAAAGCTTTTTGCAAGCGGAAAGAGGTTTTCTTTTTTAATGACACCCTTTCGTGGGCACAAATACTAACTTGCATGATACGTATAACTTCTCAATCCATTTTTATTTTACGGCCCGATCTTATTTTGTGATAGTTGCGATGTGAAAATGAACGCATCTGGAATCAAATTTGAATTGTTGAAACTTTATACGATTCCACTTATTTTGTCACTAACGACCCGAGTTTAGTCTTAAGGCACCTTCAGGCTTTCTATCTCACGGATGCAATATAACTGACCGTCAGATAAGGCACTGGTTTTACTTACTTTAGTTTTTTACTTATACACATTTATATTCATCAAATTTCAATCATTGAAACTTTCTACAAACTTTCAACAGTTCAAATATTATATTTAAAGTCCATCAAACTTCTTCAGTCGATATCATAAATATTATGTATATTATATTATGTACTTCTTTAAAAAATTGTCGAAAATATGTTATGCATTAACTTTCTTTCTCGCAGCTAACTTTTTAACTATTGAGACGGTCGATCGCTGTGTGCTGATAGTTGATAAACAGAAATATAAAAATGGTTACCATGTAAAAGCTTTCGTATACAAACTCATTTTCGCATTAAAATTTGGAAGACTTTACCATGATATCTCCAAAAGCTTATTTAATACTAGTTCAATTATTCTTTTTAAATAACAATGATTCAATATAGCTTTAATGCTCAGCAGCAATGTGTTAAGAAAATAATGATACAATAAACTTGTTTATTAAACTTTGTAAATGAACGACACGACAATTGTGTTTATTACTTTACTGATATTTTCAAACACTTGTAAAAATATCAATTATAAATAATTTTACCACAAAACATTAAAAACAATACAAGAACACAATAGAGTTCTTCCGTAATTCGTTCATATAATGACACCCAATAAAACAAATGTCAAGATGCAATTTCAAAAAGTCAAACCTTCGTGAACTTTTACGGCATTATTAACCCATGTGTTAATAGTCACTTGCACGCGAAAGCTCTCTTAATGGATACATAAACATCAAAAGCTGTTTTGAGTACTTTCTTAAGCTAGTTGACTCACAAAGATGACGCCATTTAGGAAATGTAGCCTCAACTAACAATCCTTAGCCACAAAGTTTATGGTCAGTTAAGTTCTCGAAGTAAATATATCATACTAACTTTACGGTACATAATAATGGTTAGTTTACGACTAGACAGGATTGTGCCGTGGGGCTAACCCCGGTGTAATATTGCCCCTTTTAACATGCACACCTTCTAAGAAGGTCTAAAGAAGAAATTTAAATCAAAGTGTTTATTCAGTACGTTTTAAAATCTCATCTATTTTGGTCAATAGTACATGTTTAAAAGTCAATAAAATTTACAGCTATTTAAACACAAAATTTTCTATCACAGATTTTCTGTGGGTTACTTCTGAAATTTACATGAAAGTGTTTATTCAGTACCTAAAAATTTTGTCCATTTAGGTCAAGTTTGTATGTTTAACAACTCATTAAAATTTGCAATTATACCAACACAAAATTTACTATTACAGATTTTCTGTAAGCCAAAAACTTATATTATAACACTCTGAAAAAATAGCAACGTATTTTAGTTCTATAAAATTTTATAAGAAATAGTTCATAGCTAATTCGGCTCACGCCTTCACCAGAACTATACGAGGTTATACGTCAAAACTATGCGAAGGCGTGAGCTGAAATAGCTATCAATTATATCTTATAAAATTTTGTTGAACTAAAATACCTTTCTATTTTTTCACCGTGTTATAATGGAGTTCTGCCAAGTCAATGCCAATTCAATAAATGGACTTTTTATCTTGAACATACTTTTCTCAACATTATTCAGTGTTACTTTTATCGAAGATCTTTTTCTATTAGCGTAAAAATGTTTTGTGATTTTCAAATGACTTGCATTTTACGGAAGCTTTTGTGGTTAAGAAGAAAAATGCAGGGGATCTTTAAGCAAATCATTATTCATCAATTCAAAAAACATTTACTTTTATAAAACCTCATTTAAAATTTTACTATCAAACTAAACTTTAACATACTTGCAAATCAAATAATTATGTATAAAATTGAGAATATAATAGGATAAATGACTTTCATAACCTGAATATATTTGATGAAAAATTTATAAATATTTATATATAAGCGGTATTTTTAAGTTTATTTGTAAACTTATTAACTTTAATTTGATTATTATAATATATTTTCCTGGAAACTATTTCCTAATTACGTGAACTAAATATTTGTTTTTCAATACCGGGTAATAAAAGCTTTCTATTTTTTTGTTGTAATGCTTTGTTTTAATTGGATTAATTAATTCGTGAAACCGTTCTCAATTTTGAATCTATAAAATTGTGGAAAAAGTAAGAAAAATTGTGTTTCTTTATTTTAAAACAAGTGCCTATCAGCCAAGAAGTGACAGGTAACTTCTAAGAAGTAAAAATATTTCGCTGTCATAAAGAATTTATGAAATTATTTAAAATTTAATGAAAGACGCCAACTTTCCTGAGCGACTACGTTGGATATATGATTCGATGCTAATTATCTATACATATTTATGGAAACCGGTTTGAGCTGAGATTATAACATTACTCGACGCCGGACGCGATCGATATCTTAATATTCTATGATTAAAAATTTACATTTTGCTTTTGCGCTATTTAAGAGCTTTGGGAAAAACTCAAAAGCTTTACGACGGTTATAATAAACAGTTTTTCCAGGATGAATATTATCGCTTTCAAAAAAATAAAATTACCATCAGACTGCTGGTCGTAATTTAGTTTATATTTAAAATACAATGATTGAATTGGCGTTTACTTGGTAGAACTCCATTATATCACTAATGTATTTTAGTTATACAAAATCTATAAGATATATTGTATATTGATAGCTATTTCGGCTTACATCTTCATCAGAACTATGCTTAAACTTACTTAGGATTTACAATCACAATATGAAACTAGTATGTTAGAACAGAAGAGAATGTATATTATGTACCTTTCCTACACAGCTTTATATAGATAGGTAAATGTACGTTTAAAAATAGTCCTGATGAAGGTGTAAGCCGAAATAGCTATCAACTATCATATTATATATATCTTATAAATTTTGTAGAACTAACATGAATACATTTCCACAAATTAAAAAAAACATACTCACGATCCAAGTTTCATCAAAAACTCTTATCACAAAAATACAAACGTTAGAATTGAAACAAAATTAACAGTTAGTATCGTTGATAAGCAAAGAAAATTACCCAAGAAAAAAGCGTATTTGTTTTATAATCTCCCTACATAATAACACCTTATAACTGACAAGATTATAAACATGGCAAGATTAGATTTCTTTTCAAAGCCTACAAGCATAGTTGAAGAAATCCTTCCGTTCTTTAATCTTTCATATACTTGTTGACTGATTTGTGGAGTCGGAATCGTGAAAAACGAGCGACACTGACTACTTTTTTGATTAAACTGTTTTGAAGAATATCTCACTGAAAAATTTGCCGAATTGGTTAGTTGATCTTTAATATAATGCAAGCAAATAGATAGGGTGGGAACAGTCATACTGAAATATACTTTTTTTAATTCTAAGTCGATCAATGTCAGAAATATGTTTTTTTATCGACGCCACAGCCCTCCTCGTTACGTTTCACTAGAGATATGAAATATTTCAAAAAAATATTATCAAAATCCAAAAATGGATTTAGTTATACTGAAGAGGACGACACAATTTTTATTTATTTAATGGAAAATCTAAAGCAATGTAAAGTGCTTTATAAAATATAACGTTTTGCGAAATAATAAATTGCTAAGAAACTTTTCATACTTTGAAAACTTTTAAAAGTTTCTTATACAAGACATGTTTCACAATTGAACGTTCGAAGCTTTCAATTAAGCGACACAATTTTTCGAAAGTAAAAATAATTTCAGACATTCTCATTGTATTTCTTTACATTATTTATTAAACGTTAATAATCAATGAGTAAGTCATTCACTTTTGTATTGAATATGAAATTCAATCATGTTAAAAATACCATTTTAAATTCAGAATAATTTATTCTCATTCGACACACAATGCTTTCAGCTCAATCAGATTTCAGTTGAATTTTAATGTCGAAAAATATGCAAAGCGATTAATCGATATTTTAATAGACTGTAATTCTTTCTGAATGATAATAACTCTTCTCATTTTTTTAACGTCTCTTATTTCAGAATTTATTTCGAGCATTTTTTTAAATTGATAGTGTCACAAAACAAAAGATGTTCTTAGAAAGTAAATCAAGTGGCATATAAACACGACTTGAAATTTAAATAATAAAAACACATTTTTCAATACTTATTTTTATGATCAGGACTGGTTCCGCTCATCGCAGGATTATCAATCACGATGAGCGAAACCTGATCATAAAATACATTGTGGAAAAAATAACTTAATAATTTGTTTTCACAATTTAAAATATCATGATTTTCCATCAATAAGTGACAGGAAGCACCTCATTAGAGAAAAGCTTCGATAAAATTTGACAGTTAACACATTAAAAAAACCAATTTAGAATGTACAGTTATCACTTGAAATTCTTAAGATATCAATTTTTTCAGTCTGAATCAAGTAAAAAAGCTACTCAATCATTTGTCGACGGTTAACCAAGCAATGTATTATGTTGCTCAAAAATTGGAATTGCTTAAACTTTGAACATTATACATACATACTTCCTCAGTCTCGATTCGGGTTTCACATTTTGACATCATCGTGTAATCTATCACACGCATGCAATCGAGTCGACACACAATTAATAGGTTACATCGATTATATACAAGACGATTTAAATACGAAAAACACAAACAATAAGACTATGAGCCAATTTAGAAAATGGTTATTATACTCACGATACAGCTAATGACTCTATAATTCATGCTATACTTGATAGAATTTCAATATCACATTTGAATTGTTGAATCTTTGTACGATTCCACATGTTTTGTCACTTACGATTCGTGTTTAACTTTTTAATCTTCTTCTCTTATTCGTTCATATCATAGTCTGTTCTGTTGCATTCGTGAGTTAGAATGCTTGATGATGGGTCGTAGATGATAAAGCATGAAGAACCCTACAAAGTTTTAACAATAAAAATTTAATGACTTTATAATTAAAGTTTTTTATAATAGTCAACTATCAGTGTGATGGAATTGGAGAATTTGACAATTTGACAATCAGACATAACTGCTATTTTTAAATTTAAAATACAGTCGTATTTAATATCAGGTGTTTATTTTTTGTATTACAGTATAAGACTTCAACGATATTTTTTTAAAAACGAGCATTTAGTAAAAATGAATTAAAGGTAGGGAAAAATGCAAAATTCTTTCATCGATCCACCATATGGTACTTTTTAAATTATGAATAATAACAAACTGCTATTAAGTAAAACGTCATATTGGGGAACTATAACAAATTTAATGCAAATGTATTTCGCAGAAGGTTTCACAGTTTCCCGACCGTACTCATATTTCAATCCTTTCATCTCACACAAAATGGGTGCGTATGTTTCTGAATAATTATCTGAGATAAATATGTTGAAAACCTTTATTATGTTTGACCGAATAAATGTCTAAATTAACTCGATAAAAGCTAGGTTTAGTCTGGCAGCTGTCGGGCTATTGAATAAACGTTTGAAAGGAATTTTAATTCGTTATAAGTTTGAATAACTGCTGTACAATTTTAATTAATTAACATATTATTAAAATTAATACATTGAATTAAAAAGATTCATGTTAATAATATTATGTATAGTTTTGAAAATAATATCTGTGCGTAAAATGTTTTTACCAGCAGAAGGAATGAAGTTACTAGAGACAAGTTACAAATGTTATTTTAAATAATAAAAACACATTTAAGTAAATATTTTCATTGCATATTTTATGATCAGGACCGGTTTCGTTCATGAACAACTGATGAATCGAGGGCTTAAGCTATCAATATTAAAAATATTGTATATCTAAAATATATTGCTATTTGTTCACCGTGTTAAAATGTACATCAAATCTGCAATTGCATTTCGAGAAATACGTAAAATTAATTTGCCACATTTAAGAATTTGAATATAAATTTAGCATTTTAGAACAGAAGAGAAGACGTATTGTGTATCTTTTCTACACTGCTATATATAAATAAGTAAAAGTACGTTTAAAAATAGTAATACTGAAGGTGTAAGCTGAAATAGCTATTAACTATATACCTTATATATTTTTTTTGAACTTAAATACAAAGCTTTATTTTCACCGTGCTATTATTAATAAGAATATATTTTATATAACCGTACTGACTCTTCATCAATATGAAAAAAATCCTTAAATCAAGCGTGCTTAAATGTTGAAACAATATAATTATTTAACTCTTCGAATTGGAGCGATTGTGATATTTGTGTTTCACTTATTTGTCTAGTCTAGAGAGTTTAGTAAGGTCGAAGCCTTAAAGTAGTCATATTGATTAGTCAAATTAAAAAAGCTCTACTTGATAGTGCATGGCGCCCTTAGATGAAAGCTCTCCCGCTTAATAAATAAACGTGCAGCTCAGTATGACAGTAGAACTTTGATAGTTACAGGGTGGTCGCCGTCGTCGCGGGAAACAGTGGCGCCGTCACATTGAGCGGCCTTCTTCCAGACACCCAGTACCAGCTTACTGTCGCCGCAGTCTGCGCTGGCAGAAAATATCGGAGCGGGCCTGTTGTATTTCGCACACTGGGTAAGAAAAAAAGCTCAAACTTTTTTAAGCTTTATTGAAAGCTCAAGTTCAATCATCTTTCAAGATAAATTATTATTTGAACACCATACTCTGTTGATCCACCAGCCAAGCTTTCAATGTTTTAAAGCAGAGATGCTCAACTCATATGCAGATCAAAATTTTAAGTTGTCATAGCTATCACTTATATGGTGCTTATTAAAAAACAAAAGTAGCATTTCAGTTAACAGTCAATCAGAAGTTAACACAAATAATTCGAATCGTCACTAATAGGGAAAATAATTTTTATTATGCAGTCACATTTCATTTGATGACAGTTTTACTATTCATCGACTACAGAAAGGTATGTACATTTGTGAATTGTAATGTAAACAACTAAATATATCTTCTGTTAAAAGATTGTAAAGTGAAAATGCTGAATATATTTCTTAGCTTTATTTTTAAGTTTGAGAAAAGAGGGCTTGTCAAATTCGTGACGAATGAAACAAAAACATATACATTACTATCGAATTTCTTGAAAATGTTCATTGAACCAAAAATTGGATTAGATAAATAAACCACAACTTTTAAAGTTTTTATACACTTTGCGGTTGTATCTATCCAAAATTTAAGCATCCTTACAATTATTATGAGTGGACAGGATTAATCACGTTAAAAACGCATGAAAAAATGATTTTATTATAAATTTAACTAATTTAATAACACCGTTGACTTCTTTTTTATTTAAGTTTGACAGATCGTCTAACAACAGCAGTTAATACAACCATAGCTAAAAAAAATATGACGGAAAGGCATGATATTTTAAATAATAAAAACACATTTCTTAATCAGTTGATAATGCTCGCGAAGAGTGAAACGGGCTCTGATCATAAAATATATTCAAGTGCTAAAAAATGTGTTCTTATTATATGAAATAAGAAATAAACAAAGACCTTACTCACAGCGTAAGGTTTTAATGACTTACTACTGTGAAAACAATGCAAACCGAATTGTATTTAATTTATTATGTTTGATGATTTGTATTGTAAATTCATAAATACGTACCACATTAACAGGTGACATGATATTTCAAACGTTTATAATCAACAATTCTGATAGCATGTTATATTGTTAAAAGTAATCAATCAAAAAATAATTTTCAAATTATCAAAGAATCTATCGAAAGTATTAATTTCCGTTTTGTGTACGACAGATTGTGACAAATCAATTGAATTTAATTAACATTTTTTAATAATTTCTTGTCTACGGATAGCGTTTATTTCGGATCGCGTTTTCCGTTCGCACCATGATAGTGTTGGTAGATAAAGCAAATACACAAATACATTTTGTGTTTGTACAGTCAGATTGCTTTTATAAAACGTCTCATGACTAGTGATTAGTATTTGCTTATACTTTATTAAGTATTCTATAATCGAGAATATTGTAACTTTTGTTCGTTATCAACAACTTCTACTGTGTATCATTAATGTTGTAAGAGTAAATTACCCTTTTTCTGAATTTTAAGCTCGTGTTAGCAATCGGTAAATTTTGCACAGGTAAAAACTTCGAAGTTCAAATTTCTTATCATTTCAAAATACATTTTATATTAAAATTTAATATTGTATATTGATTGACAAATTTCAATGAAATTTGGATTGAAGGGAAAGAATTTTAGTCATATGTTTTAACTCTTAACCCACGTTATTTGCAGGAAAATTACGGTTCTATACATTTGTTCAATAAATGCATCTCTCAAATACGTCAAGCATTTGCATATATCAGTTTTCATAAAGTTTTAACAATAGTTGGTGCTTGGTTAGTTATTACAACTCATTGATTGAATTGGCATTAACTTGGTAAACTCCATTATAACACGGTGAAAAAATAGCAATATATTATATTTTTGGTCTACAATATTTATAAGATATTATATATAGCTGTTAGCTATTTCGGGCGTAAGTTCTGATAAAGGCTTGAGTCGAAATAGTTTTCAACTATATCTCTTATAAATTTTGAAAAGCCAAAACTCATTGCTATTTTTTCATCGTGTTTTTACAACTCGGCTTAAGAATAAATTTAACTCTTTAGAACTACTTTGAAAAGATTTTTAAAAGACACCCTATTGTTAAAAAGTTTATAAATATATCTCACGTATTTCTTAAATATTTTTTAAAAATGTAAAGAAATCATTAACTGTTTATTTACATTTATCTATGTCCAGTTTATAAAAATCTTAAATTCGATAGGTGATGATATATTATCGATATTAAAAAAGACATTTTTATGGTTTAACACATCTCTAGAGCCCCCAAGGACTTCGCCCCGCCAGGATGCGGGGTCACTGGGAACGGGAGTACCACCTTATTCTTCAGACCTTCCACCTGCCTTACCTGGAGATGATGTTGGCCAGCAATTTCCAACGGTAAGTCGAATCTGATCTTTTTATTCTATCTCGAAAATATATTACAAAAAATCAGTCACTTTTAAGGTGTTAACTGTCACTCCTTGTTGGAAAGGCATAATATTTTAAGCAATAAAAACACATTTCTATTACTTATTTCCACAATATATTTTATGATCAGGACTGATTTGAAGATCAGTTGATAATGCTCGCAATGAGTGAAATAGGTCCTGATTTTGTGGAAATAAGTACTGAAAATCTGTTTTTATTTCATTTTCATTTAAAGTACAACAAATTTATCAATTACATATATTTTTCATACAATAATAATTTGATTGATTGAATTGGCATTCACTTGGTAGAACTCCATTATAACACGGTGAAAAAAATAGCAATGTATTTTAGTTCTACAAAATCATTTTTTTTTAAAATATAGTTGATAGCTATTTCGGCTCACGCCATCGTCAGAACTATGCTTAAACTAACATTTGCTTATATATAGCTGTGTAGAAAAGGTACACAATACATCTTCTCTCCTGTTTTAACGGCCTAGTTTGTTACTTTCTCACAATAAAACTAAATTTTCAAAAATTGTCAATGAAACAAAAGGCGGCTATTTTTACAAATGAAAAGACAAGAAATATGTAGAAAAAAAAAGATTTTCTTCGCCCTATTCAATTTCGTTGTATTTCAGATTCATTGATTCAATTTAATGTCATATTGATATTATCTCTATACAATATGAAAATTGCTGATTAGATATAAAATAAAGTTAATATTTTAATGATCAGAACTTAACATTGTGTTTTTAAGCCTAAGTGTATATTAAAAGTGAACATAAAATTTGATCATTATTTATGTGATGTTAATGTAAGTATTTCAATGGAAAATTTAATTATTTTCGGATCACTTTTATTTTTTATTTACTCAAGGTACTGTATTTTAAGGCACTGGCCAACCAAAAATATTTTCCTCAATATTACACATAATTTTGTTATTTAAACATCATTAAACTCACATAACATTTGCATTGACAATTAGTACGTATTTTTAAACAGGAAATACATCTCAAGGGTAATATTAAAAAACAATGAACATACATGATAAAATTCATATTTGCCTTTGTATACTAAATTATATAACATAATATCATATATTTTAAACTATTTTATTATTTAACACATATTTAAAATACAGGTTACCTTTGTGTGATATTAAATTGACCCATTTTATATCTAGGGAATATTTCACATGTAAATTCATATCAAACGAATACTATAACCTTTTAAGGTGTTAACTGTCACTTCTTGATGGAAAGGCATATTTTAAATAATAAAAACACATTTTTTAGTACTTATTTCCACAATATATTTTTTGATCAGGACCGGTTTCGCTCATCGCGAGCATTATCAACTGATCAGTTGACTTAGAATTTTAATTTAGAATACTATAACGGTTAACAGTTTCAATATTAACTATATTGTAAGATTTTAATTTACAAAATAGTTCTCTGTCGTCACGTTGGATGTACAACTCATTAATCAACTCATTATTAATGAAGATTTTTCGTTTGACGTACAATTTTTTTTTTTATATTAAATCAAATGAATACACACAAAACAATTCGATAATAGCTGTGATGCAAACACACAAACAAAACGAGCCTAGAATTAAATTTGACTATTTGAAATTGTGTACGATTCTACAAATATTGTCACTAACGAGACGCTTTTCGCCATTCGGCATCTTCAAGCATGGTGACAAAATGTGTAGATGCGTACAAAGTTTCTAAAATTCAAATTTGATATTTACTGATATTAAACTTTGATTAAAATAATACATTACATTATAATATTTTCAAGAAATCTACTGCAGACATTTCGTATGATGCTTTTATACTAAGAAATATATAATATTTTGTTACGTTAAAAATAAATCGAATAAAAAAACAGGTCTATAAAAAAGTCAATAAATTCATCCATTTATAAATTAAAATATTACATTTATGTAGGTCACTCACGACCAAAATATTAAATAAGTCATTTGACAAAAATTGGATATAAAATATTTTATATGGGTTGATATTACTTCGAAAGTCGAGAGCTAACGTTACTCTTAAATTTGGTTGACCTCGGTTCGATATTTACCACCGGTGTAAAAAGGTTGAGAAACACTAGTCTAAGTGCCTATCTCGACAGTGATAAGTCAATTTTAAATGGGTCCCTTACCTCATCATCCCATTTCTACCCACTTCAGTAAAGAGAGCGTATTTTTTTTTGTTTTTAATAATGAAACACAATGTGTTTAAAATTATACATTTCAAAAAAGGATGAAACGAGAAAAGTCAGTCTTGATTTTATTAATATATATATTTGCAGAAAAAGTATTTAACATTGTATTTTATTGTTTAAAAATAATGCTTTTCACTTTATAAATAAAATAATGCTCTCCGTGTTAATTGTCACTTCATGGTGGAAGGTAGCAATAAAAACACATTTAAATTACTATCTTCATAATCTTTCTTAGATCAGAACCTGTTTCACACATCATTTTTTTAAGTAAATGTTCATATCGACTATTTTGTCTATTAAGTTTTATTTGAAATATTGAAACACTAAAATATTATTATCTTTGTAAAACATTTTCTTTTCTAAAGTTTGTTATATGACAATAAACCCACTTAATTCTAAATATACAATATAACTTAAAATATAAATATATCCCGAGAACAGAATAGATTTCCAGGGATATGATGAGAACAAGGAATGTACTAAAAATGTATTTTTATTATTTAAATTAATTCAGCAGTTTTGAGGTGTCATATGTGAAAAATAACACCTCAAAACGAGATTTTCAACGACAAACAAACAGTGCATATTTAAATCCTTCATAAGGATATCATATAATAAACATTTCGAGCAGATAAAGTTTAAAAAGTATTCAATTGAAATCAAATACTAAAATTATGGAAGAAATCATAATTATTGTTTACTCGTGATTTAGAAGATTAGAGATTTATTAAACACATTATATTTATCAATAATAATTTATAAAAATATCACAATGTACAATACATTTGAAAAATGATGAAACTTGACGTGCCTTGTGAAACTTCGCGGAAACAAATTATTCACGATGACATTTTTTACAGCAAATTTGTCATAAACATTTTTTACATTATCTTACACCCAGAAGTACTTTGATTTATAGTATTCGTGAATTCGGGTAATTTACAACGAGTCATGTTTCCTTCTTTATATTCTCTACGCGGAAATGTTCATGTTTCATTTATTAAAATGTTTTAATTAAATACACGAAACATCATTGAAACACCCTAGTCTTTCGTCAAACTTTTAAATGATATCAAATATCATACTAAGTTGAATGAAAAATAACACTGTACGCATGAAATATTTTATTTATAATATTACACTCTCAATCAATCATAACAAAATCCACAATTTATATAATTGAATGTTGTATGGGAAGTGACACATTTCTGGCTTTTGTAATTTACAGCTTAATAAAGCCTTGAGTTTTGACCAAAGCTACAATTATGTTCATCAATAATACACTAAACTTACAATCAATTATTTTCGTCCATTAGTCGCATTAGTGTATACCGACTACCTACCTATATTGCATATGTGCTTTATTACTCGCCCTTAAAACATATACTGAAAATGTACATAAATATATTGAATGAATATAATAATACTGTGAGTTACTTGAACCAGGAGTTCGTTTATATTTTCTTGGCAATAGAGGTCTGCACGGGGCTGGTTATGACTTGTAAGCCTTCACCCGACCCTCCCGTATAAATAATATATTTTTCAGCCAAACGTTTGGATCATATGTCATACAATAAAAATATCTTTTTGCGCAATTTTTATGGCGTTAGCAAATTTCAAGAACAAGAAGTAGAGCAACTAATAAAATTTTGTGATCTATTGAAGCCTAACCTGAAATTACGATACCTTTTTTTTAGAAACACTATTTAAATTAGCATGAACATTATTCAGATTCTCATTTCCATTTACTAAAGATGATTGACTATTTTCTATGCTAAAAAAGTACATAGTGAAAAAAAACCGCTTGTAGAAATTTAATTAAAAATTTTAATTTCTCACCACAGTCCTAATTTTTTTATCTATTAATAATAAAATTTTATGGTTAGTTAAAAAATCTGAGTTGTTTAGTACTGAAAAAAATATGTACAGTCCGATTTACACTTGTTGTCTAGAGGCTAATCGAGCCTGAGTAATTGTAACGAATTTCGTCGCCTTGCAAGCCTCTTTTTGGCAACCTTACCGCCTAATATGATGTTTCTCGTGGTTTGATTCTTATAAAACGTGTTTCGCGTGAGCTTTGTAAGCACGATATCGACTTCAATTTTTCAGATGTCAATAGCTGAAAAAAGTTCAAAAACTTACACCATGTTTACCATCACGTAATATTTAAAAAAATATTAACAAGCTAAGAAGAAACTCCACGTGTAGTTGTTTTTAGATTCAATAAATCCATCTTTATCGATTTGTTTCGTTGAACTCATTTATGTTTTGAATATATTTATTGAAAAAAATTATATATGACTGCGATTTCCTTTTTAATTATCTTAATCTGTGGTTGTGTTAATTATTGGGCCCAATTAAAGAAAATTTATATGTATTATGAATTTTCCATGTTTCCTCCAATTCGATCCAAATACGTTGGATATGATTTCACGAATCAATCTATTGTTTTACTTCGGACTTAAAAAGTAATTAATAAGATTAAATTGAATCAGATTAATACTTTGTCTGGAACCGTCCAATATCAGTGCAAGTTCAAGTCATCTGTGGACTTGAAGACACCGCAAGTCAAAACTGATCAAAATTTACAAAATTTCAATCGATATCTCATGTAACGCACTTATAAAAAGAAAATTACGTAACCAGCATTAGAGATAATGCAATATTACATTTGAAACGCGACATCAAATCAAGAACTGCTTAAGCAAAAATAATTTTTCAAGCTTACAATAAAATAACAATGAATTCTTAATAAGAATTTTTTTTTTGTTTTATTAAAACCTTCGGTAAAGAACGTGTACTACTAATATTTATAAATAGTTTTTATTTCCAGTTGTTTTCTCCATTTCAAGCCTTCAGTTGAGATTATTTTGAAGAACTAAATCTAAAAAACAAAAGGTTTACAAAGACTTGTGCCTGTACGCATCATAAAACAAAAATAACTCGTAAACAGAATCTAGTTTATTATTACAAAAAAATTGTATATATAAAGATAAAGAAACAAATTTATACAGATAAAGTGATGTATTATTTGGTAACGAAAATGCTCATTTGATCAAATTTAACCCTAGTTGTAAATATTTCATCCGGTTTGAACGCCAGTATTAATATACTATGAAAAAAGTTCCAAAAAAATCTAATACATACTTTTAAAAGAATTCATTTATTTAAGCGTCAGCGTTTCTTTATTGTGTTTTATTTAACTGATAAAAGATATTTTTCATGTGAACTTCATTATACATTAATATTTATAAAGTATACAATTGACATTTTTCAAACGGATCAACATCGTTTTTTCTGTAATATTTTCAAATATTTACATCTCACATATGTTTCACTTCCACTTACACGAAATTATATACACATTCGATGTTCACACATATCGTCGCGTGTCTGTTGTTTTGACGTGACAGAAGAGGTCATTTAATAAAAGAACAATTTCTCATGTCATTTTATAAAAATAAACACCATATTAAAAATGTCTCGTTTAATTCTGCAAAGTGCTACTTAGAGGAACGCTATGTGTTTAATATATATGTTATACATTAAACTTTTATTCCCAAGGTACCGATTTTTTACGAATAAATTGTATCTCACAGCACCGAACATTGATTCTATTTTTTTTTTTTTGTTTCAACAGTTCAATAGATAAAATAATGTAAAAAAAACTCTTACATATTAAGTATCGATTAGACTTATTTTACTATATAGTCATCATCATCATCATCAGCTGGGTTCGATCCACTGCTGGATGAAGGCCTCCCCCTGCTTTCTCCATTCTTCTCTGTCCTTAGTTATTCGTTGCCACGTATTACCTCCGAACTTGGTTAGCTCGTCTAACCATCGGGTCTTAGGGCGGCCCTGTGGTCTTTTAACGTTTCTTGGATACCACTGTATGACCGCATTCGTCCAACGGTTGTCTATTTGTCGTGCTATGTGTCCAGCCCATTGCCATTTTATCTGTTTGGCGACATCTACTACATCACGTACCGTTGTCTGCTTCCTTATCCACTGGTTTCTCTTGCGATCTCTTCTCGTTATGCCCAACATGCATCTTTCCATGCTTCGTTGTGTTACTCTTAATTTTTGGATTTCCTTTGTGTTAAGGGTCCATGTTTCAGATGCATACGTCAGCACTGGTAGTACACATTGGTTGAAGACTTTTCGCTTTAGGCATAGTGGCAGGTCGCTTTTGAAGATAATGTTCAGGCGTCCGAATGCACTCCATGCTAGTTTTGATCTGCGGATAACTTCGTCGAACATGCCTCCGTTTATAGACATCTGTTGTCCAAGATAAACATAGCTATGTACCCTCTCGATTTCGGCGCCATTTATATGGATAGCCTTTGGTTGGGCTAAGCAGTTTATCATAACTTTTGTTTTTGCTATGTTCATCTTCAGACCTACAGTTTGGCTTTCGTTCGCGAGTTCCTGCATCCTATTCTGAAGGTCATTTGGGTCTGTTGCGAGGATGACAATATCATCTGCAAATCGCAAGTGACTGAGGAATTCACCATTGATTGGCACACCTTTATTCTCCCAGTCAAGTTTCCTGAATATATTCTCAAGGGTGGCGGTGAATAACTTTGGTTGATATTGTATCGCCTTGGCGGACACCTTTGCTAATGATAATACTATATAGTATACGTCAATATTGTCCTTGAAAACGTTTTGGGAACAAAATAGTAACTTAAAATACTTAAAATAATCTTATGAGTTTGCTTTATCAAAGCATACTTGCCACTTCGTCTAAAACAGGGTTTACCAATTTTTTTCGGGTGGCGACCCCTTTTCATAAGCGCCATGTGACCCGCGACCCCCATACAATCAAAAGATAGTTTAATTGACTGTATAAATGGCGGCCCCCAAAAAACCTGTCGTGAACCATAAGTTGGGAACCATTGGTCTAAAGTATCGTATCGATTAGAAGATCTGTTATAAAATGATATTTCTGCCACCACTGAAACCAAATTGTCAACACTTGAAACACGAAATGTGTGAAAAGTTTGTGGTCGATTCGTGACAAACGGTTACTGGAGAAAATAGTCACGACATAATGTTCCAGAAAAAACTTGGTGGTCCCTGACAAATTGTTCCCAGGTGACAAATATAATATACAATAAAAAAAAGACGAAGCGAGATGTCATTCATAGTTTTAAACAATATGTCATACATATAAATATATCACAAATCACTAAAAAATAATTGTGATGATTTCCATAGTATTATAATAATAATTACTTTACGTAGATGTCTAAACGAAAACGGTCTAAATCAATCCAATTGTTGCGCGCGCAATATAAGATATCAACATTCCCCCTTCTAGAGATGACGATAGTGGCACCGAGTCCAATCTGAGAAAAAAATTTACAATATACAGAGGTCAGATTGTTCAGGGATATGGCAAAACATGTTTCGATCCCAATACCAAAAACAGAAAAAAATACCCTAATAGGATATGCAAAGTGTGCGCATAGCAAAGAAATAAGTGGGACTCGGTAAATGTGTAAATTTGGTCGTACTCTTGGTTACCAAATCTTCACAAGAGGATATTTTGGTCATTTTATCACATTAGAGCTAATTATTATAATATTTAAATTGTCTCAGAAATTTTCATTTAATTTTATTCAAAATTTCCACAAAAATGCCATTTGTTCAGAAATGGGTCGGTCACAGGGCTTGATTTGCCAAATTTTGACCGAAGCTGTTAAATAAAAAAACAATCAAAATATTTCTCTCTATTTACATAACTACTGGAACATAATTAAATTCTTTGAAATAAATACATATAATTGGATGATTTCTTTCGATAATCATATCCCATAAACTTTAACGACTTTGCTTTCAAGTAAACTGGCAATAAAACATTTGAACGAGAATGATTCCCGGAAGTCTAATCTTACAACATTCAAATTGGTTTTGAATCAACAAGTCAAACCGCAATTAATACTTCCGAGTTTCCGCAATCGCTACGCCATTAAATTTATTGCCTGTGAAGTGATTAAATTAGGTCTTGCCATGTATTCCATTTGAAATTTTCAAAGAATTATCGCTATTTTTAGTTAATATTGTCTTTGAAATTATAAAATCGCAATAAAAACCAAAAAATATTGATTCTTTACATTTAAAAAGGCATTTTAGTTTGATAGATATTTTTGGTACCTTTTTAAATACACCTTGTTTCAATGTGGAGCAAATAAAAGCTCAAATGAAACTTTTTACGAAAACTGTGCGTTACCTTAATGTTCAACCTCTGTTTTTCAGGAACGCTATAGATATGATGATAAGGCTTGTACGTTACGCTCTATTCTGAGAATCCGATGTGTAAAAGCTCGTTTAATCACACAGAATTATTCGTGGTATTGCGGGCATGTTATACAAATTTTAATATGTAAAACATCCATGAAAATCTACAATAATCTACATCAAACATTGCCGTTTTTAAGCATTGTAAGACAGAAGAAAAACAATAACTTTTATGATGCATTAAACAATTTTTTTTACTCAAGAAATATAAAAAAAAATCAATGTTGTATGACCAAAGTACGCAACCGGTCGATCGCGAAGCAAAATTTAGTCGATCCTAATTACCACAGATAAAATGCAATGATTGAATTGGCATTCACTTGGTATAACTCTATCACGATGAAAAAATAGTGATGTATTTTAGTTTTACAAAATTATAAGATAAATGTTGATAGCTATTTTGGCTACACCTTCATCAGAGTTGTGTTTAAACTTACTTAGAATTTACTATCATAATATGAAACTAAGGCGTTAAAACAGAAGATAAGATGTTTTATGTACATTTCCTACACAGCTTTATATAAATAGGTAAGTGTAAGTTTAAAAATAGTCCTGATGTAGGTGTAAGCCGAAATAGCTATTAACTATATACATTATAAATTTTGTAGGACTAAAATACGTTGGTAGTTTTCCACCGTGTTATAATGTAGTTCTACCAAGTAAATCCCAATTCAATCAATAGATCCAAATTGCAGTTGGGAATTATATATATATATATTTGTCATGTTTTAATTTAACAGCTATGGTAAATTATTCAAAATACGAATATGTTATATTTATATATAACATATTCGTATTTTGCGTTGTAAAAATCATGAGCTTGTAATTTGAAATTTTGGTAACGTGTATATATATAAATAATTAAAGGCATATTTTTTTAAACAATACTGATTGAATATCGACCATCGCTTAAATTCAAATTAATAGTAAATCGCACCCTCAAAAAAGTTGCGCGCCAATGAATTAGATTATTGACAAAAATCGCAGTAAGGTGAATATTTCATTTTAAATCAATATTTTATGCTAACTGAAAAATTAAATAAAAGAATCTTTCCAGTCCCCCTCCAGTCAACCCCTTTGTGAGAGAGAATTTTAGGCATCAAAAACGATAATATATACCTCCGAACTTAATTCCAGAAATCTATTAAAAATTAAAAGACAATTTTAATGAACTACTCAACTCTCAGTCAAACGAATAACGTTGACCACACAAACATATTTACCATATGTACAATTTGTTATTGTCATTTCTTATTCCATTAAAACAATATTGTTTTATGACAAATCGTCTGTCTGATGAGCCTTCTTAAATATATATAACACTAGTGACACATAGATAACATAATCATTAAAATAACAAAGTTATCTCTTCTCATTTCTACTGATACGGAATACGTATATAATACAATTATTTAATCCATTTTGTAAAACAAAGTTCACCCTTAAAATTCGATAGACAAGCTTATCAAGCGCGTAATTAAACTACTGGGTGCGTAAGATTTACATCGTAATTCAGCGCTGGAAATTACCTTCTAAACAGACAACATATTATTAGCTTAAAACAAAACTAAATTATTTTTGGAACAAACATCAAACTCGTAAATATTCAGTTTCAAATTTGACTTGTTTACATGACATTCAATTAAGGTTACATTTCAAACAAACGCTGTACGAATTTTTATTTCATTATTTCTACATCGCGCTACGTAAATGTTTTAACTAAATGAACCATGTTTTTTAAATATCATTTTATTTTTTATAATGTTAAAATTTCTGTATTTTATTCTGTATAGTGTATTTTAGGACTTCATTAGGTATTTACGATTAATAACATAATGAATAACCGAGCGAATTAAGTCTATACTGTAATAAAATAAATTTTTTTAAATATTTTGTTATTCATTTTTTCCGCTTCTTATGAATCAAAAGATTTTTTGTTACAGAAACTAGTTGTTATTATAAATATTTATTTTATAATTATATTTCTGTCTACTCTGTTTGTTTCTACTGTAGAAAACATATTTTCCTAACCGAGTATCACAATGAAAATTATTTTTACGAAAACTTGTAATTAACCTGCTACATGGTTAGCTGAAAAAAGTTTATTTCGAACCTAAATATTTTTAATATAATTCAAAGTTTTAGTGTTAAAAACATATTTTGACTATATCTGCATTCAATTATACTAAAATTTGGGTTTTTACTCTTTTTTTAAAATTAATTATCATACAAATGATTTTGAAAGAACCAATTTTGACATTTTTTAATTTATTATGAACCCGACGATATACTCACCACCACCCATTAGAGCTTCATACCTTTTAACAGAGTATAGTCCACATCATAATAGTGGTATGCATGTTTAAAATATTTTTCAAAAAACTTCAAGGAAATTTTTCAGAAGACGCTTGCTTCAATTAAGTGTGCAGAAAATTTTAATAATTTATTTATTTAAATTTAAAAAAAGAATATATTAGTGTGCTTTTATAAATAGAGTTTTAATCAGCATTTTTTCAGTTGAACGATGTGAATACCTCTTGTCACTGTAAACAAGTCGACAAGACCAACGGAGCCTACAAATGTGACTGATTTTTTGCATTTTTTTCGAGTGTTGCTATATTGAAATATAATTAGGAATTAATCTTCTTCACTGTACTAAATACTTTAAAAATAAACACATTTAATTTCAAATCGAAAAGGTAAGTTAAAGTTCAATAGTCTATCTAAGTATAATACATAACAAGTTTCTAAAATATTAGTTACACTTCAATTAAATCAAAAACTATACATTAATAAGATTAGTAAATTAACTAAAAAATCTTTTAAAATCGTGTTTTGCGTAAATGGACTTCAATTTACTTGTTCAATGATATACAAAAATGAATGATAAAATTACAATTGTTAAGTTAAAATAACTTAATATTGGTTTTAAAATACCATTAGTACAAATAATTCAAAAATATTTTTTGATGCTATTTTTTTTTGTCAGAATCAAAATAATTTGTTATTTATATATCGAGCGTTACGCATAGACGCAGCATGCAATCACCTGAACCACTTAGTCAAAAAAAGAAACTTTTTTTTAATGAAGCAAAACCCTTTATATGTAAAAAAAATCAGTTCTTCATCATTATAATTCGTCCTTATAGTCGCACACTTCTATCCAGTATATTTATGTAGCATAAACAATTTATTATGTACTTATTTTCTTTTGTTGACAGATACGAGGAGTTGAAGTTGGTATAGTCGTATTAGTGCTTATAGTATGGATTGGAGCTATAGCCCTTTTCTTCAATAGATGGGGAAAGATCAGAATGTTACTTCCATACCAACCAGATTATAAACAGGAACAACTCAAGGTCAGTAAAAAATGTTTTTAGTAGACATAAATAAAGACAATAAAAATGTCAAAATCGATTCGAGCAAATTTTGATCTTGTTAAATAAGCCGTTGCATAACGCCACTACTGTTACAATAGACGAAGCAATTTAGATAATTAAAACATGTACATGCGCAGTGAGCACTAAACGATCTCGTATATTTATTTCTTGAAATACGATTAGGATAACGTTTTATTGTATTTAATATTTTCATTGTATTTTTTATACAATTGTCACATTTTGTATTCTTCTTCTCCTTCAATTGTCTATAAAATAAATATGTTAATGTTATCTTTATGATGCTATCTGATGATATTACGGTCAATCAGATCTAAAACATTCGTAAGAAAGAATAATAATGTGAGAACTAAAATCTATTCTGAAATCAAAGCCGTATTTCAAACTATAATATTTACATTGAGCGCGAAACCCATAGCGCATGCGCCCAAATGTGACCTTCAGTTGAATATAGCGGCAAAAATATGCGACTGCCTAATTGACAAGTACCTTATTTAAATATTGCTTCCCAATCACATAAGCGGAAATTGAAAACATTAGATTTTAAGACATTCAAAACTTGAAGTGAAAAAATTTCTATGTACTAGGATCATTGAAGCCAATGAAAAGCAATACTCGGGTGGCGAAAAATGAAAAATATGTGTCAATTTAAGTTATAACGATTCAAATAGCACTCAATTGATATTTTAAAACAAATGGTTAAGTTTCCCAACTTACGGAGAATTATGAAAATTCTTGCTTAATTTGCAATGATACAAAATTATTGATTGAATTGACTTGGTATAACTCCATCATAACACGGTGATAAAATAGCAATGTATTTTAGTTCAACAAAATTTTGTAGAACTAAAATACATTACACATACAAAGTTATCTCAAATAAATGGCTTTAGATTAAACAATTAACAATATTTTATTTAATTTTTAACAATTTTCTTCGTATAAAAAATATTTATTAATTAATATATTATACTTCTGTTGCCATTATTTAAAGTTTTCTTTTCTTAAAAAAAAACACAATGTTATTCCATTGCCTTACTTATAATTATAGCCCGTATGCTTTGTATAGAAGGCAAACAATTTGAATGTCAAATAATATCGAAAACTCTTTCAATACTTAACACAAACATCAATACTAAATAAAAATCTACTGGCTGCTTCTAAACAACAAAAAGAAATACTACGACAATCCTTTTTATTTTCCTTAATGTCACTGACATTCTAATACGTTTTCATTGACCTGATGTAAGTATAATAAATAGCTTTAAATTTTGATCGAATTTGTTGTCTTTCATGTTTATTCTATCACTGAAATAAAAATGTTTACATACGTCAATAATAGTTTGATGTAGACACACTGAATACTGTATACTGAAGGGTGAGATGTTTTATACTTTTTTACACTCTACAAATGAGTTACAATTTTCCATATAATAAATATTTTTAACCGATACTATAATATTATAAAAAAAAAACAATTTATTTTCGTTTGGCATTTTCTTATGCAAATTAAATGCCCTATTTAGGGGATAAAACAATAACCATTTCCAAATCGCCTAAAAGATCAATATAGAATAAATAATCAAAAATATCTTTGATATTTTTTCAAAGACATTGTAATATTTTATACAAAAACATTAACGCTATCTGACATATTCATTTTTGAATTACGTTATGACATCAAAGAATGTTGCAAATTATTTCTTATTCCTTTGTTATCTCTTCGTTAACGTGTTTTCAATTTATAAAATACATTGTAGGTTTTACTAAATGATTATTGCGTGGAAATTTATTTTCAATACAAAATATAAATTGATGATTTGGTTATCTACTTGATGTGTTACTAAATTGATCAAACAACAAAGGCTAAAGTATCAAAGAGTATTTTTTTTTGTTTAGTAATATTATATTATTGGCTAGCCCATAGCTTCTCAACCAGTGGTCCGTGGATATTTTTGGGTGGCCCACGAAGATTTTTGGGGCAGCCGAAACACTCGATTGTGTTTATGTTTACTTCATGGATTTTTAAATTACATTGTTTTTTTACTGTATATTTCAATATGATAACATATTGTTATATCAGCATACGGTGTTGCAAAATTAATTGTTTTAAATAAAAATAAATTATATAAATATTTATTACTTTATTCCAATATTGATTGTCCGCAAAACATTTTTGGATTTTTTGGTGGTCCGCGGATGCAAAAAGGATGAGAAACTATGGGCTAAGCGATAATCAAGTCACGAAGTTTTTTATAATTTTTTTACATCTATTATTTAAGATACAATAAAATAATAAAAAATATTCTGAGGTATTCATGCCATCAAATGTGACAATGTTTTGTTTCATTGAAAAACATCTCGATACCAAATTCGAACTGTTGAAACATTGTACGATTCCACATGTTTTTTCACTACGACGTGGGTTTGCCTTTGGCATCTTTGTGCATTTATCACACGAATGCAAGAGAACTGACACACAATAAACAGTTACATCGGTTGTATACAAGAGAAACTAATTACAAAGGAAAAACACAGACCTTTACGCTAGGATCCAACTATTATTAAGCGATACATTTTGACCAACACCACAATACTTAACAACACGACACTAATTGAAAGCCGTTAGTAACATAACAAATGGGATCATAAAATTTTTCAACAATTCGAATTTGATATTGAATTTCCATCTAGAATCTTCAGTCGATATCATAAATCCATACTAACTAATTCATATGAAGTGAAATAACACAAATATTAATATTTATTTTATACTTAAAATGAACTTCCATATAGTTTTCACATTTTTTTCTTCTAATCACATTAAAGAATCAATGAAAATTTTCTCCTAAAATAAACATAATCAACGGCTTGAATACACAATTAGAAGACCTGCAGCTTTCGTGCTTATATTCTATTACTTCATGAAATACAAAATAATGAATGTTTATTTTTGATAACATAGAAATTGTTTTTTTTTCATATTGTCTAATATATTTTAAGTAAATAAATATGGCCTTACGATACACAATAGTTTCTTACACCATATTGTGTATTCTCCCGCGTTATTTATCATCGAGAGTGAGTTAACGTTATAATGACAGCATTTCAAAATTTATATGCTAAACAAAGCATTTCAAATCAATCAGGACGGTTTTTGTATTCAATATTGTAAAATAAATTGAAAGATTTTATCATAAATTGAACGAATGTTTTGATATATTTTTCTGTTAAAAAATCGCTTTGAATAAATATTTTTTTTTTTATAAAAGTAGCAAACTGAAATACAATAGTATTTAATAATTTATATTTTCATTGTATCCGGGTAACAGGTTCCGGGAACAGGTGCCTGCGCAGCGGCAGCTGCCAGCAGTTCTTGTACGGGAAATCACGGCGGACACGCTTGTTCACAGGTAAGGTTTCACTGAATAACCAATTGAATTACTTACCCATCTCGCATTCTATTCGCCTATACTTTTCTCCCCAGATTGAAAATGAATTTCTTCTTTCGTGAAACTATTTATTAATTTATTTTCATTCATCTATGTTTTCCAGATCTATCGTCATCTTAAAAATTATTTTATCTATATATATTGCACCAATATGTAAATTTAGTTTTAGTGTTCAACCTAATTCTATCTAGTTACTATACATATAGTTACTTCATCAGGACGCATTTCAATCTTGTTACGTAATTATAGATTACGTTACATTATTCTCTTTTTTAAATTTTTATTTAGGGCTATATTTAGAATATAATATTTGATTTTTTCTCAGTTAATGGTCTTATATAATTGTTCATTTTTACGTTTTAAAATTTACCATTTTAGGTTTTGAAATTTCACGTTACAGTTTCAAGTACGAACACCAAACAAATCTAATAATTATTCCTTTGTTGATTATTTTGATTAAGTTTTTATTCTTTGTTTTATTATGAATATTACTTGAAATAAAACTAAAATCGAATGCTCTTGAATCGATGGTTAAGTTTGACACATGCTCTGTCGTTTAAAGAAGCATCTATCAGAGTTACCCAAACTACGCGCCGCGAGTTTTTTTTATTATAATTAATTATAGGTATAGATATATCACGACTTTCTGAATTGGAAATGAATAAGAACTATTACATATGAACATAATGTTTTCCTTGAGATAACTATTTTTTTTGTCTAGGGGCGTTGCAAAAAATCTGATATTTTGAGGGCACCGAAAACCATATAAGTTTGGGAACTCCTGATCTACATAATACAGCCACACGACCGGTTGAATAACAAATCTTCTATTAATTTTATATGAAATTATATTATCTACAAAGCTACACAACAAAAATATAATATTTGAATTCTGTAATGTATATATTATATATCAATTTACTAAAATTCGTATTTGGCAAATAAATAATATACAGTGAAACTCCATTTTACGTGCCCGGAATTCACATTTTCCTCAATAATTTCATTCATTTTTTACAATCCCATTTTATTTAAGAAAATTTGGACCTGTTTTTCGACATAAACATAATGACATCTGGATTTATGGATATGGATAATATAGTCATTGTAGACAGTCACAACCTCGAAATTTGATCCATCTTAGAATTCTCTAATGAAGAAGAGGTTAAACTTTATCCTCCCAACTCCAATGTCAATAAATTAAAATGCTTTATCGCATATTGATGATCTGAAAACTTACTTTACCAGCATTGAAAATATATAAGACGAAACTTTCTTATCGAATTATAAAAAAGGAAGAACTATTAACCAACACAAACTGTTTGCGTGATTATCTTAACAAAAAATCATTTTTAAATTTTTCTTTTTCTAACTCCAAATTTACAATCGATTGAAAACAAAAGAACGCGGTTTCACTTTACTTTTGAAATATTTGTTAAACATTAATACCGAACAAATAACTTCTACTAAAATAGTTGAATATTAATTGCTTTAACCGGTTGGCGGTCACATTGCGAGTGTCACCATATCATCTATTAATAAAAATTATTCATAAATTCCCTTACAAAATATATATTTATTCATAACAACGATATTATTAAATGCAGCTTTTATATGACAATGCCACGCAAAAATGTTAATAACTATAATTGAACATTTTATTGACAGTCATCAATAATACGATTCTACGTAAGCGACTATTTAGATTCAATAACTACAACACAAATGTTATTTGAAACAAATAGATTAAAAAACTATGTTTTTTATCATTAATGATATAATATTTTTATCAAGATTACAAAAACATTAGGCTTCTTTTTGTATTCACATACACATGAGTAAATATTTCTAAATACAAATGCTTTTAAATTGCTTTGTATTGATTCCACGAAAATTGCTAAAGCACTTTAAATTATTAAAAGTATATCCAATGTGCCAACGACCATACCACGTTGAAAGCACCGGTTCTCTTCCGATCGCCGAAGTTTAGCAGCATTGGACGCGGATAGTGCTTGGATGGGTGACCGCTTGGGAACATCGCGTGCCGTATTCTCTTGGCTTTGGGAAGGAAAACCCAGACAGAAAATCGCACACCAACCCGCCTGGGCAGCGTGGTGTGCTATGTCCAAAACAACCCCCTTAAAAGAGAAAGCAGGGGGAGGCTTCCATCCAGCAGTGGATCGACCCCGGCTGATGATATCCAATGTAAAATGTCGGATATTTTTAATCCTATATAAGAATTACATAAGCTTTGATGATAGACTATGCGGTGCTTCTGAGAAAAGCTTTGAGCTTTAAATTAAGTACAGTAAAACCACCATTATTTTACTTATCGTCTTTTTGTTGTCTATTATAAAGCTCAAAATTTTTTCCACTGAATTAAATTCGAATCACTATACACCGAGAAAATGTATCTTCGCGCAGAAATAAGGGCAAAACGTGTAACTTTAATGAGTTCTGCTTGAATTGGGAACTGGTTTCAAATAATTATTAAAAACCTTTAGACACTTTTAAGCTCGCTATATATTGAAAGGTATACATTCATTTCAGACAGAAAATATAAAATTATTGACAATCATAAATTTTCAGATGAATAAATTGTTCCTTTTCTCAGAATGTTAGATCAGTCTTCCAATTGATGTACTTTTAGGAAGTATGTAATACGCTAATAACATCAGTTGACAGTAATCGCGATGAGTGGAACCGTCCCTAATCTTAAAAATCGTGTTAATATATAATATAATAGCTATAAACAAGTTTTTATCATCACAAGAGAACAGATTTTTTTGTTGCTAGTAGACAAGAAGAATCAGTGCTTTAATTGACTTGTATCTTAGCCCTTGCATTTGATACCCAAAAAAGTTGACACTTTTGATCGTAAATAGATAGAAAATAAAAAGGATATAATTAATGTTGAATAAGTCCACACTAAATAATGTACAATTACTTGGCTTAGGATAATGACCTCAGAGTAAAAAGAAAAATATTAGTGCAACGTTTGTGGCGACATTTGAGTGCAAAAGGTTAAAATATTGACATTTTAAAATACTTTCCTTTTTCCTCACTTATTTAACCGTGCAATATCCTATAGAATTTAAAAATATTTTTATTTAAAAAGCATCCGTACGTCAGTTTGTTTTCAGTATTTCAAGCCACCATTCCAATTTTTCATATTGACTGATTAAAACTCTGATTAAATTTTATTTGAGCAACGTATTTTTTTGTGTTTTCTTTTAAAATGTAATTAAAAAGTACTCATACGTTTTTACTAAGCATGCGTTATGAGAATTAGTGGTTTTAACTACCGAATTTAATGTTACCAAAATAATAAAATTCATTGACCTTCATGAAAAAACAGTTCACTTTTTATTATTTTAAGCCGCTGGTTTTACACTGTATTTTAATTTCGTTTCATTTAAATATACAAGGAACGCATTTCAGTTTCGATTTCGTATAGAGACTTATTTTTAATTAATTTAATTAGCAATTAAGGCTTAAGCTAAACAAAATAGTAACTAATTATAATATTTTAATATATAATATAAATATTAAAAAGAAATAAATACTCTATAACAAAGCATACCATAGTTTTTCTTTCTTTTTATTAAAAACTCCTTAATATCTATTTTAATTCTAAAATATCATTCGTGAACCCTATGTGTAAATATTTTTAGAATTTATTGATTAAATTAGCATTTACTGGGTAGGCCTCCATTATAACGCTATTTCTCACTGTGACATTTATAATTATTTTATGCAATCGTTTTGATGATTTTTTTACATTAAGTAAAAACAATTTTTTTAAGTGTTTTCGTTGTATTATTAATTTTTTTATTTTCAGAATATGTTTCCGTTTTTCGTAAAAAAAAAATCCGTTGCAGATCACAAAAACCTGTACCCACTTTATACAATTCTTTACTTTGAGCGTGGTACATTAGTAAAATATGTAATAAAAACAAACATTATTCATTCAAAAATATGATAGCAAAGATGACTTTCAAATTTTGTTGTTGCCTTTTATTCAGAAGAGCTTTTATACCGCCATGTCGACACATAACTCCAAAGCCTTTGCGTAGCGAAACCGCACATAGTGTTTCGGCAAAAGGTTTAATTCAAAAGCGCGGACGAATGATTTCAAATGACAAACTCACCGTCCAAATACAAAACTGAAAATAATATTCACTGTACACAGGCGGTAAAGTGAAATTTGCATTATGTTTTCTCGGGTATTCAGAATCGAAATGCCACCTTTTATACGAGTTCGCACTCGTATATTTTTAGCTTTCTTTGCAATCAATATTAACCAAAACTTTCTTCATTATATAATAAATCAAATATGTTCAAAAAAACTTTGTAATTTAATAATGTCAGGTATTACATAGCCTCGAGGTAAACCATAAACCTCTGCTGAAAACAATTATATAATATTTTTATTAAGTATATCAACTGTCAATTCTAAATGAAAAATCTTTTTTCATAGATACGTTAATAATAACGCACATTTCTTTCACAGTGTATTGCATTATATATTACAAGTTCACTGCTTTTTCACCGTCAAAATATTTAAACATTTAATGTTGGAAACTAAAAAAATAAACAACAAGTAAGGTCAAAAAATAAGGTAAGCAAGAAAGTCAACCAAGCAAGCTCGTGAAAAATCAACTTTAACACATGATGGCAGAATTCTCATTTTGGCCTCGAATGAATCGAAAGAACACTAACGTTGGTGTTTATCAAACTAACATATTATCAGGCAACATTATGTTATATTTAAAAATAAAAAGTATTCTTTACACGAAACTTTCGACACTGTCAACTTTCATTATAACAGCTTTAAATTAGCAATTTGTACCTTTATTGTACTATCCAATATATTTCTTTATTTAGTTGAAGATAAAACTTTCTCATAGTAAAGTCACTCTGTCGACAAGGCGTAATAACCCTATTTTCAGTGCCAAGTCAACTGGGGCTTGATGTAGTATATGTATGAATGTTTGTGACACTTTTCGTAATGAACAAAACTCAGGTGTTTATTATTTTAAGTATTGGTTCATTATTCATTAACATTTATCTTTAAAACACATGTTTATTACAGAGGTTCAATAAGTTTGAACGATTAAGAGTCGTTTCAAATTTAGTATGCAATGGACGATTAAAATGTATTTATATTATTAATCAACTAGGAAATTCCAAGTATTAGTACCACCTATCAAAACTCTTGGGTGTCAATAAGTCTTGAAAGAGATATTTTTTTCTAATCACGCTTATGCTTTGAAGAGAAAATTTCAATTTGATTTGTTAATCGAAATACTGTTTAAATTTTGAAACATCTCGTACTGTCATGTTATTGTACATTTTTTTATAGTATCACAATATTTCAATGGAAAGATTTTAATTTATGTGTCGATCGTTTCATTATTTTAAAAACAAGACAAAAATTTATTTTACATTGTATATTCATTTATATATTACGGCAATTAGTTTTATTATATGGCAAAATTTCAATGCAAAGTTTCAATATATGTGTCGATCGTTTCATTATTTTAAGCTAGTAAAACTTATTAAAAAAACGGGTTTGTTTGGTATCAATTATAATTTTTAGTGGATAAGTAAATCAAGACAAAAATTTATTTTCCACATTTATTTTTATTCTTTTTGGGTGTTTCAAAATATCAGAATGTAAAGATTGAATTGCTAATTGTAATAAAGTTCATGTTGAACGAAATTGGTGTACTGATTTAACTCTATTGAACTTAACATTTAAAATCTGGGCACTAGCTTTGTTCTGAGTATATAAAAATATACAGTCTAATGAGCTCGTTATGATTGTTCAAAACTCTTAATGGGTAATTGATTTAACTTAATTTTGTTTAAGAATCATTAATAAATGATTGTTAACAGTTTACTTTTAAACTTATTTACATAATTGGTACACCTGTCACCTTTAACTCATTTTTTGTGTATAAATAGACTTGCTTGTAAATTGTATTGTATCATTTGATAATGTTCGCGATGAGCAAAACCGGTCCTGATCAAAATATATTTTGTGGAAATAAGTGTGCTTTAATTATTTAAAATATAGCACAAGTGTGCCAAGAAAAACCTTAACTAAACTAAATTGTCGAAAAAGTTACATATTTTTATTTCAAATGGATTAAACTTCTTCTTGGAATAAACGTGACCATTTTAACATATTCACAACGCTTCTATTAACAATGATGAACATGTTTTTGGTTAACGGATTATTTCGGCTGTGCTTTCAACTAGATATAATCTCGCAAATTATATGATACGAAATACCGACCCAATAAATTCACAACATCTCAAGATTGCTTCATTAAGGCTTACGATAATTAAGCGGTCTCATATTGCGGGAATATTAAACCGTGAGGTTAACGCTGATATCTTTGATTCGAAAAATTCTATCAAACTTGTAATACAAACGCAATCAAAAAAAAAGGTCGTTGTTAAGCTCGGTAAAAAATGTTTTTTATTTTATAATAAAACACAATTTTTAGTATTATATCTACAATCTTATATTTTTAAGTTGAGGACCAGTTTCGCTTATCGCGAGCATTATCAGCTGATCAACTATCTATATAATGTCCATTATCAAAGAAATTTTGAAACTTAAAAAATAAAAACGTTCAAATAAATTTATGATATCGACTAAAGTGCTTGATGGAATTTCAGTCTAAAATTTGAATTGTTAAAAAGTTGTACGATTCCACATGTTTCGTCAGTAACGACCCGGGTTTCACCTTTAGGAACCTTCAGGCATTCTATCACACGGATGCAACAGAACAGTCAGCCTGAAGATGCCTAAAGGCGAAATCCGGGCCTTCACTAACAAAACATGGAATCGTTCAAGTTTTTAACAATTCAACATCAAATAAATAGTTTTAATAATAAAACAAAATGTCAAACTTCAATTAATCAATCATTGAAACCTGACAAATCGTTTATTAAACTTAATAAATGCATAGGTAAAAAGAAAGTGTATAGGTAATATGAAATGCATACTGCTCGGCTTAAATGTACCGAGTTTTAGTTGCACACATTATATAAGAATCTAAACTCTTATAAATAAATAATCGATCACTGGCTTCTTATAAAGGTCAACGCTAAGAGACTTTTACAAAATTAAAATTCAATTTTCTAAGAAATTATCCCGAACAAAATAAATGATTAAGAAATTAGCCATCATGAAAACGTCTGCAATATTTTGAAACCGTTTTTATCACTTTCAATACAAAATGCAATTTTCTCCACAAAGTGAGAATTGAGACGATTTTCATCTGTATTAGAATGTGCCCAGTTTACAAATTGTAGACTCTTTGATGACACGTGAAAGTGCACCGTTCTGTCGTTTAATTATAGCATTACATTAGCATGTCCTATGTTACAAAAGAACAACGAGCTAAGAGTAGTACTGTGTGTTTTAAATTTAAAGAGCAAAGCAGTAACGGGTGTTTACGAGCTGTTGTTTGCCGGTGTCTTTCCTGCTATTGAAGATGAACAGGTTAAATGTGTGCGAAGTAATTATTTTATTGATATGCTATACAAAGCACAACATTTTGTTTTATATGCATCAATGAAAGAAAATATTTAAATAAATTAACCGCTGTTTTACCACTATCAACATTTTCTTGCTTTCCAAAGGTCAGCGCAAATTTTTCACAAGTTTTTTGTTACTTCTAGCGTATAACAAATAAAAACAAACTGGAATGATAAATTAAATGAAACAGAATCATCGTGTTGATATTTTATTGCTTTCCAAAGGTTGTCAGTTCGTCAGAACTATGCTTAAACGTACGTTTGCTTATCTATATATAGCTGTGTAGAAAAGGTACACAATACATATTCTCTCCTGTTTTAACGACCTAGCTTATTTCCTGCTCGCAATAAAACTAAAAAATATATTGAATTTTAAATGAAACTTAAAAGGCGAGTATATCAATAAGCTTACATATTGTACTGAAATGGTTACTACGGAAACGAAACAGCCCTTTTCAATGGCTTGAGGAGCGGCGACAGACATATATTAGTTTGTTCGTTAAGATTTTTTTGTGATAATTTATTAAGCCAAAATAGCTATCATATGTGCGGCTTATAAATTTTGTAGATATAAAATACATTGCTATTTTTTCACCGAGTTAGAATGAAAAAGGCTCGTCATGTTGATATCTTCTCGCTTCCCATAGGTCAGCGCATTTTTTCGTAAACATTTCGTTTTGCAAGCATAGAAAGAAAAAATAAAAAGTATGCAAATAGAATGAAAAAACTCATAATTTTTTCGTTTTTTATAAACAATGCAAAATATTCTGTTGTGACATGCGTAGAACTAATAAAAGCAATGTACAAAACAAATATAATGAAACAGACTCATCAAAAATAGTTGTCATTCATTTAATATATAATAATTTTTATTCAACGTGAATCGAAGAACTTTCCAGAGAATTTTTTAAAGTATTTTTAAATGATCTACGAATTTACTCCGGACAGCTATCAAATAATCTAAAACAAAACAAATTTCAGACAGACGAGAATAGCCCCTGATGGTATGTAACTGTGACCTGGCTTGAGCATAGCGTACGTGTCTGTGCAGCTTGGGCTTATTTTAGCTCGCCAGAATAAGTGCAGTCTTGTTTTCTTTTGACCTCACAATACATCGAAATGTGAAAGCTCCGACTGCACAAAGCCGGCGGTTAATTTAAAAGTATGACGATTTTCACAACGTGATGCCAATCAAAACGGAAAACTTTGTCTTTACTTGTTTTTCATCTGACTTCTTTTTTGCGTACACTCAATAGAAAGCTTACTGCGGAACAGTTGAAAATAAAAGAAGAGCGGTATTTCGAATAAAGTATAGTCGACCTTTTTTTTTGCATAAACTATAATACACAATAAAATAAAACGTAGGATTCTTTACAGTTATATCAACGATGTTCAAAATCCAGGTATTTTTTTTCTTTTCAAGAAATAAAACACTTATTTTTAAAAAATAATAATTTTATAACATATGATTTATGAGGAACAAAGTCACGGATTTTTTTAATATCATATATTGCATTTTTAAAAAGACGTGACAGTTAAAAAAATAATATTCTTAGAGTTGAAAACTTACATATGTTTTACTCAAACTTTATCTCCGAAATATTTATTTTTATCTGTAGAAAAGAAAACTTGATTAACTGATCAACAAGCAAGTATCTCATAAAAATATCTGTTAAGATACTTACATTACGAGGCCTTATCCTCTACACTGAAAGCAGTGATTTGTACATAGTCCACAGTGTAACAGTGACAATCCTTTTTTGTCAGTTGATAATGCTAGCGATGAGCAAAACAAGTTCTGATCATAAAAATTCTAAACTGTCGACATAGTTTTAAAAAATATATTTTTAACACGGTGAAAAAATAGCAATGTATTTTAGTTCTACAAAATTATTTTTAACAAATATAGTTGATAGCTATTTCGGCTCACGCCATCGTCAGAACTATGCTTAAACTAACATTTGCTTATCTATATATAGCTGTGCAGAAAAGGTACACAACATCTCCTCTGTCCTTTTCCAACGGCCTAGCTTGTTATTTAAACACAATGACACAAAATTTTCAAAATTCTAAATGAAACAATAGGTGTCTATGACAATAAGATTATGTGTGGGACGGAAGTGGTCCTTCAGGCAGCAAATTAGACCACCCCTTTGTGCAACGGCTTGACAAGTGGCGATATTATTATGTTAGTTTGATCGTTAAGAATCCTTTGTGACAATTGGTGTCTATTGATCTCCAGCTGTTCTAAAGCCGTCATTCTTCGACCCTTACTACAAAGTTACACTTACACTACTATATATTTGTTAAAAATAATTTTGTAGAACTAAAATACATTGCTATTTTTTCACCGTGTTATAATGGAGTTCTACCAAGTGAATGCCAATTCAATCAATATAATATATTTTTAATTTGTAAAGTAAAATGCCTTTTCTTAAATAATAAAAACAAATTTTTAGCACTTTTAGCTTTTCGGTGTCTTCGGGCTTTCTATGTAACATAACTATCACACAATACAGTTTCCAAAGGTTATATATTATACAAGACGAATTAATTACAAAGAAATAAATGTTAGTTCTGTAACAACCGTGTGATAGACTCCAATTATACAAAGTTTTAACAAATCAAATTGAATATTAAAATTCTATAAAGCACCTTGAGTCGATATTGAAAATTCAGGAACGAAAGTTTGAACAAATTTGAAACTGTATATTTTCCATAACCCAGGTTTCGCTTTTCCCATATTTCATTCGCTTGATAATGTGTAAAGATGCCGAAATGCAAAACTTAGTTTGCGACTGACAAAACATTTGTGAATGTAAAAATTTACATCAAATCTATTTTTATATCGATATTCCATTATGCACTCTCTCTCGATATTGTAATTTATTAAATTTTTAACATTCATCACAATTTTATAATTTTTCAAATCAACTTTAAACATCTCGCAATCTGTTATCAAAATATTTGAGACGTTAGCGGTCAGGAGTTAAAAGTAAATACAATTTAACAAAATGAGTGTATGTTCTTGAAAAAGTATTGAAATATCTCATATGAATGGTGATGTCTATAAATTATGAATGTTTATTCAACCCTTATTGTGTATTGAGTGAATTGAGTTACTCTTGTATGATAAAACGACGTTATATTCCTAGGAAGATATCTTGGGTAGACCTACAAAGAGATTTTCGATTCAGTGAGCACTCGATATTCTAGTCACGTACTCTGTAAACGGCACTATTACATTTCGCAAGGTATTCCTAAGCCACTTGGGTGAATTATTCATGGAAACCTTTATATTATTATATTCCAAAATATTATAGACACAACGATTTTGTGATTTGTGTTTGAAATAATAAGTATTCACATAAAAATAACTCGGAGATTAAAGCTGAAGTATAAATCCTCGTGTCGGATAAGTAAGAACAGTTGTGACCTATGGGTGGCTTACTATTATTACATTTAAAATGCAATTTTATTCTACTACGTGTTAGACAAATTATTATTTATATTACAACCAAACCATGAAAGCATGATTGCAAAAAATATGTACAACGAACGAGAAAAACTACTCAAGACATGAAATATGATTAATTAAGCTGTCTCTAGTTCAAAAATTATACAAGATATACAATCTCTTGGAATACTCAATTGGATCTATCGACCTCTTCGGTCTTGCCAACTTGTTGGATCTCTGGAAAATTACTAGACGTTCAAAGAACTCGTTTCGTTCTATGAAAAGCGGATAGAACTCAATTTATGAATATCATCATTCAAAATGCATATTTTTTAGGACAAATTTTATTTGATGCAACCAAAGTCTTTGGAAATTTTCTTCATAAATTCTCGGTGAAAATTTGAAACACGCATAACGTTATTACAATAAAGAATACATCATATAAGAAGAGTTTGAAGCCGTAGCGAGTGGCAGTGAGCAAAACTTTAAGTATTCTTAGAATTTTTAAAATATAAAAGTAATTTACATTTTATTTTTTGATTGCAAAATATTCTTTTTCGCATACATATTAAGATTTCAAATCTTTACACAAATTTCAGTTTATTTTATAAGTTATTAAAAAAATAACGTTCAACAAAAATAAATATCAATTAACGTGTAACTTCAATCTTTGAGTACAAAAAAAATATCTTATGTTATTAAAATACTTGGAAATAACCTCCACAATTTTTTTTTCTTCCTAAAAACATTTTTTTTTCTCGATGTTTACGAAAAATCTCTTTTGTTTCAAAGACAAATGTATCGTAAAATATTTTTTTTTAATCAACGTTTCTTTTTACAGACGTTTCTTTAGAAAGATGAAACAATAAAAAAACATTTTTAAGCTCAAAAAAATTGACGTAATTCAATCTGTAAGAAACTAATTTAACTGTTGAAAAAACAATTACTATAAAAGAAATTAAAACCAACATTTTAATGATCTGCTGCTTGTAATTATTTCATTATTGAAGTTAATTCAATTCAATGACGATATGCATCATATTTGAAAAACACAAAAAGTTGTGTTTAGTTATACAAATTTAATAATCTAGATTCTTTTAAAATATTTTCGTATCCCAAAACAAAGCGTCTACTTCTAGGCATATGGAAAAATACAAAAAATGAAAAGCAGGATTTTTTTATTTTTATTAAATATTTTATATATTCTACTTGTGTTTGTTGTTCATTGTAAAAATCATCCGTTTCAATATCACGTTGTTTAATAAAAAATAGCTTTTATTTGATACTCACTTCTCCGGAAATGAGACTGCCTCGTCTAAAGGTGAAGTTGCCTAAATATTTCTAAAAGTTGGTTGTATTGAAAACTCTACCATCATAAATACGTATATTGATTTCATTTTCCTCAGAGCAAGTTACATTGAAAACCACATTGTTTGTCATCAGTATGTTAACAAAACACAGTTTCATTGTTTCTGATTGAGACGCAAATAGATGCAACCGTAAAGAAAAAATAATTATATAGCAATTTCAAATGCCAGATGTTATTTCACTACCGTTCAGTATTATAAAATTTTAAAAAGTTTTTGATTGAAACATTATATTTTTCAAAATCACTTTTAAGTGTCAACAATTTTGAAATAAAAATATGTCCTCAAAGTTTACGAACTGTAATTATCATTTTTTTTTTAATTTATTGTGTATTGGCTTTATTTGCAATTTCAAATATTGGTCATCGTATTATTTAATATGTAAATTCATCAACAAATTGTAAGACGATATCCCAATAATTATGTTTAAATTAACTCATCTTTGGAATCCCTTGAATTAGCCGATGCCTAACCAATATCCATTAATCAAGTTGATTGTTCGCAGGAATGTTTAGCCGATAAAATTGCTGTTTATAAGACGTGCGAGATTTATTCTACATTAAATGCTCTCACATGACTGCCGTGAACTGAATCAAAATGTTTACAATAACGAGCATTGATGAAAAACAGATGGAAATATAGAAAGTCGAATTGGATTTATTTTGCAAAGGCTTTTAAGTCATTACTCGTTCATACTAATCGTACACATTTTAAGGGAAACACTTTGAGCTTATTGAAATAATAGTAACAAAAATCTTATTAGTTATATTGAAACGAGAGTTTTATCCAAAGAATCCTACACGCTGAAATTGTTACGCAATCACTTTAAATAGGTTAATTGAGTATTTAAAGTTTATCAAAGTTCTTACGATTAAAACATATTAATTATAATAAACACTATGAGAAGACAAACGAGGAAGATGAATAAAGTAATTATTTGCGTTTCATTAGCAAAGTTCAATACAATTTATACATAACTTCTTAGTACAAAGTCATTATATTTCTAACAACAAACATCCATTTTTAATACTTCTTCCACAATTAAATCTTCTGTGATTTCGACTGGTTTCGTTCATCGAGAGCATTATCAATTGAAACAATACAAATTTTATAAATAGTATTCAAAGATCTCTTGTATTTCTTAAAGTTAGAGTTAATCTTGTTTTTTTTTCTTGGTAGTACATGTAAATACTTATTCATTATTCTTATTCACTCAAATGAGGACCAGGAAGTGTGCTTATAAATTTACTAGGGTTTCTTTTTTTTTAAATTAATATTCAGATAAAATAAAATTAGTTAATTAACAATATTAATTAAATAATCTTTAGTAAAGCTACCGTCAAACTGAAAAGCAATTAAGGTGAAAAACAAATATGCTATTAATGAATTGAGAAAGCAGACCAATCTAATAAAAATTCTAAGAAATTATTTATTTACAACCTTAAGAAAATTTCATTTTATATCTTTAAGTTGGTTTATTCTCAAAAACTTTGTCTATATACGAAGGTAAATTAATATAAAAACTCTCAAACCTAAATTGATTATTATTTGCACACAAATTAACTTGAAATAAGCCATACTAAACCTGCCAACCGTAGGCAACATGTGACTTGTATAAAGTTTTTCTACGTAATTAATTGTCAACATAATTCGCCTTAAATATTATTTAAGATTAAGACTGAAATTCTTGATGGAATTTTAATATAAGTTTTTAAGTCGTCGTTATGAAATCAGAAAATTAATTCAGATGTACATTTAACTACCAGTTGAAGGTATATTTTTCATGAATAATCTTACATATATACAATGCGATCTTTTTACTATTCTTTTGCCTGACGATATAAATAGCGGAACTAGTGTCGTGAGCGGGGAAAAAAATATAGGAGTGTATTTATTTTGATGACTCAATTTTTTTTATCATAGTTTGCAGCAATATCAAACTCTTGTAGGTATAGATCTTATTTTAACTTTTATGATAACTGCTCTAATGCTGTACTAATATATTATATTATATATATATAATATACTGGATATATTCTAACTTAAATATTTTTAAAAAATGATACTTTTTACTCGAAAGACAAATACATTTCATTCTCCTGGTAGGAACCACCACAACAGAGATATCTGTTGTCAAATATAAATGATCTATGGTTATCTCTTTTTTTTCAATATTTACTTCGACAATTCAAAGTATTATCCATTCGTGCTTTCTGTCAGCACTTTACCGAAGTCAACGTCGTTAACCACCCAGCTACGAACTCGACTAAAGACATTATTTTAAAGGTATTAAAAACCTTCCCTTACTGCTAAAAACAACTTACTCACTGTACAATAACAAAAGTAATTTATTGATTGAATTGGCATTCACTTGGTAGAACTCCATTATAACACGGTGAAAAAATAGCAATGTATTTTAGTTCTACAAAATTATTTTTAACAAATATAGTTGATAGCTATTTCGGCTCACGCCATCGTCAGAACTATGCTTAAACTAACATTTGCTTATCTATATATAGCTGTGCAGAAAAGGTACACAACATCTCCTCTCTCCTTTTCCAACGGCCTAGCTTGTTATTTAAACACAATGACACTAAATTTTCAAAATTCTAAATGAATAATTTTGTAGAACTAAAATACATTGCTATTTTTTCACCGTATTAAATATAAACTTGAATATAAAGTTTAATTTGTCAAGTCACATAATCGTTAAGAATCCAACTAATCCAATCAAACTAACATAATAATATCGCCACTTGTCAAGCCGTTGCACAAAGGGGTGGTATAATTTGCTTCCTGAAGGACCACTTCCGTCCCACACATAATCTTATTGTCATAGACACCTATTGTTTCATTTAGAATTTTGAAAATTTTGTGTCATTGTGTTTAAATAACAAGCTAGGCCGTTGGAAAAGGACAGAGGAGATGTTGTGTACCTTTTATGCACAGCTATATATAGATAAGCAAATGTTAGTTTAAGCATAGTTCTGACGATGGCGTGAGCCGAAATAGCTATCAACTATATTTGTTAAAAATAATTTTGTAGAACTAAAATACATTGCTATTTTTTCACCGTGGTAACAAAAGTAATATTTAGCATAGCCTTCCTAAATTGAAAATCGGTTATTTTTTATATTATTTTCTATTGAAATATACGCCGGCGAAGGATCGGGGAGAAATTTTTGCTCTCTAATCTAGAAACCAAACATTTCCCATTCCAAAATCCGTTCATTCGTTCTTGGGAAACTAATTGAGAAATCTGTTCCTCTGGGGAGATGGAATATTTGCAAAATAAATAACGAATCGTATTCTGCTTCTTAAAACTAATTGATAAAATAAATGATATGGTTTTCATCAATTTGTATTCAATACGAGACTTGTTTTTTTCTTTTTTACTTGAGAAGTAGAAGTAAAATATTTCATGATTACGTATTTTTTGAATATCGGATTATTTTTAAGATGTATTAACAGTAAATATGTACCTTGTACAGAATCGCTTAAATTATTGTTTCATGAACTCAAGCAAATCAACAGTCAACGTTATTTAAATCGTTTTTAATTTTGAATTTATTTAATTTTATATTTGTATTGAATTATATATTAAATAATTATATTGAATTTAAATTTACTTAAATAAAAACCGCAATAAACCTTCAAATACAAACACAAAAATCTTATAAAAAAATGGTTGTCTGTAAAGTCGGTTTACGGGCGATAGTTTAACGTGACAACGTCATAAGAAAACATTGATGAAATGATTGCATACTTTTATGAATAAATGGAATCATTTTTATTGAATTATCATTATTTTGTATGGATACGAAGAAGGACTGAAATGAAATCTACAATTTTTTTTCTGACAGAAATCGTTGATAATTTATTGTTAAAAGTATATTTGTTATACGTTAATCAGATTTTTAATATGCAAGAATTAATTACCTTTATTGCCGCAATTGTTGTTGTAATATAAACAATGAAAACCACATTAACATTTCACTTCACTTTATAAACAGTTGTAAACAGATCACGTGTAGGTACTGTAGGTGTATAAGTTGTGTGCTGCCGCTGTCTCTTTTCTACTCAGACGCATCGACCAATCGAGTGGAAGAGAGATAGATGCGGCACAATCCGAACGGTAGGCCGATCGTGCCTCTCTATCGCTTATCCGCGCTCTCGCTCGCACGCTTGCCTTCGGCGTAACGCGACAAACGGGACAATGAGTCATGTTTTTTAGTGCGTGCAGCGGGCGTTCATCGATTTATAAGACGTTGTCACGTCAAAAGTCTACTTACTTTCAACATATCTTTAAACGCTCACTTCGAGAAAAACAAAAAATCAATTTGCCGCTGGTAACAATATAAAACCAGGATGTTAAAACACATGTCAAGACATATTTTAAACTATTTCTTCGTCGCTATATATATAATAGATACGTAAATTTACGTTCAAACATAGTTCTAATGAGGGCATAAGCCGAAATAGCTATCAATTATATAACCAATAAATTTTGTAGAACTACAATACATTGCTATTTTTCACCGTGTTATACTGGACTTCTACTAAGTAATGCCAATTCAATCAATTAACTTTAACATTATATTATAAACTTATTAATTATACTTTTTATATTATTAAGTTCTTTCATGTAGAATTAACCTAACATTAAAAAAACCATTCATATTGTATTCACCATATCAACTGTTCATCTAGTTACCAAAGAATAAATTAGTTTATAAGCATTCAATAAATTAACTAGCTTTAAAAACATCTAAATAGATTTAAAGTGGAAAGTCCCGATAAGAAATACTTACCATATAACAACATGAAAATATTTTTCTGATTTCAATAAATTAAATGAATTTCTTATTTTATGATAATGACGTGTGATTGTTTGAAATGCATCCACAATGAATTGGCAAATATCATATATACATATAATATAATATTAACGCTTTTATATAATAAATGTTTACTAAGCTAACATTTAAATTTTCTAATTAAGTACTAACACGTCTAAATGAGTTGAATCTGACAAACGTAAGATTCTAGCAAAAAATATTTATATTGAATAATAAATGTTATAAAATATTTTGTGATAATAAGAAAAATGCTGCGCTTATTGATAAAGCTTGTTTTTTAAATATAAAAAGCTCGAAGCTCTTAACAACTATAATAACTTTCTTTTGAAACGATATATGTGCTTTGAAGTTTGTAAAGAAGTTTTATTCTCTCTTTTTTTTTTATTTTATTTACTTGATGAAAAATATTTTTCTGCATTTAATTTTTTGTATTATAATTAATTTTAACATATTTTGTCAAGTTCAATTATGGGTACAAAAAATACATTTAATTATTTACAATATCAACAACTACACCTGTGGCTTCTCTTAATCAAGGTAAAAAAAATCTTAAATCTTAAAATCTTAAAAAATGTAAATTAATCTATAATTAATTATTTAAATGTTGTTATTTATTTTTAAATACAAGGTTACTTTAATTTTAATAATGTTACGCCAAAAGTAATACGACAAGTTTAATTGCTGATTGTCTAGAATCTTAACGAAGCCTTTCAAAAAATCTTCAGATTTCTGATGAAATTATGTTGACGTAGCGTTTGTTTTGTTCTAATTGCTTAACTGAATTCTACAGAAATAGTAAAACTTTATCAAATCAATTACATAAAAAAATAATAAACAATATGAATTATTTTTACTACACATTTTTATTAATTTTATCCGTCCGGTACTGCTGCTGGGCTTATTTTAACTTTAATGCGTATTTATGTAAAATGTTTCTTTCCTCACAAAAAGGTGACGAGTAAATCGAGAGGTGATTGTATTGTATTGTAATAAAATATCTTTTTCATTTGAATAGTAACAAAAATAAAATATTTCTTAGATTATTTTTTCAAAGATATCCACCCCTGCAACGTGTTGCATATGCATAATAACAGTAACATAACAAATTTTACAATCGATGAATGTATATACAATGAATATATTGAATAGATATACAAATTTACTTAAATATACTTTCTAATAAGCCCTGTAAATGCTCAAAACTTTTAAAAATTCTATTTCAATAACAATTTAATTTTGTAGACTCAGATCATAGCTATTTTAAGCTCTGAGTTTTGTTTTATTACGAAATCAAATATTTATTCGTTATTTAAAGTAATTATTATGGTTGACTTGGAGTGTAGAGGTCGCCTTTTTCGCGTTAATAAAAATAGCATTCAAAAGCTTTTTTTTTTAAATTAAAATAACAAAACTTTTGTAACCCCTAACTTCAATTCATAAGTAAAATCACTTTCAAATACTTTACAATGTGATCACCTACAAGATCAGGTTTAAATTTGCTTCTTTGGTATTAAAACACTATTTTTTTAAATAAGGCACTGTTTGAATTACAATACGTACAATTTTTTAACCCTCTGACTACTAACGTCTCAACTATTGAGATGGATGATAGTATCGGGTTAATATTTAATACTCAGCGTTAATAGTGCTAATACTTTCGTTTGTAAGCAAATTCCTATGTCAAAGCATGACGTGATTTGTACTGACAATCTCTATTAGATTAACTAACGAAAATATTATTTCATACATTTCTGAAGTACTCCATGTATAAATATCCTTTGCAAAGCTTAGCGGGGAATGGGTTTACAATAATCTGAAACGGTTTCACTCATCATAAGATTTATCAACTAATAAAATATAATTCTTCATAACGCTTTTCAAACGAAATCACTCGTCTTTGTTAGTTATTTAAATATTACATGTTGAGAATCATCTCTATATATATATATACATATATAAAATGATCGAAGAAATTCGATAGGAATTTAGAAATAAACATATAAAAAATCATTTTTCTAAAAAAATTATCGGTCACAAAATCTATTTTTTTTAATGTAGCATTGTTTCATCTTTTTTGGTATATTGATTCTTTTTACTGTGAAATATACTCAAGAGTTTCAACTGAAATAATCCAGTTTTTTTATAAAAAGCGCTGATGATGTATCGATTTACTAGTCCACGAACCACCTGATAATAAAATTATTGACTTACAATTATTTACTCAATTTTCACGAGAATTTTTAGTTTTTTAAAAAAATAATACAGATCTTATTTGCTAATCGATTTTTACAAACACAATTCTACGATTCCTATTGAAAATATGATTTAATAAAGCATTTTTAATAATTTTGTATAAAAACAAATATTTAATTTTAAAACTTTGAACACCAATTTAATATAACAATAAGTTTCATGCTATTCAATTAAAACAAAGAAATTGTCATATTGTCTTACACTATCACGAACTTGCGAAAGTAATCATTGGTTTTCCTAGAATAAACGAGCTTTTACTTCCACAAAAGCCTTTGGAGCTATTGCGCTTGTATGCACGTAGTTACGTGCACATGGCCAACAATGTATGGTCAGGACGGACGTATTTACGTATTTGGTTCAATTAAGCTTTCATGAATAGGTCTCATTTGGCTTATAGCAAATTGTTTGAGGCTTACGTTAGCATGTTGCATTATTTGTTCGCGTTTTCCAATTTATATCTTTGTCATTGAAAATAGTTACAAAGAAAAATATTGCGAATTGCAATCACTATTTGAAAAGACGTGTAACTTATTGAATGAAATTAGATGGCGTGGAGCAGTTTCCTGTTTTGGATTTAATTTACCAGGTATAAACTCTTCAATTAGAAAAAAACTCTAGTACGTAAAATTATATTCTAAGTTTATTTGAAATTCTCTGAAATAACTTGCAATAAATATTATCATTACTTAATTTTTAATTTTGATTTTTCTATTCTATACCTTTTGTCACTAACAATTAGTGATAAAATGTCGTGTTGTTAATCAAAATTTATGGCTTAATAATAGTTTTGATGATGACGTAAGCCGAAATAGTTCTCAAATATATTCCTTGTAAATTTTGTAAAACTACAATACGTGGTTTTTTTCATCATGTTAAAATGTGATTCTGCCAAGTAAATTCCAATTAAATGAATCAATAATAGGTGTTTAAAAAATAATTAGCATCTTAGCGTAAGGCTCTGTGTTTTTCCACTGTAATTAATTTTCTTGTTTATAACGGATGCTCACTGTTTATTTTGTGTCAGTTGTTTTCCATCCGTGTCATAGAATAGTTGAAAATGCCGAAAAGTGAAACCATTTGTGACAAAAAATATGGAATCGTACAGTCTCAATAATTCAAATTCACTTACACATTATTACTTTTGTCTGGTCTGGCTTTTTCTTCGTAAAAGAACACCATATCTTGTAATCTGTTCGCAAAAATATTAACTTTTAAACAATACATGTAGTTCGATTTTTGTCAAAACAGTTATTAGAAATATGTTTCTTATGTACACTAATTGAAGCATTCTAAAAAATATTATTATTATATATATTCAAAATGTGTAATATATCGCGAGTATTTAACATATTGGCGCAATAATAAAAATACATATTTTTAGTCAAATGACGATTTCTTTACACGGAATGTTCCCATCATTTGATTGTAAATCGAATCGAATATAATTATTCTTATATGAAACCAAAAATTCTTACCGAAGACAAAAAAAATAAAATAAGTAAAAGAAAACAGTTAATCAAGTCTAAACGAAATGAGAGAAGCTCATTGATCCTAACCATTTTTTTAAATTGCTATAACACGTGCGCTTTCGATTTCCGGTATAATTTTATAATCAAATAATCAAATATTCAGATTTATTTCTCGAATGAAAATCTTTCGCGAAGTTCAAAAGGGGTTAAGCAAATTTAATCAAGAAACCCAGTAAGACGTGTAGGGTCATTTGTGACGTCATATTAATCAACCTCTCGTAGCGCTCCCTAATTTTCTTGAAGATTTTCGCTGAACTTTGCAAGTGTGACGTAGTAAATCACTTAATTCGTCTTTCTCGTTTGTCGTCACACAGTCTTCATTAAAATTAATTTATTTTCACTCGTAATCACTTTGATAAACTTCGAATCTTTGAATAACCTACTTTATGTTTTTACGAAGCATTGTAAGCTTGAAAGTTTCCTTGGATTAAGCTCCCATTTTAACATTACAATAAAATATACATATGCTTATTCGTTTAATTATTTTAATCGGCTGAAAGCATCACTTATTTAATATGCTTAAAGATCGTTTTATGATAATATAATATTATACTTGAAATCTTTGTCTAGTAAAGTATATTAGATATCTTTTTTATTCAACGTAAGACTGGATTTCTCTGCAAAATGGTGCTTTTAGCAAAAAACAAATTCACTTTAGACAATATTTAATTGCAAACATATTGTTATTAGGCAGTTAATTTTTTTTTCTTTATGCTATAACTTTCGTCATACTTAACACTTTTTCAAAGTTTCAAAATATCATAGAACTATGTGTATCAATGCATATCATTTCCATGTAGCTTAATATAAACCTCATTTTTGAGACTTTTTCTTGATGCTGTAAATTAAAAAAAAAAAAACAATTTACATGGAAAATAAAAAAAGTTGCATGAAAATATAATAGTTAATATGTAATAGAAAAACGAAATACAACTCTCATGTTGGAAAAAACAAAATTTAATTGAAAACTTTCCCCCTTCAGGTTTTTCTTTATTACCCCCAAAAAATTCATTTTTACCCCATTGGGTAATTTACCCCGGTTCCCCGACCGCTGATCTTAATGATGTACAAAAGTAAAGTAATTGGCCACTTTTCATAACCACTAGTTTCTTGGGAAATCATTTTAATAAAAAATATAAATATGTGCAGTTTCAGTAAAATCAGGTTTGTTTAAGGATTTTCTTAGAAATTACATAAAAATTTGCAGAATTCTAGAAGTTGAATAAGCAAAGCAAAATATTTGATTTACCATACAAACTTTGGCTTGAAATTAAGCCTATCGATTAAATTAACTAACTCCGAGAAATATTTTAAATATAGCTTAGTAATATAATTTTTCAAAATACTACACACTTATAACAGACGCTATCAAAGCTCGGTTAGAACGAATCTCATTTTTCCTCTACATATTTATCGGTTTCTATCGTTTGACAAATAAATAAACTAAACTTTATTTTATTGATTACAAAATACGACTTTATATCGTTTATATATTGTACATAACAATACTTTCGATAATATATCGAACCGTTTCATTATTTCTGTTTAAAAAAAACTATGAATGTATACGTTATTTTTTTCTTGTGTCTTTTTCATTTATTACATTAAAGAATGACAAAAATTCACGATAATCTTACTACATGTTTTTTACTTTCTGCATATGAAAAACTGTTAAAAAAAATTGGCATGGAATAGCGTGCATATGATTGCACATGCAGTTTGCACTTAGGCAACACCTTCGTTTAATATATATGTATATATGTAAGTATACATGCCGTGTTCGTAATCTCAAGTTTATCTATAATAAATTTCTCTAAGTAGCAGAATAAGCCTCGAACGTACAATGGGCTAAGCTATAAAAAAGAAAATTATCTAAACTTCTTGTTCCATTTGCACTTAAATTAATTTATTCAAGACCTCAACACCATGTCAAACCGTTTAAAATAATTTAATGCAGCATAAAACCTGTTTCATAAATATTTTTATATGTGAAAATTCTTAAGAATTTTTTTTGATTCTGAATCATAAAATAGATCACAGGAATAAAAATCACAAAGTCACGATGATTTTGATGAAATAAAATCTCTACAATTATATACAATGCATTTTTTTCTGGCCGTTCTTTGTATTTGAAATATTTTACAATTTGCATTTTATTTTTTATAATAGCTTCTATTTTATCTTTTCCTGTAAGACTCCGTTAATCTTCTGTTAATCTAAGTGTAAATTTACGTTTTATGTATCTTTTTTCGTTATTGCAGCTCATTAAAAAGGACAAAGGGAAAATTCTCATATAAAAACAAAACTTTAAACTACTGGAAAAATCCACTGCAAGCATTTTTCTTTGGTGATTTAAACATTTGCATAAAACAGTTGCAATAAATCTCTTTCCACTAACTGCAGGTAAAAATGCTTCGTACTAAATGCAGCAAGTATTCAAACAGAACTTTTCATGGGAATAAATCTCGACCGCGTACAGTTGTATTTAAGAGTCATATTGCTTTATATATATTTCTACCGATACTGTATTTCAAAAATATTGTAAACACTTTTGCGTTAATCTTTGAAATAATACATTGTTACACTTCCAACGGAAAGCTGTTTTAATTTTGTTTAACTTTATATAAAATGAATTAATGCAAAATTTTCCAATAAAAATGTTGTCTTTGGATCAATTTCGTTTAATTTTCAGCGTGGTGCTGAAGTCAGATTAATGTCAATGTTTTCAGCCAATCTTCTCGCAGGTGGTGACCAAAGCTTGTATTTGTCTGCTACACAGCTTTTTTCACTCAAAATCATTCACTTAACGAAAAATCGTGCGTTTTGATGGCACATTATTTCCATCCAATTTCGTTTAATTTGCTATTCATCTCAATAATTGACGATTGACCTTGGAAAAATAAAACATCTAATCTTTTGGCTAACTAGGCTCTAGCATGATAAAAATCTCTGTTGGTTCTCAAAGTTCTAATATATGAAAATAAATTTGTTGTACTCAAATGTTAGGGAAGCACCTGGAAGTGATAGTTGAAAGTTTCCTTCGCTTCAACATTGAATACTTTCACTCTCAAAAAAAAATATAATAATATTTCCATAAATTAGCTTTTCTTTAATCATTAGTATACCACCAGTTGTTCTCAATTGTGACCACCATAAGATTTTTCTGCTGATGAATGAATGAAAAAACGTATTTTATAGATTTATTTTTTAAACAATTAATATTTCCAAATTGATTAAAACCATCATTTTTCTTTTAAAAATAAAATTAGGTACGGCCAATCGACATTTAATATATACGGGACCACTGATGTTTATAAAACGGCCACCGTAAAATTTCCCATGAAAACCACTGGTGATAATAGCGTGAATTAAAAACAGTCAGTTCATACATTGCTTAAAACACATAAAATAAATATAAAACTGTCATTCAAGTAGTACGGAACAATTTATTAAACATGATGTTGCAAATACAATACAAAACATGAGACCCATTAATTGCAGCTTTTAACCCCAGGTATATTGTTCGTGCTCGAAGCTAACAACAATAAAGCTTCTAAAAAGCTCCAACAATATTAATTTTCTGTCACCACATTATTTTAATATATTCGTCTTGTTTGTCATTTATCGTGCAAAGAAACCTTATCGCTGTGTGTAATATAGCCATTCATGTTTTACAACGTGGAGTACTTAATTTAGTAAGACTTGAGAATTTCTTTCAATAAATTTCGAATAATGTATTGACCGGAATCATGAAACTTTTTTTATTTTTAAATTTCTCAATGATACTTGTGATAGTTATTTGTATCATTTGAACATTGCTTACTTATTTAGATAAATATATTTATGATTATCATTGTCCATATAGCGGTTACACTTTACGAGTACTTGAGCTTTTTCAAGAGATGTTCTTTGTGTAAGAATCGCACCTCGAATATTATACAAAGTGATAAACTACAAAAGTGCCTTAATTCTATCGAACTTTGAATTCTGTTGCTGCATATATATATCTATATATATAGATATATTATTTCATTCAATTCAATAAATATTTATTTAAATTCTGATGATATTAAGACCTATTTGTATAATAATTCAATAAATAATCTAAATCTAAAGTGATCTTATTTATTAACAACCCTTTTCTAAGACTTAGAAATATATCCGTAAAAAATAAAGGATAATAAATATCTAAAGATAATAATGTATATACGTCTGCAGCTATTATAATAAAATAATTTAAGATTATCAAATAAAAAAAAATATTTCTTTGTATAAAATTTATACGATTATCTACAACTTTTTGCAGCAACAAATTTATTTGAAATTTCTAGTAAAGATTAACACTCAATTTAAAAATCTTTATCAAGAGTTGTATTGTATTTGATAAAAGCTTGTAAAAGTTTGAGCGAGAAATGCTTCTGGCTAAAAATTTCTGTCAACATACAACACGAGGATTAAATGATTTTTCTACCAGTCTTGCTCATTTATTATTTTACATACTAAATGTAAAGCGTTAAAATATTGTTTTGTGTGTATTTGAAGAAATGTAAATATTAAATTCGTTATATAAATTGAAACAATTTTGTCTTTGAGTAACTCCAAAATATCATAAAAACGATTGTTAAAATCATTGCTGATAAATATCATGAAATAACCTATTAAGAAATTTACATCATTTGATGAAAAATATTTTCATATTTTATCAAGACTTGACAAGAAACAATTTCAACTTTTTACTACTTAATTCCGTTTGATGAAATATCCATTTAAAATCACAATTTTCTTTCCATAAATAAATTCTTTTACAAAGTTAATGTTAGTGTTTCTATTTGAAAATATTAAACGAAATTCTTCTATCTCGACTAAATTCGACTGTACAACTTTCCGGTTTTCTTTGATGCACTTTGCTCAGAAATAATCTAGAAGTTCTCTTTCAATATAAAGAGAAAAGAAGGTTAAGCTTCTTTCATCCTAAACTAAAGTGAAGGATGCACTCTCTTAGAGATCCCAGAGCTTAAATCTTTGAAAGCTTTTGAATTCAATCAAGATATACGCAAGATAAAGTTGACGTAGTTTGCTTGTCTTATTCAATAATTGAACCATGCACTTTACCCCTAATGACATTCCAGTGTTGAACTATCGGTAAAATATAGGATAAATGCTTTATTCCAAATAGTTTTGAAAACATGTTTTTATCCTTATACTTATTCGATTTTGCGCTTTGTTATCATCTAAATATAATCACAATTTAAGTGCGCACAGAGAATAGTAGTAAATCAATCCTTTATAAAGGTATTCTAAGTATACTACTTTTAGCTTCACAGAAAAATGAAAACAATATTATTTCTCAATCAAGAGTCAATTTACGCCAAATTCGGAGTGGAAAAAGCGTTATTAAATACGACATTTTTATTGCTTTGAGCTCATAAAAAAACATGATCGTAAAATTTATAATTGAAAAATCTAAGAAATCTAAATGTTTTATGATCATTCAGCACCTAATTTTAACGTATTACGTTAAAACAAAGTAGAATAGTTTAACGTAGTTCTAAGAAAAGGCTTTGAACTCTTTTTAAAAATATACACTGCATTTTACCCTGTAAAAACCGACAGTACTGCATAGGATTTTTTTGTTCAAACTGATTAACGTGAAATTTTATGAAACAAATACAAATAAACTTGAATTTTTAAGCAAGATTTTTTTAACACATGAAACATAAGATTTTATTTGAACAAGCATTTTTAGATTTCATGTATCACCGTATGCTTTGTGAAATATATCTGCATATTATTTATGATATCGACTGAGGGTGTTTGATTGAATTTCAATAACCCGGATCGTTAGTAACAAAGCATGTGGAATCGTACAAAGTTGTAGCAATTCAAATTTGATATCTATATTTTATATATAGTAAAATAAAAACGGAAGAAGTCCATTTTTGTCTTAACAATTAACTAATCGATCAAAATTGTTCGCTCATCAAACATGCATTCAATGCAGTTATGTTACTTTGAATATTTTATTACACTTGGCGGAAATAGTAACTTCCGCTCCAAATAAAATTTGACGGCGAAATGGTGGCCATAAATTCCTGAATATATCAATTTGCATTTGTGGAGGTTCTGAATGCACATTGAAAATTGAAAACCGTAAATTCATAAACTGTTGCAGTAAAATACAACCGAAAATGCACACGTTCCGTTGAAAATCTATTATATTTTTTGAATATGAAATAAATTGAGTTGCCTTTGCTTAAATAATAGTGGCAGAATTCACTGTCAACACTTTAAAAGTCACTTTAACTGGTAATCCGATGTTTTTTATGACAAATAAACAATACACAGTCTATACATGAAAGCTCATTAAAAGTTTTAATACCGGAAGTATTATAAGCTGCTATTAAAACAATACGACAAGACTTGCAATTTTCGCTTATTTTCAACCATTTTTTAATGGTTTCACAAACACTTGTGATCAAAATGACAAATATTTCAAAATAAAAAAAAAATAATGTCATGAATACACGAGCGGGATTACTTGTTAGTCAAAACAAACTATCAGGACTGTTTTTTAATAATGTACACAATGTGGCTTGAATAAATGTAACCAATGTGTAATTTGCTTATGGACTTTTAAAGAAATATTTTACGTACCCCGCGGGCAATTAAACGAAAACATGAAAAAATAGTAGAATAACTGTCACTTCTTTTAACTTCTTCTCCAGTTTAAATCATATATACATGTTTAATTTGATCTGTTTGATACTTCGTACGATTCCACATCTTATACCACTAACGATTTAGATTTCGCCTTTAGGCATCTTTCGGCATTCTATCTCATCAGTGACAAAGCGTGGTATCGTGCTTCCTTCAAAAATTCAAATTTGATGTGGAAATTCCGTCAATCACAATTTTTGTAGAACTTAATTCGTTTGTAATTTGTATCAGTTGATGATTTTTACGATGTGCGAAGCCAGTCGTGATTATAAAATACATTGTGGATGTAGAACTAAAAATTTATTGATTGAATTGGCATTTACTTTGTAGAGATCCATTATAACAAGGTGAAAAAATAGCAATGTTTTGTAGAATTTAAATACATGTGAACTAAAAATTGATTTTTATTCTTTAAAATTAATACATTACTTTACGTGGTTCAACATAGAATTGGTGAACATTGTCCTCATGACTATTGGAGCAAATTATGAATGTGGGTTCTAAAAATCAGGATTATACCTATGAAATGTAATAAAACAATTTTGGAGATGTACGTACATATACGTAAAATAGTTTGTGCATCACTTTGCCATACTTTGCACTACTAAGAATATATTATCTAAAATTGAAGCCATTCGACTTGAATTTTGCATAATACAAATGAAATTTTGGACAAAAGCGGTTCCGGTTGAATAACACGATAATGTATTGAAACGTGCTCTAGATTTAGTGCCATCAAAACTTTAACAACGTGAAAACTTGTGATACTATCTTTGGAATTCTTTTGACAATGTTTCACTTATTACGTTCAAATATAATATTTTAAGCAATACAAACATATTTTTAAAAGGTTTGGTTTATCGCGAGCATCAGTTGGTAAAGGTCCTGACCATAAAATATATTGTGGAAATACTACAAAAAAATTGTTGTTATTATTTTAAATATCATGCTTTTCCACCAAGAAGTGACAGTTTACTCCTGAAAAGTTATATTGACTGGCGGTACTTGATGGAATATCAAAATTAAATTTGAATTGTTGAAACGATGTCAGTTCTGATGCATCTGTACGATAGAATGCCTGAAGATGCCGAAAGGCAAAACCCGGGGAGGTTAATTGAATTCATTAGAATAATTTAATTGGAGGTAAATTGCATTCATTAGAATAATGAAATCATATCAAAGTATTAATTCAATAAGAATTTTACGACGTAAAATAGGAAAAAATTTATCAAATTGACGTATAAATTAATTGCAATTTTAAAATAAAATGACTTTTAGTAAAAAGTTTTTTTTTGTTGCATAACTCTTTGATGAGTATGGGTATACATATCATGTTCTATCTATTGGCATTCTCAGATATCATATGTAATATTATATTATCATTCTAATCTCTTCAAATATGGATGGACTTTTCAATCAGTGATTTTCGTCTTTTTTTGCTATATTTTTCAAATACAAAAACGGTTCATATTATAGAGGCTAAAAAAAACATTTGTGTTAATACTCAGTTCTAAGAAACATTGACTATAAATAAACACGTATTGACAAGCGAAAATAAATTTTTGTGCCGAATGCGAAGGAAAATCTTCTAGATAATTTATTTGCAAGTTGTATTGAATTGTTTGATTTATATGTTTTAGCATGAATTTAAATTTTTTTTAAAAAAAATACCATATCAAATGGTTGATCATGCTTCCGATAAGTGAAATTGGTGTTAATCGCTGATGTATATCTGTAACTAATAGATTAGTTATCATAACTCTAACTTATGACTTCGTTATAACGCTCATTGTTTATACGTTTAAAATTGTTAATCTCGAGTCATTCACTATACATAAATAATATCTAGAACGTTATACTTACGAATTCTTATTCACGGTTCCTGTGAAAAATTGAAAACATTTTATTAGCACGAACACTATATTTTTTTACGATAGCCAGAGAAGCGTGAAGCTTTTTTTTCATACATTCTTATTTCCATATATGAGTTTTTTCGTATCTCAAAGTATCATATTACGTGCGTTCATGTCTCTAAAATCTAATTTAACATTTTACCTAACCTAGATGAAAACGAATGAATCTTTTGTAGAATTCTAACTCTAGAATTAGTGGAAACGTTCATATTTTTGTAACAGATATCTTGGGTAGGCAAAGGAAGAAAATGGAAAAAAATCAGAGCTTTAGAAACGCACGTTACGGCTATAATTTATCGAATCGTTGAAATTGGCCAATTTTTTAAGCATGACAAATTATAAAAGCAATATTTGGTGAATTATATAATAGAATGAATTTTTTAATAAAAAACATATCTATCAGTAAAATTTCCCGCATTATATTTTTTGTTTATCAAGCTTACAAAATTTAACAAAAAATAATATTTATCCATTTTGTTCTAACGATTAAACGTATGACGGGAAATCTTTGAAATTCATTCCCAGCCAACCAACCCTGTTAAAAGCTGCTAGTGAAATAAGCTAACTTCCAGAACTGTTACATCCCCATCTCTATACCTAGACTCCCCTGCAGAAAATATAGTAAACATATTAGCTATCAACACGCCCTTATAGATACATATCAAGCTTTATTTTAAAGTATTTATTCTACAATATTAAACATATATTTTTTATGATAACCTATAAATCATTTTTTAGTTCAATCATTTTTGACACTTACTAAATACTTTTTCTGAATATAACTTTGTTTTTATTCGTACATTATCAGTATACAATACTGATAACATAAGAGTATTAAAATATTTAATATTTTCATATGTTAACGTCATGGCTGATTCAGTCAATTTATATTATCATATCTTTCACCATATTCATCCATTCCTTATAAACAATATATAACACGATCCAATTGTTATTGCCTTAACTGTTCGACGTTTAAAAATGTTTATTATTCATATAATTTATCATCAAAAAGTGTTCTTCGAAATTTAATAATACAAATTATCTTTTTATGATTTTTCTGAAAAATATTGTCAATACATTTTAGTATGTTTTTCTATTTTCACTCAACAAGGAGGCGGTAAGTAAATAGATTACTAAAAATTGTATTTTCCCGAGGAAAAACCATTGCTGGAATTTTCCCAAAATAGACTTGTTTATGCATGAGATCGCTTCAGAAAAAAAAACAAAATTTTGTTTTTATATTGTATAATACTGACAATAATGCACGTTATTTTTTTTTTTTTTTGGTAATCATTCAGTGTAGTAAAAGAAGCTAAACAATACGTTTTGTTCTCATTTACGTTACAAGTGAAAAAATAATGGATTTTTAGAATTTAATTGTTCATCAATTTTTATCAATTATATATCAATAATTGAAGTTTTGAACAAAATATTTTTAGAAGCTTTTAAAACATAACAAGGTGAAAAAATATCAATTTATTTTAACTTAACTTTATCTACATAAATTATAAGATATATACAGTTGATAGCTATTTTGGCGTACGCCCTACCTCATGGAGTAAGTTCTGCCAAGTGAATGCCCATTCAATCAATAATATTTTAAAACATACTTTAACATTTATAAGTTTACTGATATCAGCTATTTCGATTCATTAAACAATTTAAAAATTAGGCTTGCTTTATTTTCTTGGTTAAATGAATGTTATTTTTATGTCAAAAATAATGAGATAGTATTAAATTACATTTTAACAATTCTTAAATATATACCGTAGTTTAAGCATTTCTTATGCTTTTTGTTTCATTATTCCCAGTCATGAAAATTTCATTTAGAATTATTCTTATATATCTTTAACTTGAAAATACATTTAGGTGGGTTGACTAAACATTTTTATATCTCAAAAGTGTGTCAATTGATATATGATTAGCTTGTAATTTTTTAATTAGCAGAATCTATACGATTTGAGCTGTTATTAAAAAAATACTTCCTTAAAACAAAAATAATTCAACAAGAAATATCTGACCACATCTTCACTGAAAGCCTCTCTAAGTACTCATACTACTTATTTTTTTATACTTTTATTTTATTATATTTTTCATATACCTATTTTTTTGTTTTTCCAATCTAATACCAAAGCAATCAATACAATTTATGATCATACCTTTGAGTTTTCAAATTTAAAGAAAGTCACTTTTTCTGTGTAGCATTGATTTTTTCCATGCACGTGTTTTTATAATATATCTTGTTTTACAATTTTTACCTTGAAAGCAACCAACTTCGACTATTATAATTTAGTAGTATAGTTAAATAATATTTGTATTTTTTAAATGTGTTTTCTATTTGAATGTTTCCAATTATTTCTCAATCTAATGTTTTCCATGTGTGTTTTAAAATAATTAGAGCATGACTTTAAAAAAATCTGTTTTTAAATTTACAGTTACTATGCTTTTACTGTATTTTTCTGCAATTTTCTTGTTTATTTTCGATTAAAAACACTAGATTCAACGTTAATTTACTACAATAATTTCTTCGATTGTTTTTTGATTATTTTAAAAAGTATACAGTTCCAAAACGAAACAATAAATTCAGTCAAATATTGTTTACATATTTATAGATGGAATGAACAACAATATAAATTAAAATTGAACAGCTCTTTTATTTTATTTCTTTTTCATTGGTTTTATAATAGGAAATGTAATTACATACCAATATTTTAATAGATATAAAAAGGTACTTGTCGACATCAAAATAAATAGTTGACTAAGGTTTGGCCCGCTGTAGAATTTTATAATTTTCGATATTGACTGAAGGTGCTTGATGGAATTTCAAAACCAATTTGAAATTTGACTTCATTAATTCTTGTGTTACTACGAGCGGCATTTGTTATTCAACACCTCAATCTCTCTTTTTAGAATGATTGATTACCATTTGTAACGACCTCAATTATAATATTTGCATCAACATTCCCTTACAAAATACCATAGAATATTAAACCAGAAAAGTGCGAAAACATGAGAAGTTTTAGTTAAAACTAAATGTAAGATATTTATTATTTATTATTCATTATTCGTTTTTACCTTATAATAAGGAGATTTTAGTTTTTTTTTCTTTTAGACGAATATTTAAAGGAATAGAAGATAACCTTGTTGATTTAAATATTTTATTTAAATAACATGACAAAATCTTAATCATTTAGGATAAATTAATTTGAATTAAAAACTGCTTCCCCCGTATATTAAAAAATTGATAAAAGAAACGGTTAACACTCAACCAGTAATTCTAGTTTATTATTCCACCGATATTTTACCGTTCTAACAATACCTTTGTCCGCTTATTTCTAGACTTTACGACGTCTTTGCATTTCTATTTAATGGCTTGCGGTTTCCATTTATACCATTGCTTTTGGTCGTTATATTGACATTAAATTTAACTGTTTATAAATCTTAGTTTTATTTTCCACCGCATGTTTATATAAAGAGCTGAGAGCTTTGGTTTTTTTAGTCAATTATTCATATTATACGTCAAGTGCAGTACGCATTAGCGTTAGATTTAATTAACTGTACGCAACGGTAGATAGTAGGCATAACGTTGAATATTTAAAAGTATTATTTATCAAATATCTACAGTACACCAGCGGCCCGTGAATAATATTTCACAGCCCGAACGGCTATCACAGTTACTTAATTGGGGCCACGATCATCCAACTTATTTCAAATACAGAGTTCTAATATTTTTATTGTAATATAAACTTAACTCTTTAAATAATAATGTTTATTTAATTATTGTTAGTATGTATATCATTGATTAGTGATCGTTGCTCTGAAAGATTCATTGTGAAGAGTCTTTCAATAGGGACGCTAAAAATTTGTGTATATGCAAATAAAATTAATTTGAAATCACATTTTATGACATTATTTGTGAAATTTAATATAACGTCGTTAAAATGTTTACCGTGGCTTCACTTATTGATGACACGTATTCGGAAGGTTCAATTATCAAATACTTTGTAGCATATATATGGCAAAGTGTTTTGGATGGACTTTGTTATGTTGATTTTGAAAGCGTCAATTCTTTGCAGTTTATTTGCAAGACTTGCAATTTAAGATACACCCAAAGCAATAAGTCTAAAGGCGTAAAATTGCACGAATGCATTGATCTCGATGGCTAAGTACACACCTTCATATCGCTCGTGCGTCTAAATTTGATAATCTGTACAAAATGTTCAACACTTTTTCTCCACCTTTTATTATTATTTGCCTTACTCTATCAAATAATTAACAATACGTTTCACATGTGACACTTTAACAATATGACTGCTAAGCCATACAAATTTTGAGCTTTTTTATTAAAAAATTCATCAGAATGTTAATAACTTTTCCCTTCTGAGCCGCATTAAGGATATTTAAAAAATCTTTTTATTTCTAGTATTTTTTGTGTTCAACAAACGTTTGTTAATTATCAGATCAAAGCAGACTATTTATCAACACAAAATTAGCAAATGTCAAAACTATGAACAATTGTGTATTTTTAAATGTGCCAAACATATGCTTACTCTAAAATTTACTTTATTATTACACGGTGAACAAATGGCAATTTATTTAAGTTATGCAAAAAAAAATATGTGTATTGTGGACAGCGATTCACTTTAAAAAAATATTGTTCACTATAAAATTGTAAGTTTTTACTATTGAAATAATAAAGTAAAATATTTATCATGTGATAATGCTGAAATTAAAAATGGCTCGAAAATTCACAACTCTTTGTCAATGCTACAACATTCTATATGAAACGGATGAGTCTGAAAATGATAAATTTTGCGAGGAAAACATAAAAGATAACAAACCGTCGAGAGAATAATAAAGATAAAAATGTCTGACATTTACTACAACACTCCATCCCCGTTAGCAACCCTTCAATTTAACCCCCTACTATCGTCAACGACCTCATTAAGAAACTTGTTTTAATTTACATAAATTATAAAAATCTCTATATAAATACAGAACTTTTATCTAGTTCAAGAGATACATCTAGAATTAGACGGAGAGATTCTGTAAAAATATACGGTTTTCTCAGTGTCATTTTTGTTTTTTGCAAATGTTTATCATCATCAGTATTTTTATGTCATTTAGAGCTGACTGATCAAATTTCAGTTTTAAAATTAATTTAAAGTGATATTTTTTCGTTCATCTTTATTTTAATGTTAATTTTTAATTCAAAGAAGTGCTGTTTTTATATTAGTTAGGCATTATTTAATTAAATTTTGATTACAAAACGGTGAAAAAATAGCAATGTATTTTTGTTCTACTATTTTTTTTATAAGATAGCTATTTCAGCTCACGCCATCGTCGGAACTAAACTAGGTGTTTTAATTGTTGAAATTTTGTACGATTCAACATGTTTAGACACTAACTAAAGGTTTCTCCTTTTTGGAATCTTCAGCAGCAGAATTGACATAAAATAAACAATTTACGTCCGTTATAACAATACGAATTAATTATAAAGGAAAAACAGAGACCCTCAAGTTAGGATCCAACTATAAATTTGAATTTAAATTCAAAGATATTGATTTATTTATAACACTGAATTGATTATAATGAGTTTTGTTAACAATGAAAACCATTAATGAGTCTTTAATGAAAGGATCTTCAAACAAAGCTTCGTATACCATTAGTCGATATCATAAAGTAAGAGTATTTATTTTGTTCAATTTAAAAACGATAACTATTATATCAGTGGCTAGGAAACGGGTACAGGTCACGTAAGTGACTTTCAATGATTTGTCGTAATTTTTAACCATTCTGAACAAGGTATGTTCCCAAAAACTAAAGTCAAATATTCAAAATTAATTTTTATTACAAATATTATATATTGCACATTCGGAATATATATAATTCTTTATACAATAGTAAGGTCTACATTATCAGCGGTTCCATTTTCAAATATTTTAATAAAAAGCTACCCAACAATTGAAAATCTTGACACAAAAACATCAAACGTCATTTTTTTCCATTTGAATCTTAATGCATTTCTCGGATAACTTTCAATGGTTTAATACAACTACGTAAAATATATTAATTCATCAAATTGTTACTCACAAATATTCAACGTTTTAATGAAAATAACAAGTGTTTTTTCCAGTCATGATATAATGTTTTATACTCTTCAAAAAAAAATATATCCTGTTATTAATTGTTTTTATATCAAGATATTTTATTGATTATTTGTATTACTCGACACATATTTCATGAAGATACTACACATGGCAGAAACTTGATTATTACTTCAAAGCGAAGTGTTATTTTCACACGGTTATATCGAAGACAATCTCCATTTACTTTTTAGTTCAAGGGACTGGCCCACTCGTAAATTAATACTATCTGTATGCAACGGAAACCTAACACGAAAGCTCTACATATTGTCTTGCGCTAATTATAATATTGAATGCAATGTTGTGCACAAGAGAGCTTGTAGTTCGAACAAAGTCAAAGCGTCAACTTGCAAGCTTCGAGCATAATGTAAAAGCCAGACTCAATTATTAACTGCGCTTGTCGATAAGTAAATTAAATACTCACATGTGCAACGGTGCCATTTTACGTACTGCCTACTGCAGTCATTGCAAACATTTTTGCCACAATTTCAAGTATCAATGTATTTCACGTAAACTTAAATTAATGAGGGTTTATATTAAAATTGAAATAATAACAAATTCAAGAGTAACGTATTAACTTTTAAAATAGTTTTAAATATAATAAAAATTAATTTATTTATTATTTCACTAGATGTGTTACATAACCTTACACAGTTTATGGAACATAAAATAGTAAAGTTCAACACTTAATACCACATATTTTCATAATTTAATACAATAAATGTGAGACCCTATCATCTGATACAATATAAATTAAAACAATGCGATCTATACCAAATTTTTAGTTGGTAATTACCAGGATTAAGTACCAAATATTTCAATACCTGAGGAATTTTTTGCACGTAATCATTATATCAATTAAGAATGTAAGGACCTCGTGCATTAATTTTCTTCTTATTATTACTGAAAAATAAAAATTCACTGTTTGTTATGAATTACTTATTTCCAAGAATAATTTATGGCTAAACTTTAAAATCAAATTAAAAAAAGGTATATAGTTGATAGCTATTTTGGCTTACTCTCTCATCAGAACTATTGGCGAGGGTGTAGGTCGAAATATCTATCAATTGTATACCTTATTAATTTTGTAGAGCTAAAATACATTACTATTTTTTCATCGTGTTTTATAAATTTCGTCAATCAGTGATTTTAAAACGTAGTAAATAAATAACAAAAAATACTGAGCTTATATATAGTTGCTATTATCGAATATAATTTCTTTGTGATATTAACAATTCTTTTATATGTTTTCCTCCTAAAATCAACTCAATTTTATCTACAATCTGAATTTTACCTAAAGAAAAAATGGTACGCATCGCTGACAAATTTGCTAGAATTGTAATGTAATTTTATAGATGTCGTGATTTGTAAAAATTAAAACGCTTGAAAATTCAATTGTGTGACTGGAATTTTATGAATTTTTGCCCTAGAACACGTCAATCCGCATGCTTTTGAAAATTAGAAGGATACAGAAAATAACTGTTCATTCTCTGCAAAAAAATAGTTGAAAGATGATGAAATAATGAAAATATTATTATAACGAAAAACAGTAGAAATAGCTATGCGTGATTAATTTATTAAAATTCAGGATATCTTTTTATCTGTATAAAATTTTCATTAAAAAAATAAGGTTTGAAATACTGCATTTTTATATAACATATATAATGATATATTATAGTAATACTATTGAAAAAACAAAAAAAACAACACGTCAAAATAATAGAATAGAATTCACTGGACGCCATTTTGTTGTTATAAAAGCAGGTATGGCTACATGGAAAAACAATATTACGAAAATTGTTTGGCCATAAATATAATAAATTGCAGCAGTACTGATATATATATATTATGCTTGTCTATGACTTCTATTTACAATTTTAATGTGAATGAGACACTAGCTAATAAAGGAGCATCATACATCAACTTAAAATATATAATTTTTTTTTTTTTCGTTTTTGTCATATAGGCTAACTTAGCACTTCATAATGTTATATATTTTTTCGAATATTTTTTTCTTCACTAACTCGAGATGTTCATCTGTGATGCTATTGAATTTGAAGTTTTTCCCAATATCCACTACAATCGGAATTTATTTGAAGTAGCATCTCTCTAGTGATACAAAACCTTGCCACTTATAACTTAGAAATTCTTACCATCTATACAAAATGCCGTTTCTGAACACTCACTTCTCGTTGCCAGTATAGATTTTACGTTCTTCTTCTTTATACCCTCGAAATGAGAGCATTGCTTTGAAATACGATTCGGTCATGATTAACGTATTTTTGCTTTAAATACATTTTTATACTTAAACGATGATATTTTTAAAGTACGATTTATAGATGGAGTGTGATATAATTAGACGAATTGTGACGAAAATGATAAAAGTGACGTTAGTATTTCAGCAAATAATAATTCTGTTTTAAGATATTTACTGTCACTTCTTGATGGAAATACATAATAAAAACTTTTAGTACTATTTTGACAAATCAGTACTTTTTCTGTAGTATATATTATGATCAGGACATGTTTGGCTCATCGTTAACATTATCAACTAATGAATGCTCGCAATAAGTTGAAACTGGTCGTAATCATAAAGTATGTTGTGGAAATATTGTAGTACACAAAAAATGTTTTTATCCTTTAAAAGTATAATATATAACTATCTGAAACACAATATTCTATGATTAGAAATTCAAAACTAATAGATAAATTCAAAACGATTATTTAGCGCTGGAGAAAGCTTTTGTCAAAATAAATAATTTAAGTACTTACTTTCCGAGAAATCATTTTTTTTTTGCAGCGTTACTATAAACCGTATTTTTACCTGGCGATTAACAACACAATTTTAATATAGATTCAAAAGTATTTTAATATACACACAACAATAAGCATATTGTTTTTTTTCTACAAAATTTTACAATCAAATATGGAAAATTAAATAGTCGAACTAGTATTATAACGTGACACAATTAATTAATCCAATATTCAAATTATTTTGTTAAGTAAAGTTATTTAAGCCTCACGTTCAATCATTGTGAGTATTAATTGAGGTATCTGTTACATTACGAGTGTAGCTGATATTTGACAGTCTTCAATCGTACATAATTTGATATGAATTTTAGAACTATCGTATTACAAAGCTATATATTCGAAATCAATCAAATTTCAAACCTATATTATTTCAGTCGCTCTGTTTTAGAACAGAAGGTTGATTCGTATACAAACCTGTTATTAAAGCTATCGTTCTTATCTTCTACGTCACGTTTTCATGCTTATGTATATTTATTGAAAGTAATCAAAAGATTAAAATTATTCTTAACTTTGTATAAAAATTCATTAAACATGTTTTTTGTAGATTTATTGTATGTTGTACATTCTATACATTAATAATATTAACTCAATGAAATAATATCAATGTATTGTAGTAATACAAAATTTATTAGGTGTATGCAATAATCGTTAGGTTTTTCGGTTTACACCTTCATCAGAACTATGTTTAAAGGTATATTTACCAATCTATATATTGGGTTGGCTAAGTAATTCCGGATTTTAATAGATGGCTCCAATTGAATTTTTAAGTTTGCGACGTAGTCCAAATGTAAACACATTTTGTTATTGGATAGTTGACAATTCAGCTGTCAATCAGTAATTAAAGGTTTTTGGTCGGTTGCGTAGTTTTCGTTTGGCGTTCGTTGAAAAATGGAAAATCAAAAGGAACATTTTCGTCATATTTTGCTTTTTTATTTCCGCGAAGAGAAAAACGCATCGCAAGCTCACAAAAAGTTATGTGCAGTTTATGTTGACGAAAATGGGTTGTTTACAACAATATCATGCGGAAAAGATCGTGGAGCAGGCCAGTTAAACCAGCTCAAACAACATCAAAAGCTGATATTCATCAAAAGAAGGTTTTGTTATCAGTTTGGTGGGATTATAAAGGAATTGTCTACTTTGAACTCTTACCACCCAACCAAACGATCAATTCTGATGTCTACATTGAACAACTAACGAAATTAAACAATGCACTTGAAGAAAAGCGGCCCGAATTGACAAATCGAAAAGGTGTTATATTCCATCATGACAATGCACACACATCTTTGGCCACTCGACAAAAATTATTGGAGCTTGGTTAGGATGTTTTGCCACATCCACCATATATTCCTGACCTTGCACCATCTGATTACTTTTTGTTTCGATCTTTACAAAACTCCTTGAATGGTAAAAAGTTCAATAATGATGATGATGTCAAATCGTACTTGATTCAGTTTTTTGCTAATAAAAACCAGAAGTTTTATGAACATGGGAGATGCTTCCTGAATGATGGCAAAAGGTCATTGATCAAAATGGGCAAAACATTACAGAATAAAGTTATTTAGTTCCATGAAAAAATTATCTTTGATTTTCAAAAAAAATCCTTTTAATTTTAAATTACTTAGTTGCCAGCCTGTTATTTATAATTGTGTAAAAAAGGTACACAATTTATCTTCTCTTCTGTTTTAACACCCTAGCTTCATATAGTGTTAATATAGCCTAAAATGAGGCACTTTGATTTTATGCATAAAATTAAAACACTTTTTTAACACAGTATATTTTATGATCAGTAACGGTTTTGCTCATTGCGAGCATTATCAACTGAAACTGATTAGCTAACAACACTCGCGATGAACGAAATCAGGACCAGTTGCGCTCATGCATTAATAAAAATATATTATCGAAAATTGAAACCATTATATTCGAATTTTGCATAATACAATTGAAATTTTGGACAAAATCTCTTTCAGCTTAATAAAATAATAATGTAGTAAAACGTGCTTTAGATTGAATGCCATCAAAACTTTTTTTACTTCAAAAGATAGTATCTTTGAAACTCTTTTGATATTGTTACACTTATCACATTTAAATATATTATTGTATATTAATAATAAAAACACCCTTTTAGCACTGTTACCACATTTTATGATCAGGATCGGTTTCGCTCATTATCAGCATCAAGTTGATAAAGGCCTTCAGCGGGGCTTTTTATTAAATAAATTTATATTCAAATATCATTTAAATGACATTTAAAGCAGCTTTAACTATGCCACGAATCGCACAAAAAAATGTTGTAAAAATGGCGGAACGCCGTTTCACTGCCGAAAAACCCTGTTCGTAATTATAAAATTTATTATTGAAATAGAATAAAAAAATGTTTTTATTATTTATATTACCATTTTATCACCAAAAAGTGGAAGTTAACACCTTAAAAGTCGTCTTTCCACTGTAACAATTAATTATTCCAGAGTAAAACATAAATTTCTTTATGCTATTTCGAATTCTTAATATCAAGTTATTTACCAAAAAGCACTAAAGCGCATATCTGTCTTGATAAACAAATTCTTTCTTTGTGTTGTAGAAAATTAATTTAAATTATTTCTCTCTCATTAATTTGATACAAACAATAAAATTTGGATTCATTTCACGTTTGTTGGATTTATCTATTTTATATTCGCTCGACGTAATTTCACAAATTGCATTCTTAGGCTCATTTATTGTGGAAAAAGAATTGCCAAATATTCATACCGAAATATAATTGTTTTACTTATTACGATTTGATCTCACGAAACTAATCGTTAAAAGTGAATTTATCACACTGACGCTACTCGACATTATGTCAAAATTATACATTTGTGTAAATGTTCCATTTTCAAAAAGCAAGGTCTGAGAATCTACGAAGTTTTTTGTTTTTTACAATATAATTCAACGATTGTTTTACGAGTCAAAGTCAAATCATTTCTTATTACTCTATACAATACGAAATACAACTATCGTATTTAATCAATATTTGAAGCTTTTGTTTTAATTAACGAATAAGTTATATTAGATTAGTATGATTGAATATTTTTCCAAATTTAATTTTCTTAGAAAACCATCGTAATGGTTTACATTATTTACCTACAACTTTCAAAAAACTTAATACATAATAAATACATCAAAAAAAAAATAATATTTGCAATAAATTGAATTCTTTAAATGATACCACGGTCTATAGTAGTTTATACATATTAACGATTATGTGAAGCGATATAATCAATTAGGACGATTCAAATTGATATCATATAAACGCGTTTATATATAATGAAAATTTTTGAATATGAATGGATTAATTTTTTCTCAATAGAAATGACAATAATCCAGTAATGTTTTTTTATTTGTTGAGAGGTACACACTAAAGCAGTGATGCTCAACCTGCGGCCCAAAACAATCATCATCACCAAATACCTTTTCTAAAATCCACTATTGTTTTCAAGTTAGATTGCAATTAGTCAGTCAGCAAGACGTTGACTTATTTAACGAATCTCGTGGGCTCTACTCTAAGACAAACATTTTTTTTAAATAATTTACGAGAGCGTTATTGCTTAGTATTTATAGTACCTTCCCTCTCTTTCGTTCCTAAAATTACGCGGCGTAGCGAGAGCGATTAGCTAACTTTCTTTAACAACAACAATCAAGCTGTTAAATAACAATCAGTTTCTTTAAAAAAACTTCTGTTGAGATACCCCTATCAGAATATCAGATACTCCACATTCAGAGCGGATATGAGTTAAAAGTATATATTGTAGTTTTTTTATATGTTTATGGTAATACTAAAATATTTCTGGTAATACTAATAATATGTTGCGGTACATAGAAATTATAAAAAATGGTATCTAGACCAAAGCAAGAAAAGTTGGGTAAGCCTGCTCTAAAGCCATTATGCACAACTCGTACCAGGGAAAACAAGACGTTTTATCTTACAATCATGCAATGTGTTACATTGAAAACGGAAAAATTATTAAAACAATACGCTTAACAATATAATCCAAACGTAATAGTTGTAAAGCTGGCAACATTTTATCACAGCCGACGTTTAAAAAAAAATTTAAATATCTTTTTAATGTTCTGGTTTTGCGGATAGTTTCTAAACCAGTTTTTAACTTTTCGTAGGAAACCGTTTCAGTTTTCCGGTGAATTTCTAAAATCTTTTTGCTAGCCAAAGATTACGGGTCACGGAACTTTAATGTTTACACTGAAATAAACAGAGCCCGCAAAATAAAGCAAAATTTTCTTTCCTATATCTTTATGTTGATATATTATAATGAGAAAAATTCTTGAACTAATACGAAAACGAAAAATACCAACGATTTTTTACAAGTTGTTCATGTTGTCTGTGACGATTTGGATATAACAAAAAAAAATATTTAAAAATTTCTAAGACTTAGAACAGGTGACTCACCTTCATCAAATTCATTTCTTTTCGAGTTTCAACATTTTTTACTATTATTAATTTTTAATTCTAAGTATTGAATGATTATATATACCTACTGTTTTTGTTTAATTTTGAAACATTTGATAAAAAAAGGAGTATTCTTTCTTCAATTTTTATTTTTAAATCAAAATAGAAATTCACTTCTCATCGTAGTAATTAATAAACTAGTAATATATTTTTTTTTGAAGACACTATAATATATGTAGACTAATTAAAGTAATCAATTTTAGTTTTATAAGAAAAAGTTATTAACTTTATAAGAAATCAAACTTCTATAAAGAATTAGGAAAACTTATCTCATATAATATATTATAAACAAAGCTGAATCAACAAAACCTGCCTTTCGCTTTTTTACGATTACATTGTAGAATTTTGTTTTATTTTTTTTAATTGTTTGTGCGATACACATCTTACGATGGCGTGTCAAAATACTTTAATATATCTTATTTTCAATTTAAAACATCAAACATTTTTTATTTACAATATCGACAGAAATAACTTTTTACTGAAATTTACAGTGTCGAAATTAAATGAAATTTGAATTGTTAAATCTTTGTACGATTCCACATGTTTTGTCACTAACGTCCCAGGTTTCGCCTTTCGGCATCTTCAGGCATTCTGTCACACGGATTTGTTTTTATTATTAATAATATTTATATAACCATGGGTTATGTATTCAAAAAAAAAACAATTAATTATAATACATGTTGTTAATATTTTTTTATTGGATTCTGACATATTCAACCGTCAAATCATTTATACGCCCAAAGCCGATGAAAGCTTTTATTAAAATATGCGCTCAGGCACTCCATCATCGTGAAACAGTGACAAAATATGTGGAATCGTACAAAGTTTTAACAATTCAAATTTGATACTGAAATTCCATCATACCTTCAGTAGATATCATAAATTAAGTCAAAATTAAATAGTTGGGACTTTGTAAATTTCCACACGTTTTATCACTCACGACCCGGGTTTTGCCTTTCGCTGTCATTTATATTGCATCCATGTTACCCATTAAATTCTCGAAGATTCCGGAAACCGAAACCCAGGTCGCGAAAGACAAAAATGTGAAAATAAGTAAAATTTCAGTTGTTCAAACAATTTTAAATTTAGTGTGAAATGCAAAATGCCATACATGTAAAGTTTTAATTACAAATACCTTTTTTCTTTCATCATTTGTATACAGATATTTAACTATGATATAATTATCGATTACGCTTCCAGTGAACTTTAATTTTACAAAGTTTTTGTACACGAGAACATGATTATGCTTTTATATTTTTAACGATGATTTCTAACTGATTACCTTTAGCTATATTGAAAAACAGCTCATATGTGAAAGCTTTGTCAATAATAGCTTTAAAAATTTGTTATATTTTTGTGTGACCTATTGGAAAACTTAATCTGCTTTAAAAGCATTATTGTGTTCATCCAAATTTACTTTGCCATAGTAATAACAATAAGCGTTTGAAAAAATTGCAAACAAGCTTTCATTTTAATTTGCTTATATCATAAACTTTTTAAGATATATGAAATCGTTGTGTTGCTTTGTTGATTAAATGCATTAGGAAACTTTGTGCAGTCTTGCTTATTCTAATGTGCATTAAGATAATTATTTGCAGTTTTTATATTGTATTATTATACAATATAAAAACCTCGATTATCCCGACTAATAGGAGATGAAGATAGTCCAGATAAAGTCAATCCGTAGAATCGAAAAAATATATAATTGATAGGAAAGGAAAAGTGTGTTGAGTATTAATCATTTTTACTTCTTTAGATTATTGAATAGCTATTATTTAAATTATTTTTCGAAAATTTCAATTATCGATTTCTGGTTGAAGCTAGCTTTTCTTATTGATGCTGCCAAATCGCGAATACTTTCAAGACATATAAGTAGTCCTGAATTGCACACTTCTTGACTCTCAAACCACTTTATGGCGACATCTAAAAACTGAAGGCCAATGTCTCCCCACTTCTCCGTCTTCTTGATCTTGTTCATCCGATTGTTTGTTTGATTATTTTCTCATCAAAGACAAATATTTAAATCGCGATCATTTTTTTATGACAGAAATTTTTAACGCATATCGAATTTGGACGATTACTGACCAATATTTTACACAGCACTTTTTGGAACAATTACATAAAAAACAAATGCAATGATCAAAATGTTATGATCGTATTCCATCACGTTCATAAACAGTGGACGCAATTCGTCACGTGCATATTAGCAAATTCGTGGGATTTTTGTTTATTTTCACCAATCTGGATAATCGAGTTTCGGATAGTAGAGGTTCTATTGTATCTAACATTCAGTCAAGAGATCTTTCTAACAGCTCGGTGATCAGATTAAATTATTAATATTTTTCTAAATATTAAGTTATTTTCGAAAATTCTTTCAACCTATTCGTAATACAGTACAAATTATTTGAGTCTTCTAGCGAAATAATACGTGAATATTAAGAATTTAAATACAATATTTTCAACGCATTTCTTGAATACAAATATAAATTGTAGGTTTTTTCTTATAATGGAAAGATACATTATTTTATTTTATTCCACAATTTCATTAAAAAATTCATCTCCGGCATAATAAGGTAACGATTTAAGATCTTAAAACTTTTTTGAAAACTTTATTCTATTCATCTGTAGATATAAACATGTTTTTCGTTAAAATTTCTGCTGACCTCATTGCTGCGAATTGAACCGTATATTTCGAAAACGTTGTGAGTCACATTTTCGTAATTGTTCAGGAGAGTGAAAAATATCTTTCCTGTAAAATTTCATAACGAATTTTTTCATCTAACATATATTTATTATTGTAATAACTCGTGTATTAAAACGAAAAAAACATTCTTTAATTATGATTATATATTTTGATTAATTCCTCGTGTTATCTTGGAGACTCATATCGTAATAAATGCATTTTATCAATGCTCTAAAATACTTTAATAACATACGTTAATCGGAGATTTTCGTAATTCATTTGTGTATTTAGTTATTCCGAATATTTTTAAAACTTAATTCATATCTGAAAAAAAATACTTGTAACGATTACCTAATACACGAGTCATTTACTGATATAGAAAACGGTTTAACTTCTTAATAGTAATAACATTTAACTTCGGCCTGCATATTAATATTTTTTTCATTCTTACAGTTTCAGCTCTGTTCGATGCTTTATCAAACGTTTTTGTTACCAAGAGTAAAAATCGGATATTAATAGATAAAGGGTACGTTTTCCAACGTTCTATATCAAATTATTTTAATTTTGTTGATAGTATTTACAAATCACAGAAACGATATTTAGTTTTCAAACATTAAACTAAAACTGCTCAAAGCCATCTGTTCCGTGCTTCAGAGGCTCATTAATGTAATAGGAAATGATTTATAATCTAATTTGTATGCCTTCATCGATAGCTATCTCTCAAGCTTTAAGCTCTTAAATTCAGCTTTTACTTCCTGAAAGTGTATTAAGCTACAAAGCCCTACACCGGATCAACCTTAAAACATTCAGTTTCTAATCAACCGGTAGTGCTGAATGGATAAATATATTAATAGGACTGTCAGTGTTGTACAAAATACGCCAAAATTGTGTTACTGTGATAAGACTCTGTCAAACTTCTATATTTTTTTTTTGCATAAAAAGCACAAGTAATTTCAAATGTGTCAAGTTTGACAGGAAATTTATAATATCAAAAGATACACAGTTAAAAATACAGAAATGATTATCAAGACTCAATTTAAGCTTATCAAAGAAAAACGTTACTTGAGATCTCTTATAAATATTTTTTAGGTATTGATTTTCTTGTTATCGTATGCTTTATTAAGTTTTATATCTCAATTAACAAAATTTTCCGTTTCTATTAATTCATTATTCCAGCCGTCTCGATCTTTCTATGGGTTTTTCGTTATATTGTAAGTTTTTATTTATTTTTTTTTATTCACGCGTAAAATAATTTTAAACATAAGTTTTCTCTGTTTTTATACACCACGAGAAAACCATTGGTAGGCGTATCTTGAAAATCATGCATTGACTGAATCTGAAATACATTTCAAGTCATTTTTGATAATTATTCGGTTTAATAAAAGTTTTTTTTAGTATTATTTATATTTTCAATTGCTTTTGTGCTTATCTCATGTTAATTTCAATGTAATTTTTGAAATATGCTTTTACAAAATTGCTTTTGAAATAGTTGATTTTTCAATTAGGTTAATTCATTTTTTCTCATTCGAATTACTTCTACTCTTTTTCTTATACGATCTTCTTATAATCAGAAGTTTTTATTGCGACAAATCAATTTTCAAATAATGATTGACAATAAATTGCCCGATTTGTCGAAAAATTACGTAATATTTAAAAGAAATGGAGATATGCTGCAAAGTAATTCAAGTAATCTTTTACTGTGTTAATATTTTTGAATTTCATTTATAAGTGGCGAACAGATCCGGTTGACTTTATATAAATTTATTTAAATGCTCAATCTTTATTTTAATAAATATAACCTTACTTATTATTAATTTTAATTAAACATATCAAAGTTTATTACCACAAAAGTGTTGAAAAAGTTTTCTGTATTTATCGGTGATTATTTCACATACTACATCGTATCAAATATTTTTATATCAATTTTTTTCTGTTTCACGCTATTTTTGTTTCTTTATATAAAATCGAGTTTTTAACCAATTTTAAAATCTTACAGCATCTTTCTTTGTCTAATAATGAACTTAAATCTTGTTTGTATGCAACAATGCAAAATCTTTTTTTCTGCATACTATTGTAGCACATTCTTATGAAAATGTCTAACTATACAATGCTTTCTTCTAATCAGCAAAATAATCTAAAAAAACGCTTTATTCATTTTCATTGTGAGATCTATTCATCAAAAGAAATCGACTGTACCTTATTTTAAAAATACTGTTAATTATAACTTTCAACGACTTTCCGATCTGAATAATGCAGTAATCAATAATTTTGCGGCTTTTTATGCGCCAAAATAAGTTTTTACAAGTATATTTGTGTACGTCTATTTTAATGTGCTGTCACTTCTTGGTGGAAAACTATTACATTAAAAAAATAAAACATAATTTTTGTACTTTTTCAAAAGATATATATTTTTGAGATCAGGACCGGTTAAATTAATATAAAGCTATTAAAATGTTATTTGTTGACTATTTAACTTAATTTTTGCATATATTGTACAAAAATACTAAAAATTTACTTTATATTTGTTTGTAAAGTTCTTTCATCAATTGCAATTACACCTGATTGATTATCTTATGGTCTGGTGACATTACATTATTAACTGACATTATATAAAAAAAAAACGTTTTAATTTTTTCATTTGATAATGCTCAACGATGAGAAAAACCGGTTTTGATCTTAGCATAATTATTACGAATTTATTATATTTTTTTTTTCCAAAAAAGTACATTAACATAATAATTTGTATACAAAATTCTGAACGATTTCTTTGCATTATCTTTCTTTTTCAATGATGATGAAGTTTTTTAAAAAATATGTGATTTAATATCATAATTTTTTAAGTGAAAATTCGCATTATGTAAATCCTGTTACCCGCCTATTAGTTATACGAAATAATGTTCAGATTCCGCAGTCGCGGAAAATTGATTATTCTGTTGTAGCTTGAAGAGAGAAACCTCTTCAGGTCGAAAATCCTCGGCACCCTTTGACCTTGCCAACCACCCAAGCGATCCCTACTAACATTAACAAAACTGTATTTGCGGAGTGAAGGACGGGTGCGGCCTGCTGGACAGGTGTTTCCAGTACCCGAGGAGGGAGGCCCGCGACTGCGGCTGCCAATTCGCGCTTTTGCATCGCGCCGACGCGGACTGCGGTAGCTAGCCGGCGGGCCGCGGCGCCGACCGCCGCCGACTCGCCGACACCGAAACGTCCGGCGAGTGCTGCGACGCCATTTGCAACGAGTGCAATGACATGACGTGCGCGACGAGATGCTGCGGCGACTGCCAGCACCGGCTCCTCTCATCCGGGGGACAAGTAAGGGCGACACCAAACAAAAACACCAAGGCACCCCAGCACTGATTTCATTCACACAGGAATCGCAAGCCGCTGCGGCTCACTTGTGCCTGCCAATCAATAAATCTGCATATATTATATTATTAAAAAGCGCACACAAAACGCGAGCAATGACATCCGGTTACCATAGACAATAATTTTCTACGCTATGCTATTCTTCGCTTCACATTTTAAAAAAATTGTCAGATTTGAGGAGTGAGCTATTTTTACCAAATATTTTTTTTACATTATATTTTTATTATATCTATTGTACCATTATACCACATAAACTTTTGATACTGTGATAGCAATCGATTATAACTATCTTTTTTCTTTCATATATATTAAATCGATAAAAATGCAGCAGTAAAAAATTTATGACAAATATTTTTAGTATCAATATCCCATACTTATTAATAACACGGTGAAAAAAATAGCAATGTATTTAGTTCTACAATTTTTTTTTTTTTGGAGATATAGTTGATAACTATTTCAGCTCACGCCATCATCACAACTATATTTAAACATAGATATGGTTATCTATATATAGCTGTGTAGAAAAGGTACACAATATATGTTCTCTTCTGTATTAACATCTGCTAGCAAAAAAACTAATTCAAAATAAACTAAACTAAACAGGCAGCACTTTCAATAAGCTTAAATACTGGCCGGAGATGATTTATTACAGAATTGCATTAGCCTTTCGCAATGGTTTGAGGAGCGGCGACAGACTTACATTTGTTTGTTCGTTTACCAATTCGCGTGACAATTGATATCTGTTGATTTCCAACTGTTCCAAAACCGTCATCTTGCGACCTTTATTACAAAGATTACATCACACGTAGGCGCTCAGTTAAGATTTATAGTATGCGACTCTTTTATAAAGTCTATTTCTATTAAAATCTTAATAAGATATTTCTAATAATTAATGACAGATATGTTTAGTATCAATATCTCATAGATATTCATAATTCAACAAAAAAAGTTAAAAAGCAATTTCTTGAAGACAATACAGGGTGAACAGTGCGATACTACCCTTCAAAGAGCCTACCATTTCCATAAACAATACAATATTTATTTATTTGATAAAAATTTGGAATCGCAACAATTTGAATATTATCTGATAGAAAACAACTTAGCCATAAAAAGCTTTTAGCAAATAAAAAATTATTTCATTATTCAATAAAAATCAAGTTCGCGCGCAAGCGATTAGTAAGACAACCGTTGACAGATTGTCGCTACAGCTGTCGTCAATATGTGCTCATCCACAGCTTTATGCTTTCACGTGATATAAATTAATTAATCTAAATATACGTTTAAATGGTCTGGACCAAGTGAAATAACAGTTATCAATTTTAATTTATATAAAAAAAATAGTTCCCACAAAGTCGCCGCCGTCAGAATCCATCGAAAAATAATACAATCTCAATTCAATCTCTCAATCAAATTTAATTTTATAGGCACTTTTAAGTAAGAAAAAAAATTTGGATATATTTGATAAAAATTATAATTTATTATTGTTTTAAATAATAAAAACACATTTTTTAGTACTTATTTCCACAATATATTTTTTGATCAGGACCGGTTTCGCTCATCGCGAGCATTATCAACTGATGAACTTATCAACTGATGATTTATTATTGTCATCAAGTGGAATTAGAATCATTTATTTTTTAATTATATATATTTTTTTCTATAAAAAAAATTGCATATTTTCATATTACTACAGAATCTTAGAATGTATTATATTTTTTATTGTATACTTATAATGTTAAAAGAGAAAGATATGTCAACAAACCATTAATTAAAAATTATTTTTTAAATGACCGGAAAAATCATTTTCATATTAAATGTTTTTGCACAAGCTTTTACGTGTGCTTGCAAGTTTTATGTTTAATGCTTTCACGATTTATTTTTCTTTAGCTGAATATTGTAAATAACATTCATTAAAATAACGAAAGAAAATTGTTATATTTTTAGACGGCTTAAGGTAAATATAGTTGTTCATGATATCGATCAATCTAACATCTTCGATGTATTTGAAAGGACCATCTTTATACAATAACTTGAAGGTGAGATTATTCGTATTATATTTCACAGCACTTATTCTTTGCGAAAAATATACTATCAAAGCAAGCTTTTCACTTATACTATTGCACATTTTGCAAACTGTTTGTTACGACGTTATAACTGAAACTTAATTTTGAAGACATGTGTTTCGTATTATTTCAATAATACAAGGTTTATTTAAATAAATAAAATTACTTTTTCAGAACTATTTCCATTATTTTATAACATTATAATCAAGACTGGTTTCGTTCATCGAAAGCAACTAATGCTCAATGGTATTTATGCAAACTATACAATTTATAAAAATAGCCAGGTCTTGATTTCCATTAATTGATCACTGTATTATGCAATTGTGGAATTAGTTTGTAAAAAAGATTGTTGATCGAGTGAAGTTATCTCAATTTAAGGAGATGTTAAGCCGAATCGGTGAAATTGTTTACTGCAAGGGATCGGCAAAAAATGCACAAATCGTGAACTAGGCAAATTGTTTGCCGAGTGCGTGAATTGAGCAGTCTTCGGGAATAAAAAATAGGCGAATAAAATTGTGGGAATAGCCTTAAAGATATATTGTCGATCAAATGAAGTTATCTCACTTAAAGGAAATGTTACACCAAATCGGTGAAATTGATTAATGTAAGGAATCGGCAAAACATGGCCAAAATCGTGAATAACGCAAGCCTGTTGCTTTTTTCGTGGATTAGGCAAACTATTTGCAGAGTAGGTGAATTAGGCAGTCTTCATGAGTTTGAAAAAAAACAAATTTAATAATGAAAATAGTCCTAAGAAAAATTGTTGATCGAATGAACTTATCCAACGTAAAGGAAATAATAAAGACGTAAACATTGAAGTTTACTCGATCTTTCGAATTCTTAAATTGCTTGACAATATAATTTTTGATGTCGTCATTTTTTCACACAATATTTAAACATATTTAACGCGGATAAAAGTGTTTATCTAATTATGTATTGATACCATGATAAAATATATTTTTCAACTCTTTTCAGGTTGTAAATTAAATGATAAGTTTAGTACAAGATACTTCAAAGATCACAATTACGTGGTGCTTTTTATATGACGTGTGAAAAATAAACTGATCTTGATAATATTGTTTCGAGCTGAATATAAGGAACTATTATAGTCATTTCTACCGAATTGCTCATGAATACTCATAACGGTTTCAGCATTTTTATTTGTGACACATTTTATGTGTGAATATTATTTTACGCTTTGCCCATAAAATGAAACTTTTTGCAATTCCGTAATGGCAAGATTGTTGTTAAAAGACTTGGCGAAACATGTCAACTCTAAACTTTAAGAGTTCATAAACAACTGTGCTTTTAAAAAAGCTTTGAATGTTTATTTTACAGCTCAACCGCATAATAAAAGGCGTTATTATTTTGCGCTGTAAGTATCGTTAAAAAAAAATGGATCAACTACTCGAAGAAATTTTTTGTACCATATTTCATTTAGAGAAATGGAGTTTTTTTGTCATTCTAACTGCGAAAAAGTATTATATTTGAAATGTTAAGAAAGCTGTTTTAATTCCAATATAGACCGATAAAATCTTTATGAAATTTGTTGCATTTATACTAAACGGATTAAAAAATATTTACATAAACTTTTTTTGAATATAATTTCTTTACAAATCCTGCATATATAACTAACGGTGTAAATTAGTAAATTAAATTATTTTTTCGTTAAATGCTTACTTTATACGGCATTTTGATTATACATTGAATTTTATTGGATTTTAATTCATATTTTCTTAAAACAAATTCGTTTGGTTTCCTTGAATTTAAAGAATATTTATATTTTCGATCATATCGTTTCAATTCCCATGTCGCGTTTTATAGTGCAGAAGTAGGTCAGACGATTTTTTATGATTTAAGGAAAATATTTGATACTTAAGTATACTTTATTTATGTTTGATTTTTACCAGGAAATGAAATCTTTTTGATATAGCTCTAACGATACGCGATGGTGTAATGTTGAAACAGCTTTCATAACGATTTTATAATTCTTTGGATTTTTACAACTTAATTTTATATTAATTTTATTCTTTTTACTTACACTGTTGGTGTACGAAGTCGACATTACTTTCACGTGGCATTGAATCCTAATACGTACAGCTTAATAAAAATGTTTTTTTTAATACATGTCCAGAGGCCTGAATATTTATATCTAGAACATGTGGCATAGCGAAAGTGAATAGCTTTTTAATTGCTTTATTCTATTATTTCGTTCCCTTCTCTCTTCGATTATTAAAAGTTGAACAATTGAGTAACAATAAAAGAAAAACAATGTATTATGGTACCTTCATTAGAAATACTTGTGCTTCAAATTAAGAACCTAACCCTTTGCACTCGAATACCACCATAGACATGACATTGATTTTTCTCTTATAACTTGAATGCCACCACTTCGGCACAAATTTATTGAAGTATGTTTTTTAGCCCTTTGCAATTAAGCGTGACACTTTTTAATACTTAATCAATTACAAATTTGAATTGTTACAACTTTGTACGATTGCACACGTTTTGTCACTAACGACCAGGTTTTCGCGTTCCGGCAACTTCGGGTATTCCATCACACTGATGCAACAGAACTGAATTACTAAACTGACTATCAGTTCTGTTGCACCCGTATGTTGGAAAGCCTGAAGATGCCGAAAGGCGATACCCGGGTCGTTAGTGACAAAACACGTGTAATCCTGCGAATTTGTATCAATTCAAATTTGATATCGAAACTCCATCAAGCACCTTCAGTCGATATCATAAATTATAAATTCAATCAATTACTTTAATGACAACTTGGGATGTGTGACATTTTTTCCAAGTGTTAAATGCTATGTTTCTTATCTTTTCAATTCACTGATCTATACTTTCAATTGTTTCAAATAGTTTTTTTTATAGGTTTTAAGTCACCCAGTCAATGAATTGCGAAATACTTTCATTTCACACAGAGATGCTACCATAAAATTTCTCATTTCGCAGAATTGCTTCATGAAAAGAAACAATTTCCTCTCAAAGTGTGAAAACAATTGTTGAAAACAGGCGCGGAAGATGGTGAATATTTAAAATATTGCCGCCCTAACACGCTCTCGTGCCGCTGTTTACATTTGAGGTTCCCTGAGGGACAACACTGTCGTTTTTAGCACGCAATACAGCGATGACTATCACTGGCAACGCGTCTTTAAACTTATTTTTTATGCAGAATGTAATGTCTGACCAAGCTTCAAAATTAACTTTAACGTTCGATTTTATCTTCACAGAGTCTTACTTCGCCATTTTTGCCAAGTGTTTTTTATTGCTCGCGATAGTCTCTCTTTACATGCAGCAAGAAAAAGCAATGACTTTTTAAGCAACGGAGGTACTCAAAAAATTTAAAATAACAATATTTCACTAATATAAACGGGACAATGTTAAACAACAAATTGAGCTTTTTTGTATACAGTGAATTGTCTCCCGACAGTGTTCCGTTACTTTAATCTCATAAACCATCAAAGTCTTGTTTTTTAATAACATGTGCAGAAAAATGTCTGCTGCATTCTCTTAAAAGCCTATAAACAATCAAATAACTGTAATCGATTAACTTGTTAACTAGGAAACACATAATAAAAATACATCAAAAAACGTACGTTCTCTGATAAAATTCGTTTATCAATCATATTAAGTTTGAGAAAAGGCAAAATTATATGGTTATAATATGTAAAAGTTATTGTCTTGAAGAAAAAAATATTTTCAGTTGGCGATAATAAACCGAATACGAAAATGAAAACCATTAAGTATTCATTTTCAATTTCTGTGGCCATTTAATGGTGAAAAACGTTATTTATAGCTTTTTTTATGCAGTTATGCCAACACCAAAAAGGTGAAGTGAAACTCTGATTCTACTATTTTCTATTGCTCCGAAAAATGCGGGAAAATTCTAAAACAAAAAATTCATTAATTCACAGCATTAATTGTAAATTAATCTTAAATATTTTGTTACTTCTTGGTGGAAAACTTTTTTATTCAATTAAATAAAACACACTTCAGTCACTTGATAGTATTCACAACGAAAGCAATCTTAATAGAAATGTTTAACATTCTTAATAAAATTGTCTTAATAGTACTACATGGTTTCTTCGAAGTTAGAAAAACCTATCAACTATTCTTAAAAGAGTTAGAATTTAAGCAGGTTACCTTAGGTTGTTAAACAGATTTTGAGTATCTCAGTAACAAGCAGTTTTCATACAAAAACCTATATATGATACTTAAAACTCATTTTTATTTAACGAACACATTAAGGCAAGAGTTTTTGAAAAACCGAAAAATATTCGATATGATTAATTGCATTTTTTACATAACTATTTTCTAAAAACAAAAATATAGTTTATAACAATTAATAGTTTCTTATCATAGATAACATTTATATACCTTTCAAACATCAAAGTCATTTATACACTACCGAAGAGAAAATGATAATGTTGTTTTGAATGCATCACAAACAGTCATGCTTTACATAATTCACAAAAATAATTGATTAATTAGAATAATACTATTTTATTGATTGACAAAATTGAAGCTCGAATCTATTTGATGGTGTGGTTAAGCTCTCCATTTTAAATGCGTTTAGACAAATAAAGTAAGGAGGAATAAAGCGGCGGGTTGCACGCCATTGTATTCCTATACGTTTAGCGTCACGCGTGAAAGGTCATAACGTGAGAGTTTTCCCATGGGGATAAAAAATATACCTTACCTTATATAATAAATATTTTCATTAATTTAATACCATGTAACTCAGTATAATTAAAAATATTTCAATGTGCAACTTACATTTATTATTGCATACCATGCGAAAAAATTTTAAATTGGCATGAAGTTTCCAGCGAATTTTTATAATGACCTATTTATTATATTTTTAATTACAATTTTAACGCTAGACACATTCGTGTAGATTTTTATTTTAAAAATACATTAAGCAAAGATCAATGCATTCAATTGAAGATTAAAAAAAAAAATTAAATACTCTTGTCTCAACATTCCAATATTTTGACAGTTGGCGCTTAATGTGAGAGAGTCAAAAGTGCCAAAACTTTAATGTAAGAACAAATATTTGTATAGAATGTCCTGATTTGTCGTCATTATTGATATATATTGTAATAAGATTGCTGGAAGCTTCTGAATTAATTTTTGAAATAATCGATAACGGAATATTGTTATTTGGCTCAGCAAGGTTGAATTGGATTGAATTGTGTCAAAACTATCAGGCAACAACAATTTTTTTTAATTTTTTTCAAGAAATGTTACCTGTTTTATCATGATAATTTTCATAAATTTCAAAAACACCAAAATCAGCTGTTTTTCCCTTTTTTTCAGTTTTCCCATATATTTCAAATCATATATTCTTCAATTTGTCATTTCTATTGCATATTGAATCGTACAAAGTTTCAACAATTTAAATTTTAAACGTTAATATTTTAAGGTTAACTACGGATTCAAAATTTGTTTATTAAGCTCTGTATTAGACAACAATTGTTATGTACATGTGTATTATCCCATAAGAAATACGTTAGAAATGTTAACAATTTGTTAAAATAATTCATATGTTAACATTACCACATTTTATATCACATTACGACCGGATTAAAAGCCACAAACATTACTACATAATTTTACGTTTATCTTTGTTGTAATATTTTTTTATTGCCTCTTGTTTTATTTTCCGAGGATTATTTGCTAAATGCGATGTTACTGCGTGATCATAAACGATTTTCTTCCCAATTATTTGGATTTTCACACCGCAAACAAAAGCCAAAGAAAATCAAGATACAACGTTGAAGTCGATGTTACCCTAGAGGTATTTTTGCAGAGAAATCGTTTTTAGGGCGGAGCTGGGAATTTTTCCACTCGTCTCGAGCATTTTTTTATACGACTTTATCTTTTGATCAAGTGAAAAATGTTGAATTAAGCCTTTTTTGACCGTACCCCGAAACAGTAACTATCATTATTTAACGGTCTGTGATACTCACCGATTTACGAAATGTGGAAAAAGCGTTAGAACATTAATTTCAATGATGCCTGCGTGAATTCAAACATAACATTTTAAAGGCCCAACTGTAAATGACAGCAAAAAATATTCAACAAAAACCACCAAAAGAGAAAGAATTAATGATTAGACTAAAATATTTACAATTTAGTAAATTCGGGATTATTTAACATTTTTCGTACAGTTGGGACTTTATAAATTAACGAGTAAAACAATGAATGCGGGAACGTTAGATCGAGGATTTTTTTGTACATATGATTAAAAATTTCGCTTCATGTAGAATATGAATGTTAAAAAACTAATAAATGGTAAATTGTAAATTGTCTCTGATTCGTGTCTGAATATTTTGACCAATTTAGCTTACAGAATAAACAACGAACAGCTCTTGCAACCGGTTTTTCATATGAACACGTTTTGACTACGTTACCATAATATTACACCATCATAGATAATGTTACCAACCTTACCGCGTTGCATAATTTTTTTTTAATTTATTTCAATTAATTTAGCATACTGAAAATTTTGAATCATTTACTGGAATGACATAAAACATACAAACACAGTTACACAAAGTTCCGATTTCAAACATAAGCATCGTGTTTCGATTTTTAACCAATTCTTTCACAACGTTTCTTTATATTTTTGATATTCGCATGAATTATTCAACAATGGCAACATTCCAGTTTTCAAATAAAGAACTCCACCATTGCGCTTCATACAAAGTTTATACGAAGTGTGTAAAATATCGCCCGCTAATATTTTTTTATTTCTTCCATGAGGCGCGGTTTTATTTACGCCCAGAGTAAAAAAAAAATATGATAAAACAACGCAGTGTGGAAATATAATTTGGGTACAAAATATTTAGATTCAATCCCTCAAGATAGAAAATTGTTGTTTTAATGAACATTCCAGAATATTAAGTCATCTCAGACCTTTATTCGATGTAGTAAAATATTTTATGGAGATTGTATGTTCAATGGAATTTCAAACCATAAACAGCTATTAATCATTTTTTAACGCTGGTAGGACAGCATTCTTAATCAGTTTGAAACGTCAGTTATGAAACTGCCGTTAATCTTAAATCCTACGGGTTATCTGTCTCAGTGTTTCGGATTGTGAAGACCACTAAGTACGATTTGAGTTGTTTGCATAAAACGGATGGACATAAAGTAATAACCATATAAACTGCTTTATTTATTACTTTGATTTTATGATTACATTTATCTCATTATAACAAATGAAGTACTAAGCTTTTTGCTGTTTTAATATATTTTACGAACACGAATGCTTTCACTCATCGCGAGCATTATCAACTGATGAGTTAAATATAAGCAGTAAAATCTATTTATTGTCTCACAGTTTTATTGTATTTGTGTGATAGAATTTCATAAAATGCTGAAAGTCAAAACCCAGGTCTTGAGTAACAAAACATGTGAAAGTGTTAACAAATTCAACAATTTTAACTTTTATCAAAATTTCATCAAGCACCCGTTGCGAAAGCTTTTTAGCCCACCAAAATGTTATACACAAACCACTGTTTGGGGATCACAGGTTTATATTATCAGTGTTAACTTGTATGACATTTGTCTTGCTATTAGAGCTATTAATTAACTATTACTATTAAAAACTACTATTTTATCTCTTATTATTACTATTGAGGTTTTTTTTTAATACAATCTTGACTTACTACAAAAAAAAATATGCAACCTTCCGGCATGACGATTCTACGTACCCCCGTTAAATAGAGACGTTAGATTCATACACTATTTTAACAAGGCCGAAGTATTTTAAAAATATTTATCAAAAATTTCTACAATATAACACTTCCCCTGCTGAATTACATGAAGAATATCTCACCACTGACTATTTCAAATTTCAATTCAGAAGTGTTAATCAACAAGCTTGCTGTGGAGATAAACACGACAAAAATGTTTGTATTTTAATACCAACAATAGCTCTTACATATAAGTTTTTTGACACTTTTAATCTCTTACATTAAGTGCCAACTATCACTACACTGCAGCAGTCAGGGGTTAATAACGTGACAAGTGTACAAACTTTTCCATTCAAAAAAAGTAATTTTAAAATTAATATCATACACGCTATGTGTTAATCAAGAAAGTATTTTTAGTGTCGTTCATATTATTTTTTGATAGACTTTTTAATATCTCATACGAAAGATATGTCTTCAGATAAATTGCAAAAAAGAGCATTGAATGTATATATCATCCGTAAATTTTTAAAGACATCAAAGTCCAGTTTATTGCTTGGAATATTAATAATTACTCAATGTGTAAAAAATACTGATTTATTATATCAACGAAATTGGGATAAATTTTTTCTAATTTCTGTTCTATCTAGCAAATATCCTGAAAATCAGTGATTCTCAAACTTTTTCATGCTACGACCCCTTAAATTTGAAAAAGTAATCCAATGAATAAAACATGTTGTAAATGAAAAACTTACACTGCTTTTGCTATTCCCACTTTGAAAAGCATGGCTATAGAGTACACTATAATTATTTTGTCAAAGTAAACAAGTTCTTTGCTTGAATACGTATTTTGAAATGCTTTTTTTTTCAAAAACTAAGATTGGCTTAGTTAATTGATAATTGCCATTTTCAAAAAAAAAATGAGGAACTTCATATGCTCCAAACTATTATGTTAGTTCTACGTGGTTTAACGATTGTAAATAATCTATATAGTATAGAGGCAAATGGGAAAAGTATTTTCATGATATAAAATAATGTTACTTAATTTAAAAATTAAATATTATCAATCACTTATTAATAATTTTTAAACAAAATTAAGGTAAATAAATAATTCATTAAGAGCTCTGAACAATTGTAAATGAGTATATAACAAACAAGGAGTCGGAAATTTTAATAAATTTTAATTTAAAATAAATTAAATCTTAGTTTTAATTAAAAAATAGCCCCTTATAATAAAAATATATAGTGGAAATAAGTATTAAAAAATATGTTTTTAATATTTAGAATATCATGCCTTTCTATCTTGAAGTGACAGTTAACATCTTAAAAGTGATCATTGTCATTTTACTCGGAGATTGAAAATATAGTTTTCAAAAACATATTCGAGATATTTTTTCAACCTTTCGGGTTATTTTCAACGTTGACGTGTGCTGTTTTGCATGCTTCCTCTTCAATTTCCTTTGCCCGCGAGGCCGTGGGCGACACTCGGGGGACGCTAAACAAAGAAATTTCCAGAGTTTTTCATTTGAGCAAGGCAAATTTTACATCTACACTGCGCTGCAGTTTTAACGAGTATCTTGTCAGCTGGCACGAGAGGTGCTTAAGCGGAAAATTGCAGCGTTGACTTTGCCTCTGAGGCCTACTGTAAAACGGATATTGCGAAAAAAATAAAGCGGCGGATTTTCTATACCGCCTGTCTGGTGATCTTTGAAACAATTAATGATTTTACAAAGACAAAAAGTTTTCGATTGATATTCTGCCATGATTTTAATCGTATCAAATATTTTTTATAAACAATTTAAAACATAATATTGATTGAATTGGCATTTACTTGATAGAACTGTTATAACACGGTGCAAAATTAGTACACAATTTATAAGGTACATAATTAATAGCTATTTCATCAGAACTTGCATACCATATAACTTTTTTAGAACTAAAATACATTGCTATTTTTCTCCGTGTTAATTTAACAAGACGCTAGACCAGGGGTTCCCAAACTTTTTCGTTTTTCCAGCGCTCTTTTTTGTGGCGCCATAAGTCAAAACGTCGGTCATCTCATAGCAAATTTTATTTTACTAATGATTAGCTTCACTTCTAATTGAGAAACGTATTGATATATCTATACTTATAATTTTGTGTAAGTAATGTGTTGAAAATCTTGATTTTCTTATTTTATTACTAAAAAATTTACCTTTGAAAAATGATTATATCTGTATTGACACTAGACAGCCAACAACGTCTTAGTTGAAGTGCACAGTTGATGTGATAAGATTTATTTAAAAATAAATTTAATACGTATTTCAATGGTTAGACTATTATACTTTTTTTAAATTGAGACAATATGTACAATTATTTTTAATTTAATCCTAAGCTGCACTTATTACCTCAACTACATTTTATAGATTCCGAATATTCAATAATATATAGTCTTCGTATATATGAAACAGCTTTTCATGAACATTTATATTCCACCACGTTTGCAGCTTATAAAATGTTTGATACGATTTGACGATGCAATTTTCAACATCACTGAATGCAGGATGCAATTTTGCGAATATGTACCAGAAAACTCTCGCATATGCAAGCTGCTGCATTAAAAATGCATTCATTCTGTGTTTACTCGTTGGTGGTTCATTTTATACATGAAACAAAGTCTAATACTGTTAAAGAAGATTTATATTTTTATCTAACATAACGTTTTTTGGCTTCGACAAAAAGTTAATGTTCTTTACAAAAAATACATGATAGTGTTTTCATGAAAGCATAATTAACCTGTTAAAACTCTCAATATAATAAAATTAAAACGTATAAATATTTAATTTGATTTGTTCAAACTTTATACGATAAATATTTTGAACTGTCAGCTCTGTTGAGTTTGTGTGATAGAATGCCTGAAGATGCCGAAAGGCGAAAGCCGGTTCGTTAGTGGAGAAAAACATGTGAAATCGTTCAAAGTTTCCACAATTCAAATTTGATATTGAAATTACATCAAGTCGATATCATAAATTATTACATAAAAATTTCTACAGTCAATTGGCTTCTTTCGATATTTCTTATCTTGCTTTAATTTACATTAAGTATTTTTCAACAATCAATTTATTTAAACAATAATAAAAAACAATACTGAATACTTATTCGATAATTCTATATAAAATCATATATTATGGCTAGTTGATAATGCTCGCGATGAGAGAAAGAGATCATTAATATAAAATTGTTGAAATAGTTCTGAAAATTACGATTTATTATTTTTATATGATCATAAAATATAGTGTGGATAAATTCCTATGAAAAATTGTTTGTATTATTTTAAATAAAGTTTTGAAATATTTGAATGTTGACCTCTTTTTTTAAATTTGAAAATTTTAAGTATTGATTCATTCTATCAAAAGTCTGAAACGGTTTCAATATTTCGATGACTGCCTACTTACTTATAACCTCAGTATGATTACGTCTTACGGTAAGTCTCTTTATTATATACATACTGTGAAAGCCTCGAAATATGGTGTTAAGAATTATATGACATATGAATAGAAAAAATATATATCATATTTGAAAAGGACACATTTGGTGATTTACAAATTGGATGAGATTTATCTTGAATGACACAAAAAAAATATGATGAAAGTGACTTAAAAGGCTGAGATCACAAAAGAGGTTGCTGAAAAAGCGAAAACAGGGAGCGAAGAAATTCCAAAGAGAGCTTTTCAGATAAGCGAAAAAGTCTTTAAATAAATATACATCTGTCATATTTGTTTTTTTTTTCATTCTTCTCGGTTTGACGTGACAGCACATAAGTCAGAATAAAGAACATATGTGAATATTTTTTCAGATGCTTTCCTTGTACAAAAACGTAGTGTACTTTCCCAAAGCTCTTCGAACAATTTTCATGAAAACTTTCTGGCCGCACATTGCGGATAGTACAATAAATCTAGCAATATTTTCTATTTATTATGGTACAGTAAAGTTTTTACAATTTGATTTCGATGCTATATTAAAATGTTATTTATTAAAGTAAGTAACATGATAAACCTCCTGTATAAATGTATTACCTTATTTACATTATCATAAAAAAGCTCATTGAGAAAAACCACTTTAGTGTAAACCTACTTTTAGTGTTGATCAGTTCATGCTTTCTCGCATTAGTCCGTGATATCGAAATTTAACTGTAATCATTGCTGTGAAAGTTAAGCAAATATATGAAACACAAAAAATATCACAGATGGAGTTAATATTGAATGCTTTAAGCAAGTGTTCTTGTTTATTTGTTTTTTACGATCTTTCTCCGTAGTCAATACATAGAACACGTGAAGGTTCAGCACTTTACCAAGCTTCAATCGATATTCTATTTTTTAACTGCTTATAGAGCTGAACTGCTTATATGTAGATAATTCCTATGTTTTTTTTTAATATCAAATTTATGGAGCGTTGAAATCTTTGACACGTTAGCATTAGAATAGACTTATTCGGTTGTATAATTTGTGTGTCATTGTTGATAGACGTAAGTCGTTGCAGAGCTGAGCAATCCACAGTGAATCCGTTTTATATGGACACAACACACAAATATAATTATATTCACATACTTCGACCACACTCACATATATTATGTATACATATAAACACACACACACACACACACATACATATACATCCATGAATGATCAATACGTAAGGAAATTAACTTTGAAAGTCATTTTCAGATGTCTAAGTTGTTTATTTTAAGATTAAGGCTTGTAACCACAAATTTATAGAGGGTCATCGAGCACAACCAATATCAGTCTTAAACGATTACTCAGTACGTTCTCGTCATAATTATGTAGATAAGAGATCGTAGGAATAAAATGTTAACCTTCATTGTTGTTATTAATAAGTATTATGCGCTACATACTATAAAAAAATGTTTCTTGGCAACGTCAATACCAAGCTTAAAAGACCAGTGATCAAGCAGTTATATTTTATGCCATTTTAAGGATCGAATAAGACAAGGTTTTTTACCGCCACAAACATTTTTCAAATTAAAGAGACTTTCTCCACTCAGCTACAAATAACAAAAAAAGTGAGAGAAAAAAACAATGCATCATACCCAAACTCGCCTGACAGGTCGTCTTTTAAATATAACACAAGTAGTCCGATAAACAAAAAAAAATGCGTTTTGTTTTGCATAGTTATATAGTGTTATATTCGACTTATAATGTTTGCATTATGGTACGCCTATACTAGTATATATTACGATACTTCATAACCAGCCTGTTGTTTCCATTTGGGTTATTTTTCCGAATACATACCTTATCTGATTTTTTTGTATAAAAAAATATTATTTCGCTGGAAAAAAACCTGAGCCGTTGAATTATTTAAAATCTCTTTGGCGTGTCAATTCCAATTGCTCAAAGAAAATCAGCAAAACAAAAAATAAATTCGGCAGAAAATTTCGCGGCTGATAACTGAATACAATAATATATTTTTCTCTTTTTTCTGGCACCCTGGTGCTTTTTTTATGTGCCTCAAAAATGAAATCAATTATTTTATTCGATATATATCGCATATACATGCATAATATTTGATCTTTTGATGATTTGAAGGGAACAATAGTTTACGATGTCGACTGCAGGTGCTTGATGAAATTTCAATATCAAATTTGAATTGTCTAAACTTTGTACGATGATTCCACATGTTTTGTCAATAACGAAGAAGAACTGACAGTTCTGTTGTATCCGTGGGATAAAATGCCTGTTTTAATAATGGATATAATGTAATGGATAAGATGTTGAAATGCGAAACCCAGGTCGTTGGTGACAAAATATGTGGAATCGTACAACGTTTTAACAATAAAAATTTGAAATAATAATTGTTTATAACTAAATGTAATGAATTGATAGAAGAGTATAAATGAAACCCAAAATCTTACTTTAGCAATCTGTATAACTTCTCTCAATGTTAATATAATTTACGAGTAAATAAGCAACTTTTAAAAAAAGTTATCTGTTTTACCTTCTTGATTTGCTGCACATTGTTTTGTACGCGTTAGGAAGAATATGTTCTTTACACTTCATTCATGTTTTTTAATAATGGCCAAGCTTCTTGTTAGTTTTAAATGTTTTTCCATCAGGATTCTTGAGTCTTTTTGCTAAAAATTTACAATTAAAATCTTTAATGTGAACCAATATATATGATAATTACTACAGAGAAAAAGTTCATATATCAACCTACACCGTATGTGTGTGTATAAGAAGAAATAAACATCGACTAAGAAAAAGCTGTAATTACTTCAATCCTTTAAAAGTGAGAGAGTTCTTACCGTTGTAAGTATTGCGAATAAGGCTTCCGTTAAAAAACAATGACTAGGTTCTTCTTGAAATAAAAACTACAAAGAGTAAAGGTTAAAAGAATTATCTTTGAATTTGTGGACGAAGTAGCTACCTTTTTCTTAAGCAAAACCACCAGTTGATTCAATTTCCTGTACATTTTAATTGAATGAGACCGGAGTTTTCTAAGGAGTCTTTAAGATCGGTAAATTCTTATAGCCGATTGTTTTTAAACAAAAGATCGATTGAAGTAATTGAAAAGTCAATAAAAAGTTAAGAATGCTAGCTCATTAACTGTTAATTGAATATTTCCATAGTAATTTACGATTGTTTTAAACAAAAGTGGCTTTTTTTCAAACCCAAATCAAGAGGGAAGGCAGACGTGACTTTAGCCCTGGGTAGCAAAAATTGGTACGAAAAAATAACGAATAAAAAAGTGATTAAAAATGAACATGTTGTATATTGTCAACACCTCGCATTTACTTTGTATAATTGAGTAACTTTTCGAAAACATTCGTGTATATTTGCAGAAAGTTAAAATCGAACAATAACCGACTGTAATTTTTGGTAAATACCTTAATATCAACAAAGTGTAAAAAACACTTTTTTATGCTTAAAAAAGCTTTCATCGTTGTGATTCATGACTGCGTTCAGCGTATTGTTTGACTGAGAGTTTTACGTTATTCTAAAAAAAATACAAGTGAAAGTGGACAATTGTTTTTTTTTCTTTTTATATAATATATACCTAACAGATTCATGTTTTCGAATAATAAATCAATTCGGGCGGTAAAAATTTATAATGACCAGAATGGCTCAAAATTTGAATCGAAGATTTATTTCAATTGACTTCTATAGAATAAATTATATCGATTCTGTTTTCTTTATCCTAACTATTCTATGGAATACATGGAAACGAGATATAATGTACAGATCAGTTAGGGTACTAACAAGACCTGAAAAAAAATTTTTTTTACCATGTCCACTCTTAATGCAAAGCAAGTCACCTCCTGATAAACGTCCTCGTGTGAAGTCTTGTTTTTTCTAAGAAATAAAGGGCTAATATCAGATTTTGCAGATCACAAACATCGAACATAATCGATTGAAAAATCACTTTACTAATATTTTTCATTAAGCAATGAAGGTTTATGAACCTTAATAATAAAATGAGAAAAACGTCTAGTTTTTTTTCCAAATGTCTGGGTTTACTTAACTTTACATCAAAACGAAAAAAAGTATATTTCCAGCGATACAGTATTGAAATTTCTTCTTTAATTTAGACACAGACTACTTAGTTTTGTGAATTCATTTGAAAAATCTTCAAAGTTTGCTTCGGTTATAAATTATTTCAACGTTGCTACGCAATATTACGAAAGCAAATTTTATAAGTCTTTGTAAGTTTCTCTTTTAAAACACAGAAACGTTTATGATTCTAAAAGATAATAAATTTTTTATTGATTTCTAATATTACTGAAACTAAAAATATAATAAAACCATGAAAGAACCATAAATCAACTCAACTCTTTCTGAATACAGTTTTTTCGTGGTTTCAAAAAAATTCAATCGAAACGAAATAAACCAATTTTTATTCACAATGTGTATTTTAATCCTTACATGGCTTAACCTGTTTCCTGCTTAGCCACGTAAAAGATAATCTTAAACCAGTTATTTTATATAACAATAATAATCATAATTTATGCAAATATATCGATCTCAATAACCCTTTTCCATTACATACAATTATATTATTTTCAAAACTATGGTGAATAGCAACGAAACATGTGTCAACTCATTCTCCGCTACGTCACTTATAGTGTATTATAACTCTGATTTTTCCATAAACTGATTCTGTAAAATAAGTCAAAAATGAACTTATTACGGTAACCAGTACATTATAAGTTATATTTTAACATAAAAAATAGCTTGCAGACAATCGTGTTAGCACTGTTAGCATTCTTATATTTGAGGATTTAATCTATCTACACACCGTCATCAGACGTCTCAACAGTTCAAACGAAAATACAATAAGATCATTTTGCGTACAATGGTAACAACTAGCCCAAAAAAATGCAGCGTCTCATAACTGAATACATTATTTACAATCATTAAATTATATTAAAGATACACTTTTTTTCAATGACGAAAATAATTATTTCCTTTCAAAAATTAATTAGATACGGGCATGTTTGTTGATACTGCTATTAATATAAAATATTTACGTATATATGTAAAAAATTCGTATCAAGAACACTTTTTTAAAGTATGATATAATCGAACTTGTCTACCATTTTGGTATGATAACATTGTTTGACGGTTCTTTGGAACACATCGCCCACACAAAAAGGGAATCGAGTGTTCATATTTTTTAAGACGAATTTTCTCTTAAATTTAATTACAATACATTTTTTTTCAGAAACTTATGAAGACATTTTCAATAAATACGTTTATATATAACATTTTATTGCGAAAAAAAATGGTGTTGATTATTCAGTATAAAGCAATAACTAAGTTGCATAATTAATCTGTTTAAAGTAAATGAATTCAGATCCCTTTTTTCAACTGTCACTAGTACTGACTTATCATTTATATAATATATAAATTGTATGAATTAATAAAATCTCGTAAAATAAGTACCGCTAAAATGGTGGCTTGTATGGACTGAATAACGCCATTTTTAAAACACAGTACACTTTAACACGTAGAAGCTTTGTGTTTTACTGGAAAACAAAGTCTTAAATTTAATATTTGAAACAAGCCATTATAAATTTAACGACACACGTAACTAACCTTATCTAGATCAAATATAATTAGGGCTTAACTATCTGTTAGTTTGTGTGGATATTAAAAAACAGCCATTTTAATTCCATTTGCATTTTCAAAGGAAAACAGAAACTATCTACCTGCTTTGGAGGAGTTTTCTTTTTATTATTCTGTTGAATGATCAAGTAGAGAGAAGAGCTTTTTGAGTTTTAACTGGTTCAAATTTAATTTCCTGCTCTACAAAGGTTTTCCGTCATGCATAGACGATTACAAAACATTAAAATACTGGCTCACAATGGCGCAGCATTAATAATTCTCTTATTTTATAAAACTTATTAATTTTCTTGACAACGTTATTTTATTTTCACAGGTTATATACAGATACGCCATTTTATGATTTGCTTCGTTTGATGTTTTTAAAATGCCGGATATTTCATTTTTTAAATTTATACGCCACCTCATAAAAGTAATTATTTTTCGAACTTCCAAAATATTTATATAAACGTCAACTTTATCAATATCTCTCGTGCACTTTTAACTTTCAATTCTTTGTAAAAATGCATTATTTTTATTAAAACAAAGCATTCAATCTGCTTAAAATTATCACAGTTGTTGAAACTGTTCCGAAATATTTTAAAATATTTTAGAATCAAAATAAAATAATAGTTTCATGTTTTACAACAATTCCTTTAATACAATCTGTAATAATATTAGGTTAGTTCTAATTGTAAGTTATATAAACTCTAATTTGGAAAAAATATTATCATTTTATAGCAAGAATGTTGAAGTAAGCAAGTAGTTTAAGTGATATTTTTTTTATTTGAATATATATTTCTTAAAGTGCTGAAAATCTCCAACATATTTATTAATTGAATATGACTGCTGATGAATAACTGAAATATTTTACTCCATCACTGATTTGGTGAAATATTTTTAGAAAATTTTTTAGCATACATTACAAAACTTTTTAAATTTACATAAGGTGCAACAGATGTGTTTCAATTCAATTTCAGCTAAAATACGCATTAACTTTTTTAATCTTAAATGTTGTCTAGTCTTAAGTTTTTAAGTATAAAATATTTCGCTCAACAATAAATTGAGACTATCCTTGCATTTGTTCTTCTTTTTTTAAGTTATCATTAATTCAAGATTCTGTAAATAAAAATCCTTTTATAACTAATTTTGATTGAATTTTAATTGTTAAAACTCTCTACGATTCCAAATATTTTGTCACTAACGACCCGCGTTTCGTCAATTCTGTTGCATCTGTGTAATAGAATGACTGAAGGTGCCGAAAGGCGAAACCCGGGTCGTTAGTGACAAAACATGTGGAATCGTACAAAGTTATGACTATTCAAATTTGATATTGGAATTCCATCAAGCACCTTAAGTCGATATCATAAATTATAAATTTTAATGCATTTGATAATCAATAAACATAATGTGATTATTGATAATAATGAAAGACATAGAGTGATCAATTACTTTATTTTAATCCACTCATATATCTAAATATAGTTCGCAATAAATTAAAAGCCCATAGACATCTCTTTTAAGGTGTTAAGTGTCAGTTCTTGATGGAATGGCAAGATATTTTTATAAAAAAAACACATTTTTTTAGTACTTATTTCCACAATATATTTTATTATATCAGGACCGGTTTCGCTCATCAACTGATAGAATACAATTTACAAACAACACAACAACTACAACAAATTAACATTTCACTTTTAAATTAATTTACATTATTTGTATTAATATAGTTTGATTTCCTGGAAATTGTTTCTTAGTTCTTGAACCCATGGTTTTTTATACCTGCTTCTTTTAACTCAAATATTTATATAAAAAAAATAATGGTCGCGATTAGCGAAACCGGTCCATAAGCATCTATTAACAAATGAATTTTATTAAATTCACCATTAAATAAGTGTTCTATATTTGAAAAATAGCTGCTAAACTCATAGACAAAATAAGTGTAGCAAGTAGCTAAATGACGAATTCCAAATATTCTCGGAAGTATTTTTACGCAACTGGATTTTGAGGTTGCTCTTTAATGGCAACGAACAGCGTTCTTTATTCAAATTAAAATAATTGAATTCCCGATATCGAGGATAGTTAATGATATCCGAAGTAACGCTGAACGTAAGTTGTAAGTTTCAAAATGAATAACGGAATCTTCGTCTTAAATTTTGGATTCCTCGCCGAATGATTTTGGAACTTGAATCTTTCGCTCTGCCAATTTTCAACCTATATAGTATATTACTTTATTATAATGGAACCCAATTCAATGGCATGGAATAGAATAGCACATGCCTTACTTACTTTACAAACTTCGAGACTAATTCAATTTCTTCCTATAAACAAGCCAAATCTCTATAGATACGGTAGTTGGATTACTAGGTAGGGACGCTTCTAAGAAATTCTTTTCGTGTATTATTGGCGATTTTTATCCTTAAATAAAATGTAATACGAGTAAACGCTTTTCTTTTTATTTTCTTCGGAGGCATTAAATGAAATTCATATTGAGAATTAAAATTAAACTACAGAAAATATTTCAATCAAATTTATTTTGCTACCATATGATTTTTTATCGTTTTTTTTTCAAACCTATGAGGAGTATGTTTCCTGATAATGGAAGTGTGTAATCACATTTGTTTCTGCAAAATATGCTTGTGACTCAGTTATGCAATCTCTCGTTTTACAAATAGAGTAGACAAGCAAATAACAGGGCTGAGAAAAGACTCGTGGTTAGTTGAACTTAAGTATATTTTAAATAATAAAAACACATTTTTTAGTACTTATTATCTCAATATATTTTTCGATCAGGAGCATTAGCTGGTGAAATTACATACTTTTTCATCAAGAAGTGACAGTTAACACCCTTAAAGTTAAACTCGATTATGTTAAACATTAAAACATTAAGTATGTGATAATTTTAGACATACTACAAATGCTTTCTAAAATTAATTATTTAAAAAAAACTATCTTCGTTTATAAAATCGAGAACGTGAGGTTCATCATTCACACTAAAGACATTTGATCACAACCCTGAGGATCCAAGAAAAATGCAAATAGCTGACGATTAATGTCATATGTTTAGAAACGAAAATTAAACTGCATTTTTCTTATTTTTTTAGGAATTAGATAAACAGATTTAGTATAAAATCACAAATTATGATAGATTATTCTATATTATATATATATCAATGGCATTAGCATTAATTCAACAGTCATGTAAAATATTTCACACAAATATTTAGCTCCTAGCATTAGAGTCTATATTTTTCTTAGGTCATCTTGGATGTTATATAAGCGATCCAAACTGATTATTAACTGTCAGTTCTATTGTATCCATATGATGAAATGCCTGAAGATTTTAAAATGTGAGACCCGAATAGTGAGTGACAAAACTTATGAAAGCGTACATAACCTGAACGATTAAATGTTTATATTCATTTTTATAATACCCTCTTTCTGATCGTAGCAAAATTTTCTTATTCACGAAAAAAGTAATTCTTTCAAAGTAGTGAAAAAACCTCTTCTTGGTGATTTTTTTATGCTTAAAGTAATAAAAGTATAATCATGGAAGACTTTAATAAGTTTTTTAATAGACGAGAACCTATTATAACTTGAACGGAAATTATTTGATAAACTAAATCAGACTTATTCTATGAAAACAACCATTTGTTTTATTTTCAAATAATCGCCTTCGCACAAGCTTAAAAAATAAATATTCCATCTTGGCTACGGAATTAGTATTATTCGTTGAAAAGATTCCAAAAATAAATAATTGAATGTAATTTTAATTAAAACAAAACTAGAGATTTTAGCAACTTTCTTTGTGTTTTATGTCCAGTGAAACACATGATTCCCACAATCATCGTTTTTCCGCATTCCTCGTGGATTTCTAAAGTCCTGGCCATGCATTTATAATAACAACGTTAAATGAACCCGCATTCGTAGATTTTCTCGATCTATCATGTAAATTTTTTGATCCCGCGGTAAAGATTATTGCATATTACCGTTTTTTTCAATAATATTTCTTGTTGTGATTAATACAGGGACGTTATTGGGGCTAAGAAAACAAAATTGTTATATTCAATTTTGTTTTCGTATTTTTGAAAGTTGTTAAGCGTATATTTACCAAAATTCATATATTTATTTTTCCAGATTAACAGCCCCTATTTACCACGTCTCAAAGATAGCGTTATTACCTTTTCTTGAAAACAAACCCGAATATCTTGAGTATACTCTCCTCTCTACGCCATTGTTATTCGTCGATTGTGGAAGGTAGAATAATGACGTATTGTTTCAGAGGCATTGTACTAGTTGGGAACAGGACCGAGCTATAGAATATGAACGTTAACCATGTGTCACCTGGGGACCAGATTTGTAAGCTATCCAAACTTTACTACAATAATAACATTCAAGTAATTATTTATAGACCTCTTACCAACTTATAATTATCGATATTATGTAATCAAATTATAATTTAAAAACGTTACATTCCACATGTTTTCTAATTCACGGCCCGGATTCCTTCGAGTTTTTGACATTAGAAAAATATAATCATTTTTTATTACGACAACACAGCTGGTATAAACAATTTTAAGCGAAAATGCCAAGCCGTATAAGAAATTCTCATTGCTTTGCGATATTTTAACAATATTATATTATAAAAAACACGATCGGTTTCGCTCATTGCAAACATCATCAACTAAATAAACGTAATGTTCTATTTTTTTTAAATATTATACATTTCCACTAAATGTCAACTGTAAAATAAATGATAACATAAAATTTACAATTTTGACTGAGAGCGCTTGATATATTCAATATCAAATTCAACTTGTTGAAACTATGTACATTTGCAAATTTTTTGTCACTTGGTGCACGGGTTTCACATTTCAGCATCTTCAGGCATATCACACAGATGCAATATAACTGACACTCATTGATTTATTTACATCGGTTATATACAAAATGAATTACAATATATATGTACCTTAAGACTAGGGGCATTAAATATATCTGGAAAAACGTATATACCGATTCGATAACATTTATATTTCATTTTGAAAATGATAATCTGAGAAATGACAATACATCCGCGTGATACAATGCTTGAAGACGGTGAAAGGTGAAACCTGGATCGTGAGTGTCAAAGAATATGGAAATGTATACAGTTTTATCAATATTAATTTCTTTTGAAAAAAGTTCTATTTACAATATTGTGATTGTATACGATGCGGTATTTACCTTGAAATAATTATTTTTATATAAATAATGATTTACAATCGAAAAACTTAAATCGGACGCTACTGTCCAGTTTGTACTGTGAATAATATTGTACTATAAATATCTTAAGATTGCTTGCCAAACACAAACCTCTTCAAATGAATTTAAAGAAAAATTCGCAGACAGCTTATTTGATTAATCATTGATTGAGATGAAATGTTTGTCTTTGCATGACCTTCATATTTGAGATTTAAATAATATTATCCCGTAAACTTTGAATGCCTACTCAATCTTCGTTGAAAACGATAATATGATTGAACGTACAGTATACGGTTCCATACTACTCGTAGATTTATAACGAGTGTGTTCATATTTTTTTTTATATTTGGAACTACGCATAAACAATAAATTGTAGTATAGGAAACATTAGAATGTTCGATATTCAAAATATGTATATACCTTATATCTGCGAATTCTCCCATCAACGGCTATGAAGTTAGTCGCAGAATATTGTTCGATTGTTCAGAGGAAAAACCTCTTTATGTAATATTGGATTGTATGTAAGAGGGATATAAATTCCTATACGCATGGAAAGACTAGATAAAGAAGCAAAGTTATATTTATTTAAACGATATTTTTCGTACTTTTTGCTCTCCTGAACATTAACGATTTGCCATTAACGCATCTTTTGCTTGGTAATGACGAAGATATGCATTTCATAGTATATTCGATTATATAAAAACATATATTTAACTCTTCAGACAATTAAATTTGAATTGTTGCAGCTTTGTACGATTCCATATGTCTTATCACAAACGACCCGGGTTTCGCCCTTCGGCTTCTTCGGGTATTCCATCGCACGGATGCAACAGAACTGTCAGTTCTGTTGCATGACTGAAAAATTGCTGATTGCTTGTCAGTTCTGTTGCATCTGTGTTATAGAATAGCCTGAAGATGTCGAAAGGCGAAACCCGGGTCGTTTGTTATAAGACATATAGAATCGTACAAAGTTGCAACAATTCAAATTTAATATTGAAGTTCCATCAAGCACCTTCAGTCGATATCATAAAAAAAAATTCTTCAGACAATGATTAAATTTTTTTATAATATTACAACGAAATTTTTAAATATTTAAGTGTTACTCAGGCGTCAGTTATGTTGCATCCGTGTGATGGAATGCCTGAAGATGCCGAAAGGCGAAATCCGGTCCGTTAGTAAAGTCATACAAAGTTGTAACAATTCAGATTTGTTACTTTTGCAATGTAAAAAATCATCAAAATATATTTAATATTATAAATATATTGATTGAATTGGCATTTACTTTGAAGAACTCAATTATAGCATGACGGAAAAATAGCAATGTATTTAAGCTATAGAAAGTTTTTAAGATATATAGTTGATAACTTTTTCGGCTTCTGTGTATAGTTCTGATTAGAGCGTAAGCCGAAATAGCCATGAATTTTATATCTCATAAATTTTGTAGAACTAAAATACATTGGTATTATTCACCGCGGTATTGTAAATATACTTAAAAATACTAAACATAGTACTTGTGTATACTCACTCTTGTCCAGGGGGAATACGTCGACATCCAAAGCAGTACCGTAAACATTGTTTAAGCCCTTGTCGATACTATTTCTTCATCATCGACCAGCTAAGCCAACTTCGTTTAAGAATGACAACAACTGATTTTCGCGACTTTTCATGAAGAAATAATAAAATTTAAGGCTTGAAATTCTTATTTTGGCCTCGTATTGGTAGAAAGGAATATGTGGCCAACCTTGAATTTAAATTTATTTAATTTTAATTGAGTAATTTTGTTTTGAACTTATCGCGACTTGAGTCTACAATCATCTGATCAAGTTAATTAAGCTCTTACCACTGTTACAAAGACCAACATTATAAAATTACTTATTACATATAACATATGTTATATAACACGAAACGCTCATCTGAACATTGAATTCTTATTTCGTTGGAAAATAAATTTCATTTTTTCTTTTCGTTTTAATTATAAACATACTATTCGCTCAGATTGTGAACAAGCCCGTAAACGAAATTTTTCACAAGGGACAAAAATAGCATCGTAAAAATATTAAGAATTTTCCAAGCATAAAGCGATGTTTTTCACATAATGTATGGAAAACATCTTCTTTACATTCACTTTGAATCTACTGTAATATTATCAAGCGCATATTTTTTCTTGTTATATTTTCTCATTATGGCGTACTATATCACATTGCTGGTAAAGGATCAACCAACATCTACAAATGAATAACCAATTAATGATCTTTTCTGAAAAAAATAATGAAATTTCTGGTGTTTGGTAAGACAAAATCTGTTTTGTGACCTGGGCGAGTGATTTTAATTATAATTATTATATTATCCTATTGACCTCCAGTTGAGTGGTTAACATTTCTGGATTGAACACAGTACGAATCAAATAACCTATATTTGGACAATCGATTTAAAAAAAATATTTCACGACACTGCATTTTATTAGTTCTGTCCCATGGCCAGTAATTCTTCCCTTTCTCTTTCTATAAACATATTTTAAGAATCGAAGTAACGAGTAATTCAAGTAGAAATAAAATAGCCTGATATGACCTCTATTACAGGGATGGCTAATTTATGGCCAGCGTGCCAAAAGTGGCACGCGAATATTTTATTATAAAGAGGAAAAAAAAATCTGATAATACAAAATTTCAAAACAATTTATAAATAGAGATATATTTTATAATATTCAATACAAATGACGATTTTTTTTTTATTAACCAATCGATTCGGAAACGAAGGAAATTACGTCATCCATGTATAAATAGAACGCATTGCTTAAAAATAACAATACAATATAAATTAAATTATATTCTTTTGAAGAATAAGCATTACGTTTAATGTAAATTTAGAATTTTACACATAAAGACTATGTATTAATGCTTTGTTTACATTAAAAAAATCGGAAGTTACACAAATATTTGAGGGATTTCTATTTACTATTTATTATTAGGTACGCGACATATTTTTAAATTAAAAAAATAATTGTCACTCAGACTCAAAAAGGTTCGCCATCTATGCTCTATAAGAAGTACAAATGCTTCACACTAAAAGAGGACAAGTTTTATACGCAGAATATGAACAAAGATCACTTCAGAACTGGGAAAGGCATACAAAAGAACGACAAGAGACACATTTCACATTTTCATATATATTAACAACCACAGCATAGCCACGTTCTTGAGTAGTATTAAATACACAATTTCAAATGTAATTACTTGTCTAAACTAAGTCTAAACACTAAGTATTTGGCTCAAAAATTGTTAAATATACATAAACTAGCAGCAATTCTGTCAAATGCTCGTTTGTTAGTTTTGAAAGATGTCTAAGTTTTGTATAGTCTTCAATTTTAACCATTTTTTTTCAATTACAGAAAATGTTTTAATACTTTTTGTTATAAATAAATACCATAAACAAAAAAGCTGCAATTTTGATTTAACGCCTAATATACAATATTTTCTTATGTGATGTTTCTATATTTTCTATGTAATGACAAAATATTTTTTTTTTGCAAGCGCTCCAAAATATCTGTGAGGAAAATTAATTCAGAAAGTCATATTTTCTTTCCTGGAATATTTTTCATTTTTTTAAGAGATTTTGGGATTCGCAATTAACTCAGCAAAGAGCCACATTTTCCCAAGTATAATATGTAGGAATAAAATTAATCGTAAAGGTATGTTTTAAATGAACCGTAGTGTTTAAGAGTAAAAGTGGGCATTTAAGTTTGCAGACATCTGTTTTTGATGTTTCACAGCTCAATTTGAATGTTTGTTTATAAGGCAAGCCAAAATTGTCGGAAATTTTAATGTAAACATTATACTCGGTAAACATTTCCAATATTTCCCTTTGAAGCTTTCCTGTTTAGAGAAATAACATCATTTACGCTTCGAATTAAATATATAAACGCGTAAATAATATATGTTTTTAAATTCGTATATGATTTTAATCATATACGATGGCAATCATAAAATAATATAGACATTGTTAGAATAAGATTTAATTTAGTTTATAGTGTTAACAACGTCAGTTCACAATATTGATAATGTTATGATTCTAAAGTTTATCGATTTTGCAAACAAGTCTTAATTTCTTTTTTAATATAATATGAAATGAATGAGTGTTGGATATAAAACAGCGTTTTTATAATCCGTTCTAATCTAATAGATCTTAGCTGTTTTTCTGACTTAAAAAATATATTGAAAGTCAGGCATTCATTTTCCTGAAATTCCATGATATTTGTTTGTTTCGAAATATAACACTTCATATTTAAAAAGCTCCCGGGCAAGTCAGTGGCGTCGTATAGAAATATGTTAGATTTATTTTGATCCGAATACATTAAAGAGTTGTGCCCTATATAATCGTATTTCGTATCAAATCATTCTATTTTTTAAGCCGTTAGAAACTAATTTGATTGTTAAAACGTGGGTAGGATGATTTGAATATAGTTTGAGAGGTATTAACTATCAATGGTGGAAAAATAGCAATATATTTTAGTTCTACAATTTTTTTATAAGATATAGTTGATAGCTCTTTCGGCTCACGCCATTGTCAGAACTATGTTTAAACGTAGATTTGCTTATCTATATATAGCTGTTTAGAAAAGGTACACAATACATCGTCTCTTCTGTTTTAACGACCTAGCTTATTTCCTGCTAGCAATAAAACTTTTTTTTTAATGTAAATGGAACTAAATAGGTGGCAATTCCAATAAACTTAAATATTAGAAGGGGGTGGTTTATTATTGTTCATTATGGGACGGCAATAGCCCCTCGCAATGGTCTGAGAAGCGGCGACTGACTGATAATTGTTTGTTCATTTTAATTTTCGTGTGACGATTGATACATATCAATTTCAATCAAGATTAATTTCCAGCTGTTCCAAAGCCGTCATCTTGCGACCTTTATTACAAAGATGTTAACACGTAAGCGCTGAGCTCAAATTTATATTATGCGATTCTTTATAAAGGGATTTGCAAATTCTGAATCTGTTCTGCTGTATAGTATTAGACTGTCTACCAAATTAGGTTTATGTGTATGTATGTAGTTGGAAATTGAAACCAGGACCTTTCAAATGCAATTAAACAAACATAGTCAGGCTATTTGACTCACCGGAAATGAGTGACTTTATCGTTAGTACCTAATCAATATTTTTTTATTTAATCGTCATGATCATCAATCAATAACTTACATTTAACGACTTCGATTTTTCAACGGCCCTGGAACTCGTTTACCCAAATTTCAAATTTATTACAAAATTTAATCAAGCCAGTTGTTAGGTGTGTAAGATGTGTTCTTATTATTAGAAAATGTATTTTTTAAATCGTATTAAACACTAATTTTAATAAAAAATGCGCAACACTAAGTTTAAATCAAAACATGGCCGATCACATCCACTAGAGACCAAAGCGCCAGATAAAACATTAAAAAGACTTTAGCCTAGCTATGAATAAGTTAATAAACCTTTTTTCATTCCTCCTAACGTTTTATTACACACTTAAACTTTATGTTTCACGTCGGAGTATCATAGGGCACATAATAATTAATATAGTTTTATAAATATTTACTGCTAAGGTTATGGAAAAACAAAGCTCTTTCGTATAAGTACTTAATATAAATATAAAAAATTTCCCATGATTTTATATCCACATAAAATTTGTAGCTTATCTTTTATTAAATACATAAGTGACCTTTACCAAATAGGTTAATTGAAACCAGTGCTACTCAACTTATGTAATATAACATTTTAAAAGATTTCGTTCATCTTACATTAAATATCAGAAGAGATATGTATATTTAATATCTCTATAAATACATACCAATTTTTATATTATTTACGTTTAGAAAGGTAACATGAAGAAACCCTCAGTTTGAAAAAAAAAATTTTTAATCGCAATATATTGTATACAACTTAATACAAGCCTTATCAAAAGGTTGCAAACTCCAAATGCAGAATTTTTATTTAATCTTTCTTCTTCCGTGTGATAGAATGCCTGACGATGCCGAAACGGGAAACCCGGGCCGTTAGTGACAAAGCATGTGAATTAAGATGTGGAATCGTACAAAGTTGTAACTATTGTAACAATTCAAATCTTTCTTTTTTAGTTTAAAAAAAAGTGGGATCTGTCATTTGTAACCTCAAAAGAAGGAAATTATATTAAATTAAAACTAGACTGGTTAAACAAATCACCAATTTATTTATTTTTGTACATTCCAGGATTATGTTTTTTTCATATATATTTCAAATAATAAAATCACATTTTTAGTTTTCCCACAATATAATTTATGATCAGGAACGGTTTTTTAAATGAAATGTTTATTTCGTCTGCAATTCGGTTTATTGTGTGGCCAATATTTTGTTTCCAATGTGGCTTAGGTCCTCTTGCTTGTTTACATTCCATATGTGGGAAATATCAGACAGCTTTGATAAACTATGTGCGAACATATCACTTTATATTTTAATATTTATTTTCATTTTTTCACAAATTTGAAAAGGATCGACAGAAAAATGACAACCTTATTTGTTAGATAAATACTGATTTGTTCAGCAATGATTTATTAAATATAATTCATTTTGCAATCAGATTATATTATTGCGATGTTTCATCAGAAAATCTTAATTTATTGTCCCTTCAAAGCGTAGTAAGGCTCATTTTAAAAGTTTAAGAAAACTTTTCAAACAATAATCATCCTTTTTTTTCTTATAAAATTATTGCCATAATAGATACAATAATATTAAAGAAAGACATTTTCAATTATGTAAGAAAATGGTTCCATTAACTTACAGCTCAACTTTTGTTTTATATATAAAGAATGCTTAAAAGCTCGTACGACTTTGTAGCAAAAAAATGCATAAGTATATATTTATTCAGCTATTATATTTTACAGAAAAAAATCTCATCAGTGAGTGATGGTGTTTTTATAAACATATTGTATTTTCTACTCCGAATATACAGCTTACACAATTCTATTGAATAAAACTCGAAAAAACATTGAATCTAATTTCGCTTCAAAGAAAAAATATCTTTGTTTTTTTTTTTCTTTCATAAAAACTGTATTTTATAAATAAAACCCTCTAGACACATTTCATTGCCGTTAAAAGCATGCTGACCGAGTCAAAACGTAGCCACAATAAAAATGTATCGACTTAACCTTCCGAACAGTTTATCGGAGTTTTTATGTGCGAAAAAAAGCACTAAACTAAACACTTTCTTTCGCAGACTGGTATATTTAGCTTTCTCATATATAAAACTTACCGCATCTTTTTCAAGAATCTTCATTTACACTACCCAAGAGGATTGGTAAATCCGTCGAAAATTCTCATGTTACCTTAAAATCTTGCACGCTTAACACACGAAAGCTTTCCTCTCGGATGTCTTCATTTTCGGATATGTCGGTTTCAAGTTAATGATAGTCAAGTTTTACTATCAGTGAGTGAGATACTCGGTGGCACGAATAACTACATGCTTGCGTTAATTTTATGGTTTTAATTATAAAAAAAATATTCATAAAGATATCAAGATAAAGCTTATAATAAATCAAAAGTGACTACCCGGTTTTTGCCCAATGTAGTTTAAAAAGGTTCATTTATTCATTAAAAGTACATACTTAACGCAAGAAAAGGACATACAAATGCTTACAACAGTATTTCTCTCCATTATTCTCAGTATTAGTCTCCAACTTATTTATAAAGTTTAAAATATCGCGTAAATCCAACATTTGTTAATCTATCAATATAAAGTAATTTCAAGTGTTGAACGATTAAAAACACACAATTGATATAATCAAAATCATCCAAGGAAATATCACGTCGTTACTCTTCGCATTTGGGGGTAATTGTCGTTACATACAGATAATCAGACACAAGTAATTTATGTTTCAAAGTATTTTTATTTTGACCCCACAAACGAACACAATCAGTGGTGTTAAGCTATCGTTTAGCTGTTACACTATTCGCATTCCCAAATAAAAACTTTCAAACATTAGTTTTGCGATCTATAAAATAATGTTCTATTACAAACGACCGACTGAACCACTAACTCAGAACAATGAGATCGTGTTGCCATTTGTATGTTTACAAAAAAAAAAAAAATTTTAATTGCTCAATATTATATAATATTTTATTTCTATCAGCAAAAGGACCTCTTACTCTCATAATGGGCAATTTCAATTAATCAGTTTAATATCATCTGGTTTCGGTTTTTATCGTTACTTCTTCAAATACCAAAGTAATTGGTTTCAATTCAGTTCAAACTCATCCTTTTTTGTTCAGATGTCTGCAATTTATATTCATGCATTACTGCTAGAAGAAAGAGAAACTGTTTATAAATATCAAAATGAAACATATTTTATAACTACAATACAACACGACTGTTTCTTACATTCTAATATTTTAGGTAGAAAGCATAGTATAATGCTCTGCTTAACAGTTGCGATTTTCGTATTTTTATCTCTTTTTCATGTATTTATAATTTTACGATTGTTAGGCAAAGTGCAGTTAACTGTATACGTACATTTCCTCTTACAGACAGCTGTTTCACCATTCAGGCAAAGTTCAATTTCCGGTGCTTTGCGACACTTGGCAAATCATTCACCGGTCTGGAAACTTTATAAAATTGGTTCATAGTCGTGGCTCATTCAGTCGTTCTTTTTCAGTCAGCAAAAAGCTTTTATCTAACATTGCTCATTATAATGAATCAGTAAAAAAAAATACGCTATTTAAATATATAGATATACGTAAATAGAAATTTATCTTTAACTCATCAAATAAATAGAAGAATATATAATTTATGATATCGACTGAAAGTGCTTGATGGAATTTCAATATCAAATTTGAATTCTTACAAGTTTGTACGATGCAACAGAACTGACAGTTCTATTGCATCCGTGTGATAGAATGCATGAAGATGCCGAAAGGCGAAACCCGGGTCGTTAGTGACAAAACATGTGGAATCGTACAAAGTTGTAACAATTCATATTAGAAGAATATATATTATTTGATTATTGATTTCAATTTATATAAATAAATGTGCAATGTTCTACATAGTACCAGATGAAATTGCTCGTGAAGAACAAAACGAATCGTAATTATTAAATTTGAATTGTTACAACGTTGTAAGATTTCACATGTTATGTCACTAACGACCCGGGTTTCTCCTTGCGGAATCTTCAGGCATTCTATCACACGGAGGCAACAATGTGTAATGTGTACTTATAAATGTACTATTTAAAATACTGTCTATTATTTTAAATAATAAAAACACATTTTTAGTTCACCATCACATTATCAACTGATCAATCATTATCAAATGAACTCAGTTGATAATGCTCGCGATGAGCGAAACCGGTCCTGATCGTAAAACATATTTTGGAAGCAAGTACTTAAAACATGTTTTTATTATTTAAAATATCACGCCTTTCCGTCAAGCAGCGACAGTTAACGAATCGATAATGTGTATTGTTTAAAATTTGCTTCAACTTACTTGCCAGGTGTAAACGCCAGAGATTACATTTTTTGCTCACTCTCACTTGGGTTTATTTCACTGTCAATCCAACTACTGCGTAAAATTTTCACGAAGTAACTCTATTCAAGGAGAAAAAACCTTCTTTTCATGAATAATGCATTATTTTTTTCGCCCAGTGTGTCATATTTTTACATTTATATTCAATTTGCCAGCTGCGCGATATGTTAACAGATTTTCTAACAAGCAACACTGTATAGAGATTAGATATTTTATGTTTACAACTTGAATATTCCCGAAACTGTCGAGTCGAATTGGAAGCCCTCCGAGTTTTTGCGCAGGCAGACGAGATCTTAAATCCAGCTACATATTTTTATATATACATTATATTCCTTGTAGCACGCATTCTAAGATTATATGAAGTAACATTAGGGTTGCCAAACGAAGGTTTCTAAAGCTAACGAGATTTATAATCTATATACGTATATGAAAATAAGGGTTTCAAAACATAACCTCTCTTTTGAAAAACATAAAGTTAGGTTATGTTTTTGATGTGGACTGAAGATTCTTGATGGAGGGAAGGTGTGACGATAATTGATTTTGATCGATATAATAATAATTATTTCTGTTAAAAAAATCATTAGTATAATTTATTTTTACGACTGAAAGTGCTTGTTGGAATTTCAATATAAAATTTGAATTATTGAAACTTTTTGTACAACTCCACATATTCTGTCACTAAAGACCCGGGTTTCGTCTTTCAGCATCTTCAGGCATTCTATAACACGGATGTAACAGAACTGCCTGAAGATGCCGAAAACCAAAACCCGGGTCGTTAATGACAAAATTTGTGGAATCGTTAAATTTTTCAACAATTCACATTCAATATTGAAATTCCATCAAGCATTTTTAGTCGATATCATAAATTGAAAGTATTAGTTGATTTATTTCGTTATTTTTTTAATTAAATGCAATACCAATAAGAGGGGAGATTCAACACATATATATATTAAGACATTCATAAAAACTACTCTCTGTTTTCTCGACTTATCGACATCAAAATATTATCATTATCAAGAAAATCACGACAGCTAGGACTGGGTCTTGTTAATAATGAGATCTCTTGTCACATATCCGAACCTAAGCAATCAATAGCCATTCAATGTGTATCGACTTTATAGATAAAAAAATAGTGTGTAGGCATACATAATTAACAAATATAAGAATAAAAACATATCACTCTTAGGACGATCAGATTTATTGTATTTCATAATTTCTTGTGATTCCTTTAAATAAATTAGTTAAACGTGATAAATTAATAATATCCTGATTGCGGTCTAGTTTCGAATTTATCGGCATTAACTGACGTAACTGAATACGCAACCCAAATTGCTCTTGTCAAAACTCGATTGATTATTTTCCGTTTCTTTACTTAGCGAGAAAATTTATCCCGAGATTATTGGGTGATATTGAAATATAGGCCATATTTCATTGTACTAAGTAAGCATTTTGTTTACGCACTTTTTAGCAATAATCTGAGATATTGTAAAACGTCAAGGTTTTAAAAATGAATATAAAAACTAAGTAAACACTTTTCATCTAAGCCGACTCACTTCTACGCTGAATATGTAAACATCAAAAGCAATATGATTGAAAAATATTACAGGTTTTCTCACTGACAACACCGTTTGTATTGTAACTGTATTACGATTTTTCAAATCTGGAACATAAAATATAATACAATAAGTTATCGGTTAATGAACAGTTCTGACTGCGGACAGATCGGACTACGAACACTATTATGAAAAATTGTTGTATTCGTAACACGAACACATATTCAGATAGCATTTCGGATAGCGATCGTAGTCTTGGAACAGGTCTTAACCGATCACTGAATATATCCTAAAAAATGGGTATATACCCGCCTGTTTTAGTATATTCCAAAGGATATGCCTAAGTACAAAATTGCGTTTTCCTAGTGGAATTGAAACAACTTAATGTTGGCCATACTAAACATGTGGCTGGTGGGCTCAATACACAATTGTAATAAGTCGAAACGTGCATGTTAAAATATTGACACAATAGACTAAATATTTCGATTCTATACAAAATTACATATCACGTCAAACAAATTATTATAGATGATATAAAAATAGTCGTTTAAATCATAGTTAACTAGTAAAATTAAAGCAATACAAGTACATTTTTCACAAAAATAGTATTAATTATACTACATAATAATAGTAAAATAAAAAGAAATTTTCCTGTATGTTTCAACTTATACAATACAAACTAAAAACACGATATTAACACATTTTTTTAGTCAAAAACTACCCAGTGTACAAAACCAAAAGTTTTAGAACTGAGGAAATAATTCATAGGCTGTCGGGAAAATATATCCGACTGACAATTTTTTCACATCGCTTTAACTAAAAACTGTCATTATTCAATATTTAATATGTCGCCTGTACGTTTTGTGATTGTAAAAATTTCCTCGTTATTTTTGATAAGTCTTAGTGGAATTTCAGTTTGTTTTTATTTGATTGAAAATTAGCACCAAGAAGTCATTAACATTTTATTTGTTAACTATTTTACTTCATTAAGATATATAGAAGGTGTCATAATTGTTTTCATCGATAGATCGATCAAAATATCTTCATCACTATTTGACTTAAATATCATAGTATAGTTTACTTTAAAGTCATCCATGTTACATTAGAAATAAATGTGTGTGAGCCAATTATGAATAAGGTTGAGCACGACTGGATTTAGGAAGCTTCAATATATTTTCACAAATATTCTCAATTAATAAGATTCTATTTTTTCTAGTTAATGTGAACAGAATTGGTCACACTCTTTTAATGTAAAATTCTTTTGTCAATCACACTGTCTGTAGTCTTATATGACTGGATTAAAAAAATATTTAACCGGCTTACCAAAAATTAGGAAGCTTTAATCGTTTATAGTTCAAATACGTCTACTGAAATCAAGGATTCAAAAAAACCTTTAATGTTTTTTCTGAATATTTATAATCACAAATCCGTTTTTTATGACGCGAATGATGGTTGAAAAATTAAATTCTGTCATGCTTCAAGTGGGTTTTCACTCTTAAAAAATACTCATAGCAATGATTTAAAGAATTTTTCAATTCCGAGGGCGCTTATCACGTTCGTTACAGCATTAAATGTGATATACTGCTTATAAGACCATTGCCACTTCAGTCACGTCTGAGGAATAATATTGAATAGGGTATTTTTTAAAAAGTCCACGTCAAAAATGGCATTCATATTTGGCGACACTGTAATTCAGGACTGCCCAAACGTTTCTTAACTCAAGCACTGAATTCTTAACAAATTTGAAATAAAAAACATAATGAACTAATACATCATCTGGTTGTTACAAATAAATAAATACAATAGTAGAAAATCGCAACTCGCGGTAGCAATTTCAATAATAAATGTAATGTTATGAAAAAATATGCTTAGTTAAATAGTTCTGACGATGGCGTGAGCCGAAATAGCTATCAACTATATTTGTTAAAAATAATTTTGTAGAACTAAAATACATTGCTATTTTAAAATATAAATACTGTAACATAAAGTACGAAGATTTCCCGTTGTGACCTATAAAATAAAATGTCCCGTTAATCCTTCATCTGTTATTTACACGGTCATTTCTCTAATGATGTTTTTAACCGGAGAATTGTACAACGTTACATTAATTTACGTTTACGATTGTTTTTATGAAAATATTAATTGTAATTAAATCATCCGTTGGCCTATACAAGAATGTATTTTCATATATTCGATGGGCGCATCGATCATTTAATATTTATTTATATTCGTCGATCGAATTGAATCGTTAAATTAGGTAATTAAAAGAAATTATTTCCACACTCCATGTAGACTATATAGTTTTTTAATAGAGGTGCCCCAAAAGAAACGTGTTACTCAGCATTCCGATTAATCACCCTCATTTTATTAGTAACGGCTTGGATAGAAGAACAGGGCTAGTGGTTAGCTAATCGCTCTCACTGTACCCTAATTGAATAGAATGAATGGAATTTTAGATTTCCCTTTTTCCTTCAAAAACTTTTGCACATTCAGACATGATCGATTAAAAGCTGGGATACGAGCCGTGAAATCCGTGAATAGACATTATCTAATACATAGTTTCTCAACCGGTGGTCTGTGGAAAAGTTTTGGGTGGTCCGCGAAGATTTTAGGCTGAGGCGAAACAATTGATTTCCATGTTGCATTTTTTTTTGTTACTGTCTATTTTGATATACTTAAATATTATTGTAACACCGTGTTGTAAAATTAATGGCTTTGAATAAAAAATCAATTAGATAAATATTTACTATTTTATTCCAATGGTGGTCCGGGGTTGTAAAAAGGTTGAGAATCTATGATCTAATGCACCACGATCCCAGAAAATATCATTAACTTAATCTTATTTTTACTTGCTTTATAAATTACTTCTATGTTTCTTTAAGGCAATTACAAATGAACTTTAAATAAAAATCCTCCGTAGAGATGTATTTCTTAAACATGTGTTTTGTGAGATTGTAATTTTAATAACACTTTTTTTCAAAAAAAGAACTTGGTGAAATAAATTTCTTGATATTGGCTATATTGCCAGTGTAAGATTTTCGACGACACATGTATGAAAACTGCCGATTCGCTTAAATCAGGCTATATAGATTAATCTGCTCTGGACATAACACATACACACACCGATACTAAATTTATACTCTAATATAAATCTCAATGACGTGACTGTAGATATTTCAGACGGATCAACAGATTGGAACGTTCGAATGTTCGAATTCGAATTTCAAACAGTAATTTATGTGTCGTTAAAAATTTATTCCCGGAATATTGGGTAAATGCCGATGTTTGTTGTATTTAATGATTTGAATTTAAATTCATTATAAACGGTTATTTTAAAATGAGAATTATCGATCCTCAATCAATTCAATGTAAAATAACTCATTACTAATCACATTGTATGATACAAAATTGTATCGAAAATATAAAATAGACATAACATAAAGACAAAATTCAATCGAATGACAGATGTATGGTTTATCATAATCATATTGAATTGTAACTTAATTTCTTTATTTTGAATATTTATTTCTTAGGACAAAGCACTTTATGCTATGACAGAAAATATCCATAATCCGCATACCAAACTTCAAAAACCTAAATAAAAACAAAGTTTTCAGAATAAGCTTTCTATCCTACTTAGTCTAAAATGTTTTCAATAAATACAAAACCATTTACGACATCTATCGCATAGGCTCCCAACCTTTTTCGGGTGGCAACCCCTTTTCATAAAATCCATGTGACCCGTGACCCCCCCCTTACAATCCAAAAGCATACAAAAAAAATAATTGTCCCTTTAAGTTGGCGACCCCCAGGTTGGGTACCTATGATCTATAGTATAAAATAAGCCGATAACGTGGATAATACGATAGGGTGGTGCATAACTTTTGATCGAAATTTTCTAGTTCAATTCCAATGAAAAACGTTCATTTTTGACTGTACAAATTTCGTCTTTCTGAAATTCTAAGCGATCATAACACGAATACTTTATTAACAGAATTGGCATTTACTTGATAGTACTCCATCATAATACGGTGAAAAAATAGCGGTATATTCTAATTTTGAATAATTTATATTGTATATAGTTGATAGCTATTTTGACTTCTGCCCTCTAGTACAGAATAGTTCTAATGATGACGTAAGCTAAAATACCTATCAACTATATACCTTAGTAATTTCGTAGAACGAATTTTTTCACCGTGACATAAGTAATATTATGACTGTAAAAAGAAAGATGTAACCCTTAATATATAACACTAACAGAAGGCAAGCAAATAAACATTCAAATTTTTAACTCATATGTTGCTAAGTAACGATCCATCGTTTTTTGAAATAATAACGAAAATTACTACGACGATCTTTGCTATCGGCATGATGATCTAAATCATTATCAATGAAAATGGTGAAGTATTCAAAAAATATCCAAAATAATTTCAGCACACTTGAGTTCGTGCAATCACGTCTTGAAGAATATGTCCACGAGCAAAACTTGGCAAACATTCGTAACACGCATAACATTGTAACGCTGCAGAAAACATCTTGTAAGAATTATGATGCCGTAGCGAGTGGCGGTGGATATACTGTTGAATACCCTAGGGAATATATATAAAAAAATATCGAAAATAATTCAAGCATTCCCGCTGAGACATTAACCTTTTGCTTGATTAAATTCTGCTTCAACTGCACGTAAGGTATTTTTTCAAAAGTATGCTTAAATGTCATATTATATATAGAAAACATGACATAACAATTATTTAGGTAAATTTCGCGGCATTTCTAGCATATCAATTAATCTTAAGAATCCCTGAAACCGAAGCATCGTTCTATCTAATTTGTCAATATTTACCATGATTAATCTATTCGCTTAATATTATATTAATTTGTCAATTTATATATTTAAAAATGTATATTAGTTAATCTCTCAAGAAATTCACTAATAACAATTAATTTATATAATATTTCAAATAGCATTTTAAAGCAAAATGATAAAAAAAACATACGTTTTTTTTTCTTTAAGACAAAAATTCCTGAAGCCTAAAGAAAAACAATGTCTCTTCAAGCAAGTGGAATCGGAATCAAAATATATTCATTTTCTTGCAGCCGCGCTAAATTCAGAATTTCACAAATTTCATTATCTCAATAAAAAAAATCTTGGATTTAAACTGGATTTGCATTTTTACAGAAAACTTTTAAATTTGGCGACAATTAAATTACTTTTCTTTTGCGTCTAAACAGCAGTATGAATAATTTTCAATGGAAATAACTTTTTTTTCGTGTACAGTAGGATATTTGTGAGATCCGTTGTTCCGTGACTATCTTTGATTCTTCACCCTTTAATACTCGAATCGATCTTTGTATTACATTGTTTTTTCAATTTTTTATGTGTTACTAGTTGACTCGTCCCGAGTTCTTGCGATCTCTGAGTAAATAAATTCGAGGAAACTCGTTATGGTAACAAACAATTTAATTGTTAATAGTGTTAATAAGGGTTAGTACTAATACTATAGATTAAATTTCGGATAAGGTATACCAGAAATCTTCGCAGGTGTGTACACAAGAAATACGCAAAGATAAATATTATTTGAGGTGGTGATATACCAAAACTTTTGCGGGAGTGTACTCAAAAAATTTGTAAAGTTTCATATCGATCGAATGAATGGTATAGTAATGCATAAAGGACAAACCGACACACATACAATTATTTTTATTTATATAAATATAGTACTACTAATATTTTGAAAACTTACTCAATACTCATAGTCAGTTTGTGTATGTGTACTGCGCACTACACAAAAACAATATTTATAATATATTCACGCTTACTAGAATTTATTACAGTGCCACCAGTTAGCATTCAGACAATATGTTTCGTGCGAATGTTGTGCAGACATATATAGTGTATATACAATGCACCGCATACAGATAATTCATGGCCAACACAGATTTACTATAAATTATAACCACATGCAGTATCATTTGTTAGCTTATGCTTGTACACTTTTTCGCTATTAACATAAGCTACGCGTACACTGACACACTCCCTCTTTTTCTGTGCATGTTCTGACAGACAAATAGAGAGAGTATGTTCGTTTCTGTGAAAAGTGGTCGAGAAATACAAATAAATCGAGTAAAATATATTTACATATTATATAAACAAGTTATACTGCAGTGTGCTTCATACAAATAACTTATGAGAAATACAGGTTCACTAGAAATTGTTACCACATGCAGTGCCATCTGTTGCATTTGGTTGTACGCTTTTCGTTGTCAGCATTCACTACTTGTACACTCACACACACCCTCTCTCTCTGCGCATGTATTGACAGATTAAGAGCACAGTGTGTTTGTGTGCTGCGAGATAGACATACAAATAAACCGAGTCATATATATATTTTTAAAAAAAACTGCTTTCAATTGATATGCACTACTTACTATATACAATTTGATTTACGCTTTCTAAAGGTGGATTTGCAAGATATCTCAATATATTGTGTTTATAGCATAATCTTATTTTTTCAGCACTTCCATTGGTCCACTCATCATATGACGAGCCTGGACTGCGAAGAGCACTCTCCATTAACATCACACCGCCGGACAAGGCCAAGGGTGAACTCAGCAATATTCGTCTCCAATGACGCAGCAGGATTCGCAGGTTTCGATGCTGGTGACTTCCTCAGGAGATACGGATCTCAGTCGAAGTTGTGCAGGAAAGCAAGGTAAAGAAAGTCAAATTGTTTCACTTTCGACAACGGATATGCAAATTGAAACGCGTATTAACCCGTTCGTTGTCTAACTATATAAAGGATATTCAAGCACCAACCACTTCACAATTTTTCAGCGATTTGCAATATCGATTAAGAGCGCTTGATGGAGTTTGCAAATTTTATTTTCACGCTTTCGGCATCTTATCAACTTCAGGCATCTTCAATTTATTGGGCATTTTATCACACCGACACAGTAAACTTGACGCACAGTAAACGACTTGCATCGGTTATATACAAGCAGAATCACACTAGAAAAATATAGACCCTAAGGCTTGGAACCAAATATACATCTGAAACAACTTTAAAAACTGTCGATTTGATTAAAATGGCAGACAGTGTGTCAGTTCTATTTCATCTTTGTGATAGAATACCCGAATATATTGAAAGACAAACCCCAGGTCGTGAGTAACAAAATATTTGAAAATTTACAAAGTTTTAACAATTCAAATGTATTTACTAACTAACAAGTATCTGACTTGCGTTGCAATGTCACCCAAAATACACTCATAAAGTGAACTACTAAAACTGACAATTCAGTCTCAGTACTTGATGCAATCGATGGTTTCATAAGAAAAGCTCTTAAATGAATGCCAGTTGTATTTACCCAAGACTCGGTAAAACTCTGAATGTGTTGAAATAATGACAGTAAACCTCCAACATGGACGCCGCAGCTCGCCAGGAAACACTACTTAAAGCTTTTACTGTGTACATTCTAGTTTCATTTTTTCCTCTTTACATTTTCAATCGTAGATACTGGTCTAGATCAGTGTTCCCTAAGCGGTGGTCCGCGGCGCGGTGTCAAGCCGCAGAGCCTTTCCGCCGCGTCGCAAATAGTATGCCATGCAAAAATATTGAATATAGGACTTTTTCATCTGCACATTTACTTGGATTTTTAGTTATTGATTAAATTATAATTATTGGTAGGATGATGCGACACCAAGGAACTTAATAATAACTGTCAGAGACAGCACTACAGCCAAGAATATCCAATATAACACGGTGAAAAAATAGCAATGTATTTTAGTTCTACAAAATTTTGTAGAACTAAAATACATTGCTATTTTTTCACCGTGTTATAATGGAGTTCTACCAAGTGAATGCCAAGTCAATCAATAATATCCAATATATTAGCAAAGATGCAACAGCAGGCTTCGTATTAGTTTGTTTAAAAAAACCTTTTGGTTTTGTTATGTTTTAACTATGTCAGGCTGTTGTATATATATTTTTTAGTTATTATTATGTCCGTTTGTCACAACATAAGATTAAAAAAATATTATTTTATATAAAAATATATAAAAAAAAATTATTTCATTATTAGCAGTCCGCGATTTTTTTCCTTTCTTTTATCGGTCCGCAGGTGTAAAAAGTTTGGGGAACACTGGTCTAGATCAAGGGAGCTGCAAACGAAGCATTTGTTAGGGGCGGTAAAAATTGTTGTAAATAAATAATACAGTGAAAAAATAGCTATGTATTTTTGTTCTACAAATTTTTCTATAAGATATAGTCGATAGCCATTTCGGCTCACCATCGTCAGAACTATAGTTCTATCTACTATCAACTATATTTTATAAAAAAAAATTGCAGAAATTAAATACATTTCTATTTTTTCACCGTGTTATAATGGAGTTCTGCCAAGTAAATGCCAATTCAATCAATAAATAAATAAATAATATTTTTAAAAAATCAAATTAATAACATACCTCAAATACTTCAACAATTCCCTACTGGAAATAATAAATTTTAATTTTGACGCAGCATACAAACATTAAATGTCAGTCTTTCTACCTGACACAATGATACCGACATTTAAATATTTTATATTTGTCAAACTCGCTTGCATGCCTAAGTCTAATTTAAATTTGATTTATAACATTAAACAATTGACTCTAGACTCGCTGGCTACAGAGCCACTGAGCGATGAACAGTCAGTATAATGAAATTATCACATGCCATCCAAAAAAAATCATCTTACTCTAAACCAAAATGTATGAAGTTATTTTGTTAAGTGAATTATATAAAACTTTCTCTAGATTTTGTCAAGCGCTCTATTTTTTTAAATTCTATTCTTTTGGCGTTACGAACGCACATTATAAGCAAAATGTTTAAGTAACATCGTTTGCTTTTTAGCTCGATGAATACGTCAGCGATTTTCTAACAGAGGGTCGCGATTAATATGTATATTTTTAATATAAATTAACACACAACTTCATAATAAATGCTTTACTTTTTAACCGTGTATTAATTCTACATATAAAAAAATATTGACCACTAATTATTGAAAAATTACTTAATATTATTCATATGAAAATGATTTCTTTTTAAACCGTATGAATTATAAGTAAAAATATTAACTTAAATATAAACAGCACCCGAAAATCAAACTATTGTAAGTTTCCGCTTGTTTTTTTTTATGTATATGCTTAAAACATTTCAATATTGATTTTTGTTCCCTAGTTTCAGAACTATACTACCCTGATTTAATACAAACCAAGATTCGCACATTAAATCCAATTTACTCATAACTAATGTGACCATTTATTTTTGTCCTTAAAACGGGACATCTACCAAATTTTACGTAATAGTATGTATATTCAAGAAAAAACGTATTTTTTTATAGTTTGTAAATATTAATAAAAAGAAAAGGAATGTTGACAAAGAAAATAATAGGAATAAATAGTATAAATATGAAAAAAAATATGTTGTTTTATATTTTTCTGATGAACAATTTTTCTTAAGAATAACTGGGTTTGCTTTTAAATAAGAATGAAATTCTAGGCTTGAGTTGCCCTCTTTTTGAAAACGGGAAATTTCGACGTCCCGAAGCTGTACTTGGGGACAACGGGACGTATGGTCACTTTACTCATAACCACAGATTGGAAAGACGAAGTGATCTGAAAATATTTATTCATCTGAATTATTCACACATAGATTGCTGAATTAACCTCCTTTATAACGTCAATGTTTTTGTTTCTATTTAAATTTTTTTGACACGAAGAACACATTTTAACTTTCTGTTATAAATTTAAATAAATATCAAAACGTTTCTACTGTATAAATTTTATTTTTATGAAAAATGCGTAACTTTGCTGAAAAATAGTAAAATGCTAAAAGATAAAATCTTCATATTCAAAATATTAAAATCGTCTTTTCAAACCACATTTATACTCAATTTGTATAAAGTTCACTTAAACTTTCACCACACTTGTATTTCGATGAAGTCACAGCGAAAAAAAGCTTGAGAGCCGCCAAAATACATCGCGGGTCAATTATCGAAGAAGACCGTTGTAAGATCGATTGTATTTTTTTCTTAAAACCTTCCACGCAAAGCCTTTGCCGATAATTGAATTGACTCGCTTGCGCAGACGGACCGTAAAAACGTCCCAGAAAGCTTTTTGCCACACAGTCTTAGTTTGTCGTTTTTAATTGACTTGAAAGATGATCAAATGTCATTGAAGTGACATGTAATTACGTACGTTAATTGGAACATAATTATTTCTTCATGGACTATTTCCCATTGTTTATAAACAAAGAACTACCAACATATTAACATATCCATAAATAACATTATGGAATCTGACTACTTTTACTATAAGCAAAACAAAAAATGCATAGTTTCAATATCAATATAAATTATCATATTAACTTAAAAATCTTTTAGTTCTGACTAAGTGAATGATAATTACATTTAAAAAAATGATCAGCACCATCAATATTGCACACTTATTTTCAATTTTTTTTTTTCTTACTTAACAATGTTTTTTTTCTTTCACAGATCGGCAGATAACATCCCTTTGACGACAATGGAGGAGGGTTCGAGCGAGAGGCTCTCAAAGGAGGAAACGTCTCCAACCGAGGTGACGCACCACTTTGGCCTGCCAATTTTATCTGTATCCGGACCGTCTCCGCCGGACGACGACTTTGAACAAATCGATGAATACCTTTAAAATAAATACAACGGAACAACGTAGCTCGAAATGTAAAGCACACTGAATTGCATCGGACCGGTATAAATACGCAATTCGATCACTGTTCTTTTTTTTCAATATTGGCATTGCAAACATTATATATTCTGGATTATTATAGAAGTATTCCATGTGAAAATTTTTGATTGGATTATTGCATAAAACACTTAAATTGCACTAACCAATCAAAAGTATCAATTTACACAAAATAAAAATAAAGTATTTCGATGACAAATTCAAATTTTCGCGAAGGTCCAAAATCACAACCGAACATTTTTCTTATCAATCAACATTATTTGAGACATTTCAATAACATGTAAATAAAAAAAAACAGCTGCGATCTATCACTTGAAAATAATTATATAAATAAACTCACTTGATTATTTCAAGATGAATTTACATTATCCAATATAATTTAAGGCCAGATTTTTAAATATAAAGATATCAAATACAACTGACATATCAACAACTGAATAAAAAAAAATACTGTTACCGTTATAAATTGTGTCAACCAATTATCTTTCCAAACATTTTTCTTTATTAATATGAATTATTGTATATTAGATTTAGCTTTTTTGCTTTCTTTCTGATCATAAAATATTCATGTGTTTCAAATTTGTGTGGACACGAATATGTATGAAACCAAATAAAAGCTAATAAGTTATTCATTTGAATTTATTTCGCTTTGACAGGGGTTTTAGAGTTGTTTAAACCAGTGCTCCGCAACCGATGTGCCGCCAGATGACGCTTGGTGTGCCGCAGCGCATTTTTATTACAGAAGAAAAATCACATAATTCGTCTACGTCATAATATATTTTGTGAAAATGTAAATCACATGGAAGAAGAAATAATTATTTTTTCGTCGGAATTATATGTCATTCGTACATAAATATTATACACAAGATATACAAAAAAAAACGTAAATTTATAACAAACAAAATTGTACATACATAAAGTAAACAATGCAGAAAAAATGATTATTAACAAAGCGTCGATGTTGCATATTCGGTTTTTTTTTTTTTATTTTGAATTCTGGTGTGCCGAGGAAGACAAAAGATTGCGGAGCACTGCCTTATTTTTTTTTTTAGAATATATATATATTTCATTTTGAATAGTAAAAAAACACTTATTTTATTTATTGCATTCACAATCTAAAATAAATCGAATGTATAGAAAAAATATACTATTTTTATTTACGATAATATTACCATCACAACGATTGAATATTTTTCGGAACTTAACCGTTTGAGATGTCACCAGATGTGACCAAATTTAAACTAACTTTATATAATTTCATTCACGAGATAATGTATAGTTTTACGACCCAGTGTCAAAGATTTGGCCAGTCAAATTTAACTTTGCACATCTATTTTTAATAAAAGTTTCATAATATAAATAAAAAAATTATTCAAAAATATTGTAAATTTATAATGTAATTTTTTTCTAATATCCTTCAACTTTTGGGAAGATATTGTCGAACACTCGAAAATTTTCGTTTATCTAAAAATGATGTAAATTTTAAAACATAATGTTATTTATTATTTATTATTTATTATGGATTATAACTCAAGTCTTAACATATCTGCTGACAATAGTTCTTTCACCATATTCAACTGATTATAATTGAAAATACACTAAACTCTTTTTTTGCTTGGTGGATATGTTCCACCAAAATACAGTGTAAAAAAAGTTATAAAACATAAGGAAAAATCAATGATTGCTTAAATTGGTTACCTATTCGTTACCTAAATTTAAAAACCATTAAAAAATCGTTTTGAAATATTAAAAAAAAAAATATTAAAAAATTTCAAAAATTTTTTATCACTCTGTTGTACAAAGCTAACTATGTATGCAATTGAGGAAAAATTATATATTGAAGTAATTACCTATGTACTAGTCATCAGAGCTTACGCTCACATAATCACATGATCACATGATCACATTTTGAACCACTCCGATTGGCCTCTATATAGCATGCAATTCAATGACGTATATTTAAACACCAGGAACGCAATAATTCATGAATATGTACAGAATTGTTTCTGGGAATAATGTTACAACAAATAATTCATGTAAAATATAGTAAACATATTCATTCTTTTTAGACTGTTTTACTTCAAAATCGTGTAAAAAAAGAGTTGAGTGTATTTAGCTTTGGGTATAATTTAAATCTACAGCTATTGTATAATGATATGTTGTTTCAACGATTACGTGAGTGAATATTGTTTGCAGAACTGACAAGGAAATAAAATTATAAAAAGCACAGCATGTTTCAACTGTATTTTCTATTGTACTTAAGTAATTTGTGTGTCGTAGATTTTTTACTGTGATTTTAACGTATCTAACTAATCTAAGAAAAAACTATTAACATCAACTACTTATGCAAATTATCTTAAAATTAATAAGAATATAAACTTACTTTTTGTGCTGTAATATCATGAAATCATTTTATTCAAATATGTATATTTTTATAATTATAAGGCACAACTTGTGTATATAATCAACACAATTATTCGAAATATTTTCTGAGAGAGCAATATTTATATTATGTTATCATTTTAGCATAATAAGTATTTCAATCTGAAAATAAACAAAAATCTTCATCGAGAACAAATGAATATAAAATATGTTTTCGAAGATCTCTTCGCCATATTAATCTACGTATATAAAACACTAAGAAGGCATACAAAGAATGTTAATTTTAGTAACTTCCCATGGAGTTCTTGACAATATATGGAAACTAAAATCCAAATAGAACACTAATGATGATTATAATGAGTTAGTACTTTTTTAAGTTGTCGTTCACTAATCCGTTTCTGTATAACTAAATATTTCAAAAACGAATTCAAATGTCGGTATTAAGCAAAACTTTGAAAATTATCAGGCCAAATCAGGCTATATTTGAACACAAAAATTTCATCTTGCGTGAAAGATTTGACACTGTTAACTCTCTTTTATATTCTTAATATAATTTTCAGTATCAATTATCAACATAACATACTAGAATCTACCATCTTAACAATTGAGATGTTAACCGTCAAATGGTTAAATAATGTTATTTTTTCTTCAATCAATTAACTAAGCCCACTAAAATCTTTGTGTTATTTATAAATAGTTTAATACCATATAAACATATATTTATATCACTGAATGTGTTACCACATATAACATATATCCTGCTTCTTTGAGAAGCATCTTCAAACTAACTCTACAGCATAAATCAAAATTGAACTTCCTGGCGATTCAGTAAGTCTCACAGAACTTCCCAAAAAATCAAAACATGTTTCACATCTAGTAACACACAAAGTGAACATACACAATGTTAAATCGGAATACTACTACAATATTGGTGTTGTACTATTTCGAATATTTTTGATGTAATATTATCAAAATATCTTAACCCTTTCGGTCTTAATTATGTGGATCGCACAGTACTTATTTTTGATGAATAGAGATATTTTTCTCGAATTATTGAAATAAAAATTATGTTCTTTGAAAGTGTTTAAGTTGAACAATGTTGCTTAAATTCTTTCTTAAAAGGATGAATATGCATTATAAAGTTTCTTCATTAATATATTAATTCATTATTGTGTTTTTTCTATGCTGGTCTACACCATAATGTGACCATATAGCTAGCTGGTTGAGAGAGTCAATTAAAAAATGAAAAAAATGAAAAGATATTGAGTTATAGCTTAATGCTACGGTATTTGACCAAAAATATTAGACTGAAGATGTTGTTATTCAACTGGCATTTGATAGGAGCTGTCAATTAACAATTCAATGTCACTGAAACAAAATGTAAGAGGAATGACTTGTATATTTCATGTATAATTTTTTGAAAACATATGATTACTTGACAATTTTCAATTTCTTTTTAAATCAAAGTTTTTTTTTCAATGTTACCACACAAAAATTAAAAAAAGTTATTTGTGACTGAAAAAAAAATATAGAATAAATTTTGTCTCTTTCAAAGGGACCATGCAAAATTTTAAATGATGAATTCATATGAAATGCTTCGAGAGCTATCATAAAACAAATATTTATTTTTAAAAATAATATTGGCATAGCTCTATGACAGCTGTTCTACCTGAATGTGAATAACATGAGAATGCTACAATATTTTAAAACTCTGGAAATTAGATGACTCATAGTGGCTTTTGCATACCTGCAAACAATCGGCGACTTAATTAAGGTTAAGGCTTTGAACACCACTTATTTCGAGTGAATGTAAATGTTTTTTTTTTTAAAAGAAGCTAACATAATAACTTTCAGTTACCATCCAGCTTGTACGATCGTTTCTGAGATATTTTGAAAGTACATTGTCTGGTGATGAAATGTTACTCAGAAAATAAAATTCAGAGAAGAAAACAAGTCGATAACATTTGGCTTACTAGAATTATAAAAAAATTGAACATTATTTCCTTTATATATGTATTAATTCCTGTATACATATTCTTTTAATAAAAATGCTTAACAAAACAATTCACCTTTGTGGTGATTAAGAATGCCAAACCAAAAGCTATGAAAACTAAAATATTTCTTCAGTGACAAAATTGTTGATTTCAGCTTTTTCAGGTTAATTTTGAGAATTGCTTGGAATAAAACTGCACGAAAATATCTTACAATTTATTGAAAAAACTGGCGCAGCTTGATAAATGAAAATAGCCTACAAATCGTGACATAAGTCTTTAAGAACATTTTATAAATTTAGGTAAATAAAACACTTTTTTTGTAATATTTCCAAATTTTTGTTATATAAAAACATAGGAACTGGTTTCACTATCTCAAGCATTATTAACTGATTATAATGTGTCAATTGTTAATAATCATCATTCAATATCAGTGCTTCGAATGAGTAAAACTGACCCTGATCTTCACATTTTAAAATTGTGCAAATAACACCATTCATTGTGTTTTACTTATTTGAATATAATATCCTTACTTCAAGATGTGACAGCTAACACATTAAAAGTAATATTATGAATCTCAACACGTTTAGTGCAACAAGCAAATTAAATTTATTCAAGCAAGTTAATGGTTTAATTACTGAACAATATTTAATCTTTCAGTTTACTTTATGGACAAATCCTTCGAATTATAAAAAAAATGTAGAGGTAAATGTACATTTTTTTTGTTTTAAAAACTTTGCACATTATCCACTCTATAATGCTATCTCGAAGTACCATTTTTAGCAATCACATATAATTACTGACTGCCTACTTAAGTTTTTAATGAAATGTATGTATGTAGTTATTAAAAAATATAATAGTTTTCTCTAGAGTTATATATTTTCTGGCTGTAAATTAAAATGTGAGTGCCTCTTCCATATGAAATTCTACAAGATGAGAGAAAATGTTCTGGTTGGGTGTAATGTAAGAAAAATGTAGGGTCCACTTATAGAAATGTCAATTTTCAGTCTATTCATTTACTTATCGTTTTCATACTTACACTTTATATGATAAATAAAAACATAAATATAATCGTATAGTTAGTGTTTTATACATTAATGTATAATATTTGAAAGCTGTTTAAATGATAAGCCATATGGAGGTATATGCCTGACAGGCTTTGCCAAATACTTGTAAATTTAATATTACCAAAAATTAATTTAGAATTTTTTCATATGATAGAAATTAATTGTGAAAGATTGGGTTTTACAACAAAAATCATTCTTCTGTCAAGTAATATGCCAATCACTTCTTAGTAAGATTCATAATTTAATTGTAAAATTTCTTTTGTCATGTAGTAGTCAACTAGCTTACACAAAACATTGTATGTATAATATTTACTTATCGCATAAAATTCAATAATAAGTAAATGATTTATTTTAGTCTCATATTTAATTGTAAAGCTTTCACGACTTGGCATGCCAAATTTTTTTTTGTGTAGCCATTAATTTCAGTCAATTATTTATTGGATATTTTGTAAATATGATTCACAAATTTTGAATGTGTATAATAAACTTATTTATAATCTATCATCGAACACGACTAAAGTACACTGAAAAATTTTCAATACAATTTCATATGTGTAAAATCCTCTATTTATATGTTTTGTAAAACTATTTATTTCAGCATTTTATAAATATCCGTAAGCTGTCATCTTTTATAATTCTTTACCTAGATATGTAATTAATTACAAATATATCACTTTATTTCACTGTTTAATACACATAATTATGTGTTACTCATAACATCAAGATAATACTTAGCAACTTTCATTGCATCATAATATTGTCAAACGAATATTTATTAGAAAGATTATTTCAATAAATTGACCTCACAACTGCTAAACTATCATTTTTGTCACAGTAAAAATGTCTTTTGATTGTTATCAATTGAAAATAAACTCAATTTTAGAATCCATTCCTGCACTTGTGTGAATTCTTTTTCCCTTAAAGTTGTAATGTTAATAATATTTAATTAGATTCCCAACTAATTATTTTTCCAAACTGACTTTTTGATGTTAGGATATTATAAAGTAAGACAGTATGAAGAATTAATGAAAGCTCATTTAATATAAAACACTAAAATATTGCTGTAAATAATGATTAATATAAAATTAAGAATTTAAAAGAACGCTGAAGTAAAAACACCAAATTAAATAATTATTTTAATGCTTAAACTTCAGTTGGCGATAGAAATTTGATGTTAATTATAAATAAACTGTTTTACATTTCACAATCTCCAACTTTAGTGTTATAATCTACAAAATGATATCATTTTCAAATAATCAACTAGCACATTTAAAAATGCCACTTGGTATGGTCAATAAAACAAAAAAAAAACTTACATGCAAGTTCAAAAAATTCATATCATTTTACCGATTTTTATTATAAGTACCTAAACCAGAGACAAAAAAAGAACAATTCAATATTATTGGAATATATTTATGAAAATAATGAATCATTTTATTTAGTTTAGTGTTCAATTAAGTTGTAGTAGAAATATTAAACAAATAGCAACACCATAAATTAATCTATTCAATTATAATTACTTCAATATTATTTTAGTAAGTGTAATAATAATTATTGTATCATTACATAAATGGAAATTAGAATAACATAGCATGTCTAGAGTGTATTTTGAATGAAAGACCAATTTTCAATTAATGTGAACTATACGAACTAGTTTTAATAATAATATTTGTATGTATAACATGAGAAACAAACTGAATCTTCCTGAATTCAGATAATGTATAATTATAAAATTAATGTTTATTATATACTTAGATCATTATAATTTGACAATGCTTTATATTTTATTGTTAAAATTAAATTACATTTTACAAAATTTCTTCCATTTTGTTACATACAAAAGAAGTCATTTGTAATATACCACACTCCTTTATTATCAAACATTTTTTTTTTAATACCTACCATTTTATAAATGATTTATTGACTATAAAAAATCACAGAATATCTAAAATTATTCTGCTGTTACATGGTCATTTTACTTTTTGATTCAGTCTTTATGGCATAGCTTTTACACAGTCGTTTCTATTGTCAAATTGGTAACATTACTAACTTGGTTTATATCATAGATATAAATATGCCATATTGAAACCTTGATTTTATTTTTAAGACTTCAAATAAAGTGATGATTTCCCGAAATTATTGCATTAACATCATTTGAGTAAAGAGCCCATAAACTTACTTCAATCAGACTTTTGTTTTTTTTATAATTAAATACAATAAATAATTATAATAAAAAAAAAATACTTTTCCCATCATTGTAACTTATCTTAAATCACATACCAGTGATAGTTTGCTTGATTCAATATTGTGAGTTTAAGCAGACCTATAAAAACAATTCTTCATTTTTGTCTCAGCGAAAATGCCATTGATGTGTCTACAAGTGTTCAACATAATTGATAATTGAAATGGCTCTTAATTGTCACTATTATCTTATAAAAGCAAGCAGTAATGTAATTTCCAAGCAATCAAAAACAAAAACGTCACAAATGGCAGTCTAAGCTATAAAAAATTTTAACAGTCACTTTACCTTTCATTTTTTGTGACTTTTGTATGTGTTGAGAAATTTCAACACATCTTGAATATACCTTCAATATATTAATCAACGTAAACACACAACTCTTTCATTTCTAAAAACAATAATTAGCTGCCCGAATGAATAATAATGTGTTTTCTTATTTGAGCTAACCATTAATTAGCTAGAACTATTGCTAAATATTTATTTTCAAATAAGACAATGCCAACAAAGCTATTTTTCGACTATTACACATTGTTTTATGTGACCTTGCTAGTTAGCACTCAGTTGAAGTATGTCACACATTATTAACTAATGAAATATTAACAAAACTTCATGGCTCGAATACCTTCTGGTATTTTTAATTATTTCAGCGTGTTCGGGACCATTTCGTGTTTTATATTCCACTCACAACTTCGCCTTTAGACTCCCTCCAAACTTTGTACATTCTACAGGACCAGTCGTTCACAATTTATTGAATCAAAACGTTTTCAGCTGGTCTTGTTGATATCATTTATTTTATGTTTCGAATTCATGTTGTAATAATGTAACAGTATAATGTATTATATATATCTTTATCTGAAGACAACATATTTTATGATGTAAATAATAAAATTTAAATTATTGTAACTTTATTTTGATCCTGTATTAATAAACTATTATTGACTATTATCCAATATCGTACTATACTGTCTAAATAAAAACTACTGGATAAAAAATTCTATATTGATTTATTTTTTCATCTTTGGCTATATTTGCTTCCTATTTAGAGAATATGACCAAGCAATTGCTTTGATCCTACTGTGACATGAAAGAATTCCCTAACTCTGTCAAGTTATATCCTATGAATAATATTTGCTCAGTACAACACCAATAAAACAACCAACAAAAGGCTCTCTAGAGGTATCCTCAGCATGTGATATAGCCAGTTCCAACCCATTCTACACAAAGTATATAATCTTATTAAGCGGTAGAAATATTAGGTCGAGATAAACAGTTCTTCTTATTTATTCATTTTTTTTAATGCAGCTATGTGTGCACCTAATTTGAAGCAAAATATGAATTCTTAATAGAATTTATCTTAACAGACGTTTTTTTATTAGAATTACTAGTGAATTAGTTATTAAATTTTTCTTTCAGGTGGAATATGAATAGAAGTATAGCACTATGATAAAATTCAAATGTATTAAACTCTTCTCAGCATTATCAACACACTTTGAGATGTCAACTGTCACTTCTTAATAGAAAGGCATGATATTTTGAATACTAAAAACACATTTTTAGTACTTATTTTCATAATATTTTTTATGCTCAGGACCAGTTTCATGTATTATCAACTGTTGATAATCAGTTGATAAAGCTCGCAACGAGCGATAACGGTCCTGATCATAAACATATTGTAGAAACGGTAGTGCAAATGTGTTTTTGTTTTTTTAAATGCTATGCCTTTCTATCAAAAAATATTAATTAACATTTTAAAAATGTAGATGATTCCTATGTAATTTTTTATATGAATAATCTTTTTGCCTAGCCGTGGGAAAAATGTTGGAATGCCAAATTCAAGAAATTTCAATCAAAGATTACTTACCGACTTGATTTTTTTGGAAAATTTAAAATTATTTATTGTTTTACCGGCCATTCAACTTTTTACCAAAATCATGACTAAATTTGATGTGGTTCAATTAATAAAAATGTTCTATGAACGAATCAAAATCTCAAAATATTAAAACGTTATTTATTCGCATAAAAAAAACCACCATATTAAATCATTAAAAATTTGCTAAGGAGTTTTCTTGAACTAGGGATATCAATTTTTGTTATGCTAACCCTACATATATAAACGTCAGACAGTCACTAGTACGTCATCGCACATACTCAAATAGTTTTGACAGTTTTCTTAAAACGCGCAGACTGTCATACTGGATGATGGTTGTTTTTATTATAGTACAACTAAAGAATATTTTCTCAAAGTTAAATCTGGCGGCATGACATCACTTCTTAATATATAAAACGTTCGTTGAAATTTGAAGACGGTCTAATCGAACGGCAAATATTTATGTCATAGATATTGTTTTCAAATAGTGATCTTTGATTATTTACAATAATTTCAAGGTAAAAAACATGACTTTATATTGACGTAATTCGGCGAAAATTATACTCAATTGCTCCAAGTTCAGCCATTGCCGTGCCATAAAATGTTTATCTGCTTTAGATGTTTTTCGATATGCATGAAATTTACTGCAATCTTTCATGCATAAATATTACCAGTTGATTTGTTATCGTTGCTTCACGCTGTTTACTTCACTTAGTAATCTAAATAACAGTTCTATATGGGTTTATTCATTCAAAATATATCTCAAATATTATTTGATCTTTACCTTCTAATAATTGCACATTGGTTGATTTTTTTTCTTTCTTTTTTACGTCAATCAATGTCAGTGCAGGCGCCCCTTGACTCTCGTTGCTAAATATTTAATTTTTTGTGAAAGTTACCTGTAATATGTCATAGAAGTGCAGCAATAAAAATCGTATTATATTTATTTTTTACCAATTGACACATATTGGCATGACCTCGTTATATTCGGTCATAAACTTACACCTCTAAGTATCAGTCTTATGCAAGGAATTTATAAATATGTAACAATATCATAACAAAACTTTAAATTACAGTTTTATCCCAATGTTTTTGTATGCAAAAAGTGGTTGCAGGACTACACTAATGGCAAATTGAATCATAACACAAAGATTTATTGATATCATTATCTCTGGTAAAAGTAGCGATGACATATTTAAAATAATGATTACATTAAATACATATTTTCTATTGATATCCTGGCAACATCTATTTGCTATCCCCAGTCTCAGTATTTGAGTTAACCTAATGTAAATTAATCTCTTGTTTCAGAGTGAACAGACTACAATTAATGTACTATCAACAATGGAGTCTATTTGTGGATTTTCTATTTAAATGTACTAGTGACAATCGTAGTGTTAGTAAACAAAATCAAAAAGTTACCATAATTCCACAGCATTAATCAACCAACAAAACAGACAATGGATAATTTAAAGTAAGGAAATATTAATATATCTTTATATTATTGTGTTAATAAGGTGTAAAAATTTGCTAATTTCACCTTTCTGTGGGCAATGTTGATAGTTTTGGTTATGGAACTCAGACTTGATCTCGTATGATGAATAGTTTCATAAATTGATACTTCCATTATTTTTTTAACTTCTGTTGAAAGGCTTGGGTGCTTGTAATGTCTAAAAAGTGATAAAAACTTTTCTATATTAGAATATAAAACATTTTACTTAATGCTCAACCTTTTGACTGTTAGCATCTCGACTCTAGAGACAGCTAGTGTAGTCAGTTCTGTTGCATCAGCTTGTTGAAGACCAACAGCTCAGTACGGAATGCATTGAAAACTATTACAATGTAATATGTGGTAATAAAAAATTCAAATAAACAAAATAGACATGTTGAGCATGTATTTCATAAACAGTATTTATGAGTAGAGTGAACCTCTATTTAAAGTAATTTCATAACTCTTCCCAACGTTTTTACCATCACAGTCTGGCTCTACACTTTTTATGACAGAAAAAACAAACCTTACGATTACTAAAATCATCAGGAAATTGTTTTAGTATAGTCGTATAGTTTGAATCTTAAGTAAGCTTTGTATATTTCCACATATCTTCAGCCATTCTATCATACAGATGCAGTAGAACTGACACACAGTTAACGGCTTGCATAAGTTATATACAGGCAGAATTTCACAGAAAAAATACAGATCCTAAAGCTAGGGTCCAAATATAATTTATATATCTGAAACAACTTTAATAACTTCATCAATCAATTCGATTATAATGACATTCAATTATTGATTATAATGATATTGAAACTTCGTCAAGCTCCCTCAGTCTATATCGTAAATCATGATAAATCGGAACGGTGTATCTTTATAAAAGTATTAATCTTTCATTGTTTTTAAAATTTTTGAATATTCAAAATTTATCACAAAAGTTCAAACCTATAGTGCCACTATAATAACCACAATTAATAGGATAATTTTAATGCACCACATTTAATTGTTCCACATCAGTATTGATGCCAAAGGCATATATTTATTATATTCAAATATAATTAAAAAAATGAAATAGTTTATATTTGACTCAATCTCTTACAAATCTATAATACTAATATTAATATTTGATTAAAAATTTTAATTTAGATAGTTTGAAGCCCCCTAAAATACCCCCAAATAAACCAGTATACACAACAAATGACAAAAACTCTAGCTGTTTATTATTGGCAATAAAATAATTATGTGTTACATTCATTTGTAAGTGTTGTTTTTTATAACTCATTAAAACAACAAATTTCTATAACAATAAAGAATCGATTTGATAGAACAATACATTGAATCCTTGCCTTAAATTCTTTTTGGTGAATCTATTGCTTAAAAACTGCTGTGTTGTAAATGTTTTTTTTTATCTTATCTATGTGACTTATCTTTAACTTTAGGTATTTATTATCTCAAACCTTAAATTTATATTGAATCAATTATACATACACACAGTTTATGTTACTAATTTCAAAATCTTTCTCCTTACTTTATTCTGATGATATTGAGCTTAAAATTATAAAACAAAATTTAGCAATTTCAAATGTTTTATATGTTCAATTTTGAAACCAGCATTATATATAAAGAATAAAAAATAAAGGCATATTTATTGTTTATAACAAGATTTAAAAAAAACTATTTTGACATATGGAAAGCATTTTCTTTTTGAGTAAGAATTATCAGATAACAATTTTTGAGATATTCCCAACATTTTTATCATTACTTGATGAAGATATATTTTTTATGATTATCTGTAAATTATTTCCATAGTTTTGTATAATACTAATCATAATTATCGACTGTAATTTTTTTAAAAATAGCCTTCTTTTGATTTGTATTGTATCAGTTGATAATGTTTATGATGATTGAAACCAGTCCTGATCTTAATTATATAAAATTGTACTAATTATGTTTATTTATTTTTAAATAAAGTATTGTAAATTATCACTGCGGCATATCTTGGAGACAGGAAAAAAGATTTTTGTTTAAATACATAGTCATTGTGAAATCAGGCTTTGAAAATAATTACATATAAACTCGTATTTGATATAATTTATAAACAGTCAATCAAAATGTGAAATCAAAAATTATTTATATAGTCAATGTGTTATCTTAGTCACAGCCCATGTTATTCATTGATTCATTTTGTTTTAGTATCTCAAGTATGAACATAATAAAAATGAATTGCGATAACCAATTTCAATGAATGTTTTCTTCTCGACAGAGTTTACTTATCAACATGGAACGTGGCAACGAATTCCCCCAACCAGGATCTAAACAGCCTACTCGGTTTCCCGTCCGTACCAAACAGAAATCATCCTCTACCAGATTTTTACATAACTGGGTATTTTTTCTTTAAATAATACTGCCTTGAAATATAAATCAGATCAAAAGCAATTGTTCTCGATTTGCTTATATCTATTCAAAGTGTGTCTAACCCACTGTCCAAAAATCATGAATATTTTCTTAAATTTTCATTTGATGTAATTACATACTGCATCAGTTTTAAATTAGCAAATATCACATACTTCATAAGACCTTTCTTTCCAGATAAAAACAATTATAAAAATTGTTTATTGTTGTAAAAAAATTGTTATTCTTTTTGACAGCTTCTTTATACTGTCAAATAGTCTGCAAAATCATTCATTATCATCCGTTTTCTGGTTCATTTCGCCATACAATTGTGCATCTAAATAACTGTAAATCCTTTGTACAAAGCTTGTTAAGCTATATTTTGTTTTATATTTATAGAATTTATTTGTAAGTACAAGAAATATCTGTTAATTATATTAACTGATATTTTTGTATCAGGCATTTTTGTGTTAAATTTTTTTAAATGTATTAATTTTTCAATAAGTACAGCGATCAACCATCTTTCTACAAATTGTACACCTTAGATTTATTTATTATACAACAATATATCAAAGTGTCTCATCTTAGAATGTAATCAATGAACAAACTCCTTAACATGACCATTGAAATACATTGTATAAAGAGACTACGGTAATCAAAGGTGAATTCTATTGTGTTAGATTCACTGAAGTCACAAATACAACATATATGCTAGAACTGGTGTATATGGCGTTGTAAGTGAGAAGCTACAAAGTAAGTAAGAAATAACTACAACTTACAATTTTAAACATCTATTGACAGGAATATATTTATAAAACGACTTTATGATTATTTCATCAGGTTTCAAGAAGTGAAATCATTACCACTAAACAGAGTAATGGACGCAGTCTTCACGGATCCTTGGACTGCCGCCGTAAGCAAAATTCTTCGCAAACACAACTATATCAGAGTGAAGAGTATAAGGCTTCAGGGACTTGTTCTTCTCGTTTTCTCACTCCAAAAGCATTTGGTTCATCTAAGAGATATCGAAACGCAGTATACTAAAACAGGTTTTGCAGGAATGTGGGTATGTACAAATGGAGAACAATAACATTATTTATAGATTTTTTGTTAAAGGGAACAAAGATTTAGTGTGTAAAATCTACACTCTAAATATTGAAATAGAGAACATTGTAGCATTCAATTTTAAATTAAGTCAAAAATGGTAGGTTTTGAACATAAGGTCCTCAAATATTAGTAATTTTATCCAGTGCTATAAAATACATCACAAAACAGATCAAAACAAACTAAACATCCATCAAGTAAATAATGCTAGAAAAATATATAGACATATTTTTTTATTCTCCTATTCAAATTTGATTTCGTTCTACAGTTATGAGTTGTCTTACACTTGAATAGTAATATCGTATTATTGAACTAATATTTTTTCTTTAAATTTTATCATGGATCAATATTTTTTAACTAAGGGAAACAATTGACAATGCTTTACTAATCTAAAAATATTTTGTTGATCATACAATCAGATATAACAATCCTTTGTTCACAAGAACTTTAGACGATGTTGGGACTTAGCTTCTGTGCAAGAAATATAACACAACTTAGCTCTACTCTGCCACTTTATGTGAGAAGTGTGACCATGGAAGTAAAAATAACGTAATGCTCTGTCGTTTTCACAGAAGTAAGACTGGAGATTTAGACCCAAAATATTGTATATATCGTATAACTAATTATTTTTTTTATTCGCAGGGTAATAAAGGTGCTGTCAGTATCCGATGGAATATATATGGCTGTTCAATATGTATAGTCAATGCACATCTGACTCCACACGATCACCTTCTCGATGAGAGAGTCTCCGACTACAACAATATCATAAAATCAAACGTATTCCACGTGAGGGATACCAGCAATATTATGTATCATGAGTGAGTATATGCATACAATATTTGTATTTTAATTATATCATATAATCAGGTAACAAATGTTTTTTTTGCGAATGTTATGTTTTTGCTAGTCATCTTGTAGCTGGCTTTACTTATATTTAAAATATATTTTTCTAGTATTTGTGTTAACGTAAAGAGAATTTGAATTTTTTTTGATCAAACAATCGTAATCAGGTTGATAGTGCAGTATTTTTTTTTTTTTAATGTATCTTTAGTATAGATATTTATGTATTTAATTACCTTCCATTTTCTCCACAGAATTATTCAATGCTGACAGCATCAACAATTTTCTGTGATTCCTGAAAGATTTACAACGAAAAAAAGTGTTTTTTTTTTTTCTTATTTAAATAAAATATTTTTTTATTCAAGTTATGTTTTCTGGCTGGGTGACCTCAACTTCCGGCTGTCTGAAAAAATGCCCGACTCCCCTGAAGCTATATCGGATAAAATCAAAACAATGGAGAAGGACGACTTTAGTAATCTTTTGGATCACGACCAGCTGCGAATGGTGATGGCATCCGGTGATGCTTTCTCCGAACTAAAAGAGACTACGCCTCGCTTTCCCCCTACTTACAAATTTGAAATCGGGTCGAATGAATATGATACAAAGTATGTACAGGCTAAAAACTCGTAATATGCCAAACTATAAACATGTTAATTTACACTCTTGATCTCTTGTATAGGATCTTTCAATAGGGATGCATAAACTTTGTTCGGTTATAGTAGCAATTTTAAAATTTCCTGTCAATTATTTAGTAAAGTTATAATGTTAAACAATGTGTACAAATCATCAAATTCGGATAGACATTCTGCACGACCAATTTGAGGGTATGGAACTAGCCACCGGAATAGTGCATTTTAACACCTTTCGACTTCTTCCTTTGAAGTTATTTCAAATCACAAGTGTTTGCAAATAAACCTCATACAATAGACATCCTCAAAATGAACATAATCGCCATCCAACAAATTCAGCCAGATTTATGCGAAAGAATCATTGAAAATTAAACCTCCCAAATATGTGTCACTAAGCAAAGTCGCAGCTAACATTTGAACAACGTTTTATTCCACACTTAATACCATAAAATATACTTTCAAATGAAGAAAAAAAATTGTGTGTATATCCCACACACAACTTGTTTTATTTACTTTTAAAAATATAATATATATAAACCCTTTATATTGTGATTCAAAATTGATTGTAATAAGTGATTTTAATCCGAAGGAGGCGCCCAGCGTGGACCGATAGAATCTTATACAAAGTTGTCGCTGACAATTATGAGAATGTGACATTACGAGCGGAGCAACTCAACTACCACAGCCTACCTCAGTATACGGTCAGCGATCATAAACCAGTAATATCAGAGTTCAACATTAAGGTAATTTTTTTTTATCTTGTCTTCTAATTATCAACTCTAATTAGCCATTCATTTTACTAGAACCATATTTTTCATCTGCACAGATAACTCTTTGTAATAACAACTTATTTTGCATTGTTCTTTTAATTTTTAAATGTTCTTGCTTGACTAGCAATTTTTCTTTTCGCCTTAAGATGGTTTCTAATTTTAATTATTAAAATAAATGATTGTTTTAGTTTATCAAGGTTTTTTTTATTTTTATAAATTTTTAGCATGTCCTTTAATAATTGTTTAACCTTTTCATTCAATAGAGCCAAAATTTTAACCCTTTTATATCAAATTTATGACACAAAGTGGTCTTAGTTTTGTATTGTTGAAAAATGTAAATATTTTTACTTTTATTAGATAAAAACAATCGGTTTTTAGAACCTATTTTTAAAAACCTTCTCTCCAATCGTGCTTAGGATTTTTCTCATGCATTCATTTTAAGGATGCATACCAAAACTCTTGTGAAGTAATCGGATTTATCCTTCATCCTTTTCATTAGACATTGATAAAAAGGAAATCAATTAAGAATAGGATTTTCTTGTAATGGCTACAAAAATGTAAACAGATTTAACTCTCACTTCTTTCCAATGCATTTCATTCTCATTCTTTACACATTTATAGTAAATTTCCTGTTTTTATTATTTTTTTATTCAAAGTTTGCTTTTAAAACTAAAAATCCAAACATGATTATAAAAAGTCTAGAGGGTATAAGCCCCTAATTTCTAATTTTATAACATTTTTAATTACTCTTGTTTGAGCGAAAGGATCATAGTAAATTTGTTAATGTCTTTTTTTTGTTGTATTAATAATCTTACAATTGAGTAAAATATACAATTGAATTCAGTTCAACAAAACTGCCCAAGATACACAATTTACCTATTATCTACCAAAAATGTATTGAATCCTATAACGTACATCAATGACAGAAGTACTCTTTTGAAAATTAATGTTATATCATTATAATAATAATAATATGTAATTACTTTTAAGGTGTTAACTGTCACTTCTTGATGGAAAGGCATTATATTTTAAATAATAAAAACACATTTTTTAGTACTTATTTCCACAATGTGTTCCACATTGTGGAAATAAGTACTAAAAAATGTGTTTTTATTATTTAAAAAAAAAAAAAAAAAAAAAATAATATGTAATGGTAAAATCAATCTCTTCAATGTGATTACGAATGTGACATATTTTCATCGTAGATGTCAAGGGAGTCAGTATACAAAATCAAAAAACTGAGAAACCGATACACAAAGATTTGTTACAAAAAAGTGTTTTTTTTTTTTTGTTTTTAATGATAACCCGATGATTAAACCTTCGAACATAGATACTTTTTAATGTTACCTTTTTTTTACAACACATAAACAAGAATTATGTGGCTTTTTTTCATTGACTGCTTTATTTATATGTGCATGTTAATCGGTTAACTGCCAAAAGCGTCTTAAGACGCATAATTTTCTGTGAACGGAACGCCGCTCATACAAAAATTACGTCTTAAGACGCGCCGTTTTAAATGGGCTTTTACTAAAGAAAATCAATTATTTAAAATGTACAAATGTATGTATGATTATCGATAAATGACTGCACGAATGGCGCGCTCTTCATTTATTTGGTAAGTTTTATAAATAAACTTTATTGCACTTTCAATAACGATATGTTTAGAAGGTTTTATTTTTGTCGTAAAATTCGCGGCGTCCTGGGTACCGCCATACATGTACCTGCCGGCAGTTAACCGGTTAAGTGTATTGGGAATTTATTATAGAAAATACTCATAGAGTTTTGTGTTACTCAAATTGACCGACTAAGCAACTTTGATGGCTTTCAATTTGTATGCAGGTCATTTTGGCCAAACTTGTGGCTTGACTCTTTTAATCTATAATGCACAGCAACAATGTAACATTACTCTGCCATTATTGTGCATATATCATTTTTTCATAATGTTTTTGTGTACCTAAAATCATAAAGCTTTTGTAAAACTGTAAGAATTAACAATTTTTATTTCTTGTGTAAATATTTTTTCATTCTTGAATTAAATGAAAAAATATGTTCGGCTCAAGTTTGTAAAAATGAACAAGTTGTGTCAGAAATGCTCTGTGATTAATCCCTGTGATTTCAACTTTGGCATGGCTTTAATATGAACCAGCTCCTAATTTCGCATCTTTATAATCTTTGATGGGGCATTCATAACAGAATAAGTCCAAAACGTGACTGCTAAATACATTAATTACAGACAATTCTGTAATTAAAAGGCTTATACTGTTGTAACTGACCATCAGGGGTAATATAATTCTTTGCATTGCACCTCACTCTGTCAGGTTCGCATGAAAGAAACTTTGGTGACCAGCTACAGCGACGGGCCTTATGACATTCCCGAAGAGACTATTGTAAGTAACATAACCCACAATAACACTGCACGCTTACCTATGTACACATATGTCATTTTCACTAAAATTGATTATAAAAAACTGTAAAACAGTGCTTGAAACAAATATTTCCTACAGTAAAAATCAATAATTATAAAATTACAATTTCAAACAACAAAGTATTTGGTAAAACAGTTTTTTTTTGTGTTTTTTTGATAGCTTTTTCGACCTACACCATCATCAGAACTATATTTAAATTCAACTCATATTTGTATAGTGTTTAAGAACGATTAGGTATTATTCATAAAGCATTAAAATTAACGCATTGAAATTTATTGAGTATTTGTAATTACGTGAATTTCTTTAAATGGTTTAATGTTCGTTTGGTCATTCAATAATTTATAGCTAAGATAAATTTAACGCTTTGATTATAAAGGTATTTTATGATGTTGCGACATAATTGTAATGCATCAAATATAGCACAACATAGCTCTACACCTGTGTTTCCCAAAATTTCAACATCTGTGTAACCCTTCTATAAAATATAATGTCAAAAAATGCATATAATTTAATAAAAATATGTTTTTTTCCCTTTGTAATACATTACATACAAAATAATAATAAGTGAAAAATAACACTCGTTCATAACAAGCCAGAACCCGATGCACCGCATACCCCCACCGAACTCTTCCCATCCCGCAAGAGGTGTGGGTACCATACTTTGGGAAACACTACTCTACATAAAGAGTGAAAAAAAAACAAGTTCTTTTTTGACGAGAAGTGTGAAATTGAAAACACAAATTGGTTGTCCCACCTCCATCCATTATACAAGCCAGCTTCTATTTGAAAATAATGAATTAACCCTCATTTTGTACACTATGGTTATTGTGTATATTTCATTTCTTCACCATGTTTTCTCTAAAATCAGAAAGTATTCCTGTAAAAATAAACAATTTTATGTTATGTAAATAGTTCTGCATTCTTGAATTCAGATTCATTCACATTCTGTGAAAATGAACAAAAATGCTAAATAAAACAATATTTTTTTAGCAATTTTGTGTTAAAAATACGTTTTCATCAATCTCTGTGGTTTTAAGTTTAGCATGACTAATAAGTTATTCTCAGAAAACAAGACTGTCAAAATATTTTATAGTTAAATACATTTCTCACCTAAAAAAAGTTGAACTGAATACATTGTCATTTTACCTTGTTATAGTTGTCCTACAAAGAAAATAGGAATTGTATGCTATGTTACATTACTTATCGTAATAATTTTGAGATTTTTAAACATGAATACCTCAAAGCATTATGAATGTTGATTTTTCCAATTTTTCTTTACAATTCTATAGCTTGGGCTCTTTTGTTATCTTTCCTCAGCTTTTACCTTGGATGACAGACTTAATTTATTTCTCTTATGTATTTTTTTTCTCAATAATTATGCAAGAGGTGAGTCAATTAGAAATATTTACTTTTGTTTACTCTGACTTTCAGAAACCCGTAAAAAGTGTTATATAGCTATCATGACATCCATATAGCTTTCCCCAAATGCACCCTTATGCTGGTTTATTCATTAATAATGTTTCAATAATTCCAGGTGTTTTCGAATTACACAGAACGCTGCGTGGAATTTGCACCCATCAAAGATGTATGGTATATCGGGGATGCTGGCTTTGTTACCAAGTACACGCTGTCCCCTGATATCCAAATCTACCCCAGTGACTGGATAGCCATCTTCGCGGTAATTTCAATATCATTTTTTTACTATCTGATGGCTTTTGGTATATGGAGCATACATATTCTTCGTCTCTTTGCTCTTGAATTATACGCCAAGAAGCTCTACCAATGAAATTCGTGAAAGAATTTAGTCATTTATTGAAAAGTGGAAGGATAATATCCAATCACTTGTGATTTGACCATAATGTCCAAAATTATATTCCACATAATATGACATAAAATCTCACTTAAATAATAGAGACATCCATTAATCATTTCATCAATTTTTGGCTAATTTTATAATTCAAATATTTGACATCTTTCAGTTATATCCTGCATTTTTCGAATTTGTCTATTCCTAAAGTCTTCATCGATTAAATTTATATTTTTTTTTTCTTTACTATCTTTACAGGCTGATTTCGAGAGCTTAGAGGACTACAAGACATATGAGTACGTAGACAAAGTCGGTTGCTTGATTCCCTCAGGAAGTGACTCGAGGACGTTTGTCTTTAATTTCCCAGTCGGCAGCGGAGTAAGAAGTCCCGGCCTGTACAAGTTCATTTATTTCAGCCAACCCGTGTCGGACGTCAGGAGTGTACTGGGTTAGTTTTGTGATGCGAACTTATTTGTACTATAACATGAGTAAAAACAGTTCGTGAGGTCTGTTCAGATACTTCAATATCACCAAATAATCATACCATAGTGCTACGTCATCATATTCAGTCTCCATTGATTCAATTTTAGAGTTAGTTGAATGGAGTTCTTTTGAGGGAATCACTTAGTGAATTTAATCTTTTCCAAGTAAAATTTGAATTGTTGAAAATTTGTACATTTTCACATGCTTAGTCACTCACAACCAAGGTTTTGCCTTTTGGCATCTTCGGAAAGATTCTACGGAACTGATGACTCATCCAAAAATAAGACGTTTCAACATGTCAAATTTAATATTGAATTTCCATCTATGACCCGCAGTTAATATCTTAAACTGTTCCGAGTCATGTATTATATTTATTATAAATTTTATTTTCACAATCAATAGAATCAAGGAAACTATGGTCGTTCATATCGTAATCAAACGTTTTCACAGGAATGTCCCAACCATTCGAAGTACGCGAGAGCAATAAAGAAAACTCCGTAACGCAACAAAACCTTCAGGGATCCAGTTCATCTACGGACGCATCCGGAAGACAGGAAACGAATGCAGAAGGAGTCACAATGGACTCTCTGCTAAAGGATATAACTGGCCTTCAATTCCCAGGTTTGAACTTCAACGTGCTCAATGATCTTAGCATTGACTGATTGAGGAGTTACGTGCCAGGCTCACCAGACCTGGCCGCCCTTGGGAGGAAGCTGCACAAGTCCAACCAATAATACCCTTACGTAGGCTAATTACTTGTACTCCCTTTGCAACGTTCTTTGTGATGTTGTTTTTAACAAATGGTCTATTCGGGGTCTGATCACTTAACAAATGTCAGAAAATTCAGTGCAAGGTATGCTTAGGCTCGGTGTTACTATTTCTTCGAAGGGCTCTGGCATACTTACTACGTACTGTGTCTTTAAAATTCAAAAAACATTAACACGCAATTAACACCAATTCTTTATCTCCATTTTAACGCATCTCATTCATAAAAATGACCATTATTTAAACTATAAACAAGCAAAATCAATGTGGCCTACTGACAAAATTTTCGTGTAAGAAAATGACTCGATTTTTTTGTTTCTGTGTTGTGTGACTTTGGTTATAAAATGGATAATATTGATTGTACATAACCAAATTTGTCAATCAAGTGTACATCATTTGAATTACACAATGATGAAACTATGGAACTATAAAATATCTATTTATTGTCAGAATTAATTGAATTGTAAACTTTGATGTTTTGATAAAATTACCAATATTGTTATTAGATATTGCTAATGTAATTTTTTTAACATATGTTGTGGTTGTATGAATATTTTAGAAAGATGGCTGGATATTTGATATTGTTTATAATCAGCCCTTTTGTTAGCCTTTTTTTATTTATATCTGCAATAATTGTTTGATACTCAAAAAGTCTCATAACCCGAGGTCTAGTCGGACGCCTGTCCAGTCTCTAATAATGTCCATGCAGTTAGGTTTGTATTTATTTGACGTTTCATATTGATATGTGAACAACTCTTCGTGGAAAGGTATTATATCTATCAAGTATTTTAAATAATAAAAGCACATTTTTAGTACTTATTTCCACAACATATTTTATTACCGGACCGGTTTTGTACATCGCAAATATTATTAACTGATATGATGAGCATGATCAGTTGATAATGCTCGCGTTGAACGAAACCGGTCTTGATCGTTAAATATAATGTGGAAATAAGTACTAAAAAATTTGCTTTATTTATTTAAAATATCATGCCTTTCTATCAAGAAGTTAACACCTTAATAGTGATATCTATCAAGACAGAATATTTCCATACCATTATAGTTCTATATTAATGAAAGTGTTAAACCTAACTGCCTAAGCACCGAGAGACTTGAGGAATGAGAATAGATAATAATCCACTGAAATAATTTCAGAAAAATACTGAATGGATCGATGTACAATATTTTCATGTTGTTAATTTCGCAAGAATGTAATCCAAATTTGGGCTAGAGTATTTAAACCTAAATATGCTCAGAGAGTGTAAAAAAGGGTATTACCGTCCTCTATGCTAAACTAGGGATAGTTGATACATGTGTACTTTATGAATTACCAGTGAACTATTATTTTGCCTGTTACATTAAATTTACTTGTTTTTCATTTACATTGATATTTTACAAATTTTGTTTCTATTACTTAGGAGTGCAAACCGCAAAAAATAGCAGAACAGCAGATCAACTATGTCACAAATAATTTATGTAAGTCATCCATTTTGGAATCTAGAGTGAACTTTAGTCGGCTTCTGTGAATGTTTGCAATCATTTAACTAGAGAATCAGTCTATTCGAGCATGCGTTCACCGTGACGTTCATGAGCAATTCTCGCAAACTGAATTGTCATTTAGTATAATTTATTTGTTTACAGTTATGATCATTATTTCATTATTATCGACAGGACTCGATAAATTTTCAGTATTGCATGTTTAAAATTATGATAAACCATAATTATCACTTTAATGGTGTCAATTGACACATCATTCTGGATTATGTTTGTATTAATAAAACATAATTTGTTTCGTACTACTTCCACATTTTATAATATAAAAATCAGGACTTCGATAGGTTTCGGTCAACGTATTAATGCTTGTGGTTAGTGAAACTGATCTTTATATTATAAAATGTGATAGAAGTAAGCTTATGTGTATAATATTATTATAATTAATATGTTCTACAAATTACACCTCAAATTAGTGTAAATTCGTTCAAAATAGTTCAAATGGTACATTTGTCATTATTTTTATTACTTCAATAATCCAGGCTGCTTTTAGTATACATGTGATTGTTTCTTTCAGACATTGTTAACTATACTTTCACATAGCACTTTAGCAGCAAAATTGTGGGAGTAGAAGTAGATATAATCTGATTTTTCCATCTCTATTGGAAAGATAAGTTTACCCTTTGGGAGCTATCACCGTTCACGTGTTAGCAAGTTTTGTATCTATGATCAATTGACAGTTACAAAGAAAGACCTCTCCATTTACATATGCTTGGCTGGAGACACATTCAACTCAATTCAGTCTGTGATACCAAGTTATACAGGATTAAAACAAAATGCCATTTGTATTTGCATTCTATCACTGCTGCTTTACAGTAACAAAGTACGACACCCGACAAAGACTCAAAAAAATTGTATACTTAGCATCAAGAATAGATGCATTGGATATAATGAAGTGACATGGCTCAATTTCCTGAGGAATTGGAGAATAAGCAACATCCTGCTACGGTCAGTAGTCAAAGAGGAACACTGAAACTAAATGGCTTATTAATGGGAAGAAGCAAAACATCTGGCGGGTGATAGAGAATCATAGAGGCCACATAGGGATGCAAATATGTTCAATGATCGATCAACATCATCATTCTCATTTTTTTAATGAATTACAGTTATTTCTTCAGATATGGATAATACACATGTCTGTCTATGATCTCTGACAGTGAAATTAATTTTTCATAAAGTATTTGAATGTTATAATTATTAATTCATTTACATTTTTAACTACACTTTTTGATATTATATATACTACTTGAAATTATGCATAATATTCTTTCCAGATTGATTCATAAAAGATGAACCAAAATAAACTAAATTTCCTCAAAAAAACTCACTTCTCAAAGGGCTAAGATAACACACACAACTACTTGTAATTAAGCTTTCACAATTTCAGTTGAAAATGTTTTTTGAGTGAAAATAGTCCTGCTATCTAAATTAAATTTGTAGAATTATGACACACAGTACACCTTGTCTGATTTATTACAAAAACAAATCGTTTTATCCATTAATACATTAAACTTCCGGGTGGGACAAACATTTTTTCATGTGTAGCTCTTCAAAACAAGCATCAATCTGTAAATTGTTCAATAAGTACAAACATTAATCAATCGGCTCAATTTCAAATTATTGGGTCACCTAACAATCCCATTTCCTATCAAAATGTAATTTTAATGAGTGTTAAATATTAGGCATCAGGGAATGCACAGAGTTTGCTTAAAAATGCCTTTTTATAAATAAAATAAGCCATTTGTTTTTCGCATATCTTAACGAGTTCTGTCGATTTATCACTTTCTCTACGTTTGTAGATTTCAACCACTTGATATAGAGAAAATGGGACCATATATTTAATTATTATTCAACAAAACTAATATTGTGGTATCTTTAAGACTTACTTGTATTTGGTCAATGTTTTTGTTCATGTACATAACTTTCTGCCAACATTTAATGAAAACCAATAAGCGATCAGTGTGTTTTGGAATTATAGTGACATCTCTTAACACTGTTGACCAAATAAATAAAATTTCTTATATCAATTTTTTTTTAGGTAGTCTATTAAATATACGTAGATAAATTCTTCAATTCTTTCTGTTTCACTTTTACAGTCAAATGTTTGTATTGTACTATGTAATTTTTTTTTGTGTGTTATATTATTCAACCATTGTAAATTTGTATCTATTTGAGAGATAAAATTTATAATATGTTAAAAAAAAATAATTATTACGTAAGACGTTTTATGAATATTAAACATTTAGTGTGGTTAATGGTTCTAAAAAATTATATTCTATACATACTGCAATACTACTGTCTCTGGGAGTTTACATCTTATTGTATTTGATGCTTTATCGTAATTGTTTTCATACTTAATATAAATAACTTCCAACCGACATATCAGATTCTCAGATATCATTCAGTATTAAAAAAAAGAAAATGAAGAGTGTATGGTTTTAAAAAATGGTTATTTACTGTTCCACTTGGATGTGGATTGTCTATAATTTATCCATTACCATCGTGTTTGTTTATGGTTTTAGGTATTTATTGTCTTGGAAATAATCAATAATAACTATTCTAAAATAGGTAATAAGAATCATTGCTTTGCTTTTCTTGTACATGAGCTTAATTCATTATCGAATAGGTAAAAATAATAGTATTAGTAGATTTCCATTGACTACGTCAACAATTGTCAAACTTTCAGTGACTCCACTTTAAAATTATGTAAAAAAAAAACCCCTTCAAACTAAAATTATTTCATATGCCTGGCTTTAACTCTGAAATAGAATAATATGCCATGTCAATGCACAGGCTAATTCCATATGTATTGACTTGTTCATTTTTCTGTTAAGAACAACATTTTTGACATCAATGCAAATACAACTCTCCAATGTCAATATAATCAAACTTTTTCAAACCTCTTTCCTCAAATTTTTTGACATAATCAATGGACATCCCTTTAGAATGTTTGTTTATATTTATTGACAAATATATATCAAAATATTCAGTAGTAATCAAAAACATGTTTCAAATATCACATCTATTGGTACCTGTAAATTTTATTTGCTTTGTTACACAGCTTTAGTATTGTTACATTGTTAATCCTTGGCGGATAGGTGTTATATTACATAATTTTTTTGTTAAAACATTTATATTTTTGTTAAATTATCAGCTTTAAATGTTTAGCATTAATAATATCACTTATTTACATAAAGTTCAAATTTTTATTGTATTGATCCTTCAATATAATATGACAGTATGCCTGCAGTCGAAGATATATTTTCTAATATTGTGACTTGAGAGATTTCTTTTTAATATGAAACTCGTATAGGTTGGCCACAATTTTTACTTAATTTCATCATGATGTATAAAATTTTGTGACATTTAAGGACACCTTTATAATACATATTATTAGTTATAAGCCAATAATTAAATGGATTGGGTGAAGCTTTATATGCACTCGCACTTAACCATGTTTTATATTATATTTCAATAATTTGTCTTAAACTCTATAGATGCATATTTCTTAGTAGATGCTGCAGTTAAGAAGCGGATTTGCATTTACATTGTCGGAACGTCAGTGCAGCTTGATGCAGATTATTATTTCATGTGGCATTGCTAATGATGAGCTCTGTTAAATCTTAGTGTTATAATTAGCTATTTTTATTTTTATTTAACACTATGGCTGGCCCACTTATCTCTGCATTAGACCTAAATTTTCAATTAGTATCCAGTGTTTTTTTGTAAGCACATTTCTGCTTGCATAGATATTAATAATTTCTATGGCGATTAGTTTTATTAGGAATGCAATATTACTTACAAACATGATATTACAACACTCCAATTTGACCAGAATTTCTTAGGTATTATTTATATGGTCAATAAATTTTAAATAAAACTGTCGGTATTTTTTTATTAGTGATAAAAATTACTTATCTAGTAGGTAGGGTGAAACATAATTATTGACCAGTTATAGATTATTTGACATTAAAAAGCTATAAACTTCCTGATATTTAACATTTCTGAAGTCTCAAAAAAGAACTGTGTGCATCAATACCTTGTGTTTTCATTTTGCTTAAGATAAACCTAATTTTTGAGACTATTTTTTGGCTGTTACCATTTATTTAGAAGAAGAGCAAAAATGCAGTAATTGGCAACTTTTTATAGCTTTAAGTTTCCATGCAAAGTAATTCAATACACAAGTTTGTAAAATATATTTATATAATATATGCTGGGACACAGAAATCTGGTTTTCTTAAGGATTACTTAAAAAATTACACACAAATTCACAAGACTTTTAGATTTGAATGCCAAAAAGACACTCGCATGTTATCATAACATCTCCTGTTCATAACTTCTGTAATATATCATTAAAAAGAAGACAGCAAAGCTATAAATAGTGAATAATGTAATATAAGGGGTTGGCTGGCACCTCATTTTATCAGTTAGAAGTTGAAATGGCCAATAACTTCATGATTCACCCTAGTTCTGAAAATTTCCAAGCAAATAATGAAACCTAAAAAAATGTTAACTGTCGTAAAAATATATAAAGAAAATGTAGATTGGCAGCATCAAAATATTATACAAATTGGTTTGTATGTATTTTTAGGTTGTTTTGTTATAACTCTGACATTATAAAATATTGACAAATGGCGGGAAAATGTTAATTTATGGTTTCACTAGAGTTACTTCTTAAAATATATTTAGCTAATATTGAGAAAATTTTTCGTTCATGCTTTAAAATATTGATGCATTTTTCTGCAACAATAAAATCATTAAAATTGAAAAATAATTTTTTTAACATTGTGTTAAAGAAATAGATATTATTTTACAACTATTACTGAATATTCATTGCTTTGAATATAAGGTAGCTATATTAATTTATAAAATGATTCTATTTAGCTAACGTATAAACATGTTTTCTAGAAAGCTTATTGGGCAGTTGTATTATTATAATTAGAAGTAAAGCTTACGATCAAATTTTCAATATAATATATTGTTAGTTTTTTTTTGTTATATTTTATGTAAGTTTTACATTTTTTAGGATTTAAAAAAAGATGTTTACGCTTTCAATTTACACAAATCTATTGCCATTTACAACTATTATATATATTTCATTTAATATTGACTTTATTAAGCTTATAATCTTAAGTCCCTTCTGATAATTTGATTTTATACAATGTAATTTTTTTTATATGACTTATATTCTTTTTGCAAGAAGTGTGTCCAGTGAATAACTTCAGCATTAATTGTTTTAAATGAATAAAATGGTCAAAGAAAATTATTTTAATCCTTGAAACTAATATGAAATAACACGGTGAAAAAATAGCAATGTATCTTAGTATGACAATTTTTTTATAAGATATAGTTGATAGATATTTCAGCTCACGCCATTGTCAGAACTACTAGTTCTACAATGGTGTGAGCTGAAATAGCTATCAACTATATCTTATAAAAATTTGTAGAACTAAAATAAATTGCTACTTTTTCACCGTGTTATAATTGAGTTCTACCAAGTAAATGCCAATTCAGTCAACTAATATGAAATCTTATAATTTTTTTTTTCTTTTATCAAAAAACAAAAATTGGTCACTGTGAAAAAATTTCACACCTCAGATAAATGATTAAAAGAGTTCCACTTCATTATTATCATCATTGTAAAAAAACACATTAAACCGCTTTATATTTTCTTATATACTCTGTGTACCTCTATATATTATATACATTCATAGAACAAACGTTGTAAGTATCATTACTTGTTAATAGAATGATTACTGTACACTGAATACTTGAACACGTGTCAGTCTCAATATGCTATTCATACACTATTGACAATACATCAGTATTAAAAATAAATCTGTATAAATATATCTATGTTGTCTTGTATTGTTGCCGCAATCAAATAATGTACATATGCATTATGGCCTAAACTAATAATCCACTGTTTTGATTTTTATAAAAATAAATATATTTATTTTATACACTGTTTTATTTTATTTACCTTTTATCTAAAGCGAGAATTTTTTTTAGGTTGGCACAATTCTTAACATAGTACCTTCGGCAGTGATTTCATACGGCCTGCATCCCTTATCTATTATATTAATTAGAATAAAGTTGTTGATAAAAATCATTTATATGCCACATATTTGAAGAAATGAAATCATATTACAATAGATAAGAAATCACAACCAAATACAGAAGTGGATTGTGGAAATAGTACTAAAAAAATTGTTTTAAATATCATACCTTTTCATCAAGAAGTGGCAGTTAACACCTGAAAAGTGAAATCACAAGTAATTGAATCTAAAATCTGTTATTGAATGGGATATTTATCTTGCGAGGACTAAAGCTTGAACCTATCTGGTCGCAAAAGTTAAGCTAGACCAGCGGTCAGGAAACTTTTTAACCATTACCCCAAAATATTTTTGCGTAAGTCGATATTTACCCCTTCATATTGAAATGGAGACAATCACTGTAAATTTGAATTAAAGATTTTTTATTGAATTAATTTACACAGAAAAAAAATAATTCCAAATTGTTGGGAGTAAATTTCATGTTTACCCCGGATCCTCGACCGCTGAGCTAGACTGTAAAGCTATAAAATTTAAAAAAAATAGAGAAGAAATTTACTAAAATATTGTTATCTACTTCCGAATACAATTATTGATATTCATATATATTTACAAAAAATCCACCTCAGATTTCAGAAATTGAAGCATGCAGAAACTGCATCTTTAGTCATTTGATTATATTACTTTCTCCATGATATTTTTTTCATTTCAATTTCTTCCGCTCCAATGGTTTATTATACTATAATCAAATTCAAAAAGTGATATTTACACAGCAAATCATAACTAAATACTAGCACCTCTTTCGCAATTTATTCCTCAGCACTCGATTTTTTTCGTTATCGAGTCGCAAAATGTGTTTATATATCATAATACTTACTAACTTGAGTTTCAAATTTAATGGCGCGAACATAGACATGTAGAAGTGTGTGTGAGTGATAGACAAGAATACCAAGCTCGATAATCCACCGTCAAAAGTCTCGACGTGTACTTTTAAAAAAAGAAAAATTTCTAAGGTTCCTCGTAATTAATACAAATCAATGAAAAAGATACTTTCTTAACAGTTTTTTGTGCAATAAGCTTTTGATATTTGTAAATATAGTTTAAATTTTTTAGTCTTAAGACATTTACAGGAAAAAAATACTTATTCACATTTATATAAATAAAGTGTTGAATATGTTTGGTAGTAAAAATATCATGATACTTTAATTATTTACGAAATGATGAAATTTTATTTTTAGTTTGCGACTACAGAATAAAAACGATGTTTATTTATTTATTTTATCGCATAAGCACTTTACGTTTTACAGCCATAAAAAATAAAGAAAAGCTAAGTAAACGCTGTGACAGGTTGCTGTTTGTGATTTTTTTGTTAAAGATACTAGTTTTTTCAAATTAATATACATAAACATTGCGAAAAATGTGCAGAACGCAACCAAGGTTGTTTTTTCAATATTTTTATAACCGCTTTACTATGTGTATTCGCAACGACCCCTAAAGTGCAAAATAACCCGTAATTCTATAATATACCAATTTTATTTTTATACCGCCGGTTATATGTATATGTGTATACATATATTTTCGTTTAATTGAAAAAAAAAGATTTCTGTATAAATGATGTATAAAATAAGTGTGCATGCCCATCTCAACATTATGTGCTATACTTCCAAGGTTTCTGATCGATTTTTAAAGGTAGTGTAACGCTTAAATTATCAATTGTTCATTCATAATATTCGATTAGGCGCGCGATGTTTATTCCGCACTCATTAAATCATTTTACTTAATTTAAAAAAGTTTTTTAATGTCCGTGGGCAAAGTGCATTGTCAAAAGTAAACAAGAATCAGAAAAGCATTCTCGTTTAAGTTGATATACTTATTGGATTATTGCACGCAGTTGATCACCTCATCTCGTATTGAAATAATAATTGTTTACAATTTCAGCCGTGTTAAAAACTGTAAAAATTTTGACGGAAACAAATTGAAAAAGGTTCGTTATTTTTTTTGTGTTAAGTGGTAATTTGCATACAACAACAATAATTTTTCGTTGATATATATAAACAATCATAGTTTGAATGAGTGCTTCACTTTAAAAATCGTTTTTAAATATTGAATCTCTCAATGAATCGTTTTGAAAATAAGGTCAATTCATAATATTTTGTTTTAATAAATCCGTTTTCGAACTTAACTAACCACTTATTGGGCCCAAAATTCTAGAGATTCCTATCTAATAATAATAAGCAATAAACAAATGAAATATAAATTATGAAATATCTACTCGTAATCTAAGATCGAATAAAACTATAACTTTTAAAGAAGCACATATTGCTTTAAATTCTATAATTTATGATTTTATATCAGGAACTTTTTTATTGGCGAAAACTGCTTATTTTTAAAGATAAATCATTTATATAGTAAATCTCAACATAATTATTTTCGAGTCAATTGCAAATATTGTTAAATACATATTGTTTCTATTTTTAGATAATAAATTACCATATTTAGTACTAATTCCACAATTTTATATAATCAATGTGAAGTTGATAATGCTTGTGATGAATGAAACCGCTCCTTATCTGGATATAATAAAATTAACACTGTGGAAATAGTATTCATTGTTGTGTTTTCTTATTTAAACAACTCAAAAGTGATCTTGTTATTATTATATATCATTAATTCAAAAGTCATCGGTTGCAATAAATGGCTTGGAATTAATGATTAGCATGCGACCACATAGTTGCAGTAGTGTTAGCAAATACTGGCTAATGATTTAAACTAATTTAGTAAAACAAATAAGTCAAATATAAAAGCGCATTCAGATTTCCTAATTCATCAAACTTTTGGCTTTCACATATTTCCGTCGCTCATATTAGTCTAATATATCTCAGTTTTACTGTAATCAATGATTATCACATGAAGAAATATATCCTTATTGTAATGATGATGATAACAAACCAAATTTTTTTATTTGCGTTACTTGCTAATGCATTAGATTTGTATAGATTATATCTTTTACACCTGCATAGATTTAATGCTTAAGATTTTTGTGGACTTATTGTCAGGTGGATTAAAGCAAAAGGCGAGTGAAAATGTTTGATTTATGTGTATCAAACAATGATTGAGAGCGTGTCGAGAAGAGCCTTTGGCAGCTCCAGCGGGACGTACAACGTGCGCGCATCAGAGCTGGCGAGAGACCGCAAAGTGAACACGATCAGTGCCACTGTCACATTCCTCGATGACTCCCAGCACTCTTTTCAAATTGAGGTAAGCAATATTTACTGCGAATTTTGTAATGTATTTGATTTCCATCTAAAATCCAAGTATTTAATCAACATTTTAACGCATCAATAATTTTTGTTCAAATTTCGTTACAAAATACGTTAATATTTCTCATAATTTTTAGTCGGTAGTGCACTGGACACGTCCGCAATAATAATACTATTTCTGAATGGCTGAATATATTTTACTAATCAATATTTTCTCACTATGTATAAAATAGTTTTAATACACCTGTATCATCACTAATTAAACAGTACATTCCCAAAATAATAGATTTATAAATATATAATTCATTGTTTACCGTATACCTGTATTTTTCTAACTATAGAAAAAGGCGAAAGGGTCTGAACTCCTTGATGCGGTGTTCCAATACCTGGAGCTAGCGGAGAGAGAATATTTTGGTTTGCAATTCACCGAGAACAACACCTCTCCAGGATCAAACAATGCACCAATCACTGTGAGTCCGCATATTATATTTTTAGCAATTATGTATAGAGAATCCCTATTTGTTATTTTGGGATGGTGAAGTTCACCATAAAAAGACCTATATGAAGGTTTAAAGAACCGCAGAGGTAATTACTAGTCCAGTGGAATGAAAAAAAATTTAAATACAGTCGCATCCCATCTATTTTTCTCTGATTCATAGTTTTATTTGTTTAAGCTGCTAAATATCATGGACTCGTCACAAATATTACTTCAATTGATAGTGTTTTGTAAATGTTGTTCATTTCCCTATTCAACCACTTTCATTCAAAGAATTTAAGTCACTGAAAACTGATTTCTTTAACCCTTTCATTCCCACAGAGCCGAAATATCAGCACTTTTAATAACACTTTTCATATAATTTATTTTTTTTTGTTTATTGTTATAGATCTTTATATTATTACTCAACGTAGTGCTTCCCAAACTTTTTCAAGACACGGTTTCCTATATCTTAAAAATTATCCACAACCCAAAACAAAATTATTGAACAAAAAAAATTTTGAAAATGACAATTTTTGGGCTCCCAGGAAATACTAAATTAACCCGTAAAATTAATCTAATTCTCATGCATTAAATTATTTACTGAAATATCTGTTTCAATAAAAGAAATGACAGATTTTTTTATGAATATGAGCTTATTTTTTTTTTTACTTACAATGAATTTAAAAAAAACTTCTTCCAAAAAAATCTTCAGATTTTTTTTTGGTTATGATAGCGGTGGGTGGAAGGTCATAAACGGGTAAGACGTCAGGTCGGTTCATCACCAGCACTATGGCTCGGAGTTCGCTTTTGGCCATCTGAACCTGCCCGCCTTGAAGCATCCGCCCGCAGACTGCTCTGTCTGCAACTTAAAAGAATGCTTAAGGACGGCAGAATGCCAGCACCTAGACCGGCTCGACTATTACTAGCTTCCTATCAAGCCCAAGGTGAGTTTATTTATCTATAACTGCAACATTGATCTATTGATTGTATATAATTTTTTAAATATTTTTTTTGGATGCTCTGTTATAAATTATCAAAACTGCTCTCATTATTTACAGTTTGTTTTTTTTTTTCAATCAACGAAATGTATCAAAAATTTTATTATATAGCATACAAATAAAATATTAGAACATTTTAAAATGGAGAATATTGATATCTTGTACTATTTCGAATGATAAATTTCTCAATTTGAAGATATATAACACTTGGATCGATAAGTCCCGAGACTAACTAAGAAAAACACGTTTTTTTGGCAAAATTCGACTTTATTCATCAACATAGTCTCCTTCAAGAGCAACACAATCAGTCCAGCGCTTCTCTAACATTTCAATACCTTTCTTGTAGAACGATTTATCTTTGGCCTCGAAATAAGCGTTCGTTTCGGCGATGACTTCCTCGTTGGAGTAGAATCTCTTTCCTTGGAGCATTTTTTTGAGGTCTGCAAACAGGTAGTAGTTGCTGGCCATAACCTTACCGGTCCACATTTGCGTTTTTGGCCGCTTTGGACGCTTCTCACCGACTGCAGTCCACTCGGCTGACGACCGCTTTGACTCTGGAGTGTAGTGAAGGATCCAGGTTTCGTCCATTGTCACATACCGACGCAAAAAATCCGGTTTGTTTCGGCGAAACAGCTTCAAACAGCGCTCAGAATCAACGACACGTTGTTGTTTTTGATCCAGTGTGAGCAAACGCGGCACCCACTTTTACAACAGCTTCCTCATAGACAAATGTTCATGCAAAATAGTGTACACACTGCCGTATGATATCTTTAAGGTGTCAGCTATCTCACGCAATTTTAATTTACGGTTTTCGAAAACGATTTGGTGGACTTTTTTGATGATTTCCGGGGTAATTGCCTCATTTGGCCGGCCAGAGCGTTCAGCATCTTCAGTGTCTGTACGACCACGTTTAAACTCAGCATACCACCGACAAATGGTTGTTTTTGATGGAGCAGATTCCCTGTAGCACTTTTCAAGCCATTGCTGAGCTTGCACTGTGTTTTTTTTCATCAAAAAACAATGATAAATCAACACACGAAATTGTTTCGAATCCATTATTCTGAGAATATCAAGACGAGCGTCACTTAAATCACTGTAACTCATGGACCAAACATCAGAATTTCATGAAATTTTGACAGGTATCTTTTGAAGGTTGGTACTTATGAAAAATCATACGGAACTTTTGTTGGCAACGCCATCTGTGTGTCAGTCCCGGGACTTATTGATTCACGTGTTATATAGATCAATTGACTTTCTTTAAATTAAAAAATCAGAATCAGAATGACGAATTGAAAACACTTTAAATGGGTAAGATTGCCCGATTCATTTATATTTAATCAACAATTTATTGAATTTGCATTTTAATGATCTAGTGTTTTTATATTCTCCTTATTTATTACGTGTTGAAGAAAAAATAAAGTTATCAATGTACACATGTAAATATTTAAATGTTGTACTTTCCTTTAGCCGAACTGGGAGACTGGGTCGCTGGAAGCTCATCTGAAGTGTCCTTGTTGGGAATGTCTGGCGCAAACGAAGGGGGCGAGGCGGAAGCAGCCGAAGACATTCGTAGGATCAGGGAATTACATCGCTTGCACCGTGGCCAGCCTCGAGCCACTGCTGATCTTCATTTCCTCGAACACGCTCGTAGATTAGACAGATACGGAGTAGACTCTCATCCTGCGAAGGTATATTTTATTATATTTCTTCTTTGAAACGATTCCTTACTCCCGGGTCACGCTATGTACATGAAAACACCCAGATGCTATCGTAACTTAACTAAATATGTAAACTTAATATAAAACCATTTATCAATTGACTAAATGCTCTCCACTGGTTATTGATCTGAAATATTCAACACTTTGGGTATAAATGTCAATATCATATAGTTCTATGTAAGTCCGGCTTATCGCCACTTCTAAATAAAGTGACCGCTTTTGCCAGTTATTCTCAAGAAACCATTTAACTTGGTAATCAACGCAAAGTGTTAATTATTATCAAGAAAATACATTTCCTACGAACAGCCAACAGTATCATAAACACTCTTAATGTGTTCCGCTTCCTATCTATAATTATAATAAACACATAATTTTACGTTTCCTAGCAACAATGTTTTAAGAACAAGTTCTTATTCATTCTAAGGTCATACATAGCACAACCCACATGCATAAAAACATTCCATCCTGCACTATGTACGTATTAAGCGCATTGAGATAGTGTTAATAGTTAACACTGCTATTTGATAATTATATTATATTATGTGTAATATTTACTGTTTCAACATCACGCTATCATCAGACATTATAGTTTTGATGTCGAAATAACTATAGACACTTAAAATTTCCCTGGGTGCTTCTGACCAACTTATTTTCAAAATCATTTAGTACTGAAAGGGTTAAATCATTGAATTACTGCATGGCATATACCCAGTATAGACATGAATAGTCAATTCAAAACAAGTTATTATTAACCTTCGGAGTAGGTAAGTCTCTATTTAGTTTTCATACTCCGGGCGCATCCCGACCTTGCAAGAAATAATTTTCAATAAAGATTTCTGACATCCGAATCAAATTATGTCGCTTTGTCTCCGTGTGATAAACTTGTGAGCCTAATGGCGACGCAATAAGGTCAAGGCTGTTACACCGTCTGAATTGCTAATGGTTGATGTTATGTTGATGTGGTATTGTGTAACCTTGTTCACTACTCCATGACAGGAATTTCAATTATCAACTTCTACGACTCGGTACATTCATTGAAGGTAAATAAATATTTGATGAATTCGACTGCTTTCGGATGGTAGTGCAGTTAGTAATGTGTCTTTATCATTGAAATATTTTTTTTTCAATTTAGCATAATATTCTTAATTATTTTTGTACATACAGAAATCTGTCGTTGTACTCAAAAGAGTTTGCATCATAACCAGTGAGAATCGCAAACACAATGTATTCTAAGGATCTAAAATACATTGATATTTTTTCACCGTTTTATAATAGAAATCTACCAAGTAAACGCCAATTCAATCAATACAAAATTTATATTACAATGTTAAAAAAAAAGTCTGAAGTTTAAAGATAAACCACACCCAACTTGAGAAGCATTAATTCTGCTGGGTTCAACACCCTTGCGGAAATTTCAAGGAAGCTTGGAGAGGCCATCATAAATGACTCGCACGGTGCAATATAACAAATGTATTGCGTAAACAATATACGTAATGAACTTGATCCTGCGACAATCAACGCATAATAATTTCATATGAACATGTAAGCCTGCGTTTGTCAAACTGTATTTTGTGTATATTATTTCAATTTCTGTCTGCTTCTATTCAGACATTCCAAGGGGAAATGCTCAGTTAGATTTAAGAAAATAATGATGTTTCAATAAACACCTACTAACAATTGTGTTTTACTAAAACAGTTTGCAGCCGTTAAAAAAATCGTCATGTTTTTCAAGCTACAGAAGGAATAAATGAAACATTTTTAATTAAAAACATAAATAGAATTGTACAGTTTCAGTTTAATATCAACAAAAAAATCTTTTAATTGTATTCATATTATATTCAACCTTTTTCTATGCATTCATCATATACATAACTTTTTTTAATTCATTTGTGGATTTTTTGTTCAAAGGCATGGATATATGTATGATATCCAATTTCCTTTCACAGTCATATGATCTTAAATATGGGTTATCGCAAAAGCAATTAGCTAACTACTAGTTCTGTCTTAACCCAATTCTTTTATCCATAAATTGTTCTGTCAATATGCTTCCAATGGAAGTATGTATAGTCATGTACAGCATTATATTGGGAGACAGCATAGTAGAAAAAATAGTCGTATAGGGTTTGAGAAACTTTACAAATACATAATAAATATATACAATTCAGAAGGTTATTGCAACAAGGAATGGAATAAAAATTAGTGTAGTAGCTGTTGACAACTTGATTTGATGATTGAGAAAGATTTGATAAAAAAAAAGAATGTATCACAATATGACAGTGGGGAAACCTTGAAGAAATGTTAAATAAAAACAGCATTATTGGATTTCTTACCGTAATGTGATAAGCCAGTTATAATAATTATTGTTCATACAAATAAGTTTTTCTTAACGCTTTGATGACTATGGTTAGATTCCATCAGATATGTTAAAAGTGTTTTGTGAAAAGTTAACATTTGAGAAAAAAAGAAGGGTAAAATTTCATTTCTTTTAGGTCGATTCCATTTATGGAATCAATACCAGTGGATAATCATATGCTCGTAGAACTTAATAAAGATCTCGACATAATTGAAGCTAAAAGCTCACAACTGAAGTATTACTTTTCAAACTGGGTGTGATTTTTCTTTCATCTTCGAACTTTTCCTTACATTATAATATTTATTTTGTTTTAATTGAATTGGCATTTTTATTGGTAGAGCTCTATTTTTTCACCGTGATATATTTTGTACTTTTATAACCTCCCAATATAGAGTGTGTCAACAGGTGTTGCATGAAGTGGTTGCTCACCTTTGGTCATTTCTCAAGAGAGCGGAAATAAATTTACCATTAATTGATTTCTATACATTTCCAATCTACTCATTGATCTAAATGTAAAAAATTTTCTTTTGTGATATTTTCTGAATCGGAGAGTTACTACATTTTTGGTATCCATTGAGATATTCAGTAACTTTTGAAATTCAATAGCATCCTTGAATCCAATTGCTTGTTTGTTAAAGGACCTTGTTTAAGGCTTGTTTCATGAAAAATTGGTTGTTGAAAATGGTGGCATCAAAAGCAGGGCTATAAAGTTATTAAAACAAAATACAACTGACTCCGACTCAAAAAGTTTATTTTTGTCAGCCTTTTTTTTCTACCTTTCATATTTATGTGCATTAAATTTAAAATCAACCAACCATGGCCGATCACTGTATTTTTTTTGTAATGAACATGAATATTATAAAAAATTTATACAAAAATGACAATTTAAATTTTTGTTGAATATGAAAAAAATGCTAACATCAAAGCAAGCCCATACCCTTAACACATTAGTCGCCAACAGATTTTACGTAAAATAGTGAAAACAATGATAATATGTTTCTAAGTAGTATTTGATAGGATATGTCAGAATGCATTGTTTTTTTTTAAATTTTGATGATATTTTTTACTTGAATAATTGATTTTTACTGTACTGTTTAATGTACTGGTCTTTTTTGCCGGTCACCAATGACTCCCATGAAATAATCCATGCCGGTCACCGGTGACCCCCATGGCGATCAACGTGTTAAGTGGCCGATCACAGTATATGTTACCCTGACTAAATATTGTTTTTATATTCTAGGACTCGAATGGGAAAGATATATCAATCGGTGTTACATCGCAGGGACTTGTAGTTTTCCAGCACACAATCCGAATCAACACTTTTTCGTGGGCCAAAATAGTCAAAATTTCTTTCAAGCGAAAGCAGTTTTTCATCCAGCTCAAGAGAGAGGCGGTAAGAAACTATTTTACCATACCATAGTATTTCTCTGTTTATTTTAGATTTGTGAATCCTACCCCAAAGCAATGTTTTAATTTAATATTAACATTTAATGGTAATCGTGCATTCTTTTATAGATGTTTTATACCTCACAAATGATTTATCACTTTAAGCATACTCTTTATTAAGTCACCATATTTATTTACCCACTGTCTATTAATGTCTCAACTGTGGAGATCGCTGATTTCATTGTGTTGACAGATAATACTAAAAAATAGACGAGTTTCCTTTTTAGGCTGCACAGACCGAACCAACAAATGCAGGACATAATTTTTACTGATGTAAACGCCAATATATCATATTTAAAAAAATTGTGTTACTTCAAATGTATTATTTAGGTATAATTAAAAAACACCTAGTTGATTTGTTTAATTTTACTTATTCAATATACATATAGTAGGGATGGTGATTTATGAAGAAAATATACATATTCAAACATAGTTCTTCCAAAAATGTATTTTGATTATTTCATATCTGGGTACAAGCCAACATAAGACAAGTTCAAAGAGGTTTTTAATCGCCTGTGTGGCTACGCACACATTCTTCCTAAAGGGAAATCGGAAGGATGCAGCATTATTCATAAGAAATATGTAAATAATATAATTATTATTTACATATTCGTAGATGTAGTTGTATTGGGGAAATACAATCAGCGTATGTGAGACTATTGTCTTACATGTCATAAAATAACCCTGCGGCGAGCATAAGACACTCAACTAGCCGTATTGTTTCAAACAATTTATTGGTGATTGCGACATTCAATACTGAAATCATTCATGCATGTCAATTAATATACACTCGATTGAAGGTGAGGTAGGATTTCTTGGAATTATTATTGTATTTATTGCCCGCCTACCCATATTAATCATGTCCTGTTGATTCACAATTGTTTCAGTGATATGAAACCATCATTGTATTCAAGTACTCCTGTGTAAGTTTTAGCATATTAGTCAATATTCCAATGAAATTATTTCGGTCGCATCAAAGCACTTCCTGATTACCGTGAATGGCGAGACAATAGTATTCCGCTGTTTACCAAAATAATGTTTAAACAGAGTGTAAAATATACACTCTGGATTGTATTGATTGAATCGGCATTTACTTGGTAGAACTACATTATAACCCAGTGAAAAATAGCAATGTATTTTGGTTTTCTAAAATATATAAGATGTGTAATTTATAACTATCAATAACTTCAGATAGTTCTGATGAAGGCGTAAACCAAAATAGGTATCAACTATATATCTTGTAAATTTTTAAAACTAGAATACATTGCTATTTTATCACCATGTTAAAATCCATACAATTTAAAAAAATATTAGATATGTTCAACATTGGAAACCACCCTTAGTGTGTTGCATCACATCCATGCAATCATGCAATATGCAATATGCACACTTTGCACTAAATACCACTTCAAAAAACAGAGTATTGCGCCCCTTAAATATTTAGAAAAGTCTTTAGTTGACTGCCCTCATAAGTATGAAGGCAACTATTTGACAAAGTCATATTTTTTTCAACTTTTTGATAAAAACACAGTACTTTATTGTTTCCTAGCAAAAAAAATGTTAAGTTGAAAAAAGATTTTTAAATATTCTGCCTTGAAATTATTATGTTTTTATTTTTTGGGTGTTGACTGTCACTTTATGGTGGAAAGGCATGTTATTTTAAATAATGAATACTCATTTTAGTACTGTTTCCACTACATATTTTATAATCAGGACCACGAAACTAGTCCTGATTATAAAATATATTGTGGAAAGAGTACTAAAAAAACTGTACTGTTTTTATTATTAAAAAATATCAAATTACATCATGGTTTTCGTAGAACATTTTCCTCATGCTGTTTCAATTTGCAATTTTTGTCAAATAGCTGTCTTTTGTCATATAAGGGCAGTTTGCTGACTAGTTGAGGAAATTTAATAAACTGGATATTTTTGCCACAAACCCCCTTGTGTAAGAGTCGACTGCATCTTTCTATTCACTACTATTCCCTTATGATGGGAGAATAGAGCGTTCTCCCATCCTTATTCATTCAGGAAAAGAAAGATTGACTGACTCAATCATAACCCGTTCTCACAAAACAAATTCTGATTAAGAAGCTTTGTTAGGCTCAACATTTCACGTAAATTGGCTATAAAAATAAAATGCTATCTTTTGCCAATTGTTTATCACCGCATTAGCTGTCTCCGCTATCAATACCTGCTGAATTGTTTATCAGCAGATATTTTTTTAATGCAGTCATTTAAACATCTTGAAGTGTATTGATTAACATTTAAATAGTGCATTGCGATGTTTGCTTATTTTTACTACCATGGGATTATCTATTAGTGTGAGTTTATTATTTATTGACTTGTTTATTGATCATTATACTGACTCAATAAGAATCAACCAGATTAAATGAATGGGTAAACGAGCTGACTGTATGAATCTATTATTAATATGCTAATTCATTGCCGGAACATACCCATTTATACTTATAAAATTTTGTTTTGTTTTATACACATTTTTGACAGTTTTTAATTCCAAACATTCATTAAAAAAAACAAAACGAATCGGCTGAAACTTTGTATAACTTTATTTTTAATATCACGTATTATATATAATATGTTTTTCGCTTCTTTAAGTGACATCCTCAGATTATTGTAAGGTCATTCATTACTAAGGTAAACAGTACATTTTACTCACCTTTAAAATGAAAAGTGCATCGGTACTTTCATCTTTATAGTACTAACTATTATAACACTACTAATTACATATCAATTACTTAGGGTTAGAGATGAAAATTCCAAGACAAATAAATTTTGTAACGGTGAGTCACTTGTTCTGTTTAAAATTTCGTTTACTAATAATTGATTGCTTTTAGAAGTTTTATCAATTTCTAAGAACTGTAAGCTATTTATTTTAATGTGCTTGTAGGTGTAGTATTTCTACGTTATTTAAAGTTTTTGCTGCTTAACTTAGTAATGAATAACCTCACGATACAGTTATTCTAAAAATGGTTCTTAAAAATGACACACATTAGGTGTTAGTTCATTTTTTGTTTTAATATTTCTGGCCAGGTGTATTAGTTGTAAACATGTAAAAGTTGACAGCAGATATTTTATCAGAGTGGATATTACGTTTTGAAATAAACAAAATTGATCATATTAAGATACAACACAGCATCAAATGGTTTTTATTCACCTGTTGATTTAACATATGAAATTTTAATCATTCATATTGATTGAAAGTTCGTCAAAACATATTAAATATAATGCCCTATAAGAGACAATTCAAATACAAATATTTTGACAATATTGGCATATGAAGAAATAAGCCGAAAATTTTGAGCAATATAATTTGTCCCTGATTAAATATACACTGTTATCAATAACAGATATCATATCAAGCACCTATAGTATATAGGCATGATTTTTCTCTTTCCTGTGAATTTGTTTATCATTTGCAAGGTTTAATTTTTTGACCATCAAAATATTGGAATGTCTGAATAGAATTTTTATTAGACTTATTATTTTGTCACATATGACAAATGATAATAGTTTAGTGCGATGTTGTTATCTCAGATAATGTTTTGAAATATAATATTAAGTGATTTTTTATTCATGTCTTCATCATTCATGATTTCTTATCGAATTCGATTCATGTGAATCATATTTAATACCGGAGATTATTTTATAATGCAGTCGGAGAGTTACGACACTGTTGTGGGATTTAACACGTGCAGTGCTCGAGCAGCGAAGGCGCTCTGGCGGAGTTGCGTGGAACAGCACGGCTTTCATCGATTGCAGCGAGCACCATCAGCTCCGAGAAGCTCAACACCTCTCCATCGATTTTTCATCAGGTAGCCTATATATACATGAAATTTTAAATCAGTGTTGTGAATCATTGCTCATAAGTAGTGTCAATACGGCTTGAATCTTTGCAGGCCGACAGTTTCAATTTCACGTTGCACAGCTCAATGATTTTTTCATGAAAGTGTTCTTTGTTTGGACAGATCACCCCGAAGGCGAGATGCTGATGATATTAAATGTGCCTTTGGCCGCGGTGGACTGTCTCGTGTTCAAGAAGGACAAGGTGCGCCCGCCCCTCGGCCCGCTTGGACAGCTGTTTCACATCTTGCACCTCAACATCGTACCAGTGACGAGTGAGTATAATTGTTTTGCCATATCACAAAATTTTTTATAGAAACAACAATTAACGTATTACAAATATGATCATTTTTTGAACTTATACAGCTTATAATGACTAAGGTGGTTAGAAAATGTAATGGTACTTTCGTTTGGTCAATGATTAATGATCGATTGCCCTGGAAGTGGCTTATGACAGGCATGCTGTGCACGTCATGCAAGCTTAAAGGGTTAAAAATGTGTTTCAGATATTTTTATCCATGAAATAAGAGCTCAAGTATTGTATATATCAAACACTTTTGACTATGTTTGTTCTTGCATAAGGTAGTCATAGTTTCATCTAGTCGAGGAAATATTATTGACAAATATTTATTCAGAACTGAATTGATTTATTTAACTGACACATTTCCCATCAACAGTGAAGGGGGTTTTTTGGAACGAGCTTTACGCGTTCCTCTCGGCTATGCAGACGAAGATGATGACGATGAAGAAGATGACCTGGGCACGACAGAGCCTCCGGCCGATCCTGAAGGCCCCTCTCCTCTGCCTGACCCCTCGTCAGATATCGCCTCAGGCTTGGCGACTACTGACGCTGATGGAACTTTAGTCACTGTTAGACTAGCGGCCGATGCGGCCGGTCGCTACGGCTTTAATGTTAGAGGGGGGGCCGATTTGGACGCACCTGTTGTCGTATCTAGAGTTGCACCTACTCCAACACCGTCAGGAATGCCTTCACCGCATCTTCAAGAAGGGGACCAGGTAATTGTACATTCAATCCTTCTTTTACATGTAATATTGGATGGAAAATTTCAAGTCAGTTCAGTCACTTTCCTTCTCATAATCAGCATCAGTCTCGACTATATCTGCTCAGAATTCAATTATGTTTTAGGTTCAATCGAAAGTAATAATGTCTTTAACTCATTCCCCGCTGAGCATTTTAAAGGATATTCAAGCACCTAGACTTCAAAAATGTATTAAATAATATTGGTTTAAAACAACCATATTGAGTTTGTCAGAACAAATCAAGCAATTCATTAACTCAAAAATTAGCAAGTACAAAAAGGTTTCAACCACTGTTAATTCATATGTTTTTGGGTATCAACTATCAACACAATAAAATCAGCCGTTTCAACAGCTGAGACGTTAGCAGTAAAAGGGTTAAAATTAATAATGAACGAATACATATAATTTTAACTACACGTTTATCAATTGCTAAAATTTATTTACTATTGATTTCATTGGCATTTACTTGACAGAACTCCATTACAACATGGTGAAAAAATAGCAATGTATTTTAGTTCTAGAAAATTTATAATAACCAGTATCAGAGGTAGTTTCGATGAGGGCATAAGCTGAAATAGCTATCAACTTATCTTACAAATTTTGTAGAACTAAAATACACTGCTATTTTTTCTCTGTGTTGATTTACTTCTTCATATAATTAATGATATATAAAAAAGTGTGTATAATGTTTTGTAATGTAATAGTATGGTAAAAATATAAAAAATTAAATCATTATTTCTAATATTTTAGAGTATTAAATGACTATCCTACAGTAAAAAATGTTTCAAAATCGAATCTCTGGTAACTTGCAACAGATTTTGGACAAAAATGATTCACCCGTAGATTTTATTAATTCACACACTATATTGAAATCAAATTTTTCATTAATGATTGTTTTGTCTGTAGGTTGTTGCAATTAACGGTGTATCAGTGGAGCGCCTCCGCCACGAGCAAGTAGTCCAGCTCATCCGATCGGCAAGAGGATCTCTTACACTTACGCTTAGACCAAACGGTAAGATTACATTTAAACTATATTGCAGGAAGGTAGCTAAATAAAGATCTCGAATATTCAATTTAAGAAATTTAAATTTCACATTGTTAACCTTGCTGAGGGACTAGAAAACAGAACTTTTTTATCGGTAGAGTAAAGCTCTTACGGGTTGAATAAAAAGGCTGATAAGCTATTATAGGAATCATAAATAACAAAACATATGAAAGCGAATGATAATTCAAAAGTTATATTAGAGTACTATCAAATATTCTAAGTTGAAAAAATTTGTTGGGACAAATCTCAATAATATTTTCTCACATATTTTGTATTGAGATAAAATACTTATGTTTTTCTTTCTACATTTCAGCCGAATACCTGTGTTGTTCAGAAGAGGAACCTGCAGTGCAGTATGTGCCAGAAGGTGGCACAACAACATTAGACATTTCCAATGAAGTGAACGGCGGATGGAGACAAGCCCTACTCCTGTTGGCTGATGGATTGGGCGGAGCCGCTCTACAGCAATTCGAAAGACTGCCGAGGAGAGCCGATCATGCTTCAACTGTTGCAAGACTACCGCATAACGTCGCTAAGAACAGATACAGAGATATTGCACCATGTAAATAACACCAAATTTTGATTTATAAGCCATTCTCACGCACTTTCGTGCACAATCACTTCTTTCTTTGATCAAAAGTAGAGCAGTAAATGTTCAAAAAAACTACTTTGTGTATGCTCTTGTTTATGACCAAACTCTTTCAAGCTGATAAAAAATTATAAATTTTTCAGCTCCTTTCAGAAGTATTAATTCAGTTGGCAAATTTGAATAGTTAAAACTGTTTGGCATCTTAATCATTGGTCACATCAACAGCATCAGCTCGGATTGAACATTTTTTAAGTGCAGATTATTTTTACTTTTTTATTAGTTGGCGTAAAACAAATGTTCAACTGTTTTATGTTTCAGATGATTGCAGTCGAGTTGTTTTAGCAAACGGACAATCCGGGGACTATATTAACGCCTCGTACATCAATTTAGAGATCCCGAATACCTCTATTGTTCATTCCTACATCGCCACTCAAGGTTGGTTTATGTCATTTATTATACATTTAATTCCTTGAGGTATGTAACCATTTGCAGAATATTGTTTTAAATTTACAGGTTGAGAACAAGAATCAATGAACACATTTTAAATAATAAAAACACATTTTCTAGTACTATTTCCACAATATATTTCATGATCAGGACCTGTTTTGCTCATTGCAAGCATTGTCAACTGATAGAATACAGATCATAAGCAAGGCTATTTAAACAAAATTTTGAGTTAGCTAGAAAGTATACTAAACCAAAGGCTTAAGAACTGAGAAAACAATTCACAGGGAATCATACAATATCAAAATAAAGTAAAGTAATTCACAAATAAAATGTTAACAACCTCTTAGTAATACTTAGCGATCAAAAATCCAACAAGAGTTCAGACACAATCATGATTGAAATGATGATGAGCGCAACCCGTCCTGAGCATAGTACTAAAAAATATGCTATTATTATAATATATAAAACATAATGCCCTTCAACCAATAAGTGACAACACATTAAAACGAAAAATCCATATATAAGCTACGAATAAAGAACCTTTCAATACAATTGGTCTGAAGATACTTTCCAAAGAGGCGAAACATGTATTACTACTAGCAACACCACCAATGTTAAAATAAAGTTACCATTTAATTATCAATTGATTTCAAAATTAATTATAAAATAAATGACAGGTTATGTATAGAAAAGTTTCATCAAAACACTTTGGTACGAGGTATTCCTTTATAGTAATTATATTTTCTGTTACAGGACCACTGCCTAGTACAGTCGGTGACTTCTGGCAGATGGTGATGGAGAGTGGAAGCACTTTAGTGGTTATGTTGGGAGCGCTCTCAGAGCGGGGCCGGGCAAAGTGTCATCAGTATTGGCCGGCCCCTGGCAAAGCGTTACGGCCTGGGGGCGCCAAAGGACCTCGTGTTCAAAATTTAGCCGAGCTTCCGGATCCTGCTGCAGCTTGCATGCATCGCCATCTATTGTTAACGGTATGTTATAATATCTCATTTATATCTCTTATATAAATATGATTCAGATGTTCAACATATTAGATAACCTCACATAGCTGTTCTTTGTCCCAAAACAAATCAGTGACATTTTCTTCCCAGTATACTCTCTATCATGATATTAATTCTATATAAAAAAAAAAATTAACCAATAGACAAAAGAGTCAATAAAATTATATTTTTACATACTAGGAGCCAAGCGGTCGTTCCCGGGCAGTCCATCACCTCCAGTACCTTGCGTGGCCAGATCACGGAGTACCTTTTGCTCCTGACTCTTTCCTCTCTCTGGCAGCGAGAGTATCCTCGCTTCGACCCGCTCCTCCTCAGCCTTCTGCCGTAGCTCCCGCCGTTGTTCACTGCTCGGCGGGTGTAGGCAGAACTGGAGCTCTTCTGCTGATGGATCATGCCTTAGAACTATTGCGTCACTCCAGACCTGTTTACCCTCTGGACATTGTTAGGACTATGCGAGATCAACGGCCTCTCTGCGTTCAGAACTCGGTAAGTATTTATGATCATTGACTTCTATTTATTTTCAATACACATAATAAGGTTTATAAGCATGTAGAAAATCATTTTCATTTATTGGATTTCTCGGCATTTTGTCAACATAACATTATTGCGCTCAATTACAGTGCTCACGTGTACAAATCCCACCTCTTATGGTTATGTAAAATGATTTTCCAATTCATTGTTATAGAAGGTATGGATGTTTGAAATTCTCTTATCACCCATCCAATCCAAAACACAGGGGTTATTGAGAGTGATTAACTAACTACACATCTTGTTGTAGTTCTGACATCCTAATCCTACTCCGATTGAACAGCTGAGTAGCAGCAATTCTCAGAAATCTATTTCTGAGAATTCCACCAAGAATCCACATGCCTACATTGATAGAAGACAAAAATTATATGCTCAGAATAGAAAAATATTTCCATGCATTTGTCAGACTCACTTTTTGCATAATTTCATTTACCATAGATTAGTGTGATCCCCACTTCAATATCAAGCGAGGAATGGGTGTTGCGTTTTTATATAATAGAAGATTTTCTAAAAGAAATCTTCTATAAAATCTCATGTATTTAATTCAAGTATTTTATGAGCAATTTAACTGTGTTTCAGAACCAATACAAGTTTGTGTGCGAATGCATCGGGTCGGCTGCCCAAGCGATGGGTCTCTTACCGCCAGATCAACCACCTCCGCCCTCATCTTCACCGCCCGAACATTAACATTAAACAATGAATACTGTTACTAGTCCACCCCTTCTTTCTGTCCATTGTCTCAATGTCAGATGTAATATTTGAAGAAATATCTTGTCTAGATCGGTTTCAAGTCTTGATTCTCAACATTGAGAGTAGACATGTTGACAAACAAAATCTCATGAATAAAAATTGACAGCTTTACTATTGTATTGATAAATTACATTGAGATTACATCTGATTTCAGACAAAATAAAAAAATATTTCATTCGATAATTAAGCAAGTATTTTGTTTTACTGTATGTTAAGGAAGAAATCTTTCAGTATGGTCATATTAATTTAATTATAAGCATGACGAAAATTATTTTAAGCAAATCACACAATCCGTGAATTCTTTCTGTGTAACCGTTTTATGTGATAGTGAAAAACGGATGACATATTTTTGTCCGCAATGAAATCAGATACTTGGTCTTGAAAATTCCTCACGTTAATAGATAGAAAAAAAATTAGTCATTTTTGAAACACTATTGTGTGTTTAAGTGCAATCTCCCTTTATTGTTTATTTACCATTTGATATTTGGCTTAAGTTAATATTATTTACTGAATATTTGTGTTATATATTTGTATATGACTCTTCTGTGCCATCGTGAGCTGTTACAGTCTGAATTTTGCTAAGCATTGCTTACAATAAAAGCCATATCTGAATCGACAACGAGAAGTCTCATGGGTTAAGTTTAATATTGTAAGATTTAATGTCTGTGAAATCTCCTAACCATTGAACAAATTGTAAAATATTACTAAGATCTTAACACTTTTGAGGTGAGTTATTTTGTATATTTTGAGCATTTTAACTATACCTGCACTTAAAAAAATTTTGTGGATCAATCATGGAGCCGTTCTCCACTGTTGCTGATTCTAAAAAGAGAAGCGACCATACAGTCATGCATTTTTATGCTACGTATATGGTTATCGATGTTCCTAAATATAAACCTTTCACAAAATTCGTTTGTTTATTTGAAACAAATAAAAAAAATTACTACCAAAATCACTAATAATCACTAACTCTGTTGTTATTGTTTACTATGAAGGAAGATTCCTTTTTAGATATTATTCAGTTCGTAGTCAGTGGTTAGGCTAAACGAAGCACTTGTGAATCTTAAAATGTTAGTTAAAAATGTGTACATTTAACATTGTTTACTATACATAAAGCCATAACGCAACAACAATGGGAACCAAAAACATTTGTGATTAAACAGTCGACAATGATCCTATTAATGCAAATCGTGGAATTTATCAAATGTATAAAACACAGGTGTATTTTGACCACTGTTGACAATGCACTCTTTTAAGCTAATCCCCACCAAAATTAATTTTTACTCAGAAAATGTGAACAGTTGTAAAAGTTGAACTTCTAACAAAACAATCCAAATTAATCAGTCACAAGTGCGTGTTTTTTACCACTATGCACACAATGCTCTATAGGGCGAAATTATTTTCTGTTTAAAATACTGCATTACTTTTAACTCGACCTTAAATCTGTTACTTAGTATAAATTGTTGTAAACATAAATTCTAATGAAATTTATTTTACATCTTATAATATAAACTGCAATATGCATCATTTTGTTACTTTTAATTTCTATATTGTCAAATATACTTCAATTGCAATTGGGTAATAAAGAAGAAAGCTATACTGCCCAAAATAAAACTGATTGAATTGAATGTTGGTTGAATGTAAATGAAATCTTTTGACCAATTAATAACACATTAACTATGTTTAAAAAAAATGTCAATTCATAGACGTAAATATAGCAATTTAACAAAGAAATGTAACAAACATTTGATTTAGAATTATGATTTATATGCAGTCACTTTGTTTAAAACCACACAATTTTTGAAATATTAGGTTGTGTGAATCGAAGCAAGCCTTTAATTAGGAATTTTGTATAAAATCCAAAATGGCAGGTCACGTTTTGAATTATATGTACAAAAATGTTACATTATTCAAACCCCATTGCCTAGTAACACAAATATTTTTTTGAAAGTAAAATTCTTTTAATTACCGCTTTCAAATAACTAAACTATGATCAAGCAAAATAAATATTCTACATAAATATTTATATAACAGTTCATAGTAAATATTTCCTATTTAACATTTTTTGTTACAATTGCAAGTAGTCCAATAAATTGTGTATGAAATATTCTGTATTACAATTTGATTTTGATTTTTTATTTGTATTTAAGAAGTGTCTAAAAAAATGTAAAATAAGTTCAATTATTATTGATATTTAAAAAAAAATACATTATCAATTAAAATGCAATGAATACACCAAAGCGGTGGCATTTGAGTTGTAAGAGAAAAATCAATGCCGCCTCTAAAGCTGTATTCGAATGCATATTTCAGCAGGGTTCTGAAAATCCGTCATTATTTAATACTGTTTCCGAGCCTTACTTATAAGTTGTTGGTTTATTATCCTGTCCAATATGTGTATTTTTGCCATCTATAGCCTCATGTTATCAAATCTTACCATATCAATCTGAATATAAGGCAAATCAACATTTACTAGTGTCAAACTACGAGACAATTAAAATATATTTATCAAATCATTTGTTGCTGACAATTGACCGACAGCTTTGTGAATTAATTTTGTCATATATTGTTTTTAAAACTGATGTATCTGAATTAACATATAGATATCAAAACATCTCATGTGCCATAATGTTGCTTGAAATCATTAGGATAGAACCATACCTCAATAGTAGAAATATTATGCAGCTTACTTCACGTTTGTTCAAACACGTATTGACCTCATAAGGCTTGAATTAATTTTTGATATCACAATTCAAATAGTGGTCCAATTGCCATGATACAAGAAAGTTTTAAATAGTATAATGATTTTACTCCCGCGGTTAAATTAGATCCTACTTTTTTGTTTCCAGCAAGACTAGCCTTATCTTCAGATTAATACATTATTTAAGATGTTTTGATAACATTATTACTTACCGAAAATACGTATTCGACATTTGGTGTTTTCAATAACATTTATCACATATAATGTGAATATACTTTTTAGTATTTGTGTGTATTTTTATCAATAATTGCGTTTGTGTGTGATTGTTGTACCTTTTATTAAGATTTGAAGTGTTTTATTTCTATTTTATAGATCACCAAAAATACAACAGTACGTGGACAGTTTTGCATAACAATCTATTGCCATAATAAAAAAAAAAGTAAAAGAAATAAGTGATCGTTTTTGACACTTGAAAATAATTACTATTGACAAATTAGTATTTAAGTGATTCTGAACTGCCTTCAAATTAATAATATGTGTTAATAGTAACGTTTAATTATTAACGAGTAAAATTTAACAAGACACTTAGTACAATGTAGCCGGTAAAAATTTTCACCGGCTATTTCGGTGTGTATGTTTGCCTTAGAAAATATTTAGATTGCACAATGTAGACTGTCGATCAACTCTCTAGTCCTTGACAATGATATTGTTCTTTTTTTTGTAGTATTACTAAAACTTTGCGCCCATATTGAAAGTTTGAATAATTTTTAAGTATATAAATTATATAATCGAGGTTTACTCTCCTAAAAAATGTACTTATTACTGATAGATTTGATAGATTTTAATGACGTTTTATAACTGAGATATCCGTGTTTTCTAAAGTTACAAATAAGTTATTCAAGACTTGATAATATATAAATGACAAAATTACGTATATAAATGAATAGCAATCTTTTTGAAAATAAAATTAACTTTTTGACGTTGATCACAACAGATATTGATTATTCTGTGATATCAGTCTAGCAATTGAAAGAAAATAGATTGTATTATTTACAATTACAACTTTGAAAGAATGTCAGATGTCTTTTTAGATATGCCAGACCACACTGTAATCTGTCATTGTTTTAAATTAGTATAAAATAATGTTTTTTTTTTTACTGTGATTAATGTATCATTTATTTCTGTATGCATGCTTAATATTTAGTACATCAAAGTGAATATTTATTTTTGATTGTCGTGATTTTCAATAAAACATGTAGCTGAAAATTATAGAATGTGTTTTATTTATTTAATAAAATTCTTCATTAAAAAATTCTAATCCTGCCTTCATATTTATAGACATTTGAAGATTAGGCAATATATGAATAATAGATCATCAAAAACAAAAATTGATATAAAAAACAAAAAGGCTAAGGAATATGACACCGGTGTGACCTCAACACTCCATCCATTACAAAGTGTTATTTGTCACAAAAACAATTATCAATATCAGCAGATATTGCACAAAAAGAAATGTTTTTTTTTAATATATACTCAAGTATTTTTTCCAGAAACTCTTGTAAAACAAAAAAAATATTACATGTTAAGTGTAATTTAAACTTTTCTATACTTTGCTTGTATCCACACTCTATACATAGTCAATTTTTTTCCTCGATTAACTTGAAGTCTTCTATCTATCAAGTTTTGCTCTTCTTCAAAACCGTTGGATGTAAACAACTTAGTGAGTTCTTCTTGAGTGAAAAAATACACTCTCGTTCCATCGCCACGTGCGTAAAAATGTTCCGCAAGACACCTGCCGCGCTTCAAACGCAACTGAGCCAGATCGTACCGACCATAGTCGCGTAGCAAAATCAATCCACCTTTTCTCAATGCCTTGTGAGCTTTTTTTACTATTCCATCCATTTTATCGGGATCAATGGCGGATAAGGCAAAAATTATGACTATTATATCTATTGAGTTATCTTCGAATGGCAATTCCCATTTATCAGCTGTAGCGTCCAAAACAAATGCATGACACCGCTTTTCATCGTAAAGTGAATTTTCTTTTAATATTGAAACTGCAACCGGAGAGAAATCACAACAATAGACAAAAAGGTTCGGATCTTTACTGTATTGAAGTATCGGAAAAACAGTATTACCAACACCACAACCTATTTCAAAAATATTTCTTTTTCGACTACTTGATCCACTGTCGGTATCACATGAAGCGACATCTTTTATATTTGCTTCTATTTGTGGTTGACTTTTCACATTTTCAGATAGATTTATTGAATTTACATCTTTCTCTAAATTTGATATTCTATTTTCTGTCTCAGATTTTGATTGGGGATAGATTCTTTCTGGGGCATTCTTATAATCCGGTGCAAGTTCAGGGAATTCCGTAAAAAGCCAATGTCTGTCTTTGAAAAACCTAAAAGCACAAAAAAAAATCTTGATACCTAAAACAACTTTATGAATTCTCTATCGTTTGAGATCCACTTAAATGCAAACATTTGACTGCTTTACTTTCACTATATAACAAATTTCAGAGTTATCTAGTTATCAATTTTCTGACATACTCTTGAAATATTAAAGTCGCAAAAACAAAACAAAAATTGTTCGTTGACCCTGCAATATTTTTGGATCAAACTTTTTATCCATTTTTACATTGAAACAAGACACTTTTTCAGTATTAAATATATAACCATATCACTTCTTGGTGAAAATATATTACTTTTAAACAATATAACAGAATGTTTAATTCTATTTCCACATTTTTTATTATTAAGATCAGCCGATTTCAGTCATCGTGAGCATTATCAACTGATATAGCAGTGGGTATATGGAGGTATACAATGTATATACTGGTCAAATATTTAGTTTCACATTGCGAATGTACTTTTAGGCTTCCTGTGCATGTTGCAAACGTTCAAGAAATGTCATTGTTTTAACTTGGCAGTATAAACAGGAATATATGTAGATATAATTACAGTTTTACGTTCTACAAGATTATTTTTTAAAATATAGTTGATAGCTATTTTAGATCGTCAGAACTATGCTTAAACTAACATTTGCTTATCTATCTATATTTAGCTGTGTAGAAAAAGTACACAATACATCTTCTCTCCTGTTTTAATGTCCTAGCTTGTTTTTTCTCACAATAAAACTAAAAATTTTAAATGAAACTAAAAAGGCGGCTATATCAATAAGTTTACATATGGCACGGAAATGGTCCATTACAGAGACAAAACGGCTCCCCATAGCGGGTTAAGCAATGGTGATCGATATATATATTAGTTTGTTCGCTAACTTAACGAACTTATTGCGAGCAAGAAACAAGCTAGGTCATTAAAACAGGAGAGAAGATGTATTGTGTACCTTTTCTACACAGCTATATATAGATAAGCCAATGTTAGTTTAAGCATAGTTCTGACGATAGGGTGAGCCGAAATAGCTATCAATTATATTTCAAAAAATAGTCTTGTAGAACTAAAATACATTGCTATTTTTTTCACCGTGTCAAACGTTTTCTTTGTGCTATAATTCTATTAGCCTTCTTTTATGGTGAGAGATATTAAAGTTTAACATTAAAAATATATATACTATATATAGCATGTTCAGCTGTAGAAATTCTAATAGACTAGTAATATGGGCTTGGTATTTATACCATCATAGCCGACAGTGATGCTAATGCACAGACGAAAAAAATAATAATTATCACCTGTTAGTGTGAATGGTATAGAAGGCATCCCAATATTTATCAGCGTCATCTTCAAACTTGGAAATTTCATCAGACGAAAAAACAATATCTGAATTCTTCAACACTTTAGCGCGAGCTTCTTCTTCTAATTCTGGACCCCATTCAACATTATCCCTGTAACCAAAGACCAATGTTGGTGATCTGAGAAATATCTATCACTTATATCACTTTCTCTGCCGTTGGTCAAATTTTCACATCTAATTAATAAACGCGGTCGATGGAATTTCAATATCATATCGTACAAAGTTTTAACAATTTGAATTTAATAAAAACAAGTTAGAAAAATTCAGGTTGCACATCCATATCCATATTATATATACAAACCAGGCATTGCATTCAAAAACTTGAGTCATATCTTTAAGATATCTTGAACCAAATTGTGGTTTCTTTCGATTATGTGTGTGACATTTAGCGTTGAGGTTATGTATGCCTAAAAGAATTGGTCTTAGCCGCAGGCACGAGTGAGAAAATATCATCTTCGCTATTTTCCTACCATGCACTATGTTGGAAAACATCAGCACCGTCCGATAGTAATCTGTTACCAAATTGAGGTCTTTTATCGTCACCAACAGATTCATCCATGTCACTAACTGTCACTTCCACATTGGCTTTGGAGTAAAGTAGTCTATGGAATTACATATGACAGCAAATGGCAAAAGATCATAAACTTTTTTCAATAATATAACTTTCACTTTCGGTATTCACAAAAAAAAACTTCACCTATAAAAGGTAAAACTAAACGCCGTAGAAGTTTTTTATTACTTTGTGATCAAGTTTACCGCATTAGTAAGTATTGAATATTTGAGAAATAGCGTAACTATGGTGAAAAGTTATGTGTATGGCACAGTGAAAAAAAATAGCAATGTATTTTAGTTCTACAAAAATCTTGTAGAACTTGAAGAAAGAGAAAGAAAATTTTTATAGAACAAAAATAAATTGCTTTTTACACAAATTTTACAAAAAAATTTAATGAAATACATTTTTTTCACCGTATTATAATGGAGTTCTATCAAGTGAATGCCAATTCAATCAATAAAGTATGTTTATGGCTTCAAAAATAAAAAATATATAAAAATCTTTTCATGTGAACCAAGTCATTTAGTAAAACAGAAGGTTTTAACACCTTAAAGTTTGGATAGGTAATGAATATGTTAAACTATTTTCAACAAAGCTTTGATTCACATATATAAAAATTAAATATTACTTTAGTTACGTTTTCTCAGTGGAAATAATGAACAATTGTTCAAATTGTTATAACTCTCATTAAACGATTCGATATCAGAAGTCTGAAAAGATTTTGATATTAAGAAAAGCAAAATTTCATATTGAAATATTAGCAAGACTATTTTTAACAAAACAAAAATTGTTGTACACTTAAATTTAACGTAAATTTTTGTGAATACGAAAAATTTACTATAATTTCATAGTGCACGGTCGTTTAAAAAACAAATTATGAAACTTTTTTATGTTGCTTAGTGAAATTATCACAGTCTTTCATAATTCACATATTATTTTATTGATATCTTAGATTATGATCTTTGTTATATTTATTAAGTCTGATCTGCAAATGAATTAACACATGATCAAAATTAGAATAACTTGTTTCATTTGATACGTATTATTGATAAAGAAAAAGGTTCTGCTGTGTACGTAGCGTTTTAATAAATATCTATGGTCGTTTAGTTTTTCAATTCATTGTTTTGCACAGCCTTATACATATACAGGAATACGGAGGGAAAATTTGAAATTAAAGAAATATTATGATTCACATTCATAATAAATAAAACAATCTCAAAAATTCCTGCAGTTATCTGCTACAATAAAAAAAGTAAAAAATCCTTATGCTAAAGCACAAACACATCAATAAAGTATTTAGATCGATTATAATGTAATCCAGATTTAAAAAATATGTTCAAGTTTTATATACCCACTATGCATATAATATCTTCATATTGCATTAAATACATGATTATTCGTATGCCAGTATTATTGTGAGTTGGCGGTCACTGTAAGTACAAACTATATGTCTCAATTTCAGTTAGTATTGAATAATCAGAAACGAATATTTTTTAAGTGAACAGTATTCATATTTTGTAGTTATAATACTGACAAAAGATTACTATGAAAAATAACGTTCTCGCTAAAAACTTTAATATGAACAGCACAGATCGCGCTGCTCAATTTATAAAACTAAATAAACCAAAATAAACACAGTACATTTTAAAAACTGGATGTCCGCCGCTAAATATAGCTATATGAGCTAAATCCGGGCATTTTCTTGAACGAAAACGAAATCGCGTTAGGCATTTTGTATTGCAAGCTGCATATTGCGTTTTTGACAGATATGTCAAAGCGATAATGCTGCGCGCGCGGGTCAAGGGGAATTGTTACTGGAAGCAATCAGTGTAGGTGCGGAATAGGGGCGGATCTGTGCTCATACAGTCACTTGACGTGGATTTTAATTTGTAGTTTGTAGTGGTTAGAGTTCCAAATGGTGTTTAACAGTCTGACAAAAGTGCCTTCGTTCTATTAATGTGTTTATATCTACATTTTTATCGGTAAGTTTACAATACTTGCTTAGTTATTTGAACCTCTGTCTGACCGACCGAAGGGGGTGATTCATTGTAGATTTATACCTTGTTTTGTGTCGGTTTCATACAACAAATTCCCAGACGGCTACAATTTTATCGTGACATGTATTTTTGAAGTCTATATTCCCGCTTCATTCGAGATGTTATGTGCATAGGGCGGCACCCGGAGAATCGATCGTGTCTGATGATAATAATAATATGTACGTACGTGCTGTCGAACAGAGCGCTCACCGATATACTTCACGTGCCTCGTCCTTCCCGGCATGTCTGTTTCAACAGAAATAATCCAATAAAAATAATCAACTAGTTTCATTATATTATAATATACTTTAAATGCTTCCTCCGACGTTGCACGACAGTTATTGAGTCATAGCAAGACTTGAATTCATTTGAAATTCGAACATTGATAATTCAACGCAACATAATTATAATACATTTGCGTACAAGTCATTTTCGTTTAGGAATTAATTAATTTGAATTAAGTTATGCTATATCATAGCATTGGAAAAAAATCGGCTTCATTTTATTACTGCAATATGCTAATGAATTTGACTACACGCTATTGTCGTACATTTATTATAAATAGCTTCGGAATGACGAAGCAGAACTTATCAACAGGTTCGCATAGAATATGTATAGATATTTATAGCGCCGTATCTAATTAAACGATAAAATTCTGCAATTAATAGCCAAGTGATCTTAACATAAAGAAATTAACAACAGTTGCTTTATACCAGATACATTTATGATAGACACGGAACAATTAACTCATTCTAACTATCGATTAGTTATAGGTTTAGCCGTCGACTGTTTACTTTAGTATCTAGTTATATGTTGATTTTTCAGATGATACGATGTAAATTTGTATCCAAAGACGCTTAATATTTTAGAGAGGTAGACATATTTTTCTATTTCCGATGGATTCGGTGGCCCTTGTTAAAACTTATTTAAAATAAAATTTGGAATTCAATATTCCTTTATTTGTTTAACTATTTGCATATCTGCGATCCATCTTCAGAGTAATTCTGTTTTAAGATACGACCAATCTACAATAGTCTGAAATTATCTCTCAGACATACAGCCATGCTGTTTAGCAGCTTGTCGTTCGGTCGCTGCTCATCCACGTGTGGCTTCAAATACTCCAAACCTGAATTTCACATCTTTTAAATCGCACCGAATATCTCTATCTGTCTTTCGTATATACACTGTTCATAGCCTACAATTATAAACTGCCAAAAATGGAAAAAAAAATGATAAGTAAGAAGGCTCTATGAATTGAACCGAGAGCACTCAGATGATGAAAATATGAAGACGGATTCAGTTATGAGCATGACTGTGGAGTCATAAAAAAACATGAAAAAGTAGTCGCTCGTTTTTTACGACTCCGATCGACTTATTACTATAAGGCCTTCAAAGTAGTAAGTGGACGTATAGATGCAATGCACCACACGGAGTTATCCAATGCGCACGTATTGGCCATCCCTGATCTAGATCAACTCAGACGTTGCCAATGCTATAGTAAATTATTGTCTTTATGATTTTACAATTTTTTATTGTGATGTGTTAGCAATAACTGGATGTATGTAATACATCATTTTAAGGCCGTCTTATAACTAACTTTTTCAATAAACATATTGTTTGCGACACACGTATAAATACGCTATTCAAAATCAATTAAAAAATATACATTAATTAATATCATAGAATTATTTTTTAAATTATTATATAATTTTTACTTACTTTTAATGTGTTCACTATCACTTCTTAGTGGGAAAGGCACTATATTTCAAATAATAAAAACACATTTTTTTAGTGTTTCCACAATATATTTTATGATCAGGATGGGTGTCGCTCGTCGCGAACACTATCAACTGATTTCATACTTAGTAAACTTTAAATATATAAAAAATGTCTAATGATTAGTAGACTAGAGCCTAATATCTCAACCGGTGGTCCGCGAAGAAAACTCATATAATAATTTATTTTTATTGTTTCGACAAACAATCGAATTTTATGTTGTATTTTATGGACTTTTAAATAATATTTTTTGTTACTGCCTGTTTTAATATACTTAAATATTGTTAAATCAGCATAAGGTCTTGCAAAATTAATTGTTTTTAATAAAAAAAATTAATTAAACATAATGGTCCCCAAAACATTTTTGGATTTTTTGATGTCCCGCGGATGTAAAAAGGTTGAGAAACTATGGACAAGATTTATAGTTGTTAGAGGTATTTAACATTTCGTTTGTTAGTTAATTATTTTGAATTAAGTAGACATATTTTTTGTTTTATTTATTTATTTATTTGCATATACACGTTGCAAAAATTACAAATTACAAGTTCATTGCTTGTGCAATGTCAAAATATTAAAAAATTTAATGTTGGAAATTCAAGAAATAAACAAAAAATCAAATAATAAGAAAGAAATTCAACCAAGCAAGCTCACGAAAAATCTACTTAACCACATTAAAAAACAGTATTCGCCTGAACTCACTTTCGTACACATTTATATTTTATCAATTGTTAATACTCGCAATGAGCGAAACCAGTCCAGATCAATATATTATAAAATTTTTGGAAATGTGTGCATCTGAACTTAAAATTATGGCCGTGTTCTATGAAGCATTTCAAGGCTTACCCACTCGTCAGACTCGTTATGCCCAGTCCGATGCCATTAGACATATTTACCCACAGATTATTTCTTAAAACTTATTGCTTTATTATCATCGCTAATTACTAAATGAATTCCCTGCAGTAATAAGCTATCTCGAGTGCTCTATAAATAGACGCAAGTGTATTAATTATAATGAAATATCTATATCATCCATTATCACAATCCCGCCATTATATATTTAATATGAAATGAGTATATTTATCGCGATCTACTAATGAAATGAAAATCTAACTGCGATCTTTACTCAGTTTTTATTGATTTCATACGAGGCGTGCAATTTCAGAAAGCAATTCCATTTTTGTATGTGATTTAACCGTACCAACCACTGTGAGACATCGATAATACACATTGCTATTCAACTTTTTGTTACAGACAGCACACTAAATAAATATCCCTAGAATTTTACGGTACACCATGAGCAAAAAATTGTGAAATAAAGAAAAATATTTTAATTTACGTTTGTTAATTACTTAACCCGGAGTTACACAAACTGTGCTCCGCAGCTGTTCAATATTATTAATAATACTACTTTTGTGTATGTAAAATGTAATGTAACATAAAGCTTGCCATGAGATAACAATTTTTTTGACTTAGAGCGCCGTAAAAAATTCTGATATTTTAAGGGCACCGAAAACCGAAAAAAGTTTGGGAACACATGACCTAACCATTTAATTTTGATTTGTTTTGTATATTTAAAATTGTAACATTATTTTTTTATAACTAATTCAATTCTTTTATAACGTGAAAAAAATAAATGATATGATATATATTTTAATTAAATTAGAAAAAATAAAACGTAGCGTATATTAGGAATAATAAATAAACAAATACTGTTGAAATTTTTAAATGTTCTTACCATTGGCATTTCCATTGGCAGACTGGTTTTACACTTTGGAAGAACAAACAATTCATGTCCACGACTCCTCAAAAATTATCTGGATCTTGTCATGCTATGATGTATGGTCAACTCTCTAAGTTAAGCGTATAACCTATTCGCGGCAAAAAATAACTATAAGGATTTTTATAAAAGATTTAACCCCTTCATCTGAATTACTCTGTATGGTAATTAATTTTCATAAAATCCAGTTACTGTATTATTCTAACAAAACACTTTGAAAAATTGCATCACTTGAGTAACTATTAAGTTATGATTTCCTTTCAAATGTATTTGATCTGATAAATCTAATTTAATGGTATCCTAGCAACGAGACAGCGGCTTCCCTCATAACTGAATGGGGGTACTAATTTCCCAGACAGGTAGGCAAGGGTCATGGGGGAAAACGATAGAATTCCATAGAGTTTATATATACAAACAACCGGGTTCGACCACCGACATCCAACGTTGTTTGATTCAACGAGATTGAACAGTATGGATTTATGAAGTTGGTAGCATTTTTTTTAAATTATTTTAACCCTTTGAGGAGTATGGACGTACATGTACGTCCAAATATTGTGATGTCTTTTATCAATTGCAAGTTCCGTATTTTTTTTTGAATAATTATAATTTCTTCAGATATTCATGCTGCACATATCTGTCAATAATTTTAAGCTGTCGGGCTTACATTTTTTATTTGTTTCAAATTAATAAAAGAATTTTACGAAAAAAAATCAAAGAAATTACATTTACAATCATGTATCATAAAATTTACTGTCTGTTCAACCGCTTTCTTTCTAGGAATCAGTGTTAATGTCGAACTATGTTTACTCAGACTGCAATAACTTTTTTAAGCTCAAACTAGTTTCTAGAAAATTCATAGTGAATAAATTTATTTACATTTATTGCTATGCATTTCTCAATTGTACAACTTTATTTACTACGTACCACAAAAAAAATACATAATTTTATATGAAGTGTAATTTTTTTTTTTAAATAAACAAAAAAACTCATTTCGTAAAAAAATAACTCACTCCTCAACGGGTTAAACATAAGTTCTGCAGGTTTTACACTAAAACATTGTACTGAAAAAATCAAATCAACAAAATTTGGTTTTAAATAGTAATATAAACGTATTTCACCGTGTTAAAACCAAGTAAATGCCAATTCAACCAAAAGATTGGTGGTACATAGTTACTTATAAATTAATTTTAAAATATTAACAATTATTTCGATTATGATAATGATATTTTGAGCAATTAAAATAGATTGGAAAATATTTACATTCTGTAATTACGGGCAATATTGATTTTAATATTCTAATAATCACTATCGCATAAAATTAATTATATACATTAAAATAGCTTCGTTGTAATTGGATATAAAATAATTATGATTGATAATAATTTGTTGTAAATATTTATAGATTGTGAACTTCTTAGAAACTCTTATTTGAATCATTAAACTGAAATGTCAAAGTTCACAACGGTTTTGTTTAGATTCCTAATATACTAACTAAATTATGTTTCGGAATGCGTTTGTTTACTGGGATGTAGATATTTATAACATAATTAAAATTTACTATTTGTAGAATGTATCTCTTCGTTTATTATATTTCATTTCCTTGCTTTGGATGTATAATCATTATCGTTTAATTTACTTGCGTACACATTTACCTGATGATAAAATAAAAAAACTAATTAATTTCAAGTATCAAAAAATTGTAACAATAATACTATGTCACAAGTCATTATCGTAAGTGATGAAGTGTTTAAATTAATTGATTTTATATTGATCAATATTTTATATCATAATCCATAAACTAGATGTGTAAAAGATGGATCAATTATAACTGATTATTGAAATGGACTGAGTTAATAACAAAGTGCATTGCAATACGTTTTGTATAGGAGTCGACACGATTCTCTCGTATAAGTGCATTGCAATACATTTTGGATAGGATTTGACACGATTCTCTCGCATTCTATTTGGCAAACAAATTGGTTTCCAATTATCATTCAATTTTTATTTGCAGGCGATTTTTATGGTCGCGTTCTACAGGAATAAAATGAGTCTACCTCTTACATTCATGGCTTAAGTCCGGTTAAAAAAATCCACAGAATTGATCTGTACAAAACTAAGAATTATTTTTTGGGACTTGTCTCTTAAATTAAGTTTATATGAAAATCCCTGTGTGTAATCTGTTTGATACACGTGCAGTTTTTGAATTTTGTGAAATCATCCATTACGTCAGCGTGGTTTATTGGACCCGTGTGAGGACGAACTGCATTATATATGCAAATAGTTTTGTTCGTTCAAAGTTCATTTCAGGGCAGTCCCGTAAAATGTTCCATTCATTATGCCCACATGGACAATTCCATCTTAAAACTAACGTGCCCAGTGAAGAATTTTGTGAGAAAAGTTAAGCGATGAGCAGAACATTACCTACATTGTCAACACTCCATAGAAGTATGAGATACTTGAATAGCCTTTCGATGGCATTAGTCCCATCTTAACACTAATTAAATAAATGTAAATAATATTTTGGCATTTTCAATGTTTTCAAAACACGCGGCTTATTGTTAGTGAAATATTTTTACGATCTAGGTAGGCACTGAAAGAGTTAAAAAGCTTTTAACATAAGGATTTATAACTCTCGTCCAGTGCATTTTAGTGGATTTATGCAAAACTGATAGTTTTGGATTTTTTGTGAACATATTGTACAATGTGGCACGTACTTACTCTTAATCGGAACGTATTTTTACTTTTAAAAAGGTTAAAATACATAGAAAAATTCGCTGTCAAAAATCATATAAAGGGCGGCGAAAAAACTGAATCCGGGCCTGCCAATTCAAAGAAGAGCACAATATGATAGTGTCAGCACTTTCAAAGCCAGCCTCTACGACACATTTGAGAAATTATCACTGACTACATAAAGATTTGTCCATATGACAATTGTTTTTTCCCTTGCTTTCTAAACAATTCGTTCGAAATATTATATCAATACTTACTCTAATGCAAAGAATATTATATTGTACTGATTTTTACTAAAATATTTTGTCGACTGTTATATTGTAATTTCTTTCCAATATTATAATATACTAAAATTCTTATTGATTCACCACATAGGATATTTGTATAGTTTTTACTATGAAGAAATAAACAATCAAAAAAATCACAAATAAAAGAAAAAATGTATGCAATGAAAAACATTCTCTCTAATCCGTAACGGCGATCTGATTTTACATTTTTTTAAATAAAATGTTGTATTTTGTCGAGTTTGTAGATAGTATCATTTTATACATACATGTTATTTGTCATAAATGAAAAACTCTTTCTGTATAACCGGGAAACACGTGTTTTTTTTATCTAAGGCCTTTGATTCAAATGTGTAATCAGTGATGGGTAACTGCGATTCTTAAATGACCATAATATGTCATATATATAAATATATTTAGTATAGATATAATTAACGATGTTTATTGATAATCCTTCATGGAATTTCAATATAGAATTTAATTGTTGAATTTGTTAAAAAGTTTATTTCGCGTTTCGCCATCTTCAGGCATTCTAGCACACGGTTGTAATATAATGGCTAAAAAATATACTTATAAGCTGAATCAGTTATTGTATCGTTGTGATAGAATGCTCGAAGAAGTCGATAGGCGAAGCCTGGGTCGTTAGTGAATAAACTTGCTTTTTTTACAAAAAAAAATTTCTGTATAAAATGAAATTTTTAATACTTATTCCACAATTTTATAATACAATATAATAACCAAAGCTTATTTCGTTCATCGCGAGCATTATCGAATTATGCTCGCGATGAGTAAAGCCGGTGTCCACTTTTAAATTATAAAATTTATTTTATTTATTTAGCACGTTGACTGCCGAAAAAACGCTCAGCACAACACATTTATATGTGTAGCTCATATAAAATGTAGCATGTAGCAAACGCTTGGTAATTTCCAGTACCATACAGACTCTGAGTGATCCCTGACGTGCCACGCTGTAGAAATCTCTACTTCATATAGACGGCTATAGTCAGACGCATAATAAGCGTCTCTCAAATATATGTTCACGCACTAGGCGCGTATTCAGCAGCCAACGTGTTGTATATTATACATTTCCATTAAGAAGGGACATTTAACACGTGAAAAATTATGTGTTTGTTGTAATATTATGAATATTGCACGTTATACGCATCGTTTGTGTCACATCCATTTTTTTCATTGAGATAAAGCAATTTGGTAATTTGATTAGTTTTAATTAAATTGAGCATTTTTTAATGATAAATATTGTATTATCAAAAATTACATCTGTTGCTTTTCATGTTAGCAAACCGAATATTATTGTAAATTACTTGTAAATTAAATCTCTCTCTTGGTATACAATTTGTAAATGTTCTCACGGGATTAATGATAAAAAGTTAACTGTATTATTTTGTTGTTATTTGATAATGTGCTTAACGTGACAAACCATTGTCCGGTTAAAAAAATTCTGTAGAAATATTTAATAAAATTCTCATGGCAATTTGGCGCTCGGTTGTCGACTGTTCTCCTCCACGTCCCAAGGGCATTCCCCGATGTGTCGGTATAGTTTTTCATAATGAAGATCATATCTTGTGCCACCAGCAATATCATCAATCATGTTCAACGCTCGAATTTCCTCGACGGATACTTTCCACGTCGCCTGAATCGCTATTTTGAATCATTATTCAAATTGTCTGCTACATTCCAGGAGCGTACTCGGGCGCCGATGGAAACAGGGTTTTGCAAAATCAAGCCTCGCTCAAATCATTGAATTAGATTTCAGTATTGTTTCATCTATCGCAGTAATTGTGTTCGTGAGGAGAAAAAAACTTCGTAGAAACTTAAATTTATTTCTGGTTGATGCCATAATTATATATGACTTCATTATGCTATTACTTCAAATTTATAGTTTTTTATTAACATTATTGTGGTTATTTTTTACTACGAGTAACGTTAATCATTTATATTATATCGAAAACAAAGTTAAAATGATTTAATGTTAAATGACTGACAAATAATTATAAAAAAAATACTGAAACGTTTCACACATAAAGTGACATTAATATTCAAAATTCCTATATAATACTATCATAAATAAATTACTGATTATTTTTTTGTATTAGCCCCAATAATAGATTCTAATCGATTTTAAAAGAATCTTGTAACTAGAAAATATCATCAAATGACCTTAAAAATTTTCGTAATCGTATTGAGTTAAATAAAATATGAAATGTTCCAATTTTAAAATTTAGTTGAGCATATTGATGAAAAATGATAGTTATTCATAGACAATATTGATTAAAAAACCAGTCATTCTATTTAAGTAACAAAAAAGTTTGCCAGACGTAAAATTACAACAAAAGTGGAACCAGCTTCGATGTAAATATTATTTACAGTTAATTATTCCGCTATACGGCAATCTTTTTTATCGAATGAAGACCGGTAATAAAATGAAATTTCAAACGATTCTATTTTTATTGGTTGCATTTGTTGTTTCGTAAAAGTAGTTTGCGACCCTAGACTTCTTCTCAAATACAACCCCACTACTTAAAATATGTATCTTACGATAAACAAGTTTTGTTATTATGAGCTGATTTCTGAGATAATGTTTGAGATAAAAAGATTGAACCGAAATTTTGTGCTAGTCATCATGCAATCGATTCCGCTATATAGACGCCTGGCTTCTTTGGTAGACTCAATTAGTATTGATCTATTTTAATCACAAACTTCTCGTCTATTTTGTAGCCACAATTCGAAGAAATTTGCTTTGCTGAATATTTAAAAATCGTATTACTCACAATGGCATAGAGATATCATTATTTTTTTAGATGAAGAGAATACCTTAATAACTTACAGAATAAGTCTCATCTAGCATTAAAAGAAAATCAGTGCAACCTTAGCTACCGGGAGCTAACACTATCATTGGTTAATTATTCTTTAAGTTGAAGAAAACTCGGATATACATCTTCTCGTAAAAAAATGTTTACAACTATAAATAAAGTGTTTTGACAACAAGATTTGTTACAGTAATCAATACAAAATTATTTGTCACCACACATTAATTAAATACTTTACACGAACAACGTTGTACGGAACATATTTGTCTGCTTTGAGTTGGTCTTACAACATAAATTTAAGACAATTTTTGTCAGTAATTCAAAATTCTACCACCTAGTGGAGTAAAACTACACAAAAAAATGTGATAAAACATCGCTGTATAGAAACACTTCTCATTTATTTTTTAACTACCAACATGTTTCGTACATCGTTGTTCGGTTGATTTTCTATTGCATTTCTGTTATCCGTTGCACCACACTTATCATACAGTATATTATATGAGTTCAATCCTAGCATAAATGACATTATTTTTAAATAATAAAAACACATTTTTTAGTACTTATTTCTACAATATATTTTTTGATCAGGACCGGTTTCGCTCATCGCGAGCATTATCAACTGATGGAATACAATTTACAAACAAGTCTATTTATACAAAAAAAAAATTGAGTTAAAGGTAGCAGGTGTACAAAACCATGGGTTCAAGAACTAGGAAACAATTTACATGAAAGCATACAATATTGATACAAATAAAGTAAATTAGTATAAAAATTAAATGTTCACAATCACTTATTAAGAATTACAAATACAATTATGGTAAAAATGGGTTACCAAAAATCCATAAACAAAGTGTGCCCTTAAGGCCAGTAGTTTCCTTTAATGCTGCACCGTCGTATAAATTAGCAGGGATTGCTAATTCCTTGTTCAAACATTGGTTGGGATTCACCCCCAAATTCGGGATTAAAAACTCAATTCAATTAGTAGAAAAAATTTAAGATTTATCAGTACCTTTGAACGCGAAGCTAATTTCATTTGATGTAGTGAGCCTATTTACTAGTGTGCTTATATCTGACCTAAAGTCAGCGATTGTTGATTTCATAGATCTATAGAGAAAATCTTAATCCCCGGTTGGCTACAGATGTAAAATCAATCATTAAATGTTGCATAGATCAAAATTATTTTAAATTTAAAGATAAATTTTATAAACAGTTGGATGGTTTAGCAATGGATAGTCCATTGTCACAAATTTAAGCTGATTTTTTCATGAATTTGATTGAATCAAAAATTACAAAATTAGATCTTTTTAAAAATATCATCTATTGGTATAGATATGTAGATGATATTTTAGTACTTTGGGGAGGTACCGAAAGGCAACTGCATACTTTTTTGAATAATATGAATAAGATTCATAGTTCAATTCAATTCACAATGGAATTGGGTATGCATAAAATAAACTTTTTAGATTTAACCATTGAACTAATTAATAATCGTCATAGTTTCAGTATTTACAGAAAAGAGACTTTTAGTGACAATATCATAAGTAGCTCGTCTAGACACCACATTTCACATAAGTTGTCAACTTTTCATTCTTTTATTCATCGCTTGTTGACAATTCGTATGACCGAATCAAATTTCAATTTAGAATTAAACACCATTAAACAGATCGCACTTAACAATGGATATGATGCAAAGTTGATTGATCGACTTGTCTTTAAAAAAACTAAAAAATTAGCTTTATTAAATGTAACCTCGAGCTTGATGATTGATGTTCCCTCCGTTGAAAAACGTTGGGTAAAACTAAGTTATTTAGGCAGAGTTTCTGAAAACATATCCAAGAAGATAGACAAAAAACATTTTAATGTAACTTTTTATAACAATCATAATCTTAGTCGAATGTTAGTTAACACGAAAGACAAAATTAATATTTTAAGCCAAAGTGGTATTTATCTTCTAAAATATGATTCCTGTGAGGCTAGGTATATTGGTCAAACAGGAAGATCGTTTCATACTAGATTTAAGGAACATTTAGCTTGTGCCAAAAAAAGCGATGAGATTTCTATTGGAAACCATTTGTTTCAAAATAAACATTCATGTGATATTACTAAAAACTACAAAATCCTACATTTCAATAACAAATCACCGAAATTAGATAAACAAGAAATCCTTGAAATTAATCGATACAAATTTTTGCCTAATTCTAACCTTATAAATGAACAAACTACTTTTGCGTCGTCACCATTGTTATAATCATTAAATTAGATTAATAAATATATATTTCATATAAATATTTTTTTTTTTTTTGAAAAATGATATTGCCTCCTTTTACTTTATTTTTTACAGAAAATATTGGAACGCCCCTGACTGACCATATCTTCCCATCTCATCGATTCATCTTCAATTGACTATCATTAAAATTCTCATATATTAATTTATTTTGTTCCATTAAGTAGTAAGTGTGGGTTATTTTCGTCATTAAAATTTCCCACTCCTTACTTCCTTATTGATTGTTCAGAGCTCCTAATGGATTATTGATTTACAATAACTGTAATTGTAATTCTTAATAAGTGATTGTGAACATTTAATTTTTATACTTATTTACTTTATTTGTATGAATATTGTATGATTTTATGTAAATTGTTTCCTAGTTCTTGTACCCATGGTTTTGTACACCTGCTACCTTTAAGTCAAATATTTTTTTTTATTTTGTATAAATAGACTTGTTTGTAAATTATATTCTATCAGTTGATAATGCTCGCGATGAGCGAAACCGGTCCTGATCAAAAAATATATTGTGGAAATAAGTACTAAAAAATGTGTTTTTATTATTTAAAATATCATGCCTTTCCATCAAGAAGTGACAGTTAACACCTTAAAAGTGATAAATGACATTACAATAGATAGATATTTTTATGACCTTGCCAGGACATAAAAAATATCTATAAAAAGCTTTTAAAACTACACGATAGAGAAAATGTTGAATTGAAACACAATAGAGTCATTAATGTTTAAGTATTGTAATTATGCATGGTGATTTTAATTTGTGTAAAAACATTAAATTATTTTGGTCTACAATATGTAAAGATTGCCGACCAGTGGGTTTTAAGGATGAGTTGTACAATTAACCCATACTAATAATTCTGTTCATAGAAAGCAACTGTGAATCAAATGATACACGATGATCAACAAAATATTTCGTTCATGATTCCCGGCTTATATCCTGGATTCGGTCCATTTTTTTTAAATTAATATCATTATCAGTACGCATGCCAGTTGTTCATGTTAAATTCGATACCTATTAATTATTTTGTTATAATGATAAAACAATATGAGTATCCTCTTATCGGTGAAACCGGATATCCGATCTCTCTCACAGACATTTAGATTCAGTGTTGCCAAATGTTTCCCGATAGTGGTAACTTGATAAAAATAAACATTATTATAAATACCCAATTAAAATGACACAGTACATTGATCAATTTACCGAATGTCAATTCATATTGTTTATTTTTTGATTTACATTTTTAGTAAAATATGTAAAATTATTCTTTAACCCTTTTACGCCTAGCCTTTTTTTTGGGGACTTGCTAAAAGCACTAAGGAGTTTTTGAAGTTTTTTGTGTGTTTGAAAAAAAAATTTGTAAATATCTAGTTTTTAAGGATTTATTTCTGTTTTTTCTCATTTTGCATTTGATATATTATAGTTTAAAAAAGAGGTATTTTTTGTAAAATATTTCACACGCCTTTGATGCAGAATATTTTTTCGAACTATCGTCTATCAGTAAAAACACTAAAAAGCTTAATTATTCGATACGTATTTTTATAGTCTAATAAACTAAAAATAATAAAAAGTCAACACTTGTGTTTTCCGATACATAATGGGTGAAGACCCTTTTCACACTTTGTACAAATTAGATTTGATCTTCTAATAGGCCCTCCTTCTATTTTGCTGCATACGACCCATTCTCTGAGATTTCGTCCTGGTAAGTTTTTTAAAACCTCCAGATTCTCCAATCTCGTACTAGATGTTCTTTGGACTAGATTTTTTTTAGGTCTCCATTCATCTTCTATTGCCTCAATTATTGATGATGTAAATTCTAATCTTGTTATCTTTTTACCAGGCGTATTTCTTGTGTAAATAATGAATGCGTTTACCATCATTCTTCCAAAAATATGAAAAGTCACCTTTTTCCAATATTTCAATGTACGTCTTTCATCCAGGTATGTATACATTTGATCTGAAGTATCAACTCCTCCCATATATTTATTACATCCGGTTTATTTGTCTCCCGATTACGTCTATTTATTGCAGTCATTCTTTTAGTCGATGCGTAGGAAGATGCAAGTATCACCGGTTGTTTTTGTAACTTTTTTTCACGGTATCCGCAGGTAATTGCACCTTTTTTTGTATAATATTTCGCATCATCAATTTCAAATTTTGTTTTTTGTAAGTCTGGTGGCATTCCTTTTCCGTTACGTCTAACCGTACCGGTGTAATATGTATCATTTGATATCAAACAATTGAGCAAAGGGATTCTTGTAAATACAATAAATTGTCTGCAACTACATGATAACTTTTATTCAGATAACTTTCGATTTTTAGCAATGTTGTTACAACGAAAAAATGCATTGGCATATCGATTGGTTTCTGTGACAATTAAATTCCAACAACCGCCCGAAGTAAACTGAAGAATAAATATCATGTATGCATAACTGAAAAGAATATCTCCTTCAACTTGAAAAGCCATAAATTAAAAGAAATTCCAGTAAATACATATGTCCAGTGGCGGGTTATCCATAAGAACTTCAGACTTGCAGTATTTTTAGAAAAACAAAATAACCCACGAAATTTCCAATCAATTTCGCATAAAACACAGATGATTTATTTATGATGAAATTATTGATAAAAATATTTTTTTATAAATATAAATTTTTTTTTCATTCAGGGAGTGAAGTAAATCAAGAATTTCAATGGACGGACTGCCACTGTATGCAAGAGTTTTTTTTCTATTGACGCTTAAGTGTGTTGAGCAAATAATAATAATAAGATTTTGTATACAAGTGTAACGAATTTTATGATCTGTCTGTTAAAAAAGTGATGAATGGAATTTTAAAAAGGGTAGATATTTGTGCCATTTCCTATTGTTCGCAAGTGCCCTCCATATTTCTTGAATCCATGATAACAAAAAAAAAGACATTTTTTCTAAGAAGTATATTCTATTTCTATGCCCGATTCGATATAAAATACATGTATTATATGTATCATGTATTATAAGATTGCACAACATATCTGTTATTCAATAAATACTCGGTGAAATATGAGCGCGTCATTAACATATGTTCACAATTTTGTTTTATCATTAAAAAAAATATTTTTGGGTCAATAAATTTGTGGATTCGATTTTGTCAATCCTAAGAACTTACATGATCCACATCATTCATAAATTTTAATAAAACGTGTTAAAACACTTCGAGTTACGCTTGAGTGGAACATGGTTTTCGCAGCGCGATAGCGCTTACCCGTCGATTTCGCACAAGTACCAAGCAGCGCGATCGCGCTGCTTAGGCGTAAAAGGGTTAAGGCTTAAATTATTGCCAATAAGTATTTCATCTTAACAGACTTGATTACAATTTAGTGATATTTAATTTTAAGAGTTCTTTAACTATTTTTCTTTGCTTCGATATATTTTATATGATAACCTGTAAATTATTTTCCTTGCTCTTGAGCCATTGCTTTTTGATATCTGGTTATGAATAATTCTGATTTTTATATATATAGCTTTTTAATTAATCTTGTACAGTTGATAATGCTCGCGTAAAGCGAAACCAATTTTGATAATGATACTAAACATTGTTTTATGTTAATTATTTATACATAATGCCACTCCATCAAGAAGTGACAGTTAACATATTAAATGTGAAGTAAGGGTTATAAATTGTTCATTGAATTCGAAACGATATGTCCTAGTCGGATAATGTTTATTGTCATATAAAAAAAATAATTTTCCTGTCCACAGTCTAATTATTCGAAGATGTTGGCTATTACAGACCCATGCCAGCGTGAGATGCAGCCAGGCCGCGCGCCCTGCCCTAGACCCTCGAGACACAACAACCACAACGCCTATTCCAACGTAAGTGTCCTTATTTCTTGACCTTTGACTTAATAACAGTGAGACCCCCAATTACACTACTCCGACTTACGCACTGGTTTGAAATATTCACAGCAAATCCTCCGATTGCACGATCACTTGACTGCACACACACACAGCAAGACGGCCGTCTGTCCAGTGCATACAGTCAAATGATGGCTAGCCTTCTAATGTATTGGGCTTAGCTGCAGTGTCTACAAGCTGAAATCATAGAATGGACCAATCCATAAATCGATCGATGAGCTTGGAAGATGTGGATAAATATGATGCTAAAAGTATGGCATGATGATTTTAACCCTCATGACACATTGTCCAAATTGGGATAACGACCTATGAATAATATAAGTTAAATAATTAATAATATTTATTCAGTTGCGTGCCATCTCGAAATAATTTCTACTGCGTGACACTCATCTCCAGCAATTTAAGAGCTAAAGGCTTAGAACCACTGCTCTATTCCCTACTCACTCTGGGAAAAATATATTTTTTTTGTTATTTGTGCGATTTTCGCAGAAAAACCAAGATTCTTGTTTTGGTTATACTGGTGTTGTTATCTTTAATCATAATAATATACCACAAAATAAATGTTAAAATTTTCGTCATTTTTTTTTTTTTTTTTGATAAATGTCAATTATTGAAATAATTGCGGATATTTTTTTGAAAATTAACGAGCGCACCAATAATAATTACATAAAAATAGGTTCTTTAATTACAACTTATATAAAGATACGAAATATTGATAAAAAAATGTTTTGACAAAAAATAAACCGCAAATGAATAGTTAAACCACAATGAGTTAACTCTTCATTGATTTGCATAATTTCTGTAAGCTCGTTCTATCAATGCATATACAATACCTTTTATTGTATCCAAAAATAGATCGGACCAAGTCCCAGTGAACTTATCAAATGAAAATAAAAACTATTTCGATTTTAAAGAAGCTCATTGAATGCGGATAAAAGTTATTTTTATGAAAATTGTTTTTTAGTTAAAGCGGCCATTATTACTGCACAGGCATAAGTACTCTTGAAACTTCATATAATAGGGGAAACTCCCGCATAGAAGTTTTCAGTGTTACTTGCGTTAGCGGGAGTCAAGTGGTTACATTACTACCAGACATTTAAAATATATTTTTTTAAATTTGTTAACTATCAATTCACAATGGAAAATGAATACATACAATTAAAAAAAGGAATTTTAATGACGCATACTTTCTGATTACGATCGGTCTTTGTTCGATTGTAAAATTGTTACAATTTCAATTTGTGAATATTAAAAAAAAAAGAATACTTGAATATTTTGCATACTTGATCATACAATGCATAATAACTGCATTATAAATTTAGTGGTCAATTCTCTAAGCATCTTTTATTGTCATAAAAATCGTCGCCTAAATTTTGCATCACAAATAAGAAAGCTGACATTTGAATTGGTTAAAAGCAAAACCTGTTGTGAACACTTCAAGATATAAGTAATAACCAGCATTTTTTTATATGCACAAAATAAATCAATTAGTAAAAGTATATTTTTTTCATTGTACTTCAACTCGACTTCAGAAACGTAAATAAATTTTTGATTTTCAGTTAACCAGTTATTAATAAAATAAATTGATGTATCTATCAATTTTATCGGACTCTGCAGGTCATCAAAAACGATTTGTTTTATTTCGTATTCGTTTGCTGTATTTGAAAGATATTTATTATTAAACTTTGTGTGATATATCGCGTAAGCGAACGTATTCTTTGTTGAATTAAGATCGTGTGAAATCTTGCTTTTCATCGCTTTAAATGGCTGACAATACACTGAGTGTATATTTATTGTTAAAGTAACGTAAAATGGATTCTACGTTAGTTGAGGAATTCGTTCAATAAATTATTTTCCGAATCGCGAATTTATCCCATTTTAAACAAAATATTCTAAGCAACAAAGTTTCCATTTGGTCTCGTAGAAAAACTTATATTGAGATTTACTTCATTGTGTCATACATCGGAAGAGGGGTCGGTAAAAATATGTTTCCATCGAGAATTGATGGTAAGAATTCAAAGGATTCCTAACGATTCATTAGCCTTGATATGACTAAATTCATTGACGTCGAGAAAAAAAAAAGAGTTTTTTTTTTTAATAATTTTTTATTTTCTTATTGATGAAGTTTATTTATTGTGTGCAAACGCGTCATGCTTAAACACAATAGTGAATAGATATCGTTCCCAAAGCCTGTTAATTGCGATTGCGTGATATTCAATGGATTATTAATCATTTCAAGAGACTTTATAAGAACAAATTGTAAAATATGTTGTAGTTAACGTGCCTAGATTTTTTTTTATATCTTGTCATTTTTCGCAAAATTAGCTTTGTCGGCTTTATACGCAGACGATAATACGCGTCATTGGAAGGTTTGTGTGCTTTAAAACGAAAAAGGGCGCGTTGGACTTTCGAGTTGTTAATCGAAGTGTCGGTTTAAGCCGTGCAAACTATTAAATCGCGTGCTAGAGCGGATGCAATAGAACTGACAAAGATGCCTGAGGATTCCGAAAGGCGATACCCGTGTAGTGATTGACAAAATTAATGGAACTTTAAACAGATATCACAAGCCATTTACATTTGTTATTTGTAAAAAAATCCTTAAATCCTATTTTTTTAATTGCTATTTTTCTAGGTTGCGTTTGTTTTAAAATGTCATATTAACGTCTAGCAATAAACGTCAGAGTATTAAAATTGTTGCGACAGTTAAGATCAGTCTATATTTTGAATTATATTTGTTTGTATCAATAAAACAGCGACCTATTAACTTTTGCATCCAGCTGATGTGGTTAGAATTAATCAGTCTAATATTAACAACGACCTATGTCTTCTTTGCAACCACATATTAAAATAACATCGGACTGTTAGATAAAGGTTATGTTTAGATTATAGATATTATATTAGTTCAATAAAATGTAATGTAAACAAGAAGATCGCTTTACCGCTATTTCTTCCAACCATCTTAATTCCCTTCTGACTTTCAGGTAACTTAAATTATATTCCCTTTCCTGTTTTAAGGATACAACGACGAGATGGTTCTCAACGTGAGGGGCGCGTAAAAATAGATGTAATTGTTAGTTGAAATAATAAAAATAAAAAAAAAACACGGAAAATATGCAATTCTTATAATCTGGGATATATAATTAAATATTTTATGTGTCAGATTTCATTTCGATTGGATTTATATTACTAAACGGTTAAAAATATAATGAAAAAATTTACCGTCAATTAAAAAAAACACGTGTATCTAAAAACGTCAATTTCGACGAAAATTGCAAAGTGAGTTACTTCATTACTTATTATGGGGGTCTAATTTACTTGTCTATGATGTTCATATGCCTAACGATGTGTAAAGCTTTTTCCCCAACAAAAAAACATTTATAGTGCGAAATATCTATTAAAATTATATAATTTTACACATAGATAATATTGTGCAAAAATAAATTCGGAAATATTTTAAGAAACACACCGGGGGGTATTTATTATTCGTTACTTACAATGGTTTGGGAGTTTCACAGAAAACTTTTTCTTATACTCGTGCATTTATAATGAGACCGGGTAATGAGTTTGTTCCTTTACCTAACTAACGAAGTATTTCCAACGCTGCCGTAGATGTGCCTTTATAAACTTTTTTCCTTCCTTTCGAGGTTAAGTTTGTTTTGAATTACGATTCTTTTGAATTTGGAATCTTGTGAGATATTTCTTTTGATTTACGACACTTTCTGCGATGTTCTGTGTTATATGTCGGTGTTGAAATTAATTTTCTTACAAATTCAAAGCCACGGAAATTTGTATAACGCAGATGAGATCATATGAGATTACGTAAAATGAAAAAACTATATCATTAACAACTCGCTTTTTTATTTTAATATTATTTTAATGAAGTCAACAGCATCTCAGGCAAAATGTATTTTAATATATTTTTAAAAATAATAATTAACTTCGTCAACGTGGAATTTGTCGAAATCCGAATCAAAATTGTTTCATTGGCAACTGCAAAAATTTAATTTTCTTAAAAGTGGCATCTCCATTGGCAGGCTGGTTTTACATTTAGAAGAGAAAACATTTCATAGGTACGATTCGAGGTGCGAAAAATAATCAAGAATATACAACGATGGCAGAATCGTCGAAATAAATATGTGGCCAGGTAAATTTCGCTTCGAGTTTTCAAATTATTTAAAGTGAGTCTGGTAATCAAAAGTCAGTTGGATAAAACTATGGCTTTACTTGGTGGTAATTTTCATACGGTACCCAAACGGTGACCTGATTTTACGTCTTAAGTAAGGTTTATAATGTAAGGATGGTTTCTCTTGGGGACCTAGGTACCTAAAGATCTCTTGATGATGGTGACATTGATCCTTGATCGGTTTTTTTGTTGTTGATGTAACTGGTGTACCTGCCATATTGTATCGTTAATAAGTTTGCTAATCTTTTTTTTATATTTTACCCCCGAGGGAAGGTCAAACCTTCTTAAAGTATAGTTGTATTCTACTTTCTTCTGCGCTGGTCCCGATGCACTCGTGTACCAGTCAGGTATCTTGTGATTGAAGGGAGTGGTCTTTGGGGGGTAGGGGTTTGGGGTTTTTCTAAGGAGGTTTAAGAAGTGAAACTCATGGGTCAGTGGAAGTATGTCGAAATGTTTTCGTCATAATCATTTATTAGGGAGTGGATTGTTGTGTTGGGATGGTCCATCATGTCGTTGAATAATTCCTTCAGCAGGAAAAAAGCCATGGATTGTATCGGTACGCACTCGGGTAAAGAAGTCTCAAAAATTTCTTCTGAAGGTTTTCAACCATACGGGTGTATTTAAAATTCTTTTAAATCTTATAATTCGCATGAAATATACGATAGAAAATTTCAAATGAACGGTTTTAACAGTGGTTGTAGAAAAGGAAAAAAAAGACGTTAAAATTGTCAAATACTAATTCAATAATAGTATTGATTTTTTATTTATTTTTACGTTCATGACAATGAAAACGAAGAAGAATTTAATTAGATCTTGTAGTTGTCACATAGGCGTATCTAATATCGACAGTGTAAAGTCTCGCGGAGTCTATATGGGCACAGTGGCGTACATGTACAGCTGACGGTAGTTAAAAGGAGGGTGGGATAGGCCCGCGGATGAATGACGGGCTGGCGCCGTATTGATTGCGGGCAGCTTTTCCGACGCCGACGCCCCCGCCCCTTTTCCCGATGGCCTAGCCTAACCGGCCGTGCTCTCGCCTGTGGTTGCGTATGTGCGCAACCTTTTCCGCTATATTGAGAAAAAAATCCTGAACTCAAACATTATAACTTAGATGCACCTCTTTCCCGCACTTATAGTTCTTTCAAATAATGTCGTCAGTTCTGTTGTATTCGTGTGATAGAATCCCTGAAGATGCCGAAAGGCGAAACCCGGGTCGTTTGTGACAAAACGTGTGGAATCGTACAAAGTTGTTACAATTCAAATTTGAAAATGTTTTCATTCACACATAAGTAGTTCACTTTCTCGCTTTTGTCACCGAAAGATATTCAAAAAGACTTTTTATTATATTTATATATAATATATGTAAATATAATATAACAGAGATTTCGCCTAATAATTGTAATATTTAGTTCCATTTCAACATCACGTCCCGTATAAAATTTCATGAAATGTTGCATTTAGATTTTTTATCATAAGTTAAAGTAAACTTAAGGTTAGCTTGATCATAATTCTGACGATGGCGTAATCTGAAATATCTATCAACCATAATTAAAAAATGAGCCTTAATTCTGTGTTGTTCTTCCTTAATTGCAGTTTAGTTGTACTAAATAATTAGTGATTAAATGAATTGCATTATGTGAATTATAAAAACAAAACTTATTTTAAATAAATGATACACATAACAATGTTTTCGCTCAACTGGTTTTAACCCATACCGACCTGCATATGTGAATAGACGGTCGGTGACAGTAAAACTCATGCGCTGTAGAAAACCATTCACTCGTACCGATAGTACGCTGCTTTTCAGTAGACACGTGGAGCATTGTAATCGTTTTATATTTTCATTCGACGTTATAAGTAATAATGGCATCGCGGTTTTGAACGCTTTTTCAATTTTTAATATTTTTCCTTCACAGGGTTTTTAATTGATGATTATTTTGTTTTATTAAATTAAAAGTATTTTTTTATGCAATTAGTATTATTGATCAACTTCTTTCTTACTTGTAAAAACCATGAACTTTTCCCTAAATTAATTTCTTTGCTAAATTTTTTCACCAATTACATAAAATTGAAATTTTGAAGATTTCTATTGTTTGAAGTTTAGTCTCGTATATGACAATGTAAAATTTATAATTATAGAATCTTCGTTGATTGAACTAGTTAATATCTATACAATATCAAATGAACGCCCAAAAAATGACTTCTAAACATGGTTTACCAAAAATGTGTTTTGATGAATATTTTATATTTAAATCAAGTTATCGACTAAACACCAAAAAGAAATGCATATTAATATTTACAAAAATATTTTGTGTTAAGTGTTAATTGTTACTTCTTGGTGAAAAGGCATAATATTATACATAAATACTTGTTTGTTTTACTTTATATTGTACCAATTGACTATGCTCTCGGCGAACAAAACTGTTACTGTATATTGATTGAATTGGCATTCACTTGGTAGAACTCCATTATAACACGGTGAAAAAATAGCAATGTATTTAAGTTCTACAAAATTATTTTTAACAAATATAGTTGATAGCTATTTCGGCTCACGCCATCGTCAGAACTATGCTTAAACTAACAATTGCTTACCTATATATAGCTGTGCAGAAAAGGCACACAACACATCCTCTCTCCTGTTCCAACAGCCTAGCTTGTTACTTAACAACAATTGTCATAGACACCTATTGTTTCATTTAGAATTTTGAAAATTTAGTGTCATTGTGTTAAAGTAACAAGCTAGGCCGTTGGAAAAGGAGAGAGGATGTGTTGTGTGCCTTTTCTGCACAGCTATATATAGATAAGCAAATGTTAGTTTGAGCATAGTTCTGACGATGGCGTGAGCCGAAATAGCTATCAACTATATTTGTTAAAAATAATTTTGTAGAACTAAAATACATTTTTTTTTTCACCGTATTAAAACTGTTACTGATCATTATTTAATAAAGTTATGAAAGTATTACTAAAATTTATTCTCTTTTTTTATTAAATTTATTATAGTGAATATGCATTTTAACTAAAAAAAAAGTTTTACAGAAAACTGATAGAAATAATAAAACTTATTCGTTCTACAATATATGATAGAACAAAATTCCGCGATACTGTATCGCATAATTTGTTTCATATTCGACTTTCATTTGAAATATTTAATTGTTGAAGAAAATGCTCGCGACTAAAATATTTAATATTGTGTTCGCAATTTATTATACATTGTTATTGAGACTAATTCGTTGATTCCCGAAATATTTTGAAAGGGTCCTAGTTAGTAACTGGCTGGCACCAAAATCTGTATCGAATGCTTTTTTTTAGCCGCAAGCATTCGATACAGCAATCTAGAATGTCAGAGCTAGGCCAAAGTGATAGCAGAGATAGATAGTTCCACTAATGGATCTGTCAAACCGGTGACCGCCCAGAACCTCCCAGTACCGCAAGCTCCTCGGTCTAGTGATAAGATACGCAGACTGCCGCAGTAGCGCGCATAGAACTACACCCCCAAAGGGTCGTTATTTTTATTACAAAAAAAAAACAAAATTTAATCACGTCAAAAAAAGGATTTTTACAAATTAACGTGAAAAAGGGGGCTTTTATTAACTGAAATATAAAACATATATTTCAGTAGTGTAGGTATAAGCCAAACTTTTTCAGGAGAACCAAACTTTATTTCAATATATTATATTTATAAGATATGTATAATTGGAGGTCATAAACTTCATAATGGGATCAAACATGAATGCCAAAAAACAGATACATAAGGCGCGTACTTTGAATCATTATCTATCTCGCTTGATCACAAATAAAGTGAACGATTCGAGCGAGATATTATCAGTACAGGGTCGCACCAGGCCCCGCGTTAAAAAAGGTCTCGCCTTCAACTGAAACTCGGTTTTAGGAAGTTTTTTTATTGAAGTCTAGATATATTTTCAAAAGCTGTTTCCGTACCACAAGTAAATGGTCTCATCATTTATGTTTGTCGAAAACACGAAATGAATTTCATTATCTCATTACTCAAAACAAACGATATTTTTTTAAAAGTTTTACACTAAGTACAGATGTTTAAGACAGTTATATTCACTGGTTTCTATAAAAAGCAATACAATAACTGGTATTATGTTTTGCGTCTAAAATAATATCATCATCATCATCATCAGCCGGGGTCGATCCACTGCTGGATGAAGGCCTCCCCCTGTTTTTTTTTCAGGGGGGGTTTGGACATAGCAACACCACGCTGCCCAGGCGGGTTGGTGTTCGGTTTTCTGTCTGGGTTTTCCTTCCCATAGCCAAGAGAACACGGCACTCGGTGTTCCCGAGCGGTCACCCATCCAAGCACTATCCGCGCCCAATGTTGCTTAACTTCGGTGATCGCACGAGAGCCGGCACTTACAACGTGGTACGGTCGTTGGCCTAAAATAATATACTCCCTTTTAAACTTTTCCCACTACAATCGTCTACCTAAGAAAAAGGTTTTATACATTTATTATTGAGATGTTTACTGTGAATTAGCTTTTTTGAAACCTGGCTCCAAAATAGTTCACACTGTCTCTGTATAAACGCATTAACATGTACTACTCGTTATTTTGTCCTGTTTGTTCATTCTGTCTGGAAGACACATAGAAGCGCCCATCGCACGTCGATGATGTATGTATTTGTATATCATAATTAATATAACACATCCTCCTCTAAAATATACACACGCACTGTCACTGGCGTACAGACTGTAATATCGACCCGGCAAACGTTCAACGGAAGGTTTTATCTTTGTATTTAAATGTGCAGCGTCTACACTCGCACATAATAACAATTCGTAAAATGTTGCATTTAAAATGCATACAGAATACATACGTATCTACTGATACTGAAAAATTGCACATGGTAACACAGCCGGAATCTTCCCTTATTTTTAACATGGTTACACCCAATGTTGAGAAAATTTTTGGATTATCTTATCACTACACATGTATTTCTCTTGAAGACAATAAAGAATAGGCCACAGCAGGACTAAGGTTTAACTGATCGCTCTTGATTGATGTCGTTTTTGAGATCGGGTAGGTGTTCGGTGATTCGGAGAATTTTAGATCACTGTCATTATTATTTTGAACATAAATCCAGAAATCAGTGTATGAAAGTGTACGTGCTGGGATTTCAACCTGACAGCACCAAAATCGAATCTAACAGTGTTGACTAATCGATCACAGGTGTGGAATAGAATTAAGCCAAAATACATTTAAACAAATGAAAACTTGCAAAAAAGATCAAAAGTTTATGTGTCTCATTTTAGAACAGATTTTTTAACAAGTACTCTTTAGATAGTTATATTGATTTTGTAATGTAGTATTGTCACCATTAAGCCGATCTAAAAATAAAAGTTTTTTAGTTACACAGCTACGTAAAGGACATGTTTTTTGCCATCGAAATTATTGCAGCTGTTTGATCAAGTATTTATAAAAGTTGAAAAAGAACGCTCGACAAACTTACGAAGCATACATTATAGTTGTAAATTTTAAGGCTGTCTCGTACATGCTGGCTGGGTGTCGGCTACCTCCCAGAGAGTGCCGACTGCCTCAAAGCCTTTAGCTTTTACAGTAACAATGCCTAAAATCTGACGCGATGTGTAACTTTTGGTTTAACCATATTAAACTGAATAAAAAAGTGCGGTATATTTCGTGAATAAAATTTTAAAGCGTACTGCAGTTGTACTGAAAGTCAGCACGGTGGCAGTAAAGGTAATGCATATAGCAGGCATCGGCAACCTTTTTTGGCTGTGAGTAAAAATTTGGCTTTTCAGAAGTTATTTTCATTTTCAAACTATTAACACTATAAAACTTAGGCGTTCTTTTCCTTATCAATAGCTTCTGTGATGCTGAATTTATGACGCTAATTTAGTTAAATCTGATTCATAATTGATCACTTTAAATCAGATAGAAACGTCTGTTAAAAACGGTAGTTAATCTGCTCATGTTTATACATACTTAAAATAGATTTCGTGTTTGAATATATTTATAAGAAGAACCGGACGCGGACAAAATGGCGAAGCTAAAAAATATCGTAGCTAGTGATTCTCAACTCGATGATATCATGAAAAAGTTGATAAAAATCTGTGTAATCATACCAAAATTTTATTAAAATCATATATACTTTTCCAAAAAAGAAAGTTTTACATGTTAATGTATTTTATAGTTTGTGAAACTGAAGTGGGTAACTTGAAATGATCAAATGTGCCACACGGTGATCCGTGGGTCTAAGGTTGCCTATGCCTGGAATAGGAAATATATATTGGTATTTTTAGCACTCTGCAGTAAAATTCGTGAATAGATGTTAGTAAATATGCTCTTATAAAATTTTACAGGTAAATGGTTTTACATCTGGCTCTCTGAAATAATTATTATCTATAAATATTGAAGATTTTGGTCGTGCAATTTGAACGCTCGATTTGTTTCTTGCGAATAGTGTTGATATTGTAATATTTTTCAGCGAATTCAATATTACCGTAACTGACGTCGTACAAACTTAACCCGTTTCCCGCTGAGCTGTGTAAAAGATATTCTAATACTTAAATTCGAGATTCAATCAAAAATATTGTGGATTATGTTAGTGTTGAACGATCTTATGGTGGTTGCCAGGACAAATCAGGCCATATTTTAAAACCACAATCAGCTGGTACACAAAAGTCTTAAAATTGTTTATTAACACTTTCTAATCTTTCATCACACACTACTATCAGTCATCTCAACAGTTGAGACGTAAGCAGTTGAAAGGTTAAAATAGTCTAATGTTATGTTTAATTTTGATAATCATTTTCATATTATAGTTTTATTTTAATATATTTGTTCTTTAGTGTTTGCTTCAGAGATGAATCTCAGTGCTCGAATCCTCGTAGAAGCAGTGTTTATTCAATTAACTTATCGATTCTTTTCCAAGATATGGGTGTTTATGATATTGAAAATTACTTTCCCCACTTTGCGATCAGATATTAACTAGTCTTTTTCTTAGCTTCATCCTTTTTATCTATAACCTAGGTTCCCAACCTTGGGGTCGCGAAGGGTTTTTTTGGAGGGTCGCTAACTTATACGGTCAACTGAAAAAAATATTTTTTTGTATGCTTTTGGATTGTATGGGGTGGACGGAATTTTATGAAAAGAAGTTGCCACCCGAAAAAGGTTGGGAACCTGTGATCTATAAGATATGTTATAACGGACTAGCACGTGGTTCTCGTGGAAACTTCTGTTTATATTCTTCTTAATCAATTTTTCTCCATTACACTGGCGCCGCGCCGCTAGCCTTAGTCAGTGAAATGGCAGTTTTATATTATTTATATTGTCGACTCAACTTGAGTTTCCCGTATTTAAGTAAAATATTCAGAATAAATTCAGTTTTAACCCACCGTTGATAATAAAGATAATGATGAATTTTATTGATTTTACATTCTAAAATTAGCATTTCAAAAATATACTAAAACAAGAGCAATGTTCACTACAAATTATTTTCTTTTTGAAAAATTAAATATGAAGATACGCACTTTGTTAGTTAAGTCGATGATATGTGGACAGATTTGAATTTAAAGGAAATGATATCCATAGTAAAAATATAGGAAATAAAACTAAAAATAAAAATCTTTCAACATAAATAACGGGTGGTCACCGTATTAAAACACAAATACACTATGATTAATTGTATAACCCCATTAGATGTAAGAAAACGTATACTAACGCCACCCCTCGTCGGCCAAGAAGATTATTTCTTAGCCGCCATTCTATTGTATTGTTTCTTTCGGTCTGATTCCCACGAAGTATGTATGTCTAAAAAAAACTCGACAGCAATACATCTAACACAAAAAAATGGCAATTAATTAAGAAAAGAGAACAACTACTTCGATAGAATAAAATCTATTGTGTGAATTTGCATTCATTATGCAATATAGAAATTCGACTTCAAAAAGAGTGAATCAAAGTTTTCGAAATTAGAACGGACGTTACTCACCCTCTTCTTTCTCATCAGTGAATAATGAGGGAGGGTGACGGAAATAATTGTGTGAAGGTATTTGAAATTTTTATACACAATAGCAACCTGTTGCATGCAGTCATACCAAATTGACGAAACATATAATGTTGGCGTCAAAAAAAATAATTATCTTTTTTTGGGATGTTTAAAAAACGACGTTTTTTATTTAATTGTGTTGTAGGTTTTCAGAGTTTTTTTCGTTTTTCAATGTTATTGATTTTGGATAGTATGAGAACGCTTTCAGGACATACATACAAACAAACAAATATTAATTTATACATACATATAATTAAAATTGACTTCGAGGATATATAACATAAACAATTCGCCAATTTACAAACAATTTTCAGTATGCATGATCTGTACAATTATTGTAAATCGATTATGAACTTAAATGTTTATTACTGATGAAGATAGTTAATTTTTTCTCAAATTAAAAAGCAACTTTACTCCGATTTAAAAAAAAAAAGTATACTTGGGAGCTGTTTGAGTTGTAAATAATTTTCGACAAAATAATATCCGGCTTCGTAGGCGAGATCTCGTCCGGATTATGTTGCGATCCGGACATTACCGAGTTCAGGTAATGGATTTGAACAACTCCCCCCCCCCTGACTCTTGCGATTCTATACCTGCATCTTTCTTTGACTGCATAGATACCTGTCCCTTTATCGGATTCATAAATTAATTGTAATGTCAACACTAAATACCCTTTTTTCAATGCTATGTATGTTATGTATAAGTCCAAGAACACATAATCACAGTACTGAAGTAGTTTTCAAGAGTGACGGCCGATGATTTCTCAGTGCGCTTACACAAGTCCGATATTTGCAATGTTATTTATTGGAGGTCATAATTATAAAAGCGTAATGTATATATTATATTTGAGATTGATCTGACACGATTATTTAGGAACACGCAGTTATTATCAGGGGGGTGTTTACAAAACCCTTAACTTACATATTTGAAATCTTGCCGGTATCACTCATGTATTCATTAACCTGAAGGATTTTAGGAGGTATCAAACAGAACAGAATTCTGTAAACATGGATCAAATTTATCACTATAGAGAAACATGAACTATTTCTGCTACTACTACTTCTGATCCAAGGATAGAAAAATATAAATCATGATAATTTTTCATTCGAATGTGTTTCGTAGCTGTTTTTCGAAAGTTATATAGTTTCAATTAATTTCTAATCCTTTAAAGCATTATAACCTTAAAGACGACGGGAGATTTGCGAGACTCACAAAAAATGGCTTTTTTCTCTCATGTTACAAGGCTTTTATATTATATTTACCATTCTTTGTATAATTTATGTTATATTGTATTTTTGATAAATAATTATATTTTTAATCATGTGTGAAAAAACTATGTCTCAATTCAAATATTAATTCGCCACTTATTAGATCGAGTCCACCAATCATGGCGAGCGCACTCTAACGTCGGTTCATGTTGCTAGATATGGTGTAAATTAATTTAATGTAACATATTTCTAATAAGAAAAAATACTTATTTGGGACTAGCCACAACATACTTTTTTCCTTCAGCAATATCGGTAGAAAACTTTCGTTTCAGATTCCCGAGAGTGTGAACATTGTATCACAAATATTAAAACTAGATATTTAAGACAAAGTGATCTTTGGGGAAGGATATCTCTACCCTTGGGTATAGGAAAGTTAAAACTTGAGAAATATTGGGTTTTGGTGTAGGATTTTATACATAGATATATATATTGACAAAAAACGGTTGTGTTCATATTTCACACGTATTATTACGTTATTTTTTATAATAAAAATGGCCGACAACGATTGTATTGTCAAAAACACTGAAACAAAATTTGAAATTGGAATAAAATGTCATCTTGCCTGCTACGAAAATTGAGTTTTAGCAGTAAATTTTACGGAAAACATTGGTTAAGTATTGAGTTTAGCGAGATTTTTCCTTTAAGTTGATTTTTTCGAGTTGCTTTTCAGTTCAGTTCAGTCACAGTTCAGTTCTATATGTTGTATTATATTTATAATAATTTCTATTTTATCCGACACAATATTTTAAGAAATAAGGCTAGGTAGATATGAAAATATTATACGTCCGTTTTCAGTTTTTAGCCAATATACATAATTTAAAAATATTTTTGGTGTATAGAATGTTGATTAAGATTTAGAACACTCGTGTTATTAGAACTCTTCAAGGACGCGCCTCGTGAATGCTTGTCAGAATTTTGCAAAGTGGATAATCGTTCATCTTTTGTTGTGATGTTTTCATCAATTTATTCATTCATTCATTAATGACGGAAGGACCCTGTCTGTGGTGAACAGAAGAGAATCAACAACCTTCATGTAGACTATATCGATTCAAGTACATTCTAACCAAATTTTTGGATGTATTTTGATTAATATTCAAAAGCCGCATTCAAAAAAAAAAATCGATGGCATAAGTATATGTATAAACTTTTTTTAATACAGTGGAACCTCGATCAACCGTTCTCGCATAATACGTTTTACCGGATGGAACGCTTATTTTTTATAGTCCCGTCAAACTCCCATAAGAACAATGCTAAATAATCCCGCATTGACCGTTTCCCGATTCCCCGATTTCCTCGATAAACCGTCTAAATATTTTGGTTCCGTCACAAATATTTTGATTCCGTCACAAATATTATCCCGATTGACCGTTTTTATTGCATATTTCTCCGTATCTCGGCAAGCAAGTTTGACACAGCCGAGTGCAGGTGTTACATCTGGACAAGTTGGAATGCGCTGTACATGTTAGACGTAACGCATTGGACGCATGTGCTATTTTTGGGTTGAAATCCACCACACGCGTGTTATTGTTTATAATGCAAATGTAGAGTTGTTTAAAATTCATGGTAATAATGATTCCTGTACATACAAACTTTTCGTCACACGTTTATTAACAAGTCTTTGTATCGATTAAAGTGCCAAATAACAAAGAAGCAAACTAACATAAAGGACTTTTTTAAAAAATAAATTTTATATATAGTATGTACAAGTAACGAATAAATAAATATTTTTTATGGTTTTACTTGTTTATTATTATTTGAAGCTTTCCCGCATTCACCGTTTCCCGCAATTACCGTTATTTTTTCAGGGTCCCTTGGAAAACGTAAAATCGAGGTTTCACTGTATATGATTTTTTTGTAAACGTGAAAAAACAATGTTCAAAGAAATTTATATCAAATATTAACCCAACGGATTTTTTCTTGAATAAAAAAAAACTACCTACCTGACTTAGATTATACTATATATTATATAATTGGGGCTGTGTAGTCGTAAAAAAACACGATTCCGACTCATTGACCAACGATACGACTTCGACTAAAATAGGTCAATCTTGTCAGGTTTTTTTCCTACCTTTACTATTTATGTGCATTAAATTAAAGATCAATCAACCAATCCGGCAAATTGTTCAATAAGATATTTTTCAAAATCGTCGAATTGATAAAGTTCGGAGTCGCTCATTTTTCACGGCTCCGACTCCTGTCACAATACTGTGACTCTATGACTCCGGCCAAACCACCGCCATTCCATCACTCCGACTCCAACTCCACAATCCTGGCTTTAACTTAGGTCAGATCGAAAATTTTGTTTAACTTGTCAACTCATAGATTCGTGCATTATGAACCAAAATGTCTGTGTCGTATTTGAATGGTTTGAAATTAACAATTCATTGGCGTTTCGGTTCATGAAATAATAAATAACGCCCAATTAATATGATCGTCTATGTAATTACAAAAACATAAGATATTAATCAAATGTGCGACGATTGCAATATCTGCAATATCTGAATTAAGTAAAAATTTTATAAAGTACCGTTTCAATTTTACTTTAATATTTATAAGTTTCTTTCGAATTCACATGCAGTTCATGCTCGGTCACATTTCCGAGCGCATCGCTGTAATTTTATGTCAAAAACGAGTTCGCTCGGATTCGCAACTTGCCGCGGACGCTCGCCCGTTTCCGTGGGCCATCGGCCGCCTACGCTGCGGATCGCGAGCCGACGCGCGCGGCGCCTCTTGCGGACGCCGGCTGAAGCCGCGTGACAGCCAAGATGGCCGCCGCCCCGGGATCCGCCCAGCTCTACACTTCGACACTTCATCCCCGTCTCACAGCTGTGTAGGTGGGCGGTGCCGACATATGTTTTCCTTTGAATCCTTTCGCATCAAAACTCGATAATCCGACGCGGTTGTCGCGAAACAGTGACGCTGACCACTGAAGCCGATAAACGACTGAGACAGTGCGCGATAATCGTTTGACGGAATGCTTTTTATCGTTTGTTTTTAATTTGACCGCACAGCTGTGAGTGTCGGAGGGCGAGATTTCGCCTTACGCGTGGTGACGTCGGCGCCCCGCTTGCCGACATGTCCTGAAAAGTAGTGCTATTTTGTCCTGTAGGTTCGCAGATACATTATCACGAAACGTATTCGACGTCGCATTACACGAAGGCTGTTTTTTTCTTATGCAAACACCGCCGTATCGATTGCGTCGCTTGATTTAAAACGCGCCCACACACTAAAAAAATGTGCAATTTTTTACAGTGCCATCGGTTAGTTGATAGTTGTGCGCACTGAGACACGCAGTCGACGACCGTTGTGCATTTCTTTAGTCGATCCCTCACAATTTATCGCATGACAAATAAAGCCAGTCATCGAATTCTATCGAGAGCGGACGCGGCTTAGATTCGAGCTTCGGTCTTTGGGAAACACGAACCTACCGCACATTAAATTATCTATTTTACCCTATCGGCGTATTGATCGCTGGTAATTCCAGCCTTACCATATGTGAAACGTGTTTGGGAATAATCTTTCTATCATTATCGACTGCTGGTTAAAAAAAATTGACGCATTTCGCCCGAACGATTCCGAGCTTTTTGCCACGTGTGCAAAGGGGATCATTCTGCTACGCTGTGTTACTGTAGTCATTGGGCATCGAGTGATCCTTGCAACATCATAAGTTGCCAAGCTGTCGCCTGTCCTGAAAATTATACAGACCATCAATTTAACAACTGAAGAAATCCATCAACAGACGTCCACATCTCCAACACGATACCAAATATCAAAGGTAATTGATGATTATGGCCTAAATTTAAATTTCGAATGTATTTCTTTTTAGAGATAAATGTAAATAATAATTTATTCTTTTTTAGGTACTCTCAATTCAAAGTATTGTCTATATTTGAACTTTGAATATTCGAATAGAAGTCTACTTTTTAATGTTTTCAAATATTCGGAAATATGAATCTCATGGGAAATAAAAAGGTTTGCCCGTCCTTTTCATTTTATTGTAGACGTGTTAGTTGTATGAGAAATTTATTCGAAATAAATCGAATTTACTTTCAAAAGAAAAATCAAACTTGGAGGACGCATGTTTACAAAGGATTCACTCGATCAAAACGGAATCAATTTGTATATAATATTTACATAAAAATTTAACCTCTCTCGGGTTGTTTGTTTTATTTACATACTAGCTTATTATGCAAACATTGAAAGAATTGATTATACATCTATCTAATTATTTAATGGAGACCAATTAATAATATTAGAAATTGTATAACTGCAAAAAGATCGAAACCGGCGTTATAAATATATATTTTACCAAACAAAAAAAAAAATACATTACTGATCATACTGATTCAAAAAAAAAAAAAAAACATTTCCTTTGAAGGTTGATTTTCATGAATATCTTTCGCTGATTGTTTTTTTTTTTTTTATCAAAATATGAAATTGGAAGGCTAGGTCGTCAACGGTGCAATTTGTCTTTATATCTTGATTTAAATTTTGTGGTAAAAAAATCGGTTGCGGAAATTCCATCTCAAATTCAAAATTTGCTAAAACGTCATCAAATAATAATTTTATGTATTTGCAAATATTTGCCTCCAACATTAATTTAAAAATCGAATATTCGAATGCAGAATATCGAAATTGGAAAATTATTTGAAATATCGGGATATCAGTTTTAGAAACTGGTAAACACCAGTTTCTTTTTTTATATTGATTAAAATATACGTTTTGAATAAAGAATTTCAGTAGAGGTTTATCGTCAGGCTTAATGATAGTTGTAATTGAATAGCGTACGAATTCTGAAGAGATTTCAGTCCAGCAATAATGCAGCAATGAAAACTGACGAAGGTCATCAATTTCGACGCATTACGATAATGCCCACAGATACATACAGTGTGACTTCAATTGCATTGTCTTTGAGGATTAATCATTACGATGATAAATATATTAAAGCCTGAAAATGGACAATCAGGGTTCCACCGTCATAAATACAGTATGCAAAAAAATTAAAGAACATTTCAAATGAAACTAATAGTACAATTATAATGAAAGTTTTACGGTGTGTTTATCATTTACTTAAATTGAGATACAACGCTCTCTTGGAGCACTGTCATTGTTATATGCACTCATTTAAGGTAGTAAAAACTGATAGCTGTTAAATTTGAATAGTTTAACAGTTGTATATTTCCACATATATTTTGTCAGTCATGATCTGGGTTTCAAATGTACACATTTTCAACAATTAAAATTATACATTGAAATTCTATCAAGCACCCTCAGTCTATATATTTCAATTTCTATTGAGAATCATTTCCTTTCATTATGTGGATCAAAATTTCTTCTAATGAAACATCTAAATAGAATAAAAAAAACTATGACATGTAGCTATTATTCAGTTGTCAAACCGTTATTTTTTTAGAACGAGTAAGGTAAAAGTTCGCGATCCGATTAAGGATAGCTGGGGAAACTTACAGCTCAACGTGAAAATTCTGGCACTGCAGTAATTGGCTAGGACCAAATTCAACGCGTGCATCTTGATAGTGCGGCATTACGGTTGCGAGGCATGGCACTTTATGAAAACTTAGTGTATACGTATACTCCGATTCCGTAACAGATGCTTATCGCGAATAATAGTGGTGTGTAATAATGATGGCTTGTCTTTGTCGGATTCTCGGAGGTGAGACAGTTGAGAGAGTTGACTTGCCGATCTCTTTTTACCTTCAAAATAAAATAAAGAAAATCGGTCCTGGCTTGAGCATATGCTGTGGGATCTTAAACCCTGTCAGTCCTTTCTACTATCTGGGTGAACTCTTATCTCTATCGGACGCTAGATCCTTAATTTTTTTTTTTTTGATCTATGGCTTAACGATAGTAATGTTCCATTTGAAGTCTTTGCAAATTGAAATCTTGTGACTTAGAAACAATAAAATAATATAATATATTATATCGATGAACGGGAGCTATAAATTTCTTAATATTATTAAAATAAATAAAAAAAATATTTATTTATACAATTATTCAAGAGTCTATTAAAATATAAAGTGCTTTCTTTATTTTTTGCTTTCGTGATCTTCGGATTATAAAAGCTAATGTGAATTATGATTACCTCTTTTCTTGCTAGCGTCGACCGTCCTGTAAGATCGGGTGACCGTGTGCGCCGCACAAGTTGTATATAGACTAGACTCCGGCCTGAATCTCTGTATATACTTAAATGAAAAAAATATGTTGATGGGCGCCATATTTTTTATATTGATGAATATATATTTATATGATCAAAAAACGTTCGAATTTCTAAACATTGGGTATATTTAAAAAAAAGAAAATAGCCATTCGAAATTAGGCTCGTTACAAAAACAGAGATAAAAATTCTAGAATCCTCGGGATTATTCCGTATCATTTGGAATAAATCTTCTCTTTTTTTATGATTTGCCAAAGTTTTGTCATTATTTTGATACTCAAAAAACCGAGTAAGTTTTCATCCGGGATATATACGAAACACTGAGAAAATTGTGTTGCATCAGAATTAAATTTTAAAAGAATTCTATGCGTGTTTTTGATCACACAATATATGTGATTGTTTTATATGAAATATAGTTAATTGCAATTTATAGTGGTCACTAACTTATATGACAAAAGACCGGTTTTCTTCAGCAAGGGAGCAATTTTATTCCATAAGATCAAATATATCAAGTATAGTTAAATTATTGATCCTCTATTTATTAACTACCAACGAATAACAAAATAATCAATTCAAATAAAATAGAACGAAATAACCGTTAAATCCATCGATAAAACTATTTTGTGATTTATTTTTTTACCTGCGTATTGTGCATTATATCTTTAACGTTCTTTTTTTTAAATCATTTTGAATTTTCGAACTGGTTTTTTTTTTGTTTTATTTCAAAAAAGGAATAATAGAGACACTTCTTACTTAGCAATTTATAGTCATTTTTACTTTATACCTAGTACATAATGTGAAAAGTTGAGAACTTTTATTAAAAGATTACTCACATTCTCACGATTTTTATGTGTATATATATTATTCTAATAAATTCCCAGACGCGATGTATTTTTATTGTAATGTGGTTTTCGTACGTTATAGAGATAGATAATAAGGCCGATAGAAAGAGAGGACGCCACAGAGTCGGCGAATGTCGTAGACTGACTAGTGAGCGCTGGTGCGAACGGCCGAGCGTAGACCACGTGGCCGGGATCGATTCCCATCAGACAGGCCGAGTGAGAACGGGTTGGATAAAATTGTTGTAATATATGCCTTACTTCCATACTAGACTGATTTTCTTGGCTTGGATACGGAGAATTCACCAGAGATTTATCGTCAGTGATAAATCACTATTTTCATATTATAATATTACATAATAGTGTTGGAAATATACAACAAAAATGCGCATTTGTATATTTTATTAACAGTACACCCATACCTCGCTTTACGGCCTAGATATGTTCCACGAAACTTGGCCGCAAAGCGAAACGCCGTATAAGGAATCAATTATTCTAATACAATACAAATTCAATGGGATCAGTTCCGATTTTTTTTTAAATATGCACCATGGTTTATCATTCAAAATGCATTTTATCTTTTATTTCATTGAAATCAAAAATAGATACATAACAAGTACACATATTTGTATATAAAATAATAACAGACTCCAAAAACCAACAATAATCTGTAAATAAAAATGAAACAACTTCATGTTACATAAAATATGTGTGTGCATACATAAATAATATTTTTTAAAATGTCTTTAATCTGAAGATGATGAAGAAATGGTAACCTGCAGATCACTGTCGTTATCATTTTTAGCTGGTAAGGATGGGCATGGCTTTAAAAAATTGTCCAACGTTGAAAAAAGAACGAAATATTTTTTTTGCCGTTATAGCGAAACATTTTAGGCCGTAAATCGAAAACGTGCCTTAATTGAATAGGGCCGTTATAGCGAAATGCCGTATAAAGAGTGACCGTATAGCGAGGTATGGGTGTATAGAATATTATACAGTATTAACTGTACTACAAATTTTCAAATTACGAATTCCGATTTAATCGAAACAGAAGATAGAACAGGGTCGCCAACCTCTTAGACATCGCGAACGATAAACTCACAACTCTCCACACTATAACGTGCGATCTTAAAAAATTTAAAATAGAGATAATTATTTTTTATTATTACAAAATCGTAAATTGTACTTGTTTTATTAATCATCGGCGCAACAACGGCGGATATTTGTAAAAATTTTACATCTGTATTGTATGATTATCTTTAAATTATCATATTTTTGCAGTTCTTGAACCGTAGGTTATATATACCTGGCACAAATTTAATTTTTTTTTTAAATAAACTTTTTATCTGTATTGTATCAGTTGATAATACTCGCAGTGAATAATACTAAACATTGTGCATCGAAACCTGTGAAAATTTCCCATTATTTATATCCATTACATGAGGTTCATCCAACTATGATAATTAGCAACCCATAAGTAAACTGCCGAAAAGGGAATCTCGAGTTGTATGTGATAAAACATGTGGAAATTTGAGTTAAGACGATTCAAATTTGATATTATAATTCAATGAAACACCCTCAATCGATATCTTAAACTATAAACCAAGTCGTGTAATCGTTAAAAAAATAACGACTACAATGTCAACAAACAACACGATTCCGACTGAAAAAAGTTAATTTTGTTAAGTTTTTTTTCCTACCTTTATTATCTATATGATTACATTAAACAACAATCAACCAATCCGGAAAATTGTTCATTGAGATATACTTCAAAAGAGTCAGAGTCGCTCGTTTTTCACGATTCCGACTCCGCAGTCCAATTGTTAATTATTATAGTAACAAAACAAAAAATCTTAAAATTACTAGCGATTTATTTCAAAAAATCTGGCAAAGTATGGACACTTGATCATATGAGACATTTTATTGGATAAGCACGTTTTATAATATAGCAACAGTGTTTTATGTAATACACATGCTAGTAAATTGGTATTGGATCGTTATGTGTATATTATGCGGGATGGTAACGTGGGATCGTTATAATTTATTTTCATATATTATCTATTTGTTGAAATGGTATTCAGCCATTGATTATTGATTAATCGACAATGGTCCGTCACAATAGCAATAACAGACAATATGCACATACAAAAGGGGACACTTGTTATTTTTTTAATTGTCTATGCTCGATTATACTCGATTGTTTTATTCACATTGGCGCATCTTGATAATAATTGTATCGCGATGCTTTTTATTCTTAAGATATCAAACTTGAAATAAATAAACTTTCTATAGAGTTGGTCTGAAAACGGTAACTCAAAGGGGCGAATCCAGTTGACCAGTTAGTAACATACAATGTTTTTGATATCGACTGTAGTCGCTTAATGGAATTTCAATATTAAATTTGAATTGTTTTGTCACTAGCGACCCGTGTTTCGCTTTCGGCGTCTTCAAGTATTGTATCATACAGATGCAACAGAACTGACACAAAGTTATTAAATTTGAATGGTTCAAACTTCAACACAAATCTTTTATTTAAGATAAATCGACTGAGGTTGTATAATGAATTTCAATTTTAAATTTTAACCGTTCGAGCTCAGTACAATCACGCATGCTTTGTGTTTTTTGAGCTGGGTTTAATCTTTTAGCGTTTTCAAGCATTGTAGTATACGAACGCATATCAGTAAAAAGTGAAATTAATAATTCATATGAGAAAATTATGTGAGATATTTGGCTTCTTGGTGCTTTTAGCAAATAAGACCGGGTAGTCAGCATTGTTACTTTCGTTGGCTATTACAATAATTATCAGGAAAAGTAGCTGTAAAGACAAGTTTGTAAAATTGTGTTTTCTTTCAGTTAATTTACGGATTCGGGTTTGAACACGAATTCTTTACACGAAAAGTTATACAATCAACTCGCAGCAAATAAATCTAACGACGAGCACCACTCCGCTTCAAGCCTATCATTTATTTTTGTATATTTTGAAAAATAGTTATAGTAGACCATGGTTTAGAAATAATGAAGAGCGTATTTTAGCATTCGCGCACGCGCACGCTCACGATTATCTTTATATTTATTTTCCAATTTGCTTTAATTACAGATACACTGTTTCCCTAAACATAATAATGGTTTTAAAAAAATTGAGTCTTCGCTTTCATCGCAATCCCCAACAGAAAAGTGTAATTAGCACTTACAGTTAAGTTTCCCATTCAAGTCGGTATCTGAGTTTCATCATCAAATAAAAAAATCCGCCTGCTTTAAGGCAGAGTTACGGGGAACAAGATTTTTTAGTATGCGCAGCGTGTTGGCGAAACTGCCGCTATAATTTTTTCGATTTGATTATGGTCCGGCGCGTTCTTTTTTTTTTGGAATTTATATTCCCGTTCCATTTGGCCAAGGCACTAAAAGTTTTCCGCGCGCACACTTTTTTTATCGGCTTTCTTTTATTTGGACAATGATAACAATTGCATTAGATAGACAAGGGGTACCCAAACTTTTTCATTAAATTCCAAAATTGAAAAAATACTCATTTTTATAGACCATCGAGATATTTTATGCATGCATTGTAAAATGTGCATATTACAAAAATTGAGATTTAAAATTTTTCAAAATAAATGAGTGTTCTAAATAGAAATGGAATATTTAATTATTTTGATTTACTGATCTAATCTCAACATCTATTTCTGTACCGGGAATTAAACTTTTGATGAAAAAGAGCGACTAATATTATTACCTATTCCAACAAAACTGTTACAAACGTACTTAACTCCAAAATTTTACGGCCTTAATATCTAACGTATTTCTACTCACGTTTGCTTGAAATGTTGAGTATGTTAGTATGTAGTTAGCTATTGTCGTAAAACTGCTTGATTCTTACAGTATTTATTGCTTAAAACCTCTATTCCGAAGAGAATGGAATAGTATTTTCGACGGATACGGCGATATCTTTATAAAAGTTCGTTTTTGATGTAAAATTAATTTTCATTATACTTTTAGACACATGTTACGCTTCTTTAGGACATGCATCATATATACCTCACACAACAAGTGGAAAAACATGATTATCAGCATTAATTTGTTATTAAAATAGAATACGGTTAGACAGGACTGATCATTTTTGGATGCAGTCGATACGCCCCATTCAAAATATTGATTGGGTGAAAATCAGCATAAAAAATTCAAACCTGAAGCCTACGTTGACCGTTTCGTTTCGTTTCCAATAAATATATATAGGAAAGTAAATAAAATGTTTTGAATTTTAATTCCATCAAGCACCGTCAGTTGATACCATTGATAAAAAAGGTTTTTTGATTCGAATCTTTAAAACCCTAAGGCCGAGCACTTCGGGGAAATTTCTAATAATTTAATAGATCGAATAATTTTTTTTTTCAAATAAATTCGTGACTTGTATAGGTTAGCCTGTCCGGCCGTAATTTTACCCGCGTGTCGCACTTTGAGAATGTCTTGGCGAGCCATATGAAATATGGCGAGGCTTATCGCTTGGAGTTATCATATCCTGAAAAATATTGGTTTCTAAGTATTTTCAATTAATAATATTACGTCAACCTGCCTGACGCACGTTTGTTTATTATGTTGGTAATTATATCAGAAGATATTCATTCATATGCAGTCCGATGTCAGTATGTGCTACTGGATCAGAGTTGCCAAGTGGTGAATGTTGTCCTCTTTTCAGTAGCGGCAACATTCGTTGATCGATTTTCAAATGTATGATCTTAATATTTAGCCACGCCCATTCGTTTTTTACACCGAAAAGTTGGAAGTGCGATTAACCGTATAGCTGCCAATATACAATATATCGGCATTTACTAATCTAGTGAGAATCATCATTAAAACCGTCCTACTTGCAGGGAACTCCGATAAATATGCAAAAAAAAACGTCACCTTTTTTATAAATCACGATATACGCGCACCTGACTTTGATGAGTTGGTATGAAAATTGCAAAATGTCAAAAAACTGACTACACACTTCGCCTGCCTGTAAAAAACACATGTGAAAACTATTAGTTACATGTTGAGATGCGTGGGAATTCCGTATAGTTTTCATTTTTAAAGTAAATAATTTTATCGAAGCGCGTACGTGATACGGGATAGCGCAGAATGGTACAGTAAAGGTTTGCGTATCACGTACGTTCATTTGCATACTGTGGTTAAAAAAAAGTATTGAATAAAAACATTCTGTTAGATCCTATTTCAGGGCACAAAACAATTTATTTTATGATCGGTTTCGCTTGCGAATTTATACAATAGTTTGTATAATCAACTGTCCAAACACTTTTTCTAAATAAAATGTTTTCGAAAGTACAGCGGGCGATTGATTAACGAACAGTTCGGAAAACTCTGCGAACAACTCGGAAAACGAGCACTATAACGAAATATTTTGGTGTTCAGACAACGAATACATATTCTGATAACGAACTTAAACAATCTTTATAATCCACGTATTCTATTTGTAATATAATAATGATCGGTTAAAGGATAATTCGCATAGCGAACATAATCTTGGTATTGATAATGTTCGTTAACCGATCACCCACTGTATAAGGAATTTAAACTTAAAACATTTAAAGAAATTTCTGTAAATGAACGAAAAATAAGGAAAATTGATTTTGAACTCTTACCTGTTTATTATCACAAAATAACTTACCCATTTCAAATATGTACGTATTTAGGTATTACAATTACCATTTAAATATTGTTGGTTATTATAATTCCTCTCACTAAAAAATCACTATGTTTTGTTGGTGATAAGATTATCTTTTCTGAATTCGAATATTATAATCAAACCAGTTATTATTAACATTATTTCAGGTAAATATATTTAGCTCGTAGCCTCAGGGCTTGTATTTTACCTGTGTAAGTGAAAATATTTAACTGCAGGTAAATTTGATTGTAAAATTATTCTTGCCAATACGTATTTCACGATTGTTCTGAACTTTTAATGGATCATTGATTTGTCTTTATTATATTTGTAAATTATTTATAGGAGTTTGTTATCATTTCTTTTTAAAATTAATTTACTTCAATTGAATGTATATTGTATGACTGTTATGTTAGTTCTTGAACCTTTGGTTTTTTACAGATTGTACAGCTTCTTACTGCTATTTGTTTTTGTATAAATAGACTTCTTTGGTATTTGTGTACTTTCGGTTGATAATGCTTTCGATAAGCGAAACCGGCCTTGATCATAAAATATATTTTAGAGTGGATTTTGTGTTATTTTAAAAAATAAATTGTTGATGCACGAATTCACTGGCATCAAATATAAAAAGAATTTTACATTAAAATTCAAATAACATTAAAAAAAATGATTTTTATCTCAAGATAAGATTCGCATGCATTCTCTACTTAATTTAATATTGTATTAATTTAACGATGTTTTGTTGTATTGTTCATTTTTTTAAAATTATTGTATGTATGTGGTATGTGAATTAACACATACACATCCAATATAGATTAACTTTAAACTGGCACTTCCCATATAACATCGTCGATGATAGCATAGTAAATATCACAAATATGTACGTTTTTTCCGATTAGTATATGTGCGACAACATTAGCGAATTCGTTTCATATACAGATGCTTTCGCGCGCGAATCAGGCGGTGTGTGCTTTGAAGCGAGAGAGTTACACATACCTTTTATCGTTTGAAAGCGCAATCGCGGCTAAATGCATTTGTGTAAGTTTTATATATCCGGCTTTCCATGTCTGTCGTGTAGCCGGCTTAGATTTTGCGCGTTTGTGCCTTCGAATTTATATTTTTTTAATCCCACCTAAAACAGAGGGAAAATAGAGGGAGTGGTCTGGTAGTGTATTTTTAACAACACACATATTCACTTTTAAGATGATAACTGTCACTTATTGATGGAAAGGCATGGTTTATGAAATAATAAAAAAACACATTTTTAGTACTTATTTCTAAGTTGATAATGCTCACTATTAGCAAAACTGGTCATAAAATACTTGTAGAAATAAGTAGTAAAAAATATGTTTTTATTATTTAAAATATCACGTTTTTGCATCGAGAAGTGACTGTTAATATCTTAAAATATATATTTTATGATCAGGACCAGTTTCGCTCGTAGCGAGTAGACGTCGGTTGATAATGCTCGTAATCAGCGAAACCGGTACTGATCATAAAATATAGTGTGGGGAAATAAACACTAGAAATGTGTTTGTATTATTTAAAAAAAATACAAACTTGCTTGGTCATATCTAAAGAGAGACATGTGAGATGCTCTATGAAAATCTTTTACGCTAGTATTGGGAACAGTTTTTACGTCTAAATATTGTTTAATACTCGGAAAATTTCAATTATTTATAATCAACTAGTATAGTACATTTAACAATATGCAATACTGCTTAGAGTTTTCGGAACTTACAACAATATTTAATAGAGCAGCGATCATTGGTTACGCCGTTGAAATCAGCCTTCAGCCAACGTAGTTCCATTATTTAAATTGAATGTTAAACGGGAAAACTTACGTCTCATATGTGTGGTTACGAAAGAATATAGGCTGCCCATTTTTTTATCGTTTCTATTAATAGTTCCGACGTTTGCCGTTCGGGCGCTATCTGCCTAAACAAACCGGAAGTGACCTTTGCATTTTTTTCACGGCCCGCGCGCCACCATCTGCACGGCGAGACAAAATCGAAGCTCACTATTCAGACATTAGACGGTTCATTGCAAGTGAGTACACTTTAGTTTCAATACAGAACGAATGCCTTTTTTATAAATTTCTTGGGCCCTAGACCACGGCGATGTAAATATAAGACACACGTAGAAGATAGGAACCTACATAAATCTATTCAATGGTTGCAATCAAAAATAAGAAAATTATTTTTCCTCAAAATAATATTTGTATTGTAAAATTCATTAGTTTAACTTTTGACATAAATTAAATAACATAATGTTAGTTTAACCGATTGATAAACCACATTATGATTAAACGAAATTCATTATTTAAACCGCCTCATTTTGTATAATTTGGGAATGGTTTATCACGATTTTTTATTGATGTAAAACTGTTAATTTTTATATTTTAACACATTGTTTTAAAGTAATATGGACCGGTTTCGCCCATTTTCGTGAGCATTTTCGATTAATATCAGTTCAATAGTTGGTTGGGGGTTGAGGTGTTTTTTTTTCATTTAAATTAAATTAAAAGTAAAGTATCCGGCAGCTTTTAAAACGTTTTGTAACAACGCTATGTCCTAATTTGTTAGGTTACTGTCAATAAAAGTTAAACAATGACGCAGCGCTCATTTGCATTTAATCGTTTTGTCGTGTATTCTAAAAATGGAATGTGCAACAAACTGTAATTACGACGTGCTCTCTGCAAAAAACACGATTGTGCAGTGGTGTACAGTAGCGCAATATGCTGGAAGGGGGTTGTACTTAAATATTTTTATTTGAATATCACCTGCACAGTATTGTGTTTAGATAATAAAAACTCCTAGGGGTTATACCTGCCGCCGTCTTACTTGAGTGGTAATTACTGAAAAACGATGAATTTAGTCGATTCAAAAAATATGGTGTATTCAAAAAGTTCTCGAATACATATAAACGTTGTCATTCCACTGTTTAATTAATTATCCACCAATAAATAATTATTAGCTTTTTTATTTTGCATGATTACTCGTTTGTTCTTCTTGTATTAATTCTTGAACCACTTTTTTATTCCATCAGATTATTATCCGTCAATTGCCTTTCTTTAATTTGTATTGTTATGCGACAAAACTATTGATGAATTAAACTGGTAAATATTTTATAACATTGTTCTTAAAAATGTATTTTATTTATTTTATTTGTTCTCGACTGATCCACATAAACGATAAACCAACACCGATTTCATAAAAAAATATTTAGTGGTATATTTCGATATCAAAGTTATGGGCAATTTTTTTACTCCTTTACATTTTTGTGTCAATTTATTAACACACTGTAACCAGCTGTCTCAATAATTGAGACGTTTGCATTTAGAGGGTTAAATATTACGTTATTTCACGAAGGAGTGGCAAGTTAGAACTTTAAAGATCTGTAGGATTTATTATCATTAAGTTATAGATCAAACATTTTTTAAAAATCTTAATCTATAATTGAAAACTTGTTTTTATTCACATTTTAGTCTCTTCATGTAAAAAAAATGAATTTATCGTTTAACTGACAATTTGTCGCGATTTCACCACTGGCGGCTCGTGGATGATTGATACACTTTATCGTTTTCGATTTACTGTTTTTTTCCACGACACAGTTGCCAAATTGCCAGTGCTGTGATTTCATTTCAATATTGTTGAATACAGGCTGATGCTTTTTTAAGTATATCCCCAAATTTGGGTTCATTGACTTTTAATCTACTTACACGCCTATATGCAGGATGCGTTGGAATTCTTATTTATGTAATAAGCCATTATCTTTCGCATTCGACAAATAATAGCACAAAAGTTATCTCTTTTAAGGTGTTAACTGTCACTTTTTTATGGAAAGGCATGATATTTTATGCAATGAAAACACATTTTTTAGCACTTATTTCCACAATATATTTTATGATTGAGACCAGTTTCGCCCATCGCGAGTGATCATTAGTTGATAATGCTCACGATTAGTGAAACCGATCCTGATCATAAAATAAAATTGAAGATCTTAACTGTCACTTCTTGATGAAAAGACGACGATATCTTATATAATAAATATACAACACGGTGAAAAAATAGCAATGTATTTTAGTTCTACAAAATTATTTTTAACAAATATAGTTGATAGCTATTTCGGCTGACGCCATCGTCAGAACTATCTGTAGTTCTGATACGGATACGGATAGTTCTGACGATGGCGTGAGCCGAAATAGCTATCAACTATATTTGTTAAAAATAATTTTGTAGAACTAAAATACATTGCTATTTTTTCACCGTGTTATAATGGAGTTCTACCAAGTGAATGCCAATTCAATCAATAAAATGAATATACATGTAGTAATAGTGATAGATTCAAATAGCGAAAACGACCCTGATCATAAAGTATATTGTGGAAATAAGCACTAAAAATGTGTTTTAATTATTTAAGATAGTAATGTTATCACTTCGATAATGGACGAAGAATTAAATACTTTCACAATCAAATGCTAAGAAAGCTCAGTTAAGTCCGATTATAATTGATATTTATAGATAAAACGCGTTTTATATTTCATTCATTTCAGCCATTTCAATAACTTGCCAACAGAATGGTGTTAAAAAATCAATGCAGTTTCTATGGTGACATTCGATTGTAAAAAGTTTTCTCAATAAAATAACTGATTTGTTTCTTTCTTTTTTTTCAGGTAAGATTTCTTCGTTTATTTCGAAAATGCATCTATGCTCAGTGGCGTGCAATTTGCAACGTACAAGACGCACGTCGTTTTTCTGATGATCTCGTGACCCTATACAGCGTGAATATTTTCAATACATATATGCCAAAACACGATATCGATTATGAACTATGAACACATAATGTCGGAAGAGGCGATATAGAATTATTTTAAACCGTACTTATTGCTTATTGTTAATGTCTAAGTTACAGATGCGATGGAGGGAGTGGCCGTCAGGTGTATGTTTTGAACTTTGTATTCATTGATTGCAGTTTCGCAACTCGCTGTTTGTCAACAATTTACATTTAGATTATTTATATTTATAACAGATAAAATGAAAAATCATGCCAACCTACATGTTAAAGCAAAAGTAAATTTCAAATGGAAATGTATTTTAAAATATGGTTTACAAGTTTTAGTATCATAATTTTGTATGATCTGAAGCAAATGTAATATCATTGGAATTATTATAAATATATTTCAACAAGTGATAATTTGATTAGTTATGATGAATATGTGCTAAGCAGCGATTTCATTGAAAGACTAGTAAATATTTTTTTTTTACCTTTAAGGTGTAAACTATTACTTATTGATGAAAAGGTATGATATTTTTAATAATCATGAGCGAAATCGATCCTGATCATAAAATATATTGTGGAAATAGTACTAAAATGTGTTTCTATATTGTTTACTTTTGCTATAAATATCAATTTTAATTCAACTTTAAATCATTACAATTCACATTCTATTCAGTCCATGTATAAATTAACTGACACGTTTATAAACTCACTGACGAGCTTTAGACAAAGTAGAAATGGGAATAGTTAAGGTTAGGTTAGTCAGGTGACGGTAATACACCCGTGCGCCGCAGTAGAGAGTGGTCTGCACAAACTGAGAGCACATATAATTATTTTGTTAACAATTTAACTACGTATTTTATGCGCACATTGATTATAAAATGTTTTATTTGGTCTTTCATATATACCTGGGTAAAATGATCAATTTATACATTGAATAGTTAATTCATACATATAATAAGTGTATATTTCATCTGTAATATATGCACAAGGATTATTTTACTGCAACGCTAAAATCCTCATCTTAATCCACTAACCATCTTGTACTTGAAATTTAATTTCGATCAACTTGCATTTTACATGGTATTCTAATGAATATCTTTTTTCACAGTGTCATTTTTATAATAACATCTCGTCTTGTCTAATATTCAATAGTAGTAGACTAGTCTGACATGTTTGTGGTAGCCTTCATTGACGGTTCAGTTCTCAGTTGGGTGTGTAGACGGATTGATCGCTACCGTTCTGCATGTAACCACCCGTCCAATTAGATATCCAATCAACAGTCTAAGCGGCCCGCTATTAATTGCAGCGCGGAGCAATAGTAAAATAATAATTGTTTTCAACAGACTAGGGGCGCAACGCCGGTAAACCGGTAATTTTTGACTCGTGGCTTTTTTTTTATTCTAATTCTTGTATAAGCGGGTCTATTGCGTCAACATTAATTGAGTTTTTCATGTAATCTGCAATGGTCACTAGTTATGCAATACGAAAAATGTAAATGTTTTAACATACTTTAGTTAACGAAGTGAATTTCGACGGTTTTGTTTACTGCGTTTTGTTAATTTTCCTATTCCGTTATGCTATTTTCAATAAAATGGTTACACTTTTCATCAATAGAATGCTGTTTTATTAGCTAATTATTTAGTTATGCTTATCTGTTAGAATGTCTGAGAAACTTTGTTATGTTTTATTAAAGATTAATTCTCCGACTGGTAAAGTCTCTGCTATTGGTACAGGTGACTGCAGTGTGACTTCATAACTTAAAAAACTTGGGGTGATTTTTGTATTACAATATAACCTGACTATTTATATAAGTTTGGTTTACGGCAACAATAATGAATACATTTATTTTCTCAAGAGGGATCGAGTTAGTAAATAAAGTTTTCTGAATTTATCGAATGAAATATTTTTTATCATGTCAATATAACTGACAAAATGTCACGATAAAATTGTTACAATACATTTACACTGTTTTATAAATGAGTGTGCTTTAATTTATAGCATGCAAGAAATGAACAGTATGTAACCGTAATATCAATATTTATTAAAATTTCATTGTGTATATATATATGTATATATATACACACACATATATATATATATATATATATATACACATAAATATATACACAAGCCAACGACTATACCACGTTGAAAGCACCGGCTCTCGTGCGATCACCGAAGTTAAGCAGCATTGGACGCGGATAGTGCTTGGATGGGTGACCGCTCGGGAACACCGCGTGCCGTGTTCTCTTGGCTATGGGAAGGAAAACCCAGACAGAAAACCGAACACCAACCCGCCTGGGCAGCGTGGTGTTACTATGTCCGAATAACCCCCCTGGAAAAAAAAGCAGGGGGAGGCCTTCATCCAGCAGTGGATCGACCCCGGCTGATGATGATATATATATATATATACACTTTTTTTAACGCGAATTCGATTATACGCGATTTTTTTTTGGACGGCAGCGCTACATTTTTTTACGCGCTTCACTCGTTTTTACGCACTTTTTTCCCCAAATTTGTTGTAAAGAAGACATTTATATACGATGCTAGGCATGTACGTTTCATTTTTTTTTAAATAAAAAAATGTGTATTTTTAAAACTTGATTTTGTATAGCATTCCATTTTTTTTAACTACACATATGTTACAATTGCCAAATATTGACAAGTTTATCGGATATTATGCGAATTTATGTTTTGGGGTGTGTAAAGAAATATAATGCAATTGCGTGAAATCATTTTTTTTACGCGATTTTTTTACGCGCCTTTTTCTGGAACCAACCAATCGCGTAAAAAAAGGACTGGGTGTATATTATTATAACGAGTGAGGTTTTATGTTTTTGATGTGAAAAACCGTGAGATATAAAAACACATCATTTGAATATAGTTGTATTAAGTTTGCGCTTAAAATTTTGCATTTTTAACCTACATGAAATTTAATATAATTCTTTTTAATTTAAATAGAGTGGAAAGTTTATGAATACGTATTTGAAGGCATTTGTATAAAATTTGCTTTCAATTATCCGATACTAAAATAGGATATAGCATGAGCGATTAACGGACTAACAACCGGTTCGTAAAAAAGGTGTAAAAAAATCATTCATTTGTTTTCGATATCAATAGTTATCGCGTTCAAATAAAGTCAGTATTCTACGGCGTAATAAGTATTTGAAAATATGCTTTATCATACTTATGGAAATTTATTTCAATTAATACCGGATATTTCAATAGGCAAATTTTTGCAACCCATGATATTTACATACGTTACCTTACGTCAGGCTTCGTTACAGTGTTGTCAGGTGTATAAATTAATGAGCATATAATAAGACAAGAAACGAACGTACATGACAAGATGTCTTGAATGCTTCTCTTATAATCCAATTTGCTATATATTTGCTACGTATTATTACATCAGATGACAATTTTGTCTATAAGTAGTTTATTGCGAACTGTTAAATCTTAACCAACAATAGTTGTGTATGTAATGATTCACGGAGTAGACCAATTTTAATATTAAGAATTAAATATAAAAACAGAAATCTTGATTTGTTAGGCAAGCCTATAAAAGTTTGTTTTATTTAGAAAATAATTGTTTAGTACCCTATTGGTCCAACTTTCTAGCGACCTTATTTTGAAATCTGGTTTTTGGACAAAAAAAAACAGTTATAAAAATCACTTTAACTGTCGCTTCTTGGTGAATAGGCATATTTTAATAATTAAGCAAAATACTTAGTGGTATTTCAACAATTTTATATAATCAAGATCAGTGCCGGTTTTGTTTTGCTATTGAGTATTTCATAATTATTTCTGAACTGTCTTTGAATTTTTTTATTATTATAAATCAGTACTAAGAAGTCATTAACAATTTTGTTTTAAACTATTTCCATTTACTTGGATATAAAAAATATTGTATCCTGTAAAATATCTGCCTTGTTATTGAACCTTTTTTGTACCACCTAATAAAGAACGATTTTTTTTTAATTTTTATCGGTTGATAATTCATGCGATTAGCGAAACAGGTTATGATTTTAATAATAAAAAAAATGTGGAAATAATTCAAAGCATTGTTTTCTCTTTTAATGTATATATATAAATATCGGACATAATCTTAATAAGAATCGTAAATTTCTTATAGTTTTTCATTTAAGAATGTTCAACGGTAAATTATGCATTGTTAAATTTAAAAAAAAAAGTTTTATCTTCACCGAGAAAATAGCAAAAAACATGCACGACGTTACATTCCTCCTGCGATTTTTACAGCTGATTTTGAATAGAGTCCTTAACCAGTATAGCGCTGGTATAACAGCGAACTGTCTTCATACCAATGATTCGTTATGTTCGTACTGAAACCTAAATCCGAGGTTGAAATGAAGTTGTAGAAATTAGAGTATGTGTGTGGCAAAACAACGTTGCCGGTTTATTGGATTACATACAGAACGGATCAAACTACAGGTTGTTCGAGTATCATACACACAATTATCTTTTTCCGTATCGCAGCGAGGCATCGGCTCTGCTATCGGAAAATTGAATTACGTTTCAATAAAGTGTGTATGCTCTTTGAGGACCATATCCTATCGCCAATCATGTACTTTGGGACTGTCACGAAATGAATACCGAACGAGCACAACCGTTTGTTGTGGTCCGTCCTCATACTGGTACATATGCTACGATTATTTGATATCAACTAAAGCCAAAATTGAGGCATTCGAAAAATTAATAACATTATAATATTATATAAGAGACGATAAATTCTCAATTCCTCGATAGATTCAATGTGAAGTAAATTTAACTACATATTAGGTTGAATGACTGAGCAAATTTTCTTTGTGTAACGGGTCAAGAAAATCAGAAGTAGAACCGTTTCTTCTTTTATCGGTATAGCGTTATGGAAGGTGGCAGTGAAACAGGGGTTGCATAAACATAACGGGTGATATTGTACGGCCAACTTGTATCTGCATTGCTCAAAATTTGCATTTTTTATGGTGTGTTTTTATCAGCATTTTTTATTCGAATATATAACACAAAAAATAGAATGGTTGGATAGTTCAACTAAACTTTGGAGAATTTTATTTATTTAACGACGCCATTGCCAAATGTTCGAAGTTCTTAAGCGTCTTTCCTATATGGCTGTATGCCGACTGGCTCGATTCTCCGAGCTGACGATTCAATAAATTGCTTTATAGGATGAAAATTTAATCGGTTTTTTTTATAGGCTTACTGATAAAATTAATAGTAAATAATTATAAGTGAGAGAAAAATAGAAAATAAAATATATCAATTTTGGTATAGACTTAGCCGCGGACATTAAACCTTTCAAAAATATAGACACATATTTTTAAATATCACTTTTTAGGTGTTAACTGCCACATCTTGATGGGAAGGCACGATATTTTAACTAATTAAAACACATTTTTAGCGCTTATTTCCACAATATATTTTATCATCAGGACCGGTTTCGATAATCGCGAGGATTATCAACTGATATACTTCGTTTTTAATTTCATATATTTTTGTATAAATACTGAGACGAAGACTTTCTCTATTATACGAAATATATTTTGATGCTAAACTGTTTAAATTTGTATTTTAAAATAAGATAGTAATTTTAGCCGTACCCGCTTAATTTATCACTTTTAATATGTCAACTGTCACGTCTTCTAGATGGAAAGGCAGGATATCATCAGTTATTGAGTTATACATATGTTGGTATATATGTGATTTGATATTTTGATATCTTGATTATTTGCTTTAGATCTTTTCATGTATCAATTTATCGGGAGGTGAGAAAAGTGCCACTGAAAGCTTCCTTTCAGTGGTACTTTCGTAAGCTTATGGTAAACATGCTCCATCTCGAAATCATTCGTAGGCGTATATTATACTACCGTTTTTTTTATACCGTTGTTTTACTTTTAGGGTATCGACTGTTATTTGGTGGTAGAAAGGCAATTGTATTCAAAATCAATTTGTGGTAGTATTTTCACAATTTTATATTTTCCAGACGAGGCTCTGGTTTCGCTGATCACTGATAATAATTTATGTTCGCGTTTAGCAACAACGGTCATTATCTTCAGACTATACAATTGTGGAAATAATACATAACATCGTGTTTTACTATTAAAACGTTATTTTACATTCGCGGCTATAATCTATCTATACAACGCTATATCCCAACTCACAAACGCTTAGAAAGCAATGACTTGTTCATGTCAACCAAAAAGCAAAACAAAACAAAAAAAATTATCTTCTTAAAGCATTATAGAAGATTTTAAAGGGTGGGAAATTGGTACCACATTACAAAATCTGTATTTTTGATTTGTGCACATACAAGCATACACTCATATAAAACGCAAATAAAAAATTTCTTATATATATAATAGCTCTCAAAAAGTTAGTTTCCACGTTCGGAAAATTTTGTTAAATCACGATTTCATGTTAAATGTTACAAATAACTGAATGTTAACAATTCCTACCACAACATCGTATATTTTTAAGGTGTTAACTGTAACTTCTCGGTGAAAGTTGTTATAATTAAATAATAAATCATTGTTTCATTATTTTCACAATTTCATATCATTGATTGTAGGGCCGGTTACATTGATCATGTGAAATTGTTGTGGAATGATTGAATAACGACCAATCTTCGTAGAAATAAAACGCTTTTGTTGATATATGCTTAACGTGGTCATACGCCCCGTTTTAAGACTGCCTATCCCGTTGTCTGCAAGTACTATCTGGGCATACCAAAATTTTCCGTTTTTAAAAAAGAAAAAACTTGTAAAAGAAACGCTTTCAAATAAGGAACGTGTTTTGTGAAATACCCCACACTGATTTTTTTAAAATAAAAATGCGTAATATTATTGATTGAATTGGCATTCACTTAAAAGAACTCCATTAAAACACTTTAACCATTTACATGTTGTAGGATTCTTAAAGAACAAACTAATATATATCGATCGCTATTGCTTAACCCTCTGCGGGTGCTTTTTTGTTTCCGTAATAGAAAATTTTCGTGCTATATGTAAACTTATTGATATTGCCGCATTTTTAGTTTCATTTACAATTTTTAGTTTTATTGCAAGCAACAAACAAGCTAGGTCGTTAAAACAGGAGAGAAGATGTATTGTGTACCTTTTCTACATAGCTATATATAGATAAGCAAATGTTCGTTTAAGCATAGTTCTGACGATGGCGTGAACCGAAATAGCTATCAACTATATCTAAAAAAATGATTTTATTGAACTAAAATACATTGCTATTTTTTACACCGTGTCACAAATGCATAACATTAAAAGTTTCCCGTTATGAGGAATACAATAAATAATGTTATATAATCTATGCTCCACATCAAGATGGTCGAAAAAAGTTTCCGATGATTTTTTTGTCAAATCAGAAATAATGCAACATCCTGTGCATGGGAAATAATTATGATTCTTTGCTTGCTTAGTTTCTTGGTTGGCTGCGTTGTGGGACCAAACGTTCCACTTTTAATGAAATCGTTGTTGCCGAGCGTTCGATAATTTAACGATTCGATGAATTTCCATGAATAATAAAATTAGTATAGCAATTGCAAATTATTTATCGTTTATTATTTTTTATAATTTTGAATAGACAAAGTGAAACGGGAATCTTAATTATTTGTGTCACAAGTATTTTTTTTTTAATTACTGGTTCAGTCAGTGTGCATTTTAAATTTACACAATCCCAATAGAGAAGGCGTTTTTTTTTGTGAAGAACAGTTTTTAAAAAATGTCAGTCTTGTTAACCTTTTGATCGCTAACGTTTTACGTTGTTGAGACGCCTTTGTCATGATAATTTTTACTTAAAAATAAAAAAGTGTTAAAGCTTATTTGTGTATGTAAATATATCGTTATAATATAGTGAAAAAATACCAATTTTTTTAAGTTCTACAAAATTTATTAGGTATATATTTAATAGCTATTTCGACTTACGTCCTCATGAGAACTATATTTAAACATTATAAACTTTGTACAATACTTATTAACTATTTACGTTTAGTCTCACGCAGTTTAAAAACAAACCCAGATTAACTCAATTCGTAAAAAAACATATAATCAATTTTTGAGACATTTACGAAGGTGACACCCGGGTCGTTAGTAACAAACATGTGGAATCGTACAAAGTTTCAACAATTTAAATTTGATATATTTTAGTGGTGAAAGAAAACATTACACAGGCCAATGAAATGTAACATCTTATTTCCGCTTTCACACATTGTAGATTTAGTTTGTGGGCGGTTTTACTTAAAAGCGGCCTTAATAAATTCTTTCGAAAGAATGATGGAGGCCTACAGAATGCCAAATACGTCGGGATAGTCTCGTAGTTCGTAGACCTTTGCGATGTCCACGACACGTTTACACCTGCTGCGTAGCATATTGAGCGTCTACGACGGTCTATTCCATTGATAGTTTTAAACTCTGTGTGCAAAGCTACGTAACTTCAGTTGCTTTCTAGAACATATTGACTTTTATGTTTATAATAATTATTGTAAGCAACCCTTTAAAAAAAATGTTTATACGTGTATTTAATCTAATCATTGACACATTTTGTGTGAACAACGCAGCTGCTTCTGTGGTCTGATCATTGTAGCCATGCATTTTTACAACATTTCGCAAAAAACAAAGTTTTTTTCTAAAATTTAAAAAAAAGGCTGATCTAATTAAAAATGTTCTTTAAAATAAACATAATTTGTATAAGTTTTGAAGATTCTACAGAAGATTTGACAGCAATACATTTATTTGGTGGGAAACAGCTTGAACTTTAAAATTTCGTTTTGAACTGTATTTGTATTTTAGTACGTCACTGGTTTGTAGCACAAAAATTTAATAATTATACAATTTATGATATCGACTGAAGGTGCTTGATGAAATTTCAATATCAAATTTGAATTGTTGAATACGTACGATTCCACATGTTTTGCCAATAACGACCCGGTTCCGCCTATCACACGGATGCAACAGAAATGACAACTAATCAACAGTTTGCATTGGTTATTGTGGTGGCATGACGAATTAGCTACAAATTAAAAACACAGACCCTAAGGCTAAGATCCAAACACGTATATGAGATATCTTTGAAAACAATTGATTTGATGGAATTTTAATATTAAATTTGATTCTACACAGCTATATATAGATAAGCAAATGTTGAGCCGAAATAGTTATCAACTATATTTTAAAAGATAATTTTGTAGAACTAAAATACATTTTAAGGTGTTAACTGTCACTTCTTGATGGAAAGGCATGATATTTTAAATAATAAAAACACATTTTTTAGTACTTATTTCCACAATATATTTTTTGATCAGGACCGGTTTCGCTCATCGCGAGCATTATCAACTGATATACTTTGTTTATAATTGTTTTTAATAATGCTCGCGCGATCAGTTGATAATGCTCGCGATGAACGAAACCGGTCCTGATCAAAAAATATATTGTGGAAATAAGTACTAAAAAATGTGTTTTTATTTTTTAAAATAAAATACATTGCTATTTTTTTCACCGTGCTATAATGGAGTTCTACCAAGTGAATGCCAATTCAATTAATAAATTTGAATTGTTGAATCTGTACGATCCCACATGTTGAATGCCTGAAGTTGCCGAAAAGCGAACCCCGAATCGTTAGTGACAAAACACGTGGAACCGTACAAACATTGAACAATTCAAATTTAATAATTATGCATTTAACTGTGTACGTGACTGGATCGTAACAAAATGTTTCGTGTCAGAAGGTTTTTTTTTCAGTGTCGTATTAAAAAAAAGTGTTTTTTAATAATTTCAAAACACACGAGACGAGACTCTTCCAAGAAACAAAATATTTCCGAAAAATTGTTCGATTGTATTATTTGCCCACAAGATTTTTTGTAGCGTACAGTACTTTAAATGGTCATTTCCATGTCTGCGTCTTAATGCCATGTTGAAAAATAAAACGTTTAACTAACAAAGGAGATGAAAATCTATTACGAGATTTTCATTAACGTAATACTGAAGCCAAGGCTGCCGATATCAAATGGGACGTTACTTGCACGTCAAACGATAAATTGAATTTCAATGTACAGTAATTTCATAATCGATATTTACCCGTCGCCGACGTAATGAATGCCGCGTGTTCAATTGCGCATTCGTTTTAGAATTTGAGATATTAAAAATTCACGGGGATTTTACTGTGTAGCGCTCAAGATGTCTAACGGTATCGTATTTGTCCACCGGAAAGCGGAAAATATCCGGTCAAATATGAATACTAAAACATCCTGGTGCTGATTTTTTCGTATATACAATCACGGCTCATCAATGTTGTCTAAATTCCGCGCACGATTATCACGTGATCGCATGATTGCATCAGTTTACTGTTTGTCGTCAAATGATTTTCAACATGATATGTTAGTCATACATAATATTTTTCATACATTAAAATAGACCCTACGAGGTTCGTAAAATAAAATTGATAAATATTTATGCATCAAGTCCGAACTGTAAATTCTGCATGAACTTTTTTTTATTCTGCTCTTTATTTCCTTCTGAAATAATTCTGAGCCTGCAAAGCGTGCTCTTAATCTCCTAACTATGTTCGTTTTTAGATTGATTTATTTATTGTATGCGTTCGAGTAAAATACAGTATGCATTATTAAAAAATCTTTGTGAGTTGAAAGCAGGACTGTGGAAACGACTCGGACTACTTTAAGAAAAATGTGTCAATAAATAATTTGTTGGATTGGTTGCTTGATCTTTAATTTAATGTACATAAATACAATAGAAAAGGTAGGAAAAAAAACCAGACAAAATTAAACTTTTATTTAGTCGGCGTCATATTGTAGGTCAATGTCGGAATCCTGTTTTTTTTAATGATTTCACAGCCCTGGTTGAAAGCTTTCAACGGGGAAATCAATTTAAAAAAACTCGAAACCCCGGGCTCACAACCTGTGGGTCGCGACGGGTATTTTGAAGGGTCGTCAACTTATGCAGTCAACTTATTATAAATGGCTTTTTCAATTGCATGGGAGTTGCGAGTCACATAGCTTTTTAAAAAAGAGGTCGCCACCCGAAAAGGTTGGGAACCACTGCTCTAAAAAAAGGTCTATGTATAAAAAGATAGGTTTTAAAAAGACACATAATTCTTGTGAAACCTAAGAAAAAAATACTTCATTACTCTTTTGATTTTTATTATGTTGCAATGAAACACTTTTAACATATTAGTGATAAAAAATAACTTTTCTACTTCTTCCAAATATTGACAACCGGTGAAAAATAGTTTTTTATAATATGATACCCAATTTTGACGTATTCCTGATTTATAATGTCTTCCAACTAAACACTTTCTGTGATAATACGTGATTCGGTGTATTCAAATCGTGTCGGCGAAAAATCCCCTCGTCTCCCATTCAGTCCAATGCCATTTGGCAATTACAGTATCGTCACGTCACGACCTTAGCGTTTTGGACGAATAATCTGCCGCCGACACACCAAACCGCTCCCAAACTATCCCGTGGTCATAATATAATAGTTCGGCTTTCACCACACATAACTCTGGCTTAAACTCACTGTCTAGTTAGGACCTAATATCGAGACTCGGGCGTGCCGACGGCAGTGAAGCTTTCATTAAATATTTGATCCTGATGCTTACGTACTAAATACCTGCTGAAATTGAAATCTTACCTCGGAGTCAAATATGCAGGCCCCTTAGAGACAGAAGCAATTTGAGATATTCATTCAAGAAGTTGGACTATAGAACGAAATGGTATATGCATAAATAATATTAAACTCAACCATTTGTCGGCATTCGGCGGCAGGAAGTAGTAAACTGTTTACTTTACTTGATCCCGTGCTCGAATGACTTCGTGTTTGCTTTTTGTAGCAAAATATCATGTATTTGAACAAAAGTTTATTATCCGATAATTGCTTGTTAATTAGTTTTTTAATTCTCTATGATACTTGTATGATATGCACACTCTTACAGGGTGTTTTTTTCGGCATAAAAAAATATACTTTAAAAAAATCAAGAACGTCCGAAGAGATTCTTCAAGGGTTAACTGCATGCACTGCAGTGTTCAGAAATTAAAAATTAATGTGATTTATGATATCGACTGAAGCTTGATGAATTTTCAAAATCAAATTTGAATTATTAAAACTTTGTACAATTCCAGACGTTTTGTCAATGATGACTCGGTTTCACCTATCCGCATTTTCAGGCACATCGCACGGGTGCAGCAGAACTGGCGGTGACTGTCAGTCCTATTGCACCCGTATAATAGACTGCATGAAGATGCCGAAAGGCAAAACCCGGGTCTTTAGTGGCAAAACATGAGGAGTCGTACAAAGTTTTAACAATAAAAATTTAAATATTGATGGTTGATATTTTGAAAACTAAAATTTTTGGTACTATTTCCACAATATATTTTATAATAAGGACCAGTTCCGCTCATCACGGGTGAAATCATAAATCAGTTGATAATGCTAGCGATGAGCGAGACCGGTCCGGTAAAAATTTCATCCTTCATATTCTTGCTAGTGAATCTCTCTTTATGGACTCTTAAATTAACTTACTATTTGATTACAAACTCTTTCTCTCTTTTCTTCAATCATAAAACATGCCGAAATAGTACTAAAAATGGTGTAATTATTAAGTATACTTCTATGATGTTAAAAATTTTGAATTACTTCGTAAATAATATTTACAGCGTTTAATTGAATTTTATAGATCAAATTTATTGCGGCCAACTTGAAGGTGTCGAGCCTTGCAGACCGTACACAAATAAATTTGAGTGTCTGACTGGCGGTTATGGTAATAAAAAATAGATAATTATTCATATTATCGAGGCAAAGAAAATATTTCACGGTAGTTTTATTGTGCAACTTTCATCGTTTTACTGTTTGTTGCCTAGTGCACATAAATAGCGATTCCAACATTAACTCGCAGTATGAGATTATTTTATATTGTTTTTGTCTGCCCACGTAGAGAAGTTAACATATGTACCAAAGATTATGTACATTGAACACTTGACGAATTTTAATTCAGGGTTAAAAAATTTCGACTCGAGCCTTCATCAGAACTATGTTTAATCCTACATTTACTTATCTATATAAAGCTCTGTCGAAAAGGTACGTTATACATCTTGTCTTCTGTTTTAACACCATAGCTTCATATTGTGATACAATACCGAAATAGCTATCAACTATATATATATTATAAATTTTGTATAACTAAAATACATTGCTAATTTTTCACCGTCTAATAATGGAGTTCTACTTAAGTTAATGCCAATTCAATCAATAATGTCATAACTTAAACAATATACTATTCGAATGTGTGTGTATTTTGTACTATTTACCTTATAGAGTCGTGAATAGCGAGCGACTTCTACTTCGTCGATTAGATGATTTAAAATGTATGATTGGGTTATTATTGTAAGATTTTGAGTTGAGTGACTTATGATTTTTAAATTGTTTTTTTATATTTCTGATTTTGTGTGTTTGTTAAACGTTCTAAAAATGTTTTGTTTTTTATATTTTCTTACGAAAATTAAAAAAAATATATATTAATTCTGCGCGCTAACGCCGCCGCTCCGTATCTAGGTGATATTGTTGAATTTTTATTGCTCGAAGCGATAAGCGCGGACGCACTCGTGATTGTATTCGATTTTGTGTGCCAGCTTGAATTTTAATCGCTCAAATAATTAATTGCATTTAATGAGAATGCTTATTAGGTCATTATTCGTTAATTAAACTGCACGGCAATCGTTCACATTGTGACTTCTGAGCGGACTCGCTCTGTCTTGCATAGGTGATATATCACGAAGTCTATAATCTTACATTACAAAATATGGACAGACGGCCCTTGGCGTTGATGCTTAATTGGCCATATAAAAAATGTTCAAATTTAGGAATGAAAGGAAGTCATTTTTCAATCATTTGATTTGCGTATTTTCCTCCATATATAATATTTTATAACTCAAGACTCATTTTTCGCCATTCGATATTTTCAGACATTCTGGCACATAATCTCTCAACCGGTGGTCGACGAAGATTTTTGAGTAACCCGAAATAATTGAATTTTATGTTGTACTTTATGGATTTTTAAATTACATTTTCTTATTACTGTCTGTTTTAATATACTTAAATATTGTTATATCATCATACGGTGTTGCAAATTTAATTATTTGGAATAAAAAATCAATTATATAAATATTTATTATTTTCATCAAATGTTGATGGTCCGTAAACATTTTTGGATTTTTTGATGGTCCGCTAATGTAAAACGGCTAAGGAACTATTTTCTGGAATACATGCACTAGAACTGAAAATAAGTAAACAGCTAATATCATGTATAGTTAAGTTAAAATATAATCATTAAGACATGAAGATTAATTGACATTTGAATCAATGTTATGCCTTGATTGTTAACTCTCACAGACAATAAAAAAATATAGATCCTTAAATTAGACGTGGTCATAAGAATAAATTAGCTGTGAAATTATAACCAATTGATTTTAATGAAAAGGGATTTTATATATTAAATATCAGCTGGCGTATAATTGTAAGAATAAAAAAATGTGAATCACGAATCGAGCTTATTTTACGTAAAAAAATCAGTTTGTTTATTCAAAATTGGTACACCGATAAGTGGTGCTTTTTTTCCCAAAAAATCTTTTTACAATAGTTTATGATTTTCATTGTTTACGTTATAATATATAATATAACCGATAGCAAATGGTTCGCAAATGTCTGTGTAATTTTATTTCATTTAAAACAGATAAATTTTTAGAATCAATTTTTAATAGTATTTAAAACATTGGTCGGCAACCTTTTAAGAAACTGGATAAAAAAAAATGATTAATTGGCAAAAGTTGAATTTTTTTGTGAATATTTCAATTAGCCGCGAGTAGTAGGTTTCTTACCACTTATTCAAAATATGCGTGTATGATAAGGACGATACAGTTAGTCTGAATACGTTTCACAAAGAAGGAAAACGCCTGTGAGAACTCTTAATTTACTGTAATTTGGTTAAGAATTTGAATTGTTACAACTTGGCACGATTCCACATGTTTTGTCACTAACGACCCTTTCGACATCTTCAGGCATTCTATCACACGGATCCAACAGAACTATCGTACAATAAGCACTTAGCACCGTCTATATACCAAAAATATTAATAACAGGAAAACGATGCCAATTTTTAATCGTACGTCAGTTCCGTTCGCATCCGTATAATATAATGCCTGACGTTGCCTGAAGATGCCGAAAGGCGAAACCCGGATCGTTAGTGACAAAACATGTGGAATCGTACAAAGTTGTAACAATTTAAATTTGATATTAAAATTCCATCAGGCACCTTCAGTCGATATCATAAATGGTTAAGAATTTTTAAAATATGACACCCAACGTTTCACTTCCGTTCCCAAATTTTGACTGGTCTATTATTTTCGAAGGAAATACAAATTTTGTTCGATTTTTGTACATGGCAAGCAAATAGAACAGTCGCCCATACCCCATCTGTCTGTTTCTTTGTACGCAAAGGAATTAGTTTGAAAGAAAATTTATGTCGTCGGCGAAGCGTCGAAAATTTTCCAGACTGCCGCAGCGTGATTTTCTTTGTTGCCCATGTAAGTATGGATAATATTTAAAACGCGAACCGACCGCTCTTTTGGCATCGGCTCGGCGAAATTTATTGCGCGGTTCAACGGACGATCCTCTCTTTCTAAAAAAATATGACCCGTCTCTTAGAAATCAAAATTACTTTTGTCTAACATAGGCATAAAAAATCTTTATGTTATGGAGCTCGAAGCATTTTTCAGATTCTATTCATTTATTGTGTAATCGAAATTTATTGAATTATCAAGTGGATATTAAGATATAATTAATGATATGGACTAAAGAAGGTCTTTGATGTAATTTCAACATGTTTTGTCACTTACGACACCGGTTTCGTCTTTCGACATCTTTAGGTATTCTATCACACTGACACACAATAATCGGTTATATACCAAAGTAATCAATTACAAATGAAAAATACAGACTCTAAGGCTGGGATCCAAATAAACAACTGCTTCAATAACATTGACCTAATAATAATTATAATAACTCTCAATTGTCTGTTATAAGTTTTATTAATTAGTAAACTATAGTAATTAATTTACGATGATGACCCCAAAAATTAAGAAAAGTGATTTTCATACTACAGAAAAAATCTCTTCGCCCAAAATTAACATCAGTGCGAAAAATATAATAGTAACCAAATTAAATGAAATCTGAGTTGTTACAATTTTGTACGATTCCACATGTTTTTTCGCTAACGATCCGGGTTTCGCCTTTCGACTTCTTCAGGCATTCTATCACACGGGTGTAAGAGAACTGACACATTAAATGAATTCGAAATCTACAAAGGTGTCGACATGATGTATATTAAAATGAAATTATTACTCTAGCAGTGTTGTCGTATTTCAAATAACTAGTTACAGTTTGTCAAATATAACATTTCCATTGAATTTTTGTCCAAAAAGGTTCCTTATTTTACCGCTAGTAGTTTGAGCTTCGCTTCGACGACCTGTGGAATATTTAATATTAAATATCGCTGAGGCGGTATTAATGTCATCTATCATTATTCATTGCAAACCTTTTCACCGTAACAGTTTTTTTTTGAAATGCCGGTATTAAAAATGATTAACTGAAATACCGGCGTTGATTTTTTCGTTCAATATGTGAATCTCCCTACACATCAATTTACACGCAGCGCATCGTGGTATCTTAGATAGTGTGTGTGTGTTTGTGTGTCCAATGTTTGTAGAGTCAATCAGTCAATCGCAAACTTCGCGGCGGTGCCAGTGCTGCTGATGATGATGTATTTCCGGCCGGTAAGCGTTGCCTTACTTTCGCGGGAGTGCGTTCCTCCCTGGTTTCCGTCCCGGAAGTCGGAACATGACACCGCATCTGTATTCAAGATAGACGTCCACCAGCTATTGGCTAGCTCACCACTCGCCCGTTACACATCGTATCTTTTACTGGGAGGTATCGATAACGTTTGCACAGTGTTATGTCCGCTTTGGTAGACACAGTTTATTATTCCAGTGACCATCAATCGTTACGTTCGCCGGACCCTGCCCGAAAATATTTTTTTTTTATCAAACAATATTCTACTCTCAATCATAATAATTTACTCCTTATAATTAATTCACCTCAAGAAAAGTTATTTTATCAGTCGGTCAACTTTTTTTTAATGTAGCAGCTTACGCATGTGGTATCATAAATTATTTTTTACGCATTTTAGATAGCGAAGCTGGGAAGCTTATGAATGCAAACATTAAATATCGAGGGTGAAACGACACCTTGACAGTGAGAAATGTTCGCATGAAAATACTACATGCCATGTGATTACGGTACCTTTTACGATATTTCGACATAAATTATGTGCATGAAATAATAAACCATAAGTTCTGCATTACCTTGTAACATTTACACCCTTAAAACGTGTCATTAACGAGAAGTGTGGTTTTGGGATTATAAATAACAGGAAGATACGGGTTCGAAAAATCGGCACCCCTCCTTCGCAGAAAACAAGATCGTCGAAAATCGACGCTCCGTAATCACAGGTGATTAAAAATTTAAAGTTTTTGTATGTAGATGCCGATAGTGTCTTTTGTAATTTTTAAATTCTTAAATAATATTAACAAAGTTTTATATCCATTGTTAGATCTAGTTTACTGCAGTTAACATAAACCTTTTTGGAATGCTACAACAATAAATTATATTTTGACATTTGGATTATTTTTTGAAAAATACTATTCTTTGATTTTATTGAAAAGTACATCACAATATCACAGTATTTATAATTGTACACTATATCGATAGTATAGAAATATTGCTGATTTGTGTGATGCAGCTCTTGGACCCTACGTTGAGAACGGCTGGCCTACTGGATGCGATAAAGACGGGTCTGTCGTATCATTTTTGTATATGTATACCACTTATGCTCTTGACCTGATCCGATGTTCAGCTACGCAGAGGTCATTTACAATGTCATATACAACAATGGTCCCAAATGACTGATTTTAGTTTGAGAAGAATTTTAGTGTATTCATTAGTATATATTTTTTTAAATTAGAACTATCTATTATTGAGGACAAATTTATGATGGTTCAAATTCTTAAAACGACTTAGACGAACGAGGTATTTCGACCAAAACCTCATACTGTATTTACCGAACAGAGCGCCAGCGTAATGTTAATACTCGAGAAACTCATGTTATATTTAAAAAAAAATAAGTTTGTCTTCATACAGAATCAATGTCAATGTAAGGTAAAATTAAAAGTTTCTCTTAGGTATCATTATTCACCATTGTTTCACAAGACATATTAAGTTCAGCACCTTATGAACTTTTATATCGTCGATAAATATTTATTAAAATAATACGTAATATTAAGATTTAATGACGTCGTTGCAATATTTATGGTGTTTGGTTGCCGTTCGATGTGGCCAAACGAAAATGGCTGGTTGAAAAACTTAATAACGTTGAAATGCTCCATTATGAGTGCATACATATGCCCTGGTTTGGGAGCAAACGTGAGTTGAATAAAAGATTTTTTGAATAGAGGTATATTGAAATTCGTTTTCGTATATTTGACATCGGAAATCACTATTGCGCGGTGCACACGAGTAGTAAAACTATAAAAATATAGCCAAAACTCGATCTATCGACCCCGTTTATCGATATTAACGGCTCGGAGACTTTTCCGCTTTCATCGTTCTTTTGAGGGGCCTTTTAAAAAGACGAATCAAGTCCCAACTGTATTAATAGTTTATCTTCACATAATTCAGTGGCGTTATTCTTTTATAGGTCAATCGTATTTCTTTTTTACGGTATCATATTTGAATTTTGCGTTAATATATATATATATGTCACCGGATTGTGAGAATCTAATCTATTGCATTCTTCAAAAATTCGCGTCGCCTTACTATTTTCGACGTATAGTATTAGCCATCTGGCGGATTCAGTTTTGAAGTTTTGTTCCCATTTCACATATTCCCTGATATCTCGAAAACAGTTGCTCAACTTCTATCGTGGATGCGGTATTTGCGATCTCTATATTCAATTCGATTGAAAGGCTATTTAAATGTTAAATATATTGTTAATTAGTTTCAATATATTTTGGCTGCGTACTATTGCTTTTCACACGTATCTCATTTAGATTAGTAATGGCCCTAAATATGGATAAACAATGTGTTATAAAGGGACATGTTGCCAAGGGTAATATTTAAATATATGCTAAAAATTATATTGACTTCTCTTTCATTTCATTAAAAACGGTTATCGTCAAGTTCAAAACCAGCATCAATAAATATTTAGTCAAGTATATGTACAAGTCAATGTACAAGTAGCGAAGATGAAGATATACCTCCAGTCCAGATAGATCAATCTCTCTAATGTGTATTAAAAAAGGCCAATGTTGAAATTAATAAAAACATCTATTATGCTATAAAATAGTATAAAATATTATTTTCAAATAACATAACAATGATACGGTGAAAAAATAGCAATTGTATTAAAAAAGGCCAATGTTGAAATTAATAAAAACATCTATTATGCTATAAAATAGTATAAAATATTATTTTCAAATAACATAACAATGATACGGTGAAAAAATAGCAATGTATTTTAGTTCTACAAAATTATTTTTACAAATATAGTTGATAGCTATTTCGGCTCACGCCATCGTCAGAACTATGCTTAAACTAACATTTGCTTATCTATACATAGCTGTGCAGAAAAGGCACACAACACATCCTCTCTCCTGTTCCAACGGCCTAGCTTGTTACTTTAACACAATGACACTAAATTAAATAGCTATAAACTATATCTTAAAAAATAATAATTTTGTAAAACCAAAATACATTGCTATTTTTTTCATCGTGTTATGACAATGTTTGTTTCAAATTTTCGCCAGGAATGTCAAGACTTAGTCGCATGCACTCAAATGTGTAGAAAATTTAAATAAATGATAAACTATCATTTTTGTTGTTCCTCTGGTTAAAAAGTCACTGTTCGCTACTGACACACACAGCCTTGGCCTTGTAAAATCCATTGTGGAGACGTTTCGCCGTTGATTGTTTCTCGGGAAACTAAACAATTCTCCACGGCCAATTTTAGAATGTTAATTTATGCTGTTTTTTTTTCGCTTGCATATCTTTTCTATCGCTAAGTCATTGTATACGATTACGGTTCGTCTTGGAAACGGGCCGATGCATCCGGTAACGTCGATACAACTGTGCGGTTTCGATTTGTACCTGTGACTGTCTGCCGATATTTTAGATTTCTCGTGTATCAAAATAATTACTAATTAATATTTGAAGTGCTTTTTTATCGTCGTAGTATTCAATTGTTCGTCGGTATAATTTGTACGATTTATTTTTTTATCGCAAGAGAAATACAGAAAGCAACTGTACATATTATATTCATTCCGTGGGATTGATGAATCATCGTAAACATAAAAACTTATGGAGCTTTTCACGTTATGTGTAACCTGTATGTCACGCTTATTGTGTTATTTTTCTCAGTAAGGTTGAGCTGTTTGATTAACCCGTTCTCTGTTGAGTCAAATATAGGATATTCCAACACCAAATATGTGAAAAATAGATGAGTTGTGCTAGTGTCAATTGCGAATTTATGGAGATAATCAGAAAAATCAGGCTATAATTCAGTAGAAAAAGACTGACATTTATATTATGAGTACAGTAAAACCCCACTAAAGTCAAAACCGTGTAATTTGGGGAGTTAATATCGTACGATCATTTTTAGTTTTTCAAATATATATAGATGGACGATTAAAAGATATATCTTTTTTTTCACCGAAATTCTTGTTAAGTCTTGGTGGATTGATGTTCCAGAGAAAAATGATAGGAAAGCCAATTTTCAATGTTGAAATGTGTGGCAGCATATGTAGTAAATCCAGTGAATGCAAGAATACCGTTGAATGGCGAAGTAATGCATTAAGGACAAACAGACACACATACATTGATTTTTATATTCATAGATAAAATTAGGATTTTTAAACAGACGAGAAGGTGTATCGTGTACCTTTTCTACACAACTGTATATATATTAATAAATGTACGTTTAAACATAGTTCTGACGAGGATAAGCCGAAATAGCTATCAAAAATATTTGTACAACTATTGCTATTTTTTCACCGAATTATAATGGAGTTCTACCAAATAAATGCTGATTAAATCATTAAATAGGGAGGTTATGTGTTGAAAATTTCCGCCAATTAAAGAAAAATGTAAAATCTTCTCCGTCCTTCATTTAATCCTTATTTTTCTGTGACTCCGTGCAATATTATACATTAGGTTTTTTAATTACATTTACCCTGACGTATAGTGCTTATTTTGTCGTGTGAGTGTGTACATATATTATATACATCTATTAATTAGTATGCATTTTTGGCTTGACGCTATTAATCGATACGCTGGAATTTTTATGACGTACATTTCCTGAGATTTAGTTCCTATTTGTTTATTTATTATTTTATTATCTGTGAGGACAGTGCAAATTTATGTTTTTACGATTTTCAAACTCTGGTGCAAACTGGTTCGTGGTTGCAATTCGTTTTTTTTCTCATTTTGTTGTTTGCTAGAAAACATATTATATTAATCATTTCCCTGCTGAAACGCGTAAAGAGTATTTCAACACAGACTACTTCAAAAAATAAAATGTTGGTGATAAAAATACTTGTGGAAATTTTCAGAACTAACAGCCTATATTTGAACAGAAAATTGTATAGTATTATATCCAAAATTTTATATGTTTTAGATCAGGACCGGTTTTATCATCCGGCGAGTACTATAAACTGATATAATACATTTCAAAAATAAGGCTTGTATTTATATACACTTTTGAGTTAGAAATTATCATTTATGCAATACGAAAGGTTTAAGAACAGAGAAAATAATGTACAGGTTATCATTCAATGTATATCAAAATGAAGTATAATAGTTTACAAATAAAATATTGAGGATCGCTTAGTAATAATTTGTAATCAAAATAATCGGTCGTAATTTGCGAAACCGGTCCTAATCTAAAAATATAGTGTTATAATATTGTCTCCATCAATAAATGACCGTTAACACCTTAAAAGTGACTATTAACTCTCTCATATTTTTTATTATGAACTTTTAATACTGTGTTATCAACAATTGAAACGTTAGCAGTATATGGTTTAATATTGCAAATTAACCAGTCGTTGCCCATGATCGTCGATTTTAATTTGCATGGAAATCAATCCTATAATGGAGTCAATCGTGTAAAATGGTTGTAGATATTTGTAGCTGGCGGTTTTATTATTTTATTTTAATCGAATTGGCGTCCAACCCACTTGACCCCGAAAGTGAAACGCAGCGTGAGCGATTAGTTGACCGAAAGTCTTATTTTACTATCCCTATTGACTTTAAAAAAAGATTGTTTGATCCATTAGAATTATTATTAAAAAGAATAATGTAAAATATATCAATATTTTGTTTATGATTTTTATTGTATTATTATCACAAACAATTTATTTAGTTTGAGGTATCGTTTCTACGAATTCCAATCGGTTCAGGTTTTAGCTATTATAGGTCAGTGGACATTGTTTTACACAGGTGTGTTTTATAGCTTCTTGGTAAATAATACTGATTTTTTTAATCTCAGTTTACAACAAAACCGACCATGCCGGTAAAGCAAAACTTATACCCTAACTTATCAGCAATGAAATTATAAATCGCGTGATTGGTGACAATTCTTGTTACAAATATTATTACGTTTTTGTTACACGTAATTGGTTCCTGAAAATGTGTACAAATGTCGAATGCTCGAAAGTAGGGCAATGTAAAAACGTTTATATTTCATTTTCATCAATTGGTATATTAAAGTTATCAGTTTCCTCTTTACTTTGATTTTGTATCCCTTCATATCTTCTTTACTCAATTAGATACTGGTTCGACAAAAGTCCAGAGTGATATTTAATTAACTCCAACAAGAGGTTTTCTTAGTTTATTTCTATCCGTACTGTCACTGCAATTTCTTTTTTTCGCTCATTTCCATAAATTTGTGAAAATGAAATATGTACAAAATCGTAAAAAAAACCAAGTCAACAATTTATCGGCAAAAATCCTAACGCAAGATTAAATTTGTGAACGTTTTGAGAAGATTTTTCTGTTGTTCACAAAAATCTCAAAATAAAATAATGTACGTAAGCCTTGGACAGCCTGAACTATGTTATTGCTGTCTAAAGTCAAATTTGTGTCAGGTTTTTTTTGCAGGTTACGGGTTCGAATCTCCGAATGAATGCACTTCCTTATGTGGATATATTAATATATTTATGAATTTATTTCTGTAAATATTCATCCCGAGTTTTTCATGATTGTTTCTGAAATCCTAATCTATTTTTGACTTTATTTTAACAAATTATTACTAAGAGGTCTTTAACATTTTATTTGTAAACTATTTTACTTCATTTAGATTATTTTGAACGATTGCATGTTTTTTCACAACATATTTTATAATCAGGACAGTTTTCGTTCATTTCGAGCGTTATAACTGATAGAATACAAATAAACAAGGTTTTAAATAAGAAAAAAAAATGATATTGTTGGTAATTTGTGTTTTATCAAGCAATAATAAATTATATAAATTAACACATTAAAAGTGTTAATTTTGTTGGTTTCCTACGACCTTTCATGCGTATCGTACAGAATAAAGGTTTCTACATAACATTGTTCGGATTTTTGTTTAAAGTATTATTTATATACATGGAAAAAAACATGTTTTTATATTTTATTTGATAGTTATCGCGATAAAAAAAGAAGGTTTTTGACAGTTTTTCAAATTTGGAATTCGTTAAAAAATTATGACGTATGAAAAAACGCTACGAACTTAATTAAATTAAAAGTCATCAAAAAAAAATCTTATGCATTTTTAATTGTCCAATTTAAAATAATTATCTTGAATATTTGACACCTTGCCTATCGAAATTTTTAATTAAATGTGTGCCGAAAATATATCGAATTAATATTTGCAGTGGCGCCGTGCCGTCTTCATTAGTTTCAAAGATTCTCATTTAGACGCCGCATGCGATCTATCCGAAATCCAATTAAAATCATCGAAATTATTCCGCTGACAGCGAGTCCATATTTTAAATATCGCCTGAAGAGTCGAATAAAATTACAAGGGGGAAAATTTCCGCACGAAAATCATCTCGGAATGTTAATCGAATTTTTCGCGAGTATTAACCGGCGCCGAAATCCGGGCTTCGACCCTTACGGATGCTTGATGTATATATAGGTACTGATAAAATATTATATTTACTCTCCCATTTCTCACGTTTTTCATCCGTGCGGCGGTAAAATCACGCGAGAAAATCCCTGAAATCGTCACGCGTGTCTAGTGACTGAATCGATTTTTCAAACTACGGAGGGTGTTATTAGTTTCTTCAGACAAAAATGCTGCATTTTCAAACGAAGCCTTTTTTATACTATAAATTTTGTCACTGTGATTTTCTTTTTAGCATTCAAGAACACGTACGCATTCATTCGAACTGGGAAGTTTTTAGTATTTTTATATCGATAATTTGGTATTGAAATTCGACTACATTCGATATCTTAAAACGGAAAGCTATTTTAAGCATATTTAAATCAATTTAGTGATAACTATTTCAATTTTACGTTATCATCAGAAAAGCTGTCCTATACAAATCGAGCTCATTACAATTTTATTGCTTTTGCATTGTATAAGATATTTATAAAAGGTAACATTGGAGAAAAATAACACGGCAAAATTTTTTTAATAGTATTTGTGTGAAGTCACTCGTGTCTACGTGGAATATGTCGATATCCGAAGCAATATTGTTAATGCTTTTACCCGTGGCTGTACACAAAAAAAAATATCGATTTCTGTCCACGATTTCTTCAAAATATATCAGAATCATACATCAAGGGTGGTAGAATTCTCATTTTGGCTTCGTATAAATCGAAAGAAATGTGCGGTTAAAGTGAGCATGTCTAATAAAAAATCAGTTGGATAAAACCACAGCTAGTATGCATATGCCATCATGAAGGTCGTCAGTTACAACATGTGGGATCGTAAAAATTTGATGTTGGAATTCCATCAAGCACCTTCAGTTGATTTCATAAACATTGTTATTACATTTGTTTAGTTACTAACTAGACGTTTTTCGCCCATTTGAATTACCGTTTTCAGATTTACTGAATCGAAAGTTTGATACCTTTGATACTCTCTTAAACCATTCTGGTTAGCGTACAGAACAATTGAGATTCAAACAGCCTCTTCGTTGAGAATTGTTTTTGGTTCATAAAAAAACTTACAAACAGCTTAACGAAGCTATACGACAAAACTAATCTAAATATATATTGTTTCTGCATTTAAATTGATAAAAACTCGGTAATATTTATCCAATAACCTTTTTTTTCATGGATTCCACTTATTTGGATTCAATATATCACGTAAAAAATGATTAGGTATATATTTAAATATCTACACTGAGATACTAGTTTGTATGAGGCTGTCTTAGTCAACTATTCTTTTATATTCAAATAACAATTTAGCTCGAAATACCGATAAGTTAAAAATATTTATTATGATTGTGATTGGGAAAATGAATACGTTCGTTATACATCAATGGTCTCGGGAATCCGAATATCTCGCAAAACCTTTATTCATATGGCAAACTTCAGTTGTAAAGTAGCTATGACTTCGCATTATAGTATGTATTTAATAGTCAAAATCGCCAATGTCTCTTTACATTCCAAACGGCTAAAAGTAAACGATTTTCGCATGGTATTTATTGTAAATCGACGGTTTTGTCCGCCGCGTTGGAATCCCGCGGTGCGTGACCGACGTCTTGTTTTAGCGCGGCTTTACCGGCGACGACGGACCGAATCGGAAATGTTTTACCCGGCATACACTCCCGATATAATTTATTCTCGTTTTTGTTATTAAGTGAACATATCAAAAAACGGGAATTATGATTTGTCCATTGATTTTAAATGTGTCATTTTGAAAGTCCTGCGCGACTGATCAGCATTCAATCTCGTCAGTATTTTTTTCTTAAATAATAGGAAAATTCAACGCCTATGGTTGTGAAAAGACGCTGTTATTGTAACACTGTAGAAGCCTTCAAAGAACCTCAAGAGCAGTGTTCCTTCTAAGCTGTGTGCGCGCACATATATTACAATAGTGCGCACAAACCCTACTCACAATATTTATTGGTATTAATAAAAATTAACCATTTCATTTAGCAAGTCTATCTATATACCATTGTGAGGTGCACAGAATTTTTAATTTCCTTTCAAAGTTGCACAGCCAATATTTTTTGCATACACAGACTTCTATAAATTAAAGGAAACACTGCTCAAGAGTGGTATTTTATCTTTCTCGATGACTACCGGGTATTATTTACAGGATGTACTCGGAGTAATTGAAGGAATCTCAGAAGAAGCAAACCAACATTCATGGAGGCGCCAAATAGTGGACATATACCGCACATATTAGACCAGTGATAGTCAACCTTTTTATTATTACAGCTCCCTCTTGTGTCTCTGTAAGAAGTAATAGTGATTTATATAGTAGGGTAGCATTTATTATCTTTCATTCGTCTTCTTGAATATCTTCAACGTGTCTCTAGCTCAGAGCTAAAATGTGATAACTTTAGTTTCGATATCTATTATAGATATAAATACGCTTCAATGGTTAATTATCTCCAGTCTATATTTCTAGGAATAACGGAGGTAACACTAAAACCGTAACGTCTTAACTGGCATCGTTGAGCGATAATTTGTCTTACCTGCACTAGAATTACTATTTTAGTTAATGCTTCATCTGTTACTTAATTTGGATTCAAATTTATGCCCTTTTGTAGTAAATTGACTGTATTCTAGACGTAATTCATGGGAACCAAGATGACATAACGTTTTTTTTTGTCGATTAACATTGAAATCTTGAAAAGGTCAATTAATAGATGTCGTATATGAATTTGGTATCGTTGAAATGAATATAATTTATTATTATTTTACTAAAACTAGTCAATAATATGAAATTATTCTTTTTCATCTGGTAAACGAAAGTGCATTTTAATAAAAAATGTACGTTGGATTTTTTTCTTTTTAAGGTGTTAACTGTCATTTTTTGATGGAAAAGCATGATATTTCAAATAAAAAAAAACACATTTTTTGTACTTATTTTCATAATACACTTCATAATTAGGACAATATTATCGACTGAGTTGTCAGTTGATAATGCTCGCGATTAGCGAAACCGATCTTGATCATAAAATATAATGTGTAAATAAGAAACAAACTGTTTATTTAAGTTTTACAATCTTGAAATTTGATACGGTGAATAAAAATTTTTTTCACCGTGTTATAATGGAGTTCTACCAAGTGAATGCCAATTCAATCAATAAATTGAAATTTGATATTTAAATAAATGATCAATTTTTCAGTGCCTTAACTCAATGTGAGTATTTGAAGGTATTTTGAATATCCCTTCATCTAATCCTATAGAGAACGATTTCCCAAGATCCTTTTATTATATAATAGATCTAATACTATGCGAGCTAGCATAGTTCTGACGATGGCGTGAGCCGACATAGCTATCAACTATATTTGTTAAAAACAATTTTGTAGAACTAAAATACATTGCTATTTTTTTCACCGTATTATTTTGCCAGGTTAACCAAAGTATATCTAACAACCAAATTGATAACTTTGTTTTCCATTCGGTGTGTTACCAGTTTTGACAAGTGTTTCACTAATCCAAGAAGAGTTCAGATTTACGGTATCGTTGGATTATTCATTTCTAAGATAAGCAGTGAGTATATTTTTTAACATCAACATGAATAACGGTTGGGACTTTCCCCTTTTTACTGTAAGAAGGGAGGGATTAAACTCAAACAAAAATGAAACTTATTATACATAAATTACTAGTGCTTAGAGGCAAATACCCCGAGGGAAATACATTCAATACTGGTAAGCCACCTACCTGCTCTGTGTAAAATTTTATTCACTAAAAACTGCTTTATGGTTTTGTTAATTTCTAAGAACTCTTTGCTATTAATTTAAATTCTTATATTATTTACCCGCTGTAATATTTCCCAGTAAATTTGAACATACTTACGATCGCCTCCAATTGAATGGTTTTTAAAAGAAGCGAAGATCACATTTAACAACAACATCCTGAGTGGAAAAGTTTCATCAATTTTATAATTCATTATATCGACTGAAGGTGCTTCATGGAATTTCACTACCAAATTGGAATTGTTAATTTTTTTTGTGTCTAACAACCCGGGTTACGCCTTTCAGTTATATTGCATCCGTGTGATAGAATGCCCGAAGATGCCGAAAGGCGAAACCCAGGTCGTTAGTGACAAAGCATGTGGAATCATAAAAAGTTGTAACAAATCAAATTTAATATTGAAATTCCATCAAGCACCTTCAGTCGATATCGTGAGCTTATATTCAACCAATATATCGATTCTGGTCAAAGGCGTGGGTGTTTGTAATACATATTCTCCCAAAGTACAGTTTTAACAATTCAAATTTTATCAATTTTAATTTCAACCACTTGGGGTTTTTCCTGTCACTTGGTGGAAAGGCAATCCATAAAATTCACGACATCGACTGACGGCAGAGAATACTTGATGGAATTTCAATATCAAATTTTAAATGTTGAAACTATACATTTCCAGACATTTTTTTCCAACGATTACCCGGGTTTCGCCTTTTGACATCTTCATGCATCACGGGGATACTATATAACTTAACCAACTACGCAAAGTTTATAGTATTCAAATGCAATATATCTATATACATAAATAAAACCCAATAATTTGTAATAATTTCATGGTTTTTAAACAAATTTATCAAGACCGGTTTCGCTCGTCGCTAACACCATCATCTGATCAGTTTTTCGTTCCGTGTCAGTTCCATATAAACGTTTGCTGATAATTTCAGCTTGAATGTCATCGTGCACATTTCGAGAATTATTTCATATCGGCGCTGTCACCTCGCGTCTAAGTGAGCACTTTGGGCAAGGACATCGAGGACCGGCGATCCCGAATTAAATTTCGCATCGCGTTGGAATTTCGTCATTAGTTGTGCATACTTTCACGAATGTTCGGCCGGTTTCATCCCATTACGTAGAACTGCGAACACAGAAGTGGATCTCAGTCAATTGTGCCTATATGTACGGTATGAAAATCAATATTTAACTTTCTCAATACTGAGAGTACAGACAAACTTCCCACAATGTCATTTCATTTTTAATATCGGTGATCAATGTTAATACGCATGGTAATCTAAAATGAAATTTTTTATACATACTAATGTAGAAAATAAATATTAGATGGCTTGCTATTCAGATTTTTGATTAATGTTTCATTTAATATAATATATGACGACATTTAACGGCATAGTTAATGCGCTGGCACATTTAATGATTGGCGGATTCGATTTCATCAACCGCAACGAACTGAGATCTAGTTTTTTTCGACGCCCAACTAAAAAACGATTATTTATTCAAAAATACAATATTTATAAAATAATGTTTAGTGCACGAAAGTATATTTAATATGAGGGATTAAAACTTTTTTTCTTGAGGTCTGACAAATCCCCTTATCTTATATATGACTGTATTTTCGGACAATAGTCCTTCAAGGATTAAGTGTACAATATTTCACACACTCAATATATTTATGTATGTCAGTTGTTTGTATGTCGCAATAATAATGATGCACCTTTAAATTATTTCAAAATATCGCACCTTCACAACTGCACTGTCGTATATCTGAAATATGTTATTTTTAGCTTAAAATATGTGTATTATTATATTTTGTGTTTTACTTTATCCTATGAAATCATGAAATATTTTCAGATATGTATCAAATACGAGATATTCACAAAACCACTGTTAGTATTATTAATGGAATGAGTTACTGTAAAGTTTAAACAAGCCTATTTATCAGGGCTATGGAACCGGACTCCGTAAAAAACGACTGAAATATTCTTTACGAGGCATAGCAGGTGACGGGTTAAGTTTGCTTTTTATGGTCCTTTTTTTCAAATGTGTAACATATTATTATTTATTATAAAATGGCGCTAGGGGCCGTTCAGGTCCATGGCACAACCTCTATCCAGTCTAGCGAGCGCTCTTTCTCTCCAGTTGACTATCCCCAGCCTCTCAACATCCTTTTGAATGTTATCCGCCCATCTCCGTCGAGGGCGACCGAGAGGTCGGGTGCCAGCTGGTGTTCCTTCATAAGTCTTATGGAGAGCTATAGACTTCTCAGATCGTACAACGTGACCCGCCCATCTGAGCCTTATCGATCTCAAGACATTAGTGATTCTTGGTTTGTATCGGTCGAAGAGCTCAGCCTTCGTACGAATGCGCCACCGGTGGTTCTCATTAACGGGTCCAAGTATTCTCCGGAGGATTCTGTTTTCGAATACTTGGGGGGATTTTTCTTGTTTTTCTGTTAAACCCCAGGTTTCACATCCATACATGACTATCGGTTTAATGATCACGTTGTACACCCGGCACTTGGTTTTGATGGACAGCATTTTGGACCTAAACAGACTATTTAGCGCGAAGTACGCTGCATTTCCACTTCTCAGTCGGTCAGCAAGCTCCAAAGTCATCTCATTCCTAGAGGAAATATTAGAGCCTAAGTACTTGAAAAGAGAGGTTCTCTCGAACGAGGAGTTTCTTATTACAATGTCTCCAGAGGGTTCGTTGCCTCTTGTCATTTTCAAATACTTAGTCTTTCCCACATTTACTCGTAGATTTAACCTGTTTGCTGTGTCCTCCAAAGGAGTGAAAATATCTTTTATTTCGTCTTCAGATTCTCCGAGCACCACTAGATCATCCGCGTAGCCCAATATTTTGTGGGACCCACTCCACCTTCTGCTTTCATTGCCTCTCTTACGGCTTTCTCTAAAGCTAGGTTGAATAGCATAGGTGATAAGGAGTCTCCTTGTTTTAGTCCTACTGTCACCTCAAAAGATTCTGATAGACTACCCTGCATATGAATTCTGCTCTTGGATCCATTTATACATACTTTTATTATATTTATAAGTTTTGATGGTATTTGGAATTCCTTCAATATATTCCAGAGAGCTTCTCTATCTATAGAGTCATATGCAGTTTTAAAATCCACAAAGAGACAGTGAACATCTTGGACGTATTCCCATTTCTTTTCAAATATTTGGCGCAGTGTAAAGATCTGATCAGTGGTGCTGCGGTTTCTTCTAAAGCCACATTGGTAGTCACCAAGAATGTTTTCGGCATACGGCAGAACTTTTTCGAGAATAATATTTGACAGAACTTTGTATGCAGTAGGAAGAAGAGAGATGCCATGGTAGTTTGCACAGTTGAGTTTGTCTCCTTTCTTGAAGATAGGACAAACTCTCTTTCACTCTTCGGGGATCTTTTCTTCTTCCCATATTTCTTGCAGTAATTCAAGCATGGCGTTAAGAAGGGTTTCTCCTCCATACTTGAGTAGCTCTGATGGAATATTATCATTGCCAGCCGATTTGTTATTCTTTATATAACTAAGTGCTCCCATTAACTCTGCCTTACTTGGTGGTGGTATTAGAGGTTCTGCTGTAGCGATGTCTGGCGATTCCAAAGGTGTAACATATAATAATGTAAAAGTGTTAACTGTCAATTATTGATGGAAAGATAAAGATATTTAAAAAAAAATTAAATGATTTGATTTCTTCTACCCTATTTCCACTTTTTTATAATAATCATGACCGGTCCGCGCTCACTACCGAAAAATAAGCGCACAATTCAAATTGTTTTTGAAAAACGAAATATGTGCATATTTATCCCGCTCATTTGAAATGTGTATACGATAACGGAACTTATCACGGTAATACAGCTATTAATAGATTTGTATTTATATTGTATCAAAGAAAAAACCGGTTCAGTGAGTCAATAACAATTGACCACGTTCCGCCAATCAATCTGCGAAGGAGACTGCGAATTGCAGCTGCTAAAAAAATACATAAATAATTCGATTGGTGTTGCCTGGCATCGATTGATCGCCAACAGTAGCGACGTTAAGCATCATTGTTTTATATTAAATGTATATATAAATTCTTTCCGAATTCCATTTAAATATCAATTCCATGGTGATATTAGTGGTCCCGATAATCTAAATTATGTTTTGAAAATAATTTTAAAAACATTTTATTGTTTAAAAAAAAAAAAATTATAATTGCAAAAAAACAATGAATTCATGAGCGATAGATCTCTAAGCATTTGTTTTTACTATTTTTTTTTTGTTGAATTCCTTAAAAAAATCCTCCAGCTAAATGCAATGGTTGAATGTTTTTCCGTCTACTCGGTAGTGTGTTTGCGCGGACTTGGACCGCGGACCGGAAACTTACATGCGTTGATTTTCGTAAATCTTTGAAAAAAGGTGCGATTAATTAATTCACATTAAAAAGCGACCAATTCGGTTGATATAATTTATGATATCGACTGAAAGAGCTTGATAGAATTTCAATATCAGATTTGAATTGTTACAACTTTGTACGATTCATCATGTTATTTCAGTTCTGTTGCATCCGTGTGATAGAATGCCTGAAGATGTCGAAAGGCGAAACCGGTCCTGATCTTGCCAATATAAAATTTGACAGATAGTATTAAATATTATATTGTTTTTCAATTTAAATATAATGCCTTTACACAAGGCAATGAAAAAGGTATAAACTAATCTTCTGTTCGTCTTTAATTTCCTTTAAAGAATGATGATGATTGACTGAATTTAACATATCAGCGTTTTTTCTTTCGTTAACCCTCATTGTATAAATGTTAATATATCTTTTCCGTGGTGTTGGCATCGATGAGAATCGTCGTTTTTTTGCGGGCCGCACCCTTCTGCCGAGCGGAACCGCCACTGGTTTGCCGGGGCACGTTCCGTACGAACTGGAGCAGCGAACGATGCTGTCATCAGGTTTGAATTCACCAGATGGAGAGAAAACGGAATCCGCTGAAAAAGTTGCCCTCGAACGTTGTCAAGAGTGGCGAGAATGGCGAATGGCGTCCGCTCGGTCGGCAGCACTGGCACACTGACCGCCACCCGGCTGTCGACTCCGCGGCACACTTTCGCCCAGGGTTGGCCAACGGTTTCGCGAAATCTTTTACGATGGCGTCACCTCACGGCAGACACACCGATGAAGTCATGTTACTTTAAAAACACAATTTTTTAAAAAGTCTTATGTCAAAGAAGACAAACACATTTTTTTATTATTTCTAATGATAATACAAAAATTATACTATAATTAAAAGACTACTCAAACACTAAATCAGGGCTGTAGAGTCGGATTCGAAGTCGTGATAAACGAGGGACTTTTTCGGTAAGACAATTTTGTTAAATGTTTCAATGAACACTTTGGGGTATCGGTTAGGTAATCCTTCATTCAATGCACATAAATAGAAAAAGTAGTAAAAAACCTGACAAAATTAAAGTTTTTTGGTCGGAGTCGTCTTTTTGTCAATTTGGGAGTAGGAGTCTTGTTTTTCTAATGACTTTACAGCCCTGCATCAAATACTATTTCCACAATCACAATTTTGTTTTATCAAGTTTGGGACCGATTTCTCTCAGCGCAAGCATTATCAACTGACCATTAAAGCGAGAATTATCGGTTGTTGATAATGCTCGCGCCACAATATTATGTTTGCCATGAGCGACCTCGGACTTCAAAAATATAACTTAACGTCGTGTTTTATTACTTAAATATAATTGCTTTCCATCAAAGAGCGATAATTTATATCATGAACGTAGTTTTTTTTTACTATACATACTAGACTTGTAGCCTAATCTTCGCGGTCGTTTACGAATAAAGCTAAGGAAAATTTCATGACTCGATTTTTCATTCATAGCTCTGTCACAAATTTCATAAGCTATCCACTCATCCTCTTCTAGCGTTATCCTTTCATTCTCCTATTATTTTTTCAAAAATATATAGCTTTAGCGATTGATTGACATGAAGTTTTCGCAAAACAACTGCTGTCGAAATAACAGTTCATATTCTCCAAAATAAAAATAGATAGAGTTTCAAAAATATGCAAAAAACTTTTTTTTTATTATTGAATAAAACCACGGAAACCTTTTGCGCTTAATGAGAGAGTTAAAAATATTCGTAAGCGTGCGTAGCATAGTAAAAAAAAGGTGTGCTCTTTGTGATTTTTTTTTTATTCTTTCACGGTTAAATAATACCTTTCATCTTTCGGAAGTTTGTGCATAATCTTATGTCTTTTTGATTGCCCTTCAATTCTTAGAAATGAAACGTAAAATCGTTAAAAGGCGTTGAACGCATTATTGTATTTTACATTGTTTATATAGGAAAAATTGTTTCGCTTATTAATCGAGGTTCCACTTTACTGAATAATTTAGGAGTATTGAAACCTGTATGTTTCAGATTGATATTGTCGTGTGAGCATTATATGAGTCGTTCTGAAACAGCTTTGTTTGGTGGAAGTTTGGATATAAATTGATAATAACTATTAAAATTCTCGTTCAATTTCAAAGTTTCCGTTGAGTCTTGAGTCAGCATTTTGTTAAGCTTTTGCACTTGACAGCCATGTTCAGAAGCCCGGGACGATCCCGGCCAATCCGGGACGATTGACAACCCTACTCTCATCCCGCCAAGCGATGGTGGATGGTGGGCAGCGTAGAGTCTAGCAGTTATTGCAGTGGACAATAAACCCGCTCGCCTTCCTACCTCTTTCCTTGGGCAAGGTCACGATCGGCATTCGCGGTCAGACCACAACTTGCCTTGCCTTAATAAGCTATCTTTGGAGCCATCTTTTTGCAAACCATTCTACGCCTGTTGGACACAAGTATTAAATATTTTGATTGCTTCAGCATATCTGTATTTCATACCTTCATTAAGCTTAGATCAATTTCGATTTTTGCTCAATACTTTCGATTTAACGAATTTATGTTACAATATATGCACTCTAATTTGAATTGTTCAAACTTTGTACGATTTCACATACTTTAGCATTCGCGACCCGGGTTTCGCCCTCGGCATTTTCAGGTATTCTATCACACGGATGCAATAGAATTTATAAACAATAAATAATTTTAAATAATAAAAACACATGTTTAGTAATTATTTCCACAATATATTTTTGATCAGTACCGGTTTCGCTCATCGCGAGCATTATCAACTGATGATCTCGACTGAACTGATCAACTCGGGATGAGCGAAATCGGTCCTGATCAAAAAATGTATTGTGGAAATAAGTATTAAAAATGTGTTTTTATTATTTACAATATCATGCTTTTCCATCAAGAAGTGAGAGTTAACACCTCAAAAGTAATAAATAATTTGCATCAATCAGTACTAGAGGAATTACACAGAAGAGATAAATATAGGTCCTAAGATTTGGTCGAAATAAATATCTGAAATAACTTAAGTTTAGCATTTTAATGATATTTTAAATTTAAAAAAACGCATGTTTTAGTACTTTTCTGCAATATCAACGCGAGTTGATAATAACTGATAAGCTACAAATTTTAGACAAGCATATTTAAACAAAAAAAAAATTATAACCCTGTTTGTAATTTGTATCAAACGAACATAATCTTTTGCAAAACGTTGATTCGCTGTTCGCATCGTTCGTTAATAGATTATATTACAGATAGAATATTCGGAATAGAAAGATCGTTTTAGTTCGTTATACGAATATTTGTTCGTTGTCCGAACCTCTTTTTGTCGAAATCTTTCGTGATAGCGTTTGTTGTCCGATTTGTTCGTAGTTCGAACTGCTCATTAACGAATCCGACACTGTAATTATCCGAACACGTAAAATAACTATTTTTTTTATGATCTAGCTAATTTTAACGACACTGTGGTATATTCAGTGGCGGCTCGTGGATAAGATATCTGACGGCGCTGCTGTGGACTAAAAATAAAAAAGATGTTCATTTAAGCTTTTATATTTTGTTTTATGTAATTATAATTCATAGTATAATTCTTCTTATATACTGTGATTCTTTTAAAGAAAGTGTAAGATAAAATACTACCGGAGTGGCAGTACCAGACCAAGCTTCTAGCTGTAAGCCTTTCTCCCCGTACCCCTCTTTTATTTCTCGAGTTTAATATATTCCACCGAAAACGGTACTGAACAAAATCATAAAGATGTGTCACTTTCTCATACAATTACCTCGACGTATGGTAATTATTTGATGTATTGGTGCACGGGTGAGCTTAATACACGTTTAAATAATATTGATTTTCTATATAATATACATAAGTTTATGTATAGACTCATCCCTCGATTTACGCGGTAAATACGTTCCAAGAGAGAACGCGTAAATCGAGACTTCGGTTTCATACAAAAACAGAAGATATGTTCCAGAAAATAAAAATCCGCATAAATCGAGAATTCAAGTTCATATAAATTAGGGGCATAGGTTTCATAAAACCACTTAAAACGAGTACATTGTATATACACATATATCTGCATAAAAAAAGAGAATTTTATTAAGAAATACATTTAATAGCTCTATATAAGTCGATAACATGTTTATAGTAAAAAGTATAATTATAAAATTGTGAATTTATAATCCCGCCTCCTAAGTGCTATATTCTAATTCAATCATTTTTTTTCTTTTTGGTTGGCTCGAAATCACTATCATCGGATTCAAATCCAGCAGCATGCTCTTCTTCTTGTCTTATTAAATAGTCTGTAACTAATTTTTGTGTTTTTTTTTTTTTGTTGAAAATTTCACGATATTCCGCGCACAGGCTTTTAAGGTCTCGCTGAAATCTAAAGGCTTGCCCAATAACAGGATCAGTGGCAAAAACCTTATTTTCTAAGTTATCAGTCAAATGCAAAAATTGTATTTTTTTCTGACCGCATAAAATGGGTACCGCGTAAATCGAGGGATGAGTGTATTTTAATTTTATTTTTTTCTCCATTTGCATGGGGCTGCGGTTTTGCAGTGCGTATGGACGAGCCGCCACTAGATGTATTATTAGATAAATTCATACCATTTCTGTATAGCTATAACATACTGATATCGGTTTTGTACTGAGAGGTTATGTGGCCTGCGCGGGATCTTGTTTTTCGTGTAGTTATTACGATTTAATATTGTATTATCCAGTCTCGTTTAATAATCGTCGGGGGCAAATCATCGGTGCGGTCGCCCGCAGTGTTGCCAGGGATCCGATGAATAATTCCACATCCGATTAACGTCGGCCGGCCTTGTTGTAGCATTATTAAATATTTGTTTTAAACCCTTACTCCGACTGCTGCCTGATTCAATACGGAAGCGTTTTACTGGTCCTGTTTCAATCAGAACGCGGTAGGTAAACTTGGCGCTGTGCAGGGAATATTTTGTATTTAATTATACGGTGAGACATAATTAGTAATATTTACGTTATTAATTATAAGCATTTTAAAAAAGACAAATGGCTTTCCGCTATTATGCTTATTTTTTTCATTGATCCTTTCACCTAGTGCCCCCTTAAACTGTGCGCATGAGCGCGCGCACATACATTACAACACAGCGCACTAAAGTTACACCAGCGTTAGGATGAGTTTCTAGTACTGTTACCCTGGCAACACTCACCCATTCGTGTTACATTTAAATAGAAATAACTATTCCAATACATAAATTATTTGACACTATATAGTGTCATTAATTATTATCGGTATAGTTCACAGGCTCCCAAAGTGGGCCCCCTGGGAAGCAAAAAGAGAACCACGATGTGCTAATATTCATAAATTTATAAGAATATTTTTTGATGAAATTTTATTACAAATGAAAAACTGCAAAATTTTAAAATATTGGTGATATCAGGCTCATCTTTGTCATGAGGATTATTTAATAATTATTAATTACTCAACAATTTTAATATCGGAATATCTATAACACTATAAGTAAGTATGTTAAAAATAATTTCACTTTATTTTTTTGTTTTATTTATTTAAAGAAACGGAAATTTCCAGGGGGCCTTGTATTATTTTGTGTCTGAATGAGGGACCATGTTTCAAAAAGTTTGAGAATCTGTGATATGGTCAGTAGCTCTAAATATCGTTATGTGGCGAATATTTTTTGAAATTTCCTTTAAATATGCACAGTCCAATATCTTTTGCTAATCATTGACACATACACACACACATCAATATAGAAGAATCATTCAAATCCTGCACACTTTCGATTGTATTGTCACTAACAACCTGGAAGTTATTTTTCATATACATGTTACAGCGATTGTATATTTCAAATGAAAATATATGTTCATTGCTTCAGTGAAATCATATTCAATCACATTTACACCTGTAGAAATGTATGTACTAGAGTAATATATCTTTGGCAAAATTTTATTATAGCGTTTGTCAGTTTACTACAGTGTTCCTTGTGAGACAGAAAAATTTGAACACATCAACAATAAAAATAATTACTTAATTTAACCGTTTCACTATTTTTTCCCATTGCTTTTTGTAAAACATCGATCTTTATAAGTTAATCCGTTACTTCGTTGTCTTGCAATCTCACTACATTTATTTTGTATTGGGTGCATCATGAGTAAGTTTTTTGAAAAAGTTTCGCATATTATGTTATAGTACATTGTTCGGTGAAACTTTTCAGATACTGGGTAAAAAAATATATTTTATTATTGGGTAAAAGCTTGAAATATTTTTTTACATAATAATACAAAAATAATAATCGGTGGGTAATTCAATTACTAGCAGATAGCAGGTGCTGACCATTGATAAAGTTAAAATTGACTTTTGTTATCGATCTTTGCAATGCACACTTACATGAAGCGATTTTGATTTTCTCAACCCATTCCCTGCTAACCGTGTTCAGCAGTGCTTCCCAAAAAACGACCCCCACAGAAAACCTGCGGGCCCTTGTTTGAAAAAAAAATCTTGTCGCTATCTTTATCAACTGGTTCTCCTGATCAGTAAATATACTGTGTAAATATAATAGTACTCAAAATTGTGGTTTCATTATATGAAACTGCAGTCTGCCGTTTCGACAGTTGACACGTAAGCAAAATAATTTTTGTATATAGTTTATGTCAATAATTTTCTGAGAAGATTTAGTGCACTCTTTTGGATTTATGTTACGGCGGAATCAATAATATAAGCGAAGCGACAACGGCTTTGAGTAGTGTAAAATAAAATATATTGACAATGACGCACTTCTCGCTGTTGTACCATATTATTATATCCCTGCAATCTGCATCAGGACGGAATTTACGGTGCACATATTCCAAGCAAGTATCGTCGTTCAGACACCGAAGGTGCCCTCTTCGGTGGGGGCGGCGCCGCGGGGAAGCTGCCTCCGGGGGGAGAGCGGCCCGCCCTCGCAGACGGTTTCAGTGCCAGCTCAACCGTCGCGTTGAAAGCATATCGATAATTTCACATACTAAAAAATACAAGTGTACGTCTCCATTTGACACGTCGACCGGTGACTTGAAAGTGCATACGATTCTGTAAAGATTTTTCATTACTCTTACTGTGAAAATGTTATTATTTCACCCTTTGTAAAGATTCTCATATAGGCAACAGTGGAAGAACTATCATTATTTTAATCTAAGTTTTAGCAAAGTTATACTATATATATATACGTCTCGCAATGAGGAAAGCCCGTGTACGTTGCAGAAAGCTTTCTGTCACAGTTTTTTTTATGAGCGCTTTAAATCATTGCTTGTTTTGTTTTATTATACGCAAATGTAAAACGTGAAGGTACTTTATTTTTCATGAAAAAAAAAATAGAAACGTATGCATTGAATTATTAATTTCATATTTTTTTTTCACCGCATAAAAATGTGATAATTTAAGCTTACGAAAACTAAAACTCAATTTTAGCTTGATAAATATTTTTTGCGTCGGATCATTTTTGATTATTGATTATGTCCAAGTGTGAAACAAAAAATCGTCTGTCGTTTTCATTTAAATTGGCAAAATTATTGTTTCTATTCAAAGAAAAACAGCAAAAAAAACCGATTATGACTCAAAGTTCAGTGAAAAATTTACCATGTCTAGACACATGGGCTACGCCCTCTGACACTAAATTGTTTCTTATAAAAACTGATCCATTGTTATAATCTTTCCATTTAATACAATTGGGTTTTCTATAAGTTTTTTTTACGACAAGCGTCAAATTCAGTGACGTTGCAAAAAATATTGGGCCCTCGTTTCAGCACGTACGCCAAACGGGGCCTACTTTTTCAGTTCTTTCAACTGTCTCGATGCTGTAAAACGATTCTTTTAAGTTATATATAAATAACATTTTATGCAGAAAAATATGACTTCGTATTACCACGTGTTTTTTACTCTTTAAATTTTTCACTTGCCGAGCGAATATTTTTTTATATTTATTTATTAATGATATTTTACTTAAAATTTCTACGGTTTCGTCTAATACATATAAAAATCTGTTTTTCTCTACTTTTAAAATATACTTACGTATCATTGATAAAAGGCGTTCATCTTTGCTCGATTGGGAGGGTCGATGAATATGAAATAATATATTTTAATTTAGGTTGTATTGAAACACAAAATGTTTTTCATTAATTTTCAATCTAGAGTGAAACAATATTTTTTCGGTTCGGATTGTAAGTTTTAATTTGTCCTCGCTCTCAACATTTCTAATGAAATTTCTTTTTCCAAATTAATAAAAGAAACATCGCTTTTGAAATTATTTTTAAATTAAATGATACAACGTGGCATACTATTTTTTATGCATAGTGTAAAATATGTATATTCAATAGTGTGTACGATTCCGCAGCGGCTTAATTTAATGATGAGAATCGGCTGCAAATAGTCTGAACATATTTGAATGTTTTTTTTTTATATACATATATAAATATTTCGCTTAAGAGCAATAAATTTGTTACACGAAAGAAATTTCTGATGAGGACGATATTTAAAAAAAAAAATCATGCACTTGCAAAGTCATCTCAAACAAAGATTAACATATATTGTTCTGAAGCCCATTATTGACTCATTTCCGAAAATGTTTACTTGATATATAAAGAAAAAATAAATATGTTGACCTGGCCCAATTGATTTGGGTGGGGTCACTGGCCACAACCGATCCCGTGCATGTCTCTAAATATATATATATATATATATTCCTATGAGATTCGACGATGTACTCACTACTGTAAAACTCTTTGTAAAATTTTGCAGGGTAACAACGTTATTCATATTTCCATTTTTTTGTCGGGAATGTCTGAGGAAAATTCCTTAATACTGTTGCATGCACTCTCAAGTGTGCAGAAAATTAAAATTGATAACAATCTTAGCAATTTAGTGTCTATTATTCATTTATTGTATTTATTTAATTGTTATATACCCCAGCATGAGGCATTTTTTTAGATGACAGGTATTTTCATTATCGCCGTGACTTAATTTAAACTTTAATTTATATACTGTCTAAGAAGAATATATATTATACAATATATCGTCTCATCTTTTCTGATAAACGATTTTATGTATAGATTAATATTTATGATTTATTTTGCAATAAGATTTGTTCTAAATGATTGAATACACTCAACTTGTAATATTAGTACATCATTCGAATAAATGCATTGAAATTTAGAAATCTCGTGAATTTCTTGTAATCGGTATGGTAACGGCATGTAGTTGAGCTGACTGACATTCGTTGGGTCGGTTGAGCGTAAATGTCAGTAGATTTGGTCTTTTTTGTTTTCCTTGATAAACTATTGTTTTCTACTCTCACTGTCATATGACAAAACCTCAAACCGCATAAGGCATCGGTTTTTTTTTATCTTCTACGATTTATGCATAACAATAATCGATATTTTATCATTAGATAATGCACTTTTTAATCGCTAATACCACAGCCAAAACATGTTATTTATATTCTTGATGTAGTATTTTTAGAATGTAATATTAGCTTATCGGACATTTATTGTTTTTTCTTTTTTATTTAATAATATTTTTATCAGCAATATCATTTTTTTGTTATTGACATTTATTATTATGTACGATTATTTCATAAATATTTTGGTTTTACTTTATTTAGTCGTGAAGCTATTCACCTCGTCTAATATTTTTTATTTTATTAAATATAATACTTTGTTATATTCTTTCATAAAAATATATCATTTGTGTTCGCTTTCGCATTATTTAATTAATCGTTAGTCTACTGAAATCCTCGCAGCGGAAACGAATAAACTTCCACAAGTTTTGTCAATCGCGACCCGAACATCGCCTTTCGGGATCATTGGGCATTCTATCACTGTGAGTTTCAACTCCAATTCTATATTGAAATTTTATCCTACCCAAGTACCCTTAGTTGGTATCATTAAATGTAAAAAAAACTCAAAAATCAATTTTTTAAACATTTTTTTTGCGATTTATTCATTTGAAAGTGAATTTGGGATGGTGCCAAAACGCCCGTATTTTAAAACCTTAAATAACGTGAACATCAATCAGTTATAGTGCACCTTTTTTTTTATCGTGGTCACATGTGGTTTTGCTACTTTTCGGATGTCAAAACAAGTGCTTATTTTTATATCGGGAGAAAGTATTATAGGCGAATCAAATTTTCTAATTTCCACTCGCAGAAAAGCTTGTTGGATGGCATGTAGCCCGCTGACTACAGGTTGAGCGTAGCTGATCTAAATCCGATACTTATAATTTTTCTATTAACCCTCAGGTCATCAAACTGCACGGGTTTATGCACATTATTGTAACGTTACTGTCAATAGTTGTTTTATGATGCCGTAGCCTTTATATGTAGTATTTATAAAATGTTAATGATGTTCGTAAATCTGAGAAAAGGTTTGATAATTGTAATCGTTAGTCGCAAGACTTCCAAGTAGGTCGTGAGTTACCAGGTATCTAATATTTTTTTAATGTTTCTATTAGCAGTTTAGTACTCCTGATTTAGAGGGTATCAAATCATTCAACAGTGTCACTCTATACACATTCCAAAGTGCAACGTGATCGAAACAATAACAATAAAAACATATCAGTGTTGAAATCCGGTTTAAGGTCCAGATTTCTCATTTAAAGCAATCAAAGGAATTATAAAAAGGTTATCGTGTAAGTGTGTGCGTTAATTTAAGTGCTGATTGTGGTAGTTAGCACCCTTTAGTGTTCAGTGCGTGTGTGTGTGAGCTCTGTGAAGGCGGTTGCTGATTATTTAAGGAGTGAACTAGCATACTGTTCTTGTCTCGCCCTGCTCCACAAGGCACTGGCTGTTCTTCGAAGCGAGACGGCGCAACAGTGTACGTATCTATTTTATGAATAAGTATTTATGGCGATGTCTATGATTATTGAATAGCTGCTGTGATTTGATATGATAATGTTATAATAAATTATAAATGAAGCTTCACGCTCTGCATAAGAAAGCGGTGGTCAACCGATGCGTGCCCCGAGACAATTGTATGTAGGGTAACAGAAACAGTGATCGGCCAGTTAGTCATATGTGAAATTATTCGATAAATCATCGAAAATTTATTGGTTAAGGGTTGTATTGAAACGCGTTTTACACAAGCATGTAAATTTCTATTTTTGTTATCATATTTCATAATATTACACATTGTGATTCAAATTGGTTGTCCTACCTCCTGTGTATGCCTTCTATGACTCAATATTTAAAAAATAATCGACTCTTCTCTTCATTTTATATGGTCCGATACAGAGCTGCACGGACTTATATTTAAACCATGAAATATTTATTGTGTACAAGATACGAATAAAAAGAACAAAAAAATGACTTATTTTGTTTGACTGAAACCGAAATCTACTCCGCTATCAGTATATGCTGCGTTGGAATATATGTATGAAAAAATTGCCACAACTAACATTTTTAAATATCCATTTATTATGTTTTACTGCTAAGTAGCATGTGATTATAGTGGCCGACGACTGTATCTGTTACCCTGATACATCATTTAATACAAGCCTCCAAGGCTGAATTGTGAATGCCGGATCGTAAACTAATGGCTCTCGAATCGCTTGGTTGATTAAATCACAGTATCTTCAAACAGATGCTAAATTAATGTATACATTTATGCTCATAATCCAAGGTAGGTCGGCGAGCATATATTATTTGCAAATAAAAAATGGTATATATATTTTTTTTATACAAAGATCTTTATAGTCTATTTAATACCACTGACGAATAACTCGATTCTGTGTTTCAATGCAAAAAAAATTACGCGGCCCTGGATTGAAAGGGTTAATTTCAGACTCAATCGAGTTTCGAAATAATTTTCAGTTTGTATTTGTTTTTTATCTCCAGTGTTGTAATGCATCGATTATTATCATACTAAAAAATACTGAAAAAAGTGTATCGATATATATGATTCTATTATATAAAAATATTTACACTGTCTTATCTCTTTAACCTCAAATTATATATTTATATTATCAGTCAACATACTCAATAGAAAATGGCTCAATATTGCAAGTCGTATGGTCAACAGAAATAACCACTTGATATTAAGAAGATTTTACAAGAGTTTGCTTGGTTTACTTTAATGCTATCCTTGTTTATTTCTTTAATTTCCAACATTAAATGTTTATATATGATGACGTTGCAAAATCAATTGACAAATAATTTGTATTTTTTTGTAACGTGTATATAACAAGTAAAGAAATGAATCGTTGAAACTAAGCACAAATTCACAAGCTTTATGCCACCGCAACCAAAACTTTCTAAATAGTATATAAATAATCTATACGTATTAACTCCATTCAGTCACCAATTCCATTTTAATAGTACAATATTAGATTTTCGTGAAAACCGATCATTATAATGTCATTAAGTTGTAATGGCTTTGTGATTATTGGATACAAATTTAAATGTCACAGGCTAAATTTTGTGTTGAAACTATCCTGGTTTATCCCGATAATCTCTATAAGCTTGTTTGACACTGATATTAATTACTGTATTCGTTTTTCGTAATATTCTTTAAGCGGATCAACAGGGAATGATTCAAATCAGGGCTGTCATTAAAAATAACACGATTCCTGCATTGAACCAACAACATAACATGACTCTGACTAAAAAAGTTAATTTTATCGGTTTTTTAATTTGCCTGTCCAAATTTCGTGAGTAATGTTTCGTTATTACAACCACTGATGGCAAAATTGGGGCAATAATAAGTTTAAAACAGCATTTGCTTACTTCTGTTCTATAATTTATAATGTATTAATAATAATGTTAATTAATGATGCTTTAAGTTCATTCTCTCTATGTGAGATACAATAAGTAAAATTGTTAGTGGGTGATCGACTAACGAAAAGTTAGAACTGCGAACAGTTTTGACAACGAACACTATCACGAAAGATTTTTGTGTTTGTATAACGAACCCATTCAGATAACGAACTTAAACGATCTTTATAAACCACTTAGTCTATCTGTAATCGACGTTTTACATTTGTTATCGTCTTTGATGGCATTTCCAGGTAAAAATCTACGGCAAATCGGTGATCGGTTTACGAACAATTCGAATAGCGAACATAGTTTTCGATCAGGCTATGCTCGATAACCCACTGTATACTCTTTTGTTAATAAGTATATTGCAAATGTTAATGATTTAAAGTTTCATTTTCGTGGGTGCAATCCAAGTTGCAGAATCGAAAGCTCAAGATGTGTGTTTATATAAATGGCACAGTCCCGGGTGTACATACTGTATCGAAGCGTTCGCTAATGTCGCCCACGCATCGTGCTACGGGTCGCTACGCCCGAAATGTATCCTCACGGAATTTACGGATTTACACAAAAAGATTTTTGAGCATTCGGTTCAATGGAACCCGAACCGCGTCGTCTGATATAAGTTTTAAATTTATTCACCAATTTTGTTTTATTTTTTTGTTGATCTCTGTGTATTTATATTACCGCGCTGAACGTGCATACTTTGACATAGAAATCACTTTACATTCTGCCGGTATTTCGTGCGTGATAAAAATGAAAGCTTCTACAATATATAATAAATAATTTTTTTCACTTTTAATATGCAAACTGTCGCTTCTTGGTGGAAAAGCATGGTAGTTTAAATAATAATAACACATTTTTACTGCAATTTCCACAGAATATTTTATGATCAGGACCGGTTTCGTTCAACGCAAGCATTAGCGACTGAGAAAATAGCAATTTGTTTAAGTTGTGCAAAAATTATAAGGTAACATAGTTGATGGTTATTTATATATATATATTTGTAACGGCACGTTGCATAAGTTATCAATGTTGGCCAAGGAACTGTTAGTGATCGCAGCAAAACGCTATAGATATTATAAATAGTTTAGTTTTAAGTTGTACTGTATTAGTTGTTAATACTCGCGCCGAGCGAAACCGATTCTGATCACTTTTTTATAAACTTGTGTAAAAAGTACTGTACATAGTTTATTGATTGATTGAATTGATACTTACTAGGTAGAACTCCATAATGTAACACGGTGAAATGGTAGCAATGCAGTTAAATTCTACAAAATGTGTAAGATGCCGTGGCTGTTCTATTGGAGTGCCGTGAAAATTTTCCTTTACAAAATATTATTAGTATAACTAGATATAAAATGTAAGGTAACATCAGGTTTGCCATGAGATAACAAATGTTTTGACGCCGCGAAGAAATTCTGATATTTTAAGGGCTCTGGAAAAGTTTGGGATCCCCTGAAATAGTTGATATCTTAGGAATTTTGTAGAACTAAAATGTACACCCATACCTCGCTTTACGGCCTAGATACGTTCCACGAAACTTGGCCGCAAAGCGAAAAGCCGTACAATGAATTAATTATTCTAATACAAATTCATACAAATTCATACAAATTCATACAAATTCAATGGGATCCGTTCAAAATTATTTAAATATGTGTCATGGTTTATCATTCAAAATGCATTTTATCTTTTTATTTCATTTAAATCAAAATTACAGATATAATAAGTACAACGTTGTTTTTCTTGCCTTATATATATATATATATATATATATATCGAAAAAAGTTTTTTGCCGTTATAGAGGAACATTTATGGCCGTAAATCGAAAACGTGACTTAATTGAAGAGGGCCGCTATAGCGAGGTATAGGTGTATTACTATTTTTTCATCGTAGTGTTTTATTTATTCAAACAGTTGATGTTAGTTTCTTTGAATCGTCCAATATTTCTGAGGTTTGCTTATTGTGTCCAAAAGATCTGATCTTGCGAAAGATCCCGTCATGTTATTCCGAAATGCGCGGGGCTTGTCTAGTTTTTGATTATTGTTGTTATGGTCCTTTGTATTTGACGAGCGCGAAGATACAAAATCGGATCACTACGATTCTACCATGTGTTGGCGTATGTTAATTTGTATTAAAATTCCTGTCGGCGACGTCCTCGTCGTCTCGGCTCTGTGTCGTCGGAATTTCGTTATTTATATTCAAGCGCTGATCGCTCCGTATTCGCTTCTATTCATTACCAGCGGAATAATAATTGTGACTGAATTTACCATGAGTATTTTTTTTCATACCGTAGGGTGGTGTTGCTATAGTGATCGGACACTCGCGAAGTACTTTCCTTAATACGAATGAGAAAATATATATATAAAAAAAATGAATTATTGAAGCCTTGGAATTAGGGAGTTTTCGGAAGAATGGGAGAATATATATAATATATATAAAACACTCGTGTCTTTGACCAGAATCGATATTTTGTTTGAATATAACTCATGATATCGACTGAAGATGCTTGATGAAATTTCAATATCAAATTTAAATTGTTAAAACTTTGTACGATTCCACATGTTTTGTCAACCGGGTTTCGCCTTTCGACATCTTCTGGCATTCTATCACACGGATGCAACAGAACTATCGTACAATAAACAGTTAGCATCGTCTATATACCAAAGGTATTAATTACAGGAAATGTAATGCCTGGAGAATCATACAAAGTTGTAACAATTCAAATTTGAATATAACTCATAAGATCTATCATGTAATTTAATAGCGTTGACCACTGCACCACGGACCCGACTTGTCCGTCTGCTATCTTTAACTGATTACAAAAAGTCATAAAATTACAAAAATCCAACAATAAAAAAGTCGTCGATGATTAGCATGCCGTAATAAACTGCGTTAATAAATAAAATTGCAATGGTAGTCAAAAGGTTGGGAAAATAGACAAACGATGTGCTTCTATATTTACACGGTAAAAAAATAGCAATGTATTTTAGTTCTACAAAACTATTTTTTAAATATAGTTGATAGCTATTTCGGCTCACGCCATCATCAGAACTATGCTTAAACTAACATTTGCTTATCTATATATAGCTGTGTAGAAAAGCACTTAATACATCTTCTCTCCTGTTTTAACGACCTAGCATGTTTCCTGTTCGCAATAAAACTAACAATTGTAAATAAAACTAAAAAGGCGGCTATATCAATAAGTTTACATATGGCACGGAAATAGTCCATTACAGAAACAAAGAGTCACTAGTCAGAGGAGTCAATAATGGTGACCGACATATATTAGTTTGTTCGTTACACGGTGAAAAAATAGCAATGTATTTTAGTTCCACAAAGTTTATATGATATATAGTTGATAGATATTTTGGCTTAAGTCTTAATCAGAACAACTTGGAGGCATCACAATGTTTATCCTAGTCGAGCTAAGTTCCAATCCTAATGGATAATAACCAGAGGATGTTGATTCGTTTCAATAAATCGTGATTCCGACACCGATTTATAAAAATTATCTTTTGAAATTATATATTAAATTCTAAGATCATTTTCATTTCATATGTATACATACATATGTACCAAATCATTCCAGTATATATGATTGAATGATTAATTTCAGAATATTTATGCTCATATAAGATGGAGTATGTTTTTGATATGTAAATGTAGAAGGCGAACGGGCAGTGTTCAATGCCGTTGTTTTACGTGATAGATCTTGAGAGCTCTAGACACAGTATGGACAGCGTTTAATTCAACCAAAATATTAGGCCTGTTCAAAAGTAAGGGTGTTTGTGATATCTTAAAATATTCTCTAGCGCTTTCCAAAAATCAAGAGTAGCCAACCATTGTTACTGTGCTAATCCTATCATTACGAAAAGTGGGTAAAAAACTATGAATAATAGTGTTATATCAGAATTTAGCTGAATTTTCTAAAAATATAACGAGTTTTTTTCTGTGAATTTGCTGAACTTTTTTTTCTTATCTATAGATGTCATTATGTCCAGTGGTCTGTTTAAGGTTGGCAGCAAATTCCTCAGACTTACTTTCTTGCCAGTGTGCTTTATCACTATTTGAATTGAAACATAAATCAAGCTTCGGATTTTGTACATTGTTACGTAAGCTGTATTGGACTATTCACAACGGGTCTAACTCAGTTTTAATAGCCGTAAATTGGTCCTGTACGTTACAGAATAGAACAGTATCTACATTGTGGCACAAAAAATGTAACCGAATCAAAAAGGGCTTCAATTATTTTACTGTGAAGTATCATGTTCCTATTTTTTTTTCTAATTAACTATGTGCAGGTTTTGAAGGTTCTTAACTCAAATATGTAGCAGATTAATTATCTCTAATCTTCTTGTGTAATTTTTGTAACCGAGTATATTATTTTATTTGTTATTTATTTTCTTAATATACGTTACAAGAATTACAAATTCTCAGTGTATTAACACATTGAAAAAATAGCAATGTATTTAATTTTTACAAAATTTATAAGATATATAGTTGATAGCTATTTCGGCTAACAACACTATGTGTAAACGTACATTTATCTATCTATATATAACCGTGTAGAAAACGTACAAAATACATATTTTCTTCTGTTTTGACCTCTACGTTCATATTGTGCTAATAAATTCTAAAATATAGCCCATTAATATTGTGCGTTTTTTTAAGTGAGAATTTATTTTTGTTTTTTGGGGAGTAAACTGAAATAGTGAATAAGTATTGTACTGAGATGATTTATTACAAAAATGCGTTAACTTTCCGCAATGGTCTTAGAAGCGGTGAAAGATTTATTATTGTTCATTAAGAATGTCATGGGATTGCTTATATCTATTAATTTCCAATTTTTACAATGCATTTAGCTTCGGGCCTTTATTACAAAGATTTAAATATGACGGCACTTCAATCAATATATATTAGTGTATTGATTTTGTATCATAAAAAAGATTTAACAAAAATTGGAAATAAATTTTAGGTAAAAATATGGTTCAATATCAATTGAGGATGCAAACATGTTATAAAACTGTCAAAGATAACGTCAAAATGTTGTCTGGATACAATGAAAGTTCTGAACTGAATGCAATATAGCCGGACATTAACTGTTTAAATGTATTTACATGTGTCAAAATATGTTTCTACTGATGGTAACGTGAATATATTTTTATTAACGAATACAATAATTCATATGGTCGCATTTCACGAAATGAAATTTTCCAACCTATGACCTCACTCAATGCACTGCTGGTTGGTTGTACTGAATGTGGAATCGAGAGTAACTTTCTGTGAATTCTGACTGACGTCCAGTAAGAAAAATGTTCAAAAAAAATCCTTAATTTTTAAACGTCCAAGAAAACTGACTTTATCTGATTATGGATGAAGCATGCCAATCTGTTGATAATATCCATAATATTTTTTATTGATCTTGTATAAAACATTGTGTACATTGTTCAATTATTCATCAAACAACAATGTAATGTATTTTTTAAGGGTATATATTTTTTCGTTTTGAAATGAAATCCATCACTATTTCTGTGCCACCGTGTACACACATAGTTGACTGTGATTTGAGGACAATAATAATAAAATTTGTCGCCCTATTCGTTTTGTGCCCTGCGTCGTTGCGGCGCGGAGTGACTGATCAGCGACGATTATTATACGGGTTCCGGATGACGTCACTCAACGACCGACATATTAAAGGTACGTCATGACGTAGGAAAAGGGAACCGGAGCGGTCCCGCCGGAAGTTCCACTCGTCGATAGATGGGCGGCCGGTCGATGTTTTCCAAATTGACGACTGCGGTATTTTTCATAATACCTTCTACGCTTTCTTTCTTCGTCTTTGGGTTATGTTTGAAAAGGGGTTCGTTCTGATAGTTTTTCGGAACAGGATTCTGTTGAGCAAACATATTTTGATTGACCTACTGGTGGAGTTTGTTTGTTGGGATACATCTGATATAGGTAACGTCATCTGTTGTCTTACCCTATTGCTTTCCATTAATATTTTGCCATTCATTGTTTTCTTCATTAAAGCACGGCTCAAGATACACTTTCTTCATAGTTTGCTTTTCGATTTAGTAATGAGATGCTACAAATGTGTCTTATTCTTCACCAGAGCGCCTTATTTGTCTTCTGCCAGTGTTCAACAGAGTTCTGTTTTTTCTGGTCGTCTTCTTCTTTCTCACCATCAATCCTTCTTACCGATGTGGATCTCTTTTAAAACGGGCAGATTGGATAAAATTGGACATTCGGGGGATCAATACAAGATCTCACAAAGTCACTGACTGCGTTACTTTTTAACTCTCAATAATTTATTATTTTTACTGGGTAATATACACCACGTTCTCCAACTATGGAAAATCATATGGTTTTTAATATTGCAATCCGGCATGAGAATTTGAATTCACGAGTCTTTCATGGATTTGTTTTTATAAATCGATTATTTTTTAACGTTTCTTTATCAATGTATCAACTCACCAATCGGAAATCAGCATGTTATATAAATAATACGCTTTTTCGCTTTTATAATAGTTGACATGTTAAAAACATAAGCATTGATTCAAATTAACAGCTTAGAGGTGCTGTTAATTTTTTTAGAGAAATTCTCAAAGTCAAACGTATCTTGTTTCGTACTTGAATCTCTTTAAAAAGATAACTCGGTGTCATGAAAGAGTCCAAATTTTTTTGCCTTACAAAACGTACTTCAAAAAAATTACAGCAGATAATTATGATGTTGTGCAGCTAATTGTCTAGAACTACGTTTTATTGTATTGTTTAATAAATTATCCACATAATTTAAAATAAATCCGATTGAATTAGTTTCTTAGAGTAAATCGTCAATTATTGTAGAAGGAGGCATTCGTCATATTTATTCATTGTGTTTTTTTTTAACCTTTTTGATCCCTAGAACATATATCCCGTGCAAAAGGAGAATCGGGTAAATGTGTTGAAACACGTCACCAGACGTGTAAGTTTAGATTTAGTGAGTGTGTTCAGGCTCTGTCATCGCGTTAGTCTGTACAGCGGGTACAGACAGGCGGGATTGCCGAGCTTTGTCAAATCGATAACGTTCGAAGTTTTGTCACACTTATGGTTTTTTCCAATTTCATAAATAATATGTTTCATTTGCTGATTAATACGAAATGAGTCAGTTTGTATTATTCTGCTATGACTGTCAGATAAATAAAGTTATGGGAAACACTTCGCGTACAATTTAAAATAGCTAACGCTACGGCGATTAAATTAATCATTTATTTTTTAATTTTAATATGAGCACTAATATAAATCTTTCATGCCTAACGTATAATGACTATTATCAAAAAATCAAAAATATTTATTTAAACGTAATTAATAAGAGGTATTTTAATTTTATATTCAAAACATAATGATTTGCCATCGGTCAAATTCTTACCTGTGCTGTCACACACTGTATTTCTTTTAATTGCAACTGATTTCGAAATTCTTCCGTATAAGTCAGAATGAATAGGTCATCAATCATAATTTTTTTTTATGATGAAAGTATCATTAAGACTGTAATCATCTTAAAGTCAGTTTTTCAAGAATGGCCTAATGTTCGCGCATATTTGTCATCGAATGGACTCGAACGTCTGTACCCACTGTTAGGCCGAAAGGACAGCAAAGGCGTTTGAGGGCGTCACATTTCGTTCACCTTGGGAGACGTCTAGCAGCGGACTTCTACGGCGTCGCGACGTGCCGTCTTTAAACACTAAGCTCATACATCGCGCACTGGATAGTATCTCTAGTTGTTTATCAAACGTCGTTTTTTATTACGCAGTTTTGTGATTGTGCAGAGAGATCTTTTGAGCCATGATAGATATCGTTGGTGAGCGAAGGTTTTTTTTCACTAAAAGCATTGTATATATTTATCGTCAGTTGTTTTATTTGTTTATGCATTTTTTTAACATGCCGTTACGACGAGATGTTGCTGCTTAATCTTGTATTAAAGTTCATTAAATTCATAAAAACTTAAACTCAAAATATTGAAACCAACCGACTTAAATCAATCAATTGAAAATATGTAAGTGAACCTTCGTTATTGATTTAATGCTCTCGACCAAGAAAGAAATTGGAAATAATTTGTTATTTTAACCGATTGTGTAAAACCTAAATTGCATATTAGGCATTGTAAGCATACAAGCCGCCAGGGTTGTGGAGTAGCGGTGTTTTGGCCGAAGTCGTTGTGTTTTGAAAAACGAGCGACTTTGACGTTGAATGATAATTATCACAATTGTGTTAATTTTTATTAGATTAATATTATTAAATTTGTTTTAGCTGCCATTTAGTTCTTGCCATGGCGTCTGTTTTCCTGTAATTAATACCTTTGGTATATAGATGATGCTGACTTTTTATTGCGTTTCAGTTATGTTGCATCTGTGTGATAGAATACCTGAAGATGCCGAAAGGTGAATCCTGGGTCGTTACTGACAAAACATGTTGAATCGTACAAAGTTGTAACAATTTAAATTTACAACGTATAAACTCGATAGTTTACCCCTCATCAGAACTATTAGCCGAAATGCCTATCAAATATATACCTTATTAATATTGTAGAACTAAAATACATTGTTATTTTTCACCGTGTTATTCATATTGGACTTGTATCAAGTAAATACTAATGCCGTCAATCGAATGTATTTGTTGAGTATTTGTAAAATTCACCATGTTAAGTAACTCACGATAGAATGCCTAGAGATTCTGAAGTGTGAATGTTTCTGTCAGGACTTCTTATTTTTTTCAATTCAACTTTGATTAATATATGGATACGATCACCCACTAATGTTTTATCTAGCATTTGTATAATATAATCGATAGAAATTTGACATGACTAGTGTAGAAATAAATGTATATCTTTTTGAATATGTACAACGTTTTGTTTTGCAATTCGTGATGCATGTTTTACTCCACCGAGAAAGATACAATTCATATACAACATTTTACGAAATCGTGGAAAGAATATCTAAGCCTATTTCTGTAGTCAATGAATTAAGATCTAGTCGTACATAAATACTCGAAATAAGGTGGGGGTCATTCTAATTTATATATATATGTATATTTTGTTGTGAAGCATTTATTGTATTGAACAGATTTTTAACAATTTATTGTGTTTTTATCATGTGTATCTAGCAAATAGTTAATCGTGTATTTATGTGTCAATATATTGTATATTTGTAATTGATTGATACCAATTGACAATTTTTCAACAAAAGACTTCTGAAATATTATGTACGCCCGCATCTCTGACTATACATTGATTGACATTCACGTGAATAGTTTGCAAAGTTTGATTTTTATTTATTATTCTTACATTGTTTATCTATTGTAAAATATCAATAAGTTTTTACAGTCGTCACAGTTGTTTTGTAATGAGTAATTGAATAAATCATTTACAACCTGGTATTTACTTGATCAGGAAGTATTTAATGCTAAATATTTTTTAACATTTCAGTGTGCCATTGCGTGGGATTACGGGACCGATTAATTAACCGGGATTAAATACACTAGCTATCCAAAAGAAAAACAAAATTAACTTTTTGGCATTGTCAACTGATACAACTTTGCCTAACGTCGTGACCTTGCCTAGAAAAGTTGCCAACAGAAAAATCACACACCTTTAATTAAAGTATAGCAAAGTGGTATTTTAATCAATAATACGTTTTATTCTTGACTGTTTCTCTAGACAAAGTTGTGGCAGTTGACGGAATTTTAAATGTATATTTGCATTTAATACACTCCCAAGACCGAAGGTTCCTAATTCATGAGCTATAACGCCTGACTTACGATACATTCTTTAGATTTGTAAAATCAAATCGTGCGGGTAATCGTTCGCATAGGGAATTCTGTATATTACTGTGCTATTATCCAATCAAAATATAAAAAAATATAGAATACATAATGCTCTTAGAATTAACAATGATCTCGTGTCATTGTTATATTATCTGATCATATGGTCTGTTATCATTGGCATGTGACGTCATAGGTCGTGCTGAATAAAGTATGTATGTATTTTTTCCTCATTGTCATAATAATAAATCAGCGTGATTTGTTTAACATGTGTTTAGCAAAAGAGTTTGCATGGTGCCAATTTTTTTTTACCACCATCGTTTATGTTTATCTCGACGTGTCTCGTTATAAACTGTTTTATTATAACTTTGTGTACCGACATAAACGATAAATTATTTTTGACTAGCGTTTGCTTGCTTTAGAAGACTTTGCTGAAGAGTTTTAGAGGTTTGTATATTCAAAAAAAAAACCACACTTTTAAAAGGAATTTATTTGTGTCATATATCATGTAGTCCGGTGTTGCTCAACCGGTGGTCTGCGACCTAGTGCCGTGCCGCAAACAGTATGCCAAATTTCAAGAAATTCGGCATGCAAAAATATTGAAAATAGGATTTTTTGGCCTGCGCGTTTACTTGTATTTTTAGTTATTGTTTCATAATAATAATTTGTAGAGTGCTCTGATAAAGAAACGTAATTATAAATGTCGAGAGACAGCACTGTAACCAAGAATTATCCAATAGCATAGCAAAGATGCAATTCACATTAGTTTGTTGAAAAAAAAGAACATTGTTTTTGTTAAATTGTAATTGTATCAGACTGTTATATGTATATTTGTTAGTTATAGTTATGTACATCTGTCACAGTACAAGAATTAAAAAATATGTAAAAAATTGATGCGACAAACGTTTCCTTTTTTTACCGATCCGCAGATGTAAAAGGTTGGGGATCACGGATGTAGTTAATCTTGCCTTTTAGTTTGCGCGCATGCGTAGCCACGCAGTACTTTATCAGACTGGCGCTCAATGCAATGCGTTTTTTTTTGACTTTGCGAGACTACTTAGAATCCCGGTATCCAAGTCAATTTGTCATTCCCGTAATTCCGGGATTTCGGGACGCACTGTTTACTGTTGTAAGAAATAATAATTATTTAAAATGTAAACTCTTCCGACTTACTACAACATTATCTAATAATAAGTACTTCATTTTGTTTATGTACATACTTTTAAAAAAATACCAATAGATCAATTAAAAATACCAATAAAAAACACTACAAAAGATCAATGGTTCAGACATCGGCTTAAGAAATAATGTAAATTTTAGATTTTCTAACAACGAATACTATCACGAAAGATTTTTGTGTTCGCACGACGAACACTTATTCGGATAGCGAATTAAAACGATATTTCTAATCCACTTATTTTATCTGTGGTATATCAATGATCGGTTAACGAATTCGGATAGCGAACATAGCCTTGGAACAGATTATATTCGTTAGTCAATCACCGATTGTACTGTATTTTCCTTTACTTAAAATTATAAAATATTGTGATAATCCTCAAATCTGTGGATGTTTGAAATAAGACGAAAAGCATATCTCGGTCACAACTGAGAGCAAAATTATTATACTGTATTGCATTGGCGTCCACTCAACCTCGACATTGATATCGAAAATCATGCGATGTTTCATTCAGCACCCGAACGCATAAATTATCATATGTTCTGTGTGTACGTGTATTTTTTTTTCACTTCTATTGTGCATAGATTAGTGAGTTAGCCGTGTCTATCAGCTGGGAAGACAGAGCAGCATTCCATTGCTATGCACCTCACACACATTCATGCTTTCACACAGCCGCACACTGACAGCTTAGTTGCAATACAGCTGACTGTACAATGTTGCCAAATTTAATAACTCCTTGACAGTAATAAATTGCTGAACAGTTACAGCCGCTTAGATGAACCTTAAAGTTCTTTTTTTTAAATTATCATTGTATATTTTTGGATGTTGCATTACAAGGTCTCTCTCATTAAAAGGTTTCCATTTTTGTATCGCACTAACATAGAAAAGAAAAAACAGAATTTTTAAATGTTATTTATGCTGTTCTAGAAACATATGTTACTATGCAATTAAAAATATTACGAACAATAATTGTTGTAATTGGTGAGCTTGGTATAAATTAAAATCGCTCATTACTTTTTTTTGTTTAGTTATTATAATTAGCAATCCACGGTATTTAAATATTTTCAAAAATAAAATTATGTCATAAATATGCATTAAAAATCTTTTTAGTAGATATTATAATCGGTTGCAAGTAATTAGTTTCATATAAATTATGTTCATTTTTCAACCGTGGTGTTAAATTTTTTTTGAATAATAAAAACACATTTTTTAGTACTTATTTCCGCAATATATTTTACGATCAGAACGGGTTTTGCTCATCGCGAGCATTATCACACTTGATGGTATATTGTGAGAAGAATATTAAAAATAGGTATCAAATTTGGTCAAATATTTATTGCCAGAATACTAAAAAAATAAGTTATTGTGTAAGGAAAATAAGCGGCCCCAACATTGAATCATTTTATATCGATGTTACATTTTTTGTCAATATCTCTTGGAGTAATTCTTTTGAGGTGACCAATTTTGATAGAAGTCGTTTCGTATGTCTCAGGGAAGACCAGTGTGGAGTTTAAATTGCCTTCTCGTAATCCAATAAGCGACATTTCAATGAGCTGCCAAATTCGTTGCTTTGCTGAAAAGGTACTATATCGACCGGGAAAGAAACCGCCATGGTCTTCATTAACGAGACACAACTGTAACGTTATGATAAACGAATAATGTAAAATATGATATTTTTTTTTGCACGGAGTTTACGTTCCTAATGTGGTCTTTGGAACGTAAACCCGTGCAAATTGAAAATGGCGTGTGGTCAACAATTCGTCCACGAGCAGTTCGAAGTGCGCAGAACATAAATATAGTTTTATTCAAATTGTATTTTATCCAAGCGTGCATGTTGTATTCTTTTGCGAAAAATATGCATTTGGCAGCATCGCCAAGTGAACACACACATGCATGCGCGAGCACGCGCTGCTGGTACACACACATACACACTGGCAAGCAGCGCACATTATCTACTAGTATAAAAAAGCGATCGGCCAAGTCGCATTGTCCTTGAACCCTCTGGGCTGCAGTGGTGTGAAATGTTATTATCTCTGTACAGTTCGAGGAATAAACTTTAATTAACGAGAAACTATCCCAATTTTCATTAGCGACGATCAGCGATGTATGCTGCCGCATCGTCTTTGCAGCAGGGTGTTGTCACACGCTTGGATCACCGGAATCATGCACTTTTTTCGGTATATTTGGCAATTTTTACTTACAATACCGGAATGAATCTTAGTCGTAAAACGATAAATATCATTGGTTTCCTATCGATTCAGTCATCACATTTTAAACACATTGAAATGAAGAAATATTCCATTGGGTAAATAATAGAAAACAATAAATTAATAGCTTAGAATTCTTGGCAATTAATAAAATTGCACAGATAACATTTGCTAGTGAATAACATTTTATATTGCACAAGTGGCTCGCCACTATAAATGTTATTTCCTTTGGAACTTTCTCTTAGCACAAGTTACTAATTTGACATTAGTAATATTATAATATCATTGTTGTTTGATTCTAAACTCCCCGCGTCCAGTAAACAGTACCACCCCATTCTTCATTTTTAAGTAAAGAAGAAAATTCCTTTTTTTTTACTTTAATGAATAACCTTACATACATACATGTTATATATCGATGGTCTAGCACTGGCAACTCGTATCGTATATATATTTTTAATTCATTGGAATTAAAGTTTTACAATAAAATATTCTTATGTTATTTGTATGAGAGAATTGCCATTCTTATTGCTCGTTTAAATACACAAACAATTCATTTTAACAATCTAACTTGCAACTGCTTTCGATTTTTTTAAAATTTCTTCTAACGAGTTGTGGTAGAAATATTATATGTTAGATACGTGTTACTTTCAATGTTAGACCATTATTTTAGTGTATGAAACAACACAACCTTTAACTTTAACAAAAGACAAATAATAAATTTAATTTTAGTAGTTGTTTGGCGAGAACATAAATTGTGTTTATAGGTTTCATTAAATTAAAAATTTTGATAGAAGCGTTTTATGGAAGCTTTTCAAACGCGATCAAAATTGTGCGTGTAACATTCTGACTACAAACGTTTCAACTATTGAGATGGCAGATAGTAATTGTAAATATGTATTAAAACTTTCGTGTATTCAAATACAGCCTGATTTTCCTAATAATCCCTAACACGAATAATCCTGAATTAATTTTTGAAACATTCATTGTTAGATTTTTCTTCATCGATCAAAGCATGGAGTGCATTCTTTTGATCGCAGATCAAAACTAGCATGGGGTGCATTCGGACGCCTGAATATTATCTTCAAAAGCGACCTGCCACTATGCCTAAAGCGAAAAGTCTTCAACCAATGTGTACTACCAGTGCTGACGTATGCATCTGAAACATGGACCCTTAACACAAAGGAAATCCAAAAATTAAGAGTAACAACGAGGCATGGACAGATGCATGTTGGGCATAACGAGAAGAGATTACAAGAGAAACCATTGGATAAGGGAACAGACAAGGGTACGTGATGTAGTAGATGTCGCCAAACAGATGAAATGGCAATGGGCTGGACACATAGCACGACGAACAGACAACCGTTGGACGAATGCGGTCATACAGTGGTACCCAAGAAATGTTAAACGACCATAGGGCCGCCCTAAGACCCGGTGGTTAGACGAGCTAACCGAGTTCGGCGGAAATACGTGGCAGCGAAGTACTAAGGACCGAGAAGAATGGAGGAAGCAGGGGGAGGCCTTCATCCAGCAGTGGATCAACCCCGGTTGATGATGATGAACTAAGAGAGTGTCCATTGTGGAATTTACAAATAAATACAACATTCTCATTAATGTGTCACAGCTCATAATTTTAATGTCTAATTTGTTAATTCGACTAGAAAAATGGTTGCTCACTCCTACGTCAGACTGTGTAGGTGTGCGGACAGGCTCTCTCGCGAACACCCGAACCCAAGGTTTTTAACCTGCCCGTCACAAGATAATAAACGCATATCTGTCTAGTGACCTTGATCGAACTCCAGATCTGACCTTGGCATATATAATTGTATTTAACTATTTTTTGCAAGTAGAAAAAATACCTCTAGTGTTATTTGTGCATGCGTGATTATCGGATGAGTTGAGTAAGGCACCGTATTATTATTTCAAGTGTTGTATTAATGTATACGTGTACCGCAATTTATTTGGTACCATAGTTTCAAAAACGGTCATGCTTTGGTATTAAACCTATATTGAAAATAATGTAAAAACATGAATTATTATTTTTTTATCTTAGATTGCTTCTGTATGTTTGTTATATATGTACACCACACACGCAAAAGGTGTAAAAACTTAACCTTCTGACTGCTGGCGTTACAAATGTTCAGTCGACCAGTTGTAGTGTGCTCAAAGCTATCACTCAATAGTACAAGAGAGTTGATATTGTTAAAACTTTCGTAATATAGCCAATTTTTATATTAATTTATGGCTTGATTTGTGCTGAAAATCTCAATATGTTTGGTTCATGCCAAATTGTAAATACGTTTTTGAAATATACAGGTTATATACTTTACGTAGCTCAGCCGAGAAAAGATAAAATATTTAGTGAAATAGATTCAATGTATAAAATACATAATAATTTTGTTTACTTACATTCACTTTTAAGGTATTAACTGTCTCTTCCTTACGGAATTTTATTTTAAATAATAAAAACACATCATTAGCTTTATTAACACGCCACAATATATTTATGTTCTGGACCGGTTTCGCTTATCGCAATAATTAACAATCATTTATGATATCTACTGAAGGTGCTTGATGGAACTTCAATATTAAATTTGAATTGTTGCAACTTTGTACGAATCCATATGTCTTGTCACAAACGACACGGGTTTCGCCTTTAGGCATCTTCAAGTATTCCATCGCACGGATGCAACATAACTGACAGGTCAGTTCACATTTAATTAACAATCAGTTGATAATGCTAAGCGAAACCGATTCTTATCATAAATATAAAACGAGAAAAGTGTTAATGAACATGTTTTTATTATGTAAAATTCAATGTTATATTAAAAATAAACTTCCACAAAATTACCGCCGAATCCAGCTAAAATGGTTACGATCTATATCAAAATGACGTCTGTATCTGCAGTGCTATTTGTCAAAATTCGGATCGGAGTGTGAGTGCGTATGTGTTGCGATAATACAATATAAGAATGTATTATTATATGCAATAATGTATGTTGTATGTGACTGATAAAAAAATATAAAGGTCGTTGCTCTCTCTCTTGAAATATATGATATGTACTCATACTAAATTAAATATGCTTTGCAGTTTTTTCGCTGGTGTTTAAATTATTTTTTCATAACGACATCTGTGGGCGTCGACCCGTGCTGACATTAAATTTGATATCACTGTAAATCCAATCCGTGGTTCGAGAGTTGTAAGTTTGTCACAGCACGCGACAACTTTTTTTGAAACCGTCGTCTACTACGATTTCAAGAATTCATATCGCCGCTACGCTCAATCTATTATATGTGAATCGGTGCAATATGCACACTCAATATTTTGATCAAAAACAATTCAAATGTATTTATGAAGGGACAATACGAAAAGTAGACCAACAGTCAATTTTAGTTTTATAATATAAACCAATTTGTCATGATAATGGCTATAATGATGTTGAACACTGACCAATTATTTTTGTTTTAAATATTCGGTTTTGAAATTTTTCTTTTAATGGTTTTCGGTTGGAATGTGTTAAGGGGCATGGACTGTTCGGCGAATTAACATAATGAAACATGTTAATATATTAGTTTCTTTAAATATTTTAAGTACAAATTTCTAACGTCGTGACGTCTTGTTTATTGCTGGACACAGCATGTCACAATCATTTACTGCTGTATGCGGAAAATAAACGAAAGCAAGTTTTTATTTTATATTTATAAAGCACATTGCTTGTTACCTTTTCCGCAATGTTGTGATATAAAGTTCAGGATCAGTTTCGCCCATCGCGAGTATCAATCAATAAATACAACACGAAATAATATTTATATATATATACGATTCAAGAGTTGATAATCACCAGGTATTCAAAACTAATGGCTTTTAAAATATGAAAATATTTACATTTAATCTTGCAAAATATATCTAAATATTTATTGAATTGGCATTTACGTGGTAGAACTCCATTATTACACGGTGAAAAAATAGCAATGTAATTACGTTTTATTTGTTTCTGATGAAGGCGTATGCCGAAATAGCTATCAACTAAATATCTTTTAAATTTTGTAAACCAAAATAAATTCTTCTTTTTTCACCGTATTGTATCTAAATAAAGTCAATAGTTAACAAATGCAATTGATTTTTATATATATTTTATGATTAATGCATAACCTAACGGTGCTGCAATTAGTCTGAAGATACTTCTCAAATAAACGAACCACGTGTAACATTAAGTTACACGCCAAGTGACAAAAAAAGCTGTGAATTTTGCTTTATATAATATTAAAAATGAACTTTCACAAAGCTACCTTATTTTAAAATAAGAAGCATTGCAAAATTTTCTGTTTTTTTTTTTTGTATATATGCATGTAACCTACCCATTATTTATCCGTCGTAAGTTTCTATGAGGTATAATAAAAACTCTTAATTCTAAGTTGTACTAGTCACATAGATTTTTAAGTCATTATAAACAAATATACAATTGTAGTTTCTGAGTGTATTTGATTAAATATTACTTGTGTAACTGGCATACTAATCTACCCAGGATAATATTCCATAATATATTATTTTATTGCTTACTACAATGAAATAAAAAAAAAACACTCGTTAGCGATAAGGCGGTGTTGCGAGATAGTGAAAAGCGGCTTCGTAGCTTTGTTGTCTACGCTTTTCCGCGTTGAAAGCCTACGGGGTCTACGGACGCCGAAACAAACGGCGCCGGTCGCGTCGTCTGACTTGCGCAGGATCATTGCACTGAGTAATTGATTCTAAAACACGTAGTTTTCTTATTTTATTGTCTTCGAGAAATCATTCGGTACATATTTTGGCAAAAGCTTAGCGATTTGGTGTAATTTCAATAACTACGTAAATAACAATGAACGAAGCGTGCTTTCTGACGTTTTGATCAAGCTCTACGCTTTGGAACGAACTGCAATTTAAAAACAATATATCCAATTGTGTATAAATTTATAAAATTATCAATAAAATACATCGTCTTCCTTGATCACCATATTATTACCATTATATAAAAAATATGTCGTCAAACGATGTCACATTAAAAATGTGATAATGTTCTCACAAATCGTCTTTAATTTCGTTTATTACAACAATATGTATTTAAATATTACAAGTTTATTGTAGAGTATCTCTTCTCAATCATGATACAGCAAACTACAGTCATTTCAAACATAATTTAAGCTATTTTCTAAAGGTGCTCGATGGATATTTTATATATAATTTAAATTGTTTATTTCACTGTAAATTTTCACGTATTTACCAATCGTAATCCATGGTTTCGCCTTTCGATATCTTCAGGCATTCTTGTTAACGGATGCAATCGGAAGTGACAAATTCAGGCAGTGAAAAAATAATAATGTTCGAGTCACTTTATTGTATATAGTTTCAATTAAAGCTGTGAAAAGAATGTTGTTTCATTAGAAAGTATAGTTTAAGCATATATATATATATGCCGTTACAAAGAGCTCACGTAATTACACAGACTTAATTTCAGAGCATTTTTTGTTGATTTTTCACAATACAGAAAAAAATGTAAAATTTAAATTATACATATTAAGTTATGATGTTAGATGAGATGATGATTTATTATTAAATGGCGCTAGGGGCCGTTCAGGTCCATGGCCGACTGCACAACCTCTCTCCAGGCATCTCTGTCGAGCGCTCTTTCTCTCCAGTTGACTATCCCCAGCCTCTCAACATCCTTTTGAATGTTATCCGCCCATCTCCGTCGAGGGCGACCGAGAGGTCGGGTGCCAGCTGGTGTTCCTTCATAAGTCTTATGGAGAGCTCTAGACTTCTCAGATCGTACAACGTGACCCGCCTATCTGAGCCTTCTCGATCTCAAGACATTGGTGATTCTTGGTTTGTATCGGTCGAAGAGCTCAGCGTTCGTACGAATGCGCCACCGGTGGTTCTCATTAACGGGTCCAAGTATTCTCCGGAGGATTCTGTTTTCGAATACTTGGAGGGCCTTTTCTTGTTTTTCTGTTAAACCCCAGGTTTCACATCCATACATGACTATCGGTTTAATGATCACGTTGTACACCCGGCACTTGGTTTTGATGGACAGCATTTTGGACCTAAACAGACTATTTAGCGCGAAGTACGCTGCATTTCCACTTCTCAGTCGGTCAGCAAGCTCCAAAGTCACAAAGGTAGAACATGTTAAGTAAAACGAAATGTTGTCTTACTCCTTCATTAATGTTATGTATATATATAAAGCTATGCTTAATTTAAGTTTTATCATAATCATAACGACGGAAAAATATATTACCTAAATAAAATTACTTTGTATTTTCAATTTTAATATAATGGGTTCTATCAAGAAAATACCACCCTACTTTTAGTTAAGCATGCTTTATTAAGGTTTTTTGATTTTTTCGTAGAGAAAATACGTTGCTACTTTTATTCGAATTGCTTTTATCTTATTGTTAATTCTATTGCCGCATCAGCAATAGAATATTATACAAAATATCTATCATCAATATAAAGATCTCGATCGGGTGTGTTATCTTGTCATATAATTATTTAATTTGTCATGTAATTGTAACTAAACTATATCTTAATTATCAACATGTCATTGTTTCATTCTAATATAATAATTAGGTTAGAATAGATAGGTCTTAAATTCTATATTTAAATAAAATTAGATTATGACAAATGATGTCGAAGCAGTATTGAATTGTCGCTCTTCATTTCTGTCCTGTGCATTTCCGTCCGTGACGGCATCCTCGTGCAGCGATGCAATGTCTTTGAAATATAATGCATGCTCTTTTTATTATTAGATATTGCATGTCGATGTCGGCCAACAGCGCCCCGGTACCTCGCGAATCTCCCCTGAACTTGAACGCGATGGTTGACCTCAAACTTTTATCGGACCCGAATCAGCACGCTATATTAGCCGCTGTCACCGCTACGCCGCTGCGACTTACAGCCCGTTGACTCCGAACGTATTTTTTCAAACTTCTTTTTTTTTTTTGCTCTTAAAACAAGACTTAGAAGAATTACGGGACGAAAGTCATTAAGGCGCGGAGAGCAATGCTAAAATATGCGTGACATCTACTGTTAATTGAAAAACTATTTTTGACTTAAAATAAAAAATTCTTTTCAATTTAAGCTCTGACTCTGACTACTTTTTCGATTAGACCATTTTGAAAAAAATATCTCAATGAAAAATTTGCCGGATTGGTTGGTTGGTTTTTAATTTAATACAAATAAATAGGGGACAGGTAGGAAAAAAGAATTACATAGTTCTGACGATGGCGTGAGCCGAAATAGCTATCAAACTATACATTATAAAAAAATTGTAGAACTAAAATACGTTGCCGTTTTTTCACCGTGTTATAATGGAGTTCTACCAAGTAAATGCCAATTCAATCAATAAAAAGAATTAGAAGTTTCTTTTCTTCCAGTTCGATGACAATAACGAGTTGGTTGTCCCACCTCCACCCGTTGTGCATATGCAGCTGCTAAACGGCCGCCCTCTATAAAGCAATACTGATAAAAAAGAATCGATTTTAGTCCAAATTTTGTTGGCCCGATACAGAGCTGCACGGATCGATCGTTAAAACATGTACTATTGTGCTTAAAAGAAAAAAAAATAAAGAAAATGTGACTTGCTTAGGCACTTAGCTCCTGTGTATCTGTGTACTGAAATTTAAATAATAAAAACAATTATTTAGTGCTTTTTCCAAATTATATTATTTTATGATCAGTAGCGGTTATTAGCCGCCGCATTACAGTACCGCGATCATTATCAAGTGATGTCTGATATTTGATTTAAAATATCATGCCTTTTCATCAAAAAGTGACAGTTAACACCTTAAATGCGAACAATCGAATCCGTAAAAAATAATCTTACAACTCATATAAACCTAAATTTATTTGTAATGAGAAATTTCACAAGAATCAATTTCCATGAAAATACGATTGAAACTTGCATTTGGTCAATATTCTATATACAACTAAAATCATTTATTTGTAAGAGATTTTAGTTTTATATCTTACGCAATCATTAAGTTGTATTGGTTTTAAGATTAGTTTTCCAAATTTGAAATTCAAATCGGTAGTTACAGCGATCGACGGTGGCTTAAGTTTTTTTAAAAACAAAATATATCATTAATTTGAATATAGAATATGAATCGACTGTTCATATATATATATATATTTGTACGTTGATATTAGTGTTGTAATATCACAGTTCTTGAAATGTAACCAGCGAATGTAATGTTGACAGCTAGTAGTATTCGAAAACTCGGAAAACATTTTCTATTGCATACCAAACGGAAATAAACTTAACATCTGTCGTGACTTACATTATTTATGTAAAAGTAACACACTCCTCGTGTAGCTTTGTATGAATAAAAGAGACATTTTTCCAACAGCATCGTAAAATAATATTCACACGGAACGTCTCAGTATCACGCATTTTAACCGCAAAACGCCATGCTAGACCACTTCTTACTAACAAGACGGGCATGAAATAAATACTCAATGAAATTTATAGGGTAGGTCATTCTCACGTCCCTTTGACAAGAATCTCAGGATATCACGCGATACTCGGGTTTTTTTTTCTGGTTTCGTGGAGCGCTTTCGTTTTATTGCCTGTTTCCAGGAATCCCCGCTAAAATTAAGACGTGAAACCTTCTTTCACTCTTATTTTCTTTATACTTCTCTCCACGCGAGTTCCTTAAAAGTTCTCTTGTGAAAGTGCAAATAACTTATATGTTTAATGGCGGAGGGTTCTTTTTTTCCGAGGCAGTGTGTATAGGAAGGAGGACGGGAAAGACTAAAGTTAGCTACGCCTCATTTTGGGATCGGATCTGTAGCAGAAATTCAGGGGTTGAAGCTATCGGATTGTCCAAACATTTTTTTTTTCAATAAATTCACTAAACTCTAGTCGGAATATATCGATACCGGCTTTTTAAATAGTAATACTGGTATCACTTATTATCGACTTTGCGATCATGGTAATCCCTATTGTACGCTCATTTTACTCTTTATTCAATCAATTATACAATATTCGAATACAACAGACGAAATCCCGGGATCCCGGTTTTTTTTAAATATTGGTATTGCAAAACCCTATTCCCAACAGAATCCAACGAAGTTGACCTCTAGACTTTAAGGCTCCACTATACACTGCGGGCACATTAAAAGATTTGACAACACGTAACATTAGTGAAACGTTACGTACATAAAATATCTGTCACATATTATAGTTTATTACACCATTATGTTCGTATTATTTTTTTTATAAAAACGGAATCATTAAACGATACTCTATTTTAAATATATACGCATTGACTTCAGAAACTTACCATGTGGCTATTCATCGATTCTGGTCCAATGTTTGCGACGAGGGTTTTCTGTGTACCAGGAATACTTTTCTGAACTTGCAATACCCGGTACACGCTCATGATTTCCGGGAATTTTGAAATCAAGATGAAATTTATTGACGTTCTAATAATACTATATATATATGGTGTTTATCTATACGAAAAGACCACAGCGGCGTGTCGGTGAACAACTAAACTGGGTGTTTTTTTTTGTTTACCGCTCTGAAGCATTTATTGAAAACACTTTTTGCTTATATTTTATAGATATAAATCCGTCGTATCGTATCGTATGAAATGTTGCTTACTATTGTTTGAAGAAAGAGGTTTGGTATTTGTATGTTTATACCAGCCATAGTGGTAACTGCAAGTTATGTTTATATTTGTACAAAAAATTGTAGAGCTAAAACACATCGCTATTTTGTCACCGTGTTATAATGGAGATCTACAAATTCAATGTTGATTCAATCAATAAATATGCTCGTTTGGTTAAATGGTTCAGTCACTTAAAATCTCGCGGAATTCCGAAAGTTCTTTCCGCGAATAATCGGGAAAAAAGCCCTGGACTGCTCTTATTGGTATTCCGAAAGTGTTATTTTCTTCGCAATAATAATTAATACCCGCCACGCTTCGCTAAGTATTCGGCATTCCAGCCTCTTCCATTGTCTGCGGACCCGTAGGTAAGTAGTCGTTCAAACAATGTTTATTTCGGTCGGATCGGATCTATCTACACAGCTCTTTCCGTCTTCGCCGCTATTTGCGTCTCTCGCCACCGATTGGGTTGGGATTCACGCGAAAGGTCGATGCCGTGACGCAGCGTGCCCAGATGATCAATTTTCACATCGGAAAATGGGTAAAATTAATATCGTGGATTATGTGTTAACCGCGCGTGTCCGATTCGCGCGCATGGTCAGAGCATGCGTATGCGTCTTAAAATCGAAAATATTTTTACGCGAAAAATGTAACAATATTCGATTTTTTTGGACGATTTTCAAATAACTTGGTCTAAAAGAAAGAGCTGCATATTTTTAACGCAGGCAAAAAATCTAGGACGATTTATAAATAAGCCTCCAGCTAGTCAATAAACTATCCGAAAAACGATTTCCTTTACAAATCATGGAGAAATTGTCAAAGCTTAAATCGCATTATAAATCAGTGGAACAGAAAATAGACAAGATGTAAAATTTATTCAAGATATACTCATAGTATAATCGCTACCAAAAAACAACATAAAACGGAAATAGAACCTATCTGCTATTTTTGTATGATCCCCTGATCCTCTTTTGCACGATAGTTCTTCGGGACGTATATCCCGTAACAAACCAGAATCGGGTCGGTTGTATATTGTTATATTGATTTTATTTTCGACACATCGTTACGCTACATTTTTTTCTGTATCTTGTCTAAAAACCTTTTGCATATGGCGTTGGTTTTTCTCATATAAGTCGTATGACACCCCTCTGGCGGCATTTCAATTAATTATTTTTATTAATTGATTATAGTCGGTATTTATTTGTTGTTTTATTCTTCGTGATGGTCTTCATTCAAAATTATTCTTCAAAAACTTTTACTATGCGCCTATGTGGCATCGCTTACAAAAGGCTAAATTGATTTTGTATTAGAAAGGTTAAAATAATATAATATATATTTATAATCTTAACTACAATCAAAGATGTAAATTGCTTTGCTATATATGTGTATTCCATTATAATAAAGTTATACCGAAGAAATGTGAATTGAATCATTTTTTTCGCAAAAAAAGACTACCACAACCAAAGCAGTAGGTAATGTGCTCACAAAACTATCAAGACTTTGCTATACAGTGAATCCTCGATTTTACGTTTTCCAAGGGACCCTGAAAAAATAACGGTAATTGCGGGAAACGGTGAATGCGGGAAAGCTTCAAATAATAATAAACAAGTAAAATCGTAAAAAAAATTTATTTATTAGTTACTTTTACATACTGTATAATTTTTTTTTTAAAAGTCCTTTATGTTAGTTTGCTTCTTTGTTATTTGACACTTTAATCGGAACAAAGACTTGTTTCTAAACTTGTGACTAAAAGTTTGTATGTACAGGAATCATTATTACCACAATAACACGCGTGTGGTGGATTTCAACCCAAAAAATAGCACATGCGTCCAATGCGTTACGTCTAACATGTACAGCGGATTCCAACGTATCTAGACATAACACCTGCACTCGGCTGTGTCAAACTTGCTTGCCGAGATACGGAGAAATATGCAATAAAAACGGTCAATCGGGATAATATTTGTGATGGGACCAAAATATTTAGACGGTTTATCGAGGAAATCGGGGAATCGGAGAATCGGGAAACGGTCAATGCGGGATTATTTAACATTGTTCTTATGGGAGTTTGACGGAACTATAAAAAATATGCTTTCCATCCGGGAAAACGTATTATGCGAGAACGGTTGATCGAGGTTCCACTGTATAATATTTTAAATTGTTCACTGTCATCATATTGCAATCGGGCGTCTCAATGGACTTGAGTAGTTAGCTGTCAGACGGTTAACAACGATGAATTAAAATTTTGTTTTTGATCTTATCACTGTAATATTCTTGTGCTATTTTGTATAGAATGGAAGCACCGGCTGGTTTGTATTTCAGATGTTGGGGCAATAATAGAAACTCGACCGACACATTTGATATATTGTCAAGATGTCCCATATTATCTCTCCGATAGCAAAACGCCACTGGCTTTTTAATAAAACTATTGTCGTTTACTGCCCAACTATCGTTTCGATGTAGTGTAGACGATTACACTTGGCAGTCGGCCAATTTTCGAATGCGCTCAGATTATTGTTGGAGGTCATCGTACACTGGCAATACATATCGTTCAATACATCACGGTAAAGAATCGGATAGTACAGATTGATATTTCGCCTTTACAATGTCGTCTATTTGCTTTTTCTGACAGCACAATGGCTTTGTCAATAATAGTATAGTGTAACAACAATCTTTCAATAAAACTGTTTTATTTCTTAAGTTTCACAAACTTTATTTTATTTTAGAAAATCTTTAGAAAAATTATATTTTTTTGATAATTCATTAAAGTGGTTCGAAATCTTCATATCATATTTGCAAACTAAGCATCGATTCCGCGTTTCGTCGAATTTATTAGTTTGTTTCCTCAATACCTTCAGCTAAACGGTCAACGTTCGTTAGCTCCAGCAACGGTGTTCACGGACTTTCGTGTTTTCTATCTATTTATGGTTTAGTTTTCAAAGGTTCTCCTAAAACTTCCACTCATATGAAACTATCATCGTGGAGTAGCGAAACCGATAAACTAATTATTCGAACAGTCCTATATCCTTATATTGTTCAAAAAATGGCTAGTTAAACGACCTGTAAACTCTGGTCATGGAAACTAAGCAGATTGTTTCGTTATTTGTCTTTCCTCTTAAGACTAACAATGTATGCACTAAAGTCATCTGTTACTCGTGAATCGAGTCCGTTGATCGCGATGAATCTTTTATTTGATTCGCCTTATTGATTCAATGAGTTAATTATTTGTTTTTTCTGTGTATTAGTTCAGTATATAATAAAATGTAGCCAGCTATAACAAATTATAATTAAAATTTGACAAAAAAATTAAAAATCAGTTATGCTAATCATAAAATTGATTATTTGTTGAAATGTAAATATGTTACATGACGCATTACCACAACTGGTGTAATTTTTTTAAGTAATGACACATTTTTTTTAATACAATTATCATAATATATTTAATTATCAGGACCGGTTTGGCTGATTTTTATCATCAGTTTATGTTATCCTTTTAATATATTGTGAAAAAAGTAAAAAAATGTGTTATTATATAATAATATTTAAAAAAGCATGATTTTTCAAATTAAAAATATTAACGGAAGACAGTTAACACATTTAAACTGACAGCTTAAAATAGTAATTTTCGGATTTATATGTTGCTAAATTCTATACATCGTTTCTTTATTTGGCATCTCGCTAAAAAGCTCAAATGTCACTTTGAATGATTGGCAATTTGGCGTTGCCATAATCGTGAATAGTGTCACATTTAGAACTGTAATAGCTTTTAGGAAACTTATACTGAACGCAAATAAAAACCGTACGACGATACATCGTGATTTTTTTTCGTAGTTATTTTTCTGAAACAGATTTCACAAAATCAACAAAATCTCAAAAGCGGCTGTTTTTGGTTGAGACATTTTTATTGCAGAGGGGAAATGTGTAAAAAGTCAATTTATTTCATAATTTTTCACCAAACGCTCTGGCAACGGGAAGCAGTAAATGAAATATTGCTATTTTACTCACTTACGTTAATTTTGACATAATATAATTCCAAAGTAAATTTAAAACCTCACAACGGTTAATTTATGCACGAGAATGATGATGTGTCAACGCAACCGTGTTGTAGCTACAGCTCCTGGTATCGATGGAGCAAAAAAAAACAAAGTCCATTATTCATTGCCATTGTCGCGACAACACGCTGCAAAACGCAATAGAATTGACATGATTTATAATCGTTCATTTGATTCTTTCTTTCGCGAACGATATACGTATGACGGTATACTGGTATGACGGCGGTCGTTTGAACGGTTGAATCGCAAACGATGCATGTCTACTATACTCGTGATAATACAGTGAAACCTCGATTTTACGTTTTCCAAGGGACCCTGAAAAAATAACGGTGAATGCGGGAAAGCTTCAAATAATAATAAACAAGTAAAATCGTAAAAAAAAATTATTTATTAGTTACTTTTACATACTGTATAATTTTTTTTTTAAAAGTCCTTTATGTTAGTTTACTTCTTTGTTATTTGACACTTTAATCGGAACAAAGACTTGTTTCTAAACTTGTGACTAAAAGTTTGTATGTACAGGAATCATTATTACCACAATAATACGCGTGTGGTGGATTTCAACCCAAAAAATGGCACATGCGTCCAATGCGTTACGTCTAACATGTATAACGGATTCCAGATTCTAGACATAATACCTGCACTCGGCTGTATCAAACTTGCTTGCCGAGATACGGAGAAATATGCAATAAAAACGGTCAATCGGCATAATATTTGTGAAGGAACCAAAATATTTAGACGGTTTATCGAGGAAATCGGGAAAGGGCCAATGCGGGATTATTTAACATTGTTCTTATGGGAGTTTGACGGGACTATAAAAAATAAGCTTTCCAGCCGGGAAAAAGTATTATGCGAGAACGGTTGATCGAGGTTCCACTTTATACAGTAGTGGCAGAAAAATATTTAAGTGAAGTGAATAATTATCGAATAACTTCATTTCAAAGTCAAAGGTTAGGTCGTTTAGTTTCATTCCTTCGCGAACAATACACGATATCAAAAAACGATGCATACGGAGAACCTTTTTTACTGATAGTCATTTCTTTAAATTAGAAAATTATAGTAGACAAACTCGATTAGAATTTTAATAAATGGGTAGATATCAACCAATGGTAAATGACATCACTTAATACCTAGGTCCAGATCGCAAATTGAAAAAACAGGGGTGTGCAGTCGTGAAAAACGAGATACTCCGACTACGTTTTCGATGATACGATTTTGAAAAATATCTCAATAAATAAGAAGAAATAAATCGTTCTTATTTGTGTCCCAAGATGGTAAATTTGGATTTTTTGGTTGATCTTTATTTATATGCACAAAAATTGAGAAGGCAAAAAAACACCTTTTCGTGTCGTTGGTCAATGTCGGGGTCGGAGTTGTTTTCACTTAACGATTTCGCAGCCCTGAAAAAAGAAAATTATTTCTGATATAAACTTTACTGGGGCTTAAACGAAATTCGGTTGTCAATAGAGCAAAGCTCACACACAGAGGCGACGGATTTTCTTCGTAAAATATACTTTTAAGATGACCCATTGGTAGTGGTTAACGTTCGTGTGTATTCAATCACAATAGAAAAATTAGAAGCATTTCAGTGTTTAGTCGGCGGGAAGGCGACAAGTTCAAATGAGGGAAGCGGGGCAAGTGGAGCGCGGCGGGCAAGGCCGCGGAAGAACCGCTAGGCGGCTGCATTCCGCTCAAATAACACTGACTGACTTTCGCGTTCGCAGATAAATGACCTGTCGCTCTATTCACGTATCACACGAATGAATTTGCAAAATAATAAAGAGTGGGTAGATAAAAATTAAACACATTGAAAATACTTACTGTGCAACGTTGGATAAACGGCTACGCGGACGCAAGTCAAAGAATATATTCGAACCGAGAGACTAAGTAAAAAAAATTACGTAACTTTAAATGTATATATTTTTTTAGTATCATTAATAAAGCCGAATTGAAACAGACATCACTGATGCTAAAGATCTCAGATGGTATATAGATCTCAATAATTTCATATTAACTTTCCTGTGCCCAAGGGTCTAAATATCCTCCCCCAACTGTCGATATACAATGTTTAGTCACTGGAATCTGGAATGAAAAGTAGTCGGTAATAAATATTTTCTTTAAAAAAACGCGTTATTACAAATTAATGTTATATCTAAGCGACGTAAGTATGCGCTTTGCACATGTGATTGGCAGTCTCTTTTTATGAACGACTGTCAATATGATTATTTATTCAAAAATCTTAAGATTATCGTACGAAATACATTACACCAGATACACAGAAATGTTTTCAATAATAAAAACACATTCTCAGTGCTTATTTCCACATTATATTTTTTGATCAGGACCGTTTTCGTTCATCGCAAGCATTATCAACTGAAATCACGATGAGCGAAATCGCTCCTGATCAAAAAATATATTGTGGAAATAAGTACAAAAAAATGTATTTTATTATTTAAAATATCATGCTTTCCATCAAGAAGTGACCGTTAACACCTTAAAAGGGACAGAAGTATATAGAAAACGCAGCAATCATTTTTTTTTTATTGTAGTTTGACATTTTTCGAAGGGTCTGATAAATTCCCACATCGGTTTACAGGAATTTTTCGGCCATTTCCCTTTTAAGGATTACCTAGCCGTTAAATACTTATTATCACAATCTACATAAACATTAACTAAGATTTCAGTCCAAAGCAAACAACAAAGACTTGATATTTTTTACTAATGATGACAGAATTGCCTCACATCGCATAAAATTGCTTTATCTCGAATGACATACACAGTTGATACCACTCACTTTTGGTGAACAAATTCATGTCTCGAGCTCCCCATACAAAACGTTTAAAGCGTTGAAAACAATATAAATCATGTATTTATTTTTAATTCTATATCAATCATAAAGATCATGGCAGGTTTCTTAAAATCTGGGTATTTTTTATTACCGCTTTTAGAATCAAAATTAAAAAGATATTTCAGATTTAAAAAGATCTGCTATTATAACTTGGTTGCCGGTAAAAATCGGAACTAAATTTGTAAATCTAGAGCTTGTAAGTGTCAAAAAAAGTTACACGATTGTTGAGTTTATTTTAGATAAACAAATACGATAAGCAATATCTAGGGCTTCGAAAGCAATTTTAATATGAGTTGATAATTCTAATCAATAACGTTGTAAGTTTATGTGTCAAGTTAATTATTTAATCTCGTGACACAACATTCTTCTATAAAAGGACAAATTATAATGGTTAAGTTATATCACTACGTATTATTGGGAACAAAATGGCATTGACAAGGAAGATTGCAGATTGGAATTGTAAACTTGACTATTTAATTTGAAGTATTGCATTATAGAAGCTAGATTCTAGTCTATCCATAGAACTTTGGGGTATATCGCCATATTGGAATATTATTCCACGTTCGTGTCTCAAGGAAAAGTGGATGTTAATTAAAATTTATGATTACATTGTTTATTAAATGCTCTATATTTATCTCTAATTTCCCCCCTCCTCTACCAACATAAGATTTGGACCAGATCCAAAGAATTATGGCAAGCCTAGCATAAAATGACAAATCGGTCTTTGCTGAAATTTTCTTTGAAACTCCTCTTGTATATTATTATGGCTCTTTATCTTTGAATTGTTTAGTTTCATTGTTCGGAACACACTTATTTTTATTATTCAAAATTCGCAGTTCTCCGAATATTCTCCTTTGAAATGTGTACGTTTAAGTGAAACAATTTACCACAGCGTCTGTGCGATAAGTGAACTTTCAGTGTTGGCGCCAAATAGATTGTCAAAATATTGTTAAGCGTTTGTTATTCTGTACACATTTTGTGAACCGGCATACATACAAATATTATATTGTCGTGTTATTATTTATTTCGAGGTCTTTGACTCGACCGTTGGAGCGGGTCCATCGTCCCACTCGTCCTCTTTCTGTCGTTCGACGGTCGGGCCGGGAAGCAGGGCTACCCCGATCGCGTACAGCCGATATCATTAATGTGTTTTTTTGCTGCTTTGCTTAAGGATATTAATCGATATCCGAATTGTTGACCTTAAAAAATGTAGTGAGCTGGTTCACATCAAATTGCTGATTTTTAATGAAGAAATAATAAAAAATAATCAAAATAATAACCGTTTCATAAGTGTTGTTTTGTCAACAAGTTGGCGACGAATAAATGCCTTTTTTATAAAAAAAATCTCGGTTTATAGAAGCCGCGTAGTTATCGATGGTCATAATTATATAATTATCAATAGTGAACGTTTAATTTTCTAAAAATGATAATCCGCCGGAGAAAGGTCTGGTGAATATGGAAGATGTGAAAGAACTTTGACGTTTAGATGGTTTAATTTTGAAACAATCACTGGTGCAGCATGCGGTCTCGTCTCATCGTGGAGTAATTATAATACTTTAAGAAATATAAAAAAAAACCTGTTACACCGTTATATAATAATAATTATTGCTGTAATAGTGTTACTGCCATTTATTTTTCTCAAAGAACTAGATCATTTGTGTTTTTGTCATTTGAAATTTGACTTCAAAAATTTCATCAAATTAGATACGAATATCCCGAAGCTTCAACCCTTTTATTGATACAAATACGATCTTTAAAAATTCGCTTTCTCTACATTTTAAATAACTAAATCACATTTCTAGTACTATTTCCACATTATATTTATGATCTCCTTCGACAGTTTTATTCATCGCGAGTATTATCAACTGATATCAACCCGAGCCTCGCCGGCCGTGCAGGAGTTTGCGACGTATACTTGTCGTAATGGCAGTCTAATACCAGTAAAACGTTCTCTAAGATCAATATAATTATGACTGAGAATTAAATAAAACCGAAAGTATTTCTGTGTGCGGTATTTTGTTGGTGACAACCCTGCAACCGTAACCGACTGCACCCACATCTGTCGAGAATTCCCGGCATAGTTTTAATTTATTAATTTCATCGTTTAGCGAACCTACTGCTTTATCAATTTCACTGCCAGCGGAACTAGTATAGAATACTCACCATCACGATAACGGAAGGTTGAAGTCCTCACGTATATTATACGTGATGGATAAATAAATTTACATTACAATAGACGTCAATTGTTTGGTTGACTTGATGGTACACACTACTTTAATCGAATATATTAAAATTAATCTAGATGCATGGAAATTGCTACGACATTTAACGCTAAAAGTTTTTTAAGTAACGGATATGTTCTACCAAAACCGTTTTTTTTTTTGATTTAAAATCGTGTTATTTGGGCAAATTACATTTCCGTATATAAAATTGTGTAAAGAAATAAAATATAAAATATACTCAAAAACCGTTTTATTAATTGTTTTTACTTATGTAGCAATCATCGCTGCTTGACAATTTTCGTTCGCGTTTATAAGAGCTGGTCAAATTTCTCTTTCATCTCATGGAAATTTCTGACACGCGTTATGCGCATAAATAATATCATTAGCAGTTGAACGTATAGATCATCAATTCGATTACGTTTATTAGAATACCAGGCTCGCAATATATAATTGTACAACCGAATAGACTGAAATTAATTCAAAAGTATAATGCATATAAAAAGTGACTCGAATTGTACAATTTTTTAACAATTCAAATTTCATATTGAAATTCCATCATATATGTGCATATCATAAATTAAAACTAATTTTATGTTTAAATATTGTCAGATTTGTCCTCAAAATTTTGTACCATTTAAAAAAAAATATATATATATTTTACGCGACTAAGCAGAGAAAAGTTGAAACAGTATGCTGCCCTTTTGATAATATAGTGATAACGTTTTTAGAGTTTTTTTGTCACAATTTTTGTTTTGATTTCCTTTTGCTATTTCATCGCTTGACATTTTAATTTCGCGGGGCATATAGTCGTCAACAATTCATATTGTGAAATATAGCACCTCTGCCAGGTTGACATGTCCGCATTGAAAAAAAATCAAGAAAACGTTTGAGTGTGAAATGAAAACTAATTGAGAATGTGTATCGTTAATATTCTAGTATTTTTTCTGCATACCGTTAATCGTTTTTTTCCACGGGATCTGCCCCAAATGTTCTCATATTGTATAATTTTAACAGAGGTTGTTTACTATAACTTATCTAATCGTGCGCTAAACTATAAAAAAAACCTAAAATGTATAACCGTTTTTTTTTCACGGCCTCTGTTTCCAATATAAATACTCGCATAAGAAAATTTCAAAAAGGAGTTAATTAATTTACTGAGGGTGGTTAGTGCATTTTCAATATGAAATTTGAATTGTTCTTCGTACTTCATACTTTTTAACCACACGTATGCAATAGAATTGACACAATGGTTTGCTTCGATTTTAAACCCGTGTTGTAAGTGACAGATTGTACAACGTTTCAACTATACAAATTCAACAGAAACTTTTCATTACTATGATGCTCAATCGTTTTTTGTTTTCGAATTGTGTGTGACGAAAAGATCCAAGATTTATCCAACGATGTCTAATTAGGTAACTTGAGCCTTGCGCGGTATCCACTTTGCTATAGACGCGGAATATATACGACCTTATTTTTTGACGGCTTTTATCTTCGCCTATATCATATTTTAAACGTCTAAATACGCTTCTGGCGACTGTCAAAGCGAACGCGCTTGAATTAAAATGAACTCCCATCCCTTGGGGAAGTTTTTCTCGGCCGACCTCTGGCAGTTGGCTCTTCGGGAAACGTATGCGAGACGCGACGCGCTATGAATAATATTATCGGCGGGGAAAGAGTGTACGCCTTCTACAGCACTGCGGCTGTTTCCTGTGTTCGCGTCAAGAGAATGATACCGTCAGGCCATTGTTTGCTCACACTACTGGATTAACGTGCCAACTTTTCTTCGGTGTGGTCAACTATGATCATTACTACGGGATATCTCAGATATTAAAACCTTTACAGTCAAAAGTACGTCTATTGTTTCGACAAAAAACTAAAAAATAAAAATAAATAATTATAATAAAGTCAATAGATATCAACTATCACAAAGGATTCTTAACGAACAAACTAATATAATAAATGTCGGTCGCCATTGCTCAACCCAGTACAGGGCGCTGTTTTGTTTCCGTAATAGACTATTTCTGTGCCATATGAAAACTTATTGATATAGCCGATTTTTTAGTTTCATTTACAAATTTTTAGTTTTATTGCAAGCAAGAAACAAGCTAGGTCATTAAAACGGGAGAGAAGATGTTTTGTGTACCTTTTTTTTACATAGCTATTGTATATATAGATAAGCAAATGTTCGTTTAAGCATAGTTCTGACGATGGCGTGAGCCGAAATAGCTATCAACTTTATTTCAAAAAAATAATTTTGTAGAACTAAAACACATTACTATTTTTTTTACCGTGTCATTCGAAAAGGTTGATTTTTTGTTTGATTTGAATATAACGATGGATAGACTGGTCCAATAATGCTGTCCAACAAAAGCTGTCCATCTTGTTGGGATCTTCAAATAAGTTGATAAACGACTCTTGCAAAAGACCTATTTTATTCAATGTTTTTATGCAAACTGGTGTCGATTTTAATTTTAACCAATTAAGCAAAATCCATCGAAAATATGAAGGAAATGTCTAAAAGTCTCGCACTTTCGATCTTTTCTTTTATGTTGCAGCGATTCCTTTCTACTATTACGCCGTGGTTTAATTCTGAGTTTTAAAAAAACACGTCCGTGGGAATTCTCGGAATGAGAAAATGACAGTTGTGAGTGGATTATGTATGTGACTTACATTGTCGTCGTCTGTGACATTTTGTGAGTAAAGATCCTTATCATATTTCACGCCATTCCGTGTTGTTATGCGAAAGAATTTCATTTCTGGTGTGGTATTACACATCAAGCGAACGAAGGGCTTAAGTATGAAGATATTTATGTATTCTACATTCTAAATACGGCGTAAAAGCTTACTCTTAAACAGTGTCTCGTAACGGGTGCGCTTGAATAAGAAAGGGAGAGTAGTGGTAAGGATTTACGACGCTGAAATCAGACACCTATATTTTTTTATTCTCAGACCGGCTTGTTCTCTGCAGTGTCCGAAGTCTTCTGCATTTTAATCAGTTGTATAAAATGGTTTTTATTTCAAGGTATGGTTTGAAAAATAGTGTAATTATAAGCATTATACACACACACACAGACACACAGACACATATTTCTGTGTGGTAAAGACTATGACGCCAGTGAAGGTATTAGGTAATCCCGGAATTAATGTCGTTTTTTCAATACGCAACTACGTATGTTTGAGTCCGTTTACCAGTAAAGATGTGTGTTATTATTTTTCTCTTCTTTAGTGATTCTTTACCTTTCTTTTGAATAAAAAAAAAAATCAATTCTACCACATCTATAAAAAATGGCAGAGAGGTGTCCTTCGGGAACACATTTAAGAAGCTGTATGCTGTTTCTGTTTCATTTAAAAAAACTGCAACAGAAGCAACCGAATCCATTTGTGAAATGTAAGGTGATATACTGGACATAAGAAAGTGCCAACGATGGATGGTTCAGAAAATTTCGATCGGGTAATCTCGATTTGAAAAATGAGTCGAAGTGGATGGCGCAGTCTAGCGGATGAAGCGGCCCTATAAGCAGAAAATGAAGCACATCCGACGATGACCATTGATCAATCATCACACATTACAATTGAATACTCACTGCTATCTAGATAAAATGGGAAATGTTCAAAAAGAAGGCATTTGGGTTCCACACACGCTAACTGATCACAACAAGCCGCAGCGCCTCAGCATATGCAAAATACTGCAAGAAAAGCAACATTCTTCCCCGTTTCTCCATGACCTTATCACCGGAGATATAGCGATTACCAATTACTGTAGCTCTCTATTGTGATCAGATAGAGAAGTTAAATATAATACAAATTTACAAGAAATTAGACCTGCTCTAATGAAAAGAATGAATGTTATTCTTCAACACGAAAATGCCCGTCCACTCATTGCCGACATTACACGAAAAAAGATCCAGAACCTTGGCTGGGATGTTTTATCGCATCCACCCTATTCTCTGGCCTCGGCATCGAGTGACGTATCACTTGTTCCGTTCTTTAGAAACGCAATTAAGGAATAAAAAAATCGAAAATATTGTAGACCTAAAATCAGGTCTCTCGGAGTTCTTGGAGTTTAATCTGAACCTTTTATGAGAAAGGAATTTTAGATCTTGAAAATAGATGGCAACGAGTCATAGACAACACTGGTAATTACTTTGTTAAAAAAAAAGATTGAAATAATAAAATTTGAATTTTACTGTAAAAAGCGACATTAATTCCGGGATTACCTAATATTATAAATTTTTTAATTAATTAAAACTTTTTAGTACAGTATCATATTATCATCATCCATTTTAAATATTTTTTAGTTTTTGAATTGGAATTTACTTGGTAGAACTGCATTGAACAAAATAGCAATGTATTTCAGTTCTAGCGTGGTATTTTTTTACGTTATGAATTGTAGTTGTTTATAGGTATTTCGGCTTCCACCACAGTCAGAATCATGATAAAGCTTAGGTTTCTAAACTTTTTTTAGAAGAGATTCTCGCTTATTCTAGAAACCAGAGCTGTGGAGTCGTTAAACTCCGACATCGACTAAAAAACACGACTTAGACTTAAAAACGTTTATTTCCTATTTATTTGTATTAAATTTAAAGATCAACCAACCAATGCGCCAAATTGTTCGTTGATAAAATCAAACTTCAAAATCACAACTCTGATTCCACAGCCTTGCTTGAAACAAATCTCTATGTATTATTTAAATGCTATCAACATAGCTATCGACAAAGTAATTTTACCAAAAAACAATATTAGTGTGGCTTGCGTACTTTAAGCCCGTCGTACAGCTGAATAATTCATTAACACCGTTGCATTGGATAAGCAATCGGTTTAGTTCTCACAATTATCGCATATTTCACAGGTGGCGAACCTTTTTGAGCCCGAGTGACAATTTTTTTTCCTATATAATATGTCGCGTGCCACATGCCACATAAATAAAAAAATGCACCATATGTTTGTGTAACTTAAGATTTTTAATGTAAACAAGGCGTTTATATAACGAAAAAATTAATTATGTATAAAATGTAGATCACTCAAAAATTCATTATTTGTGAGTTTTTTTGTTGTTGGGTGCTAGATATCAATTGTTTTAGATTGGGTTTATAGTTGGTAGCTTTAATAGAATACAAACAGTGATACTCCTGTCTGTTGTTACCCTACTTATGTCTGATTTAAAAATTTGAATTGTTGCAACTTTGTACGATTCCATATGTCTTGTCACAAACGACCCGGGTTTCACCCTTCGGCATCTTCAGGTATTCCATCGCACGAATGCAACAGAACATTAGACATATGGAATCGTACAAAGTTGCAACAATTCAAATTTAATGTTGAAGTTCCATCAAGCACCTTCAGACGATATCATAGCTAAGGAAGTTATAAAAATGCCCATTGCTATTATTTAAGACACGAAAAATATCACTTTTTCTCTCTTTATAATAAAACATTCGCATGTCACCTATGGCACGCGTGGCATAGGTTAGCCAACATTGGTATATGCGATAGTTAGAAAAAGAAATGATCGCCTCTGTCTTTGTCTAAATTGTTTTTTCCTGCTTTATGCGTGTCGATTCATGCATTCGTAGATTTATCAGTTTTTGATATGGCAGGCGAAAAGGGTCGGCCTCCATTTATCGGATTTATGTCGGTCGGTACGAGCTATACGTCGTTCGGGGTATAAATCCCTAACGCAGTTTATTTCCAATCGTCAAAAAAAAGGCATGTATCCCATGATATGAGCATATCTTACAAGTTTGACAGAACAGACTTTTCAAAAGATTTTCAGTCAATCTACGATCCCCATTTATATTGGCTCTGATTGGAATCATTATTTTTAAGGATACACGTTTTTGAGACTCGACAATCTTGAAGCGATTTCGTTTTATTGCCTGGTTCCAAGAATGCCTACTAAAGATGATATTTGAATATTTAGTTTATTCTTCTTCTACATCGACCGAATAATAAATTTATGAAACTATCCACAATGGTTTGAGCCCGTAAGTATTGTAAACAAAACCATGGACTCTAGCCACTCGACCGCGGTTTCGAAAATTAAACAAATTTAATGAATGAGTCGACAAAAAAATCACACAGTCACAAGATGAATTTTACAGTAGGTGATCAATGGTGGTTAATGAATATGATCTGTTCCAAGGTATGTTCGCTATCCGAATTATTCGTTAACCGATTATTATTCTATTACAGATAAAATCAATGGATTTGAAAGATCGTTTTAGTTCGTTACCCGAATATATGTTCATTGTTCGAACACCGAATTGTTTCGTAATAGTGTTTAACACACGCTATTCGTAGCTGCATTAAAACTATTCCAACAGTATTTCAAGAATTAATTCAGTAGTGCAGGTGTTTTCCAAACATATTTAGGTTATCAGAACAAACCAGGTTTTATTTCAATATAAAAATTATTTCTTGAGCGAAAGTTTTGTCACCCTTCACTCTCATATATTTTCAGTCTCAAGTGTCACGCAATGCAGTCACCCTTCTCAACGGTTGAGACGTCAGCGGTCAAAGGGTTAGTGTTTGCTCACAGGATAAGTTATTTTTAATAGAAATCGTCTGTCAAAAGTTTTCACCCAAACAGAAAAAAACTATTCGCTAAAAGCAGTAATCTAAGAAAAAAAAGCATTTTTTTCAATCATAAATATTACTGATTGAATTGGCATTTACTTGGTAGAATTCCATTTGTTACACGGTGAAAAAAATAGCAATTTATTTTAGTTCTACAAAATTATTCTTTTTAAACATGGCCGCATTATAAACATCAGTGGTCCTAGGGAAATGTCTCGTCGCTGCACCGCTACAAATTAATTATAAAAAAAAAAACAACTCTTTTACTTATCAATATTTAGTATGAAACTGTTAATGACCGTAGTAAAATTCTCTGATGGCCGCACATGAGAACCACTGCTTTAGCGGGTGTTGTTGTTATCATGTTTAGCTCGTTACAATAATTACATATGCATTTTTTGATACTATTCATTTCAAATTTTCCAATGCGAAAAACAAAATTTTATTCGTGCTAGATTAATTTAATGAGATTTTATTATGTGATTCAAGATCAACTCTGTTCGAAATGTAATCACTTACACCCATATTCACAATCTCATGGTTACTCGATCCGCGGTGTTGGCTGTCTTACTGCATTTGTGATATTTTAAGTTATTCTGTCGTGCTCATTTATTGCGGACTCGTTTTGAATCGTTTAATATTTAATTTACACGTGTCCGACTTGATGACCTTCTCTGTCCTTGGGTCGCCTATTCCGATTGATCTATTTTACAACTATTTGCCATTTTAGGGGCGAATAGCTTTAAATAAGGTTATGTTTGTTTATATATATTATGAGATTTTTTTTCTCGTGTTGTGAGTTTTCACTTTCGTTTAGTCGTATATATTTCATAAAAATATACCCGGCCTGACCCAGTAGTCCTCTTTTAACGTGATTTTTTGGATGTCGCCGTTGGATTTGTTTTACAGAAGAAATGGTGACATTGTGCAAATCATGTGGTGTATTGATGACTTAAAATTGTTGGAACACAAGCATTTATTAAATTCTTAGAATAGCACGTTCCCCGTCAAATAAACGCACTCCAGACATCCAAATAATTCAATTGTAACGGAAAATTAAAGTATTATTTTTGAAAAATCTTTATATAAAATAAAATAAAAATACAATCTTTCATGTATGTATGAACCTGTTTCTCATTGTATTTTTATAACCAATAAAAAAAATGTCCGAATTCGAAGAAGAAATTTTGTTTTTTTATGTTTTACACGATATTTTGATTTTTGAAACGAATTGTATGAAAGTATGTTTTTTACGTGATTTTTTTTTATACACGCCACTTTCTTATCGTGTAAAAAAGGACTGGGTTTATTTACGTTTCCAGCAAACAGATTTATGTGTAATTGTATACTTGTACAATGTGCGTTGTGTTGTAGTGTCTATTATCAATTACCATTTCTATTTGTTGTATTTAATTTTTATTATATCTTAAAGTATTGATGCTACACACATCTGTTATTAATTTTTGGTAGTCGCATTTTTTTAATTTGTACCAAATTAATTAATGAACTTGATTAACTGGGCGTAAAAAACAGTTCAACTGCTTCCTTGCATGCAATTATGATGCAGGCTTCATCAGAAGTAATAGGTTCTAGAAATTATCTATGATTATCACTTCAAATAACAAATAATAGCCATATATAATGTTATGTGAAGTAATAGTAAATTAATAAAATATACAAAAAATAAATCTTTAAATATTTGTTTAAAAGTTACCCACAGTATGATATATTACGCCCAGTCCTTTTTTTACGCGAATTCGATTATACGCGATTTTTTTTACGCCTTTCATTCGTTTTTACGCGATTTTTCCCCAAATTCGTTTTAAAGACGAAATTTGTATATGATGCTAGGCTTGTACGTTTCATTATTTTTTTAAATAAAAATTATGTGTATTTTTAAAACTTAATTTTGCAAAGCATTTCATTTTTTTTTAAATATACATACTAGTGTAGTGTAGACTAGTGTATCGGATATTATGCGAATTTATGTTTTAGGGTGTGTAAAGAAATGTAATGCAATTGTGTAAAAGCTGTGATTTGAAAAGAGTTTTTTACGCGATTTATTTACGCGCCTTTTTCTGGAACCAATGTATCGCGTAAAAAAAGGACTGGGTGTATAGTATGATAAATAAATCGTCCTTTATATTTATATTATAAAATTGTGAAAATAGTACTGAATATTGTATTTTATTTATTGATATATGTTGTTTTTTCTACCAGGGAATGACAGGTAACACATCAAAAAAGTATTTATTATTTATCTCATAGTTAATGGCGAGAAAAACGTCCAATACACTGTTTAAAATATTATATCCACTTCCAGAGTAATAAAGTATGTTATGGAAATTACGCTTAGACTCTAAAACAGCACTCAGTGTACTAGAATGTCTGCAGTGGCGTCGACTATGAAATTTAATCGATATCATAAATTATAATAAAACTAAATCTGTTAAGATGAATGTCGGTAAATCTTTCCATGGTTAAAATTGAATGTATAATTATATTATATTTATATATTGTATAATAATTTAACAATAAACGATCTCGAAGTCGGTACAGGATTTATCTTATCTGGGACTGAAGGGTCTATGAATTACAGTGAAGTTAGTGATTTATTTTCATCCCTTTCCTGCCGAAATCCGATATATCGGATACTGCTACTTTTGCGAGACTTTTTCCATCCATAGGATCTGACGTTATCATCGAAAAAAGTTTCCAATACTTCTCTATTGTATTGTTTTAAGAGTACGGTCAACTTAAAATTATAAAAATATTTTATTTGCTAATTAATCTTGTTACAATTAATTATTACATTAAGGATTATTACACTAAAATCCCTGCAGCAAGGGGTTAGCAGAATAAATGTCAATTAAATTAGTGAATCTGCCGACAGATCACGTTTTATATTTGATACTCAATATAAGAATTTCGTCAGTACAGTGGGTGATCGGTTACTGAAAATAATCTTTTCCAAGACGATATTCGCTCGCCGAATTGTTCGTTAACCGATTATACGATTTACACGACTCATTTCTTCCTGGAAATGTCATTACGGACCGAGTCAAAAGTGCCCCGTTTTCAAAAGTTTGTCGAATATAAAAGTAGATATAATGAGTGAATTAGAATAAATCGTTTTAGTTCGTAATCCGAATATATGTTCGTAATCCGAATATATGTTCGTTATCCGAATATGTGTTCGTTTTCCGAACATAATAATCTTTCGTGACGTGTTCGTTGTTCGCAATCCGAAGTGATTAGCCGTTGTAATAGACTTATTTTTGTAGTGAAATATTGACTGATTTGTCCTTGTTAATCTCCATAAGATTATATAACACCAGCAGGACTGAATTAATTTTTTGAAACGCTTGACGTTTGTATATCTTTTACTAGACTCAAAAGAAGTCCAGCTAAAAAAATGTCTTTTTGTGTTAGTATAATATGTATGTATTATATCACAGACACTGCATTGATCTGCAAATCTCATGCCAAAAAAAATGTATTGATTATGATACTTTTATCATTGTGTGTGTAGCAAGGCAGTATTAGATTATTATTTATTATATATGAATTTCCTCCACACTTCTATATTTTGCCTGTCGTTCGGCTCGCCATGCTTCCAGCCTAAACCTACTTGGCATACACGTTTTTCCAATTACGAGACGATGTCCGCATTTTTTAAGGCCCGAGTGTCGACAGTCATCGCCGGCTTATTTTATTTTACGTCGAGAAACATTGCGACCGTCTTAACGGACCATAGAACGAAATAATGGAGGAATACTCTTTACTGCCATTTTATCTGGCCGATGGCAGTAAAATCTCTATTATTTCTGATATTACGCGGAGGCAGGGCGGGTCAATTTCGATAGTTCATAGATAATCATTTTTTGGTGTCCGTGTGTACTCGTGACACAAAATAATTACGGAAATTGTCGAATCAATCGATTATATTGTATGCTTCGTTTGATAGGAAAATCCGTGAGACTGTTTTGCGATAGTTTTTGTAAACGGCGCCTTTGTGATTCACGTAATTTTTTTTTAATGGTATATTTCTCTTATCGTTTTTGTTACGAATTCAGTAAAATACGCATGTTTTTACAAATTTAATTATAGATGTCGCGATTCGATTTTAACCATTAAACATGGTCAAGCTCTAATTTGAATTGTTACAACTATGCGATTCCACATGTTTTGCCACTAACGACCCGGGTTTCGCCTTTTGGCATCTTCAGGCATTCTATCACACGGATGTAACAGAACTGACCAAGGCGAAACCCGGGTATTTAGTGACAAAACATGTGGAATCGTACAAAGTTGTAACAATTTAAATTTGATATTGAAATTCCATCAAGCACGTTCAGCCGATATCATAAATTTTTATCAAGTTCTGCAGTTACGAAATTTGTTTTTCATTTGAATTTGTGTGGAATGACTGACGCAATTTTCAATTTTGATTAGTTTTTGCTGTCCATCGTTTCAATTGTATATATTGTATACAGTGAAACCTCGATTTTAAGTTTTCCAAGAGACCCTGAAAAAATAATGGTAATTGCGGGAAACGTTGAATGCGGGAAAGCTTCAAATAATAATAAACAAGTAAAATCGTAAAAATTATTTATTTATTAGTTACTTGTACATACTGTTTATAAAATTTATTTTTTCAAAAAGTCCTTTATGTTAGTTTGCTTCTTTGTTATTTGGCACTTTAATCGGAACAAAGACTTTTTACTAAACTTGTGACTAAAAGTTTGTATGTACAGGAATCATTATTACCATGAATTTTAAACAACTCTATATTTGCATCATAAACAATAATACGCGTGTGGTGGATTTCAACCCAAAAAATAGCACATGCGTCCAATGTTATGTTTAACATGTACAGCGGATTCCAGCGTGTCTACACATAACACCTGCACTCGACTGTGTCAAACTTGCTTGTCTAGATACGGAGAAATATGCAATAAAAACGATCAATCGGGATAATATTTGTGACGGGACCAAAATATTTAGACGGTTTATCGAGGAAATCGGGGATCGGGAAACGGTCAATGCGGGATTATTTAAGATTATTCTTATGGGAGTTTGACGGGACTATAAAAAATAAGCGTTCCATCTGGGAAAACGTATTATGCGAGAACGGTTGATCGAGGTTCCACTGTATTAATTTTCATTGGATTCAGCGGTAAATAAAAATTGGTAACATTTTTTTTCGCTAGTTGTTTTACAAGTTGTAACACATGTTTCGCATATTTGTAAAGCGTCTTCAGGCAAGGGCTGTCGTTAGATTGTTACGATCAGAGCAGAGATATTATAAATAGGGCTAGGATAGGACGAGTGGTCAGCTTATCGTTTACAGGGAATTTATAGGTGTCAGAAATACTAATGCTTTCAAACTGAATCAATAAATTGATGAAATAAAAACCCCTCACGTAAGCCAATGTCGTTGACCACTGCAACACAAACATTAATTTACAAGTGCCTTATTACTAAGTCAAAACCTACAACATGTCGAATTCGTCAATAATTTTTGTTATATTTTCTCATCCAAGAATGACAGCAGCTTGAGGGAGTGGTATTATTTTTGGGCTTTTGGCTTAATCCATTCCTTGCTATAAGCCGTGTAAAGAATATATTTTAGTGGCGCATCTCATAACAAGACTAATTCTTAACAGAATCGTACTCGTTATGTGAAGCACTCGTTAAGCGAAAAAAATCCCAAATAAGACGATGTAAAATACAATAATGTCTGTGTAATAATTTCATGCCTTTCAATGATTTAACATTTCATTTCTACAGTTACTTTTATTATCATATGGCCGTCTTCTTTTAGACTTTTTCTCAGGGACATTTTTGCAAGGGTTATTAAACTTTGCAAAAAAAATACAAAGAATGACTGAATACAAGTTTGAAACAATTTGAGATCATGTGCGATACTAACATGCTAATGGAATGAGTGCTAATCAGACATTGACGCATTATAGTCAAATAGGTAATGGGAATAGGATAGAAAATAGGACTTCCCCTTTCTGCGTCACTCGTTATGCAAAATTTCGCTCGTTAAGGGAGTATTTTTTTTACAAACTGTTTTGCTCGTTATGTGAATTATCCGTTACTAGACGTTCCACTGTAATACTAAATATTCATTATTTTAGATGTCCAGTTAGCTTATGGAGATTATTACAAGAAATCCAAAACCATGTTTGAGTATAAAAATAAGCTGCTAATGCATGACATTTTTAACACTCGAGTATCAAATACTAACATACACCAATGTTACCTGAGGGTTAAAATTAGTTACATATTTTCTAATTATGGCAATATTAGCTCGCGTTTGAAAAATAGTGTATCCAACTATAAATTACATGAGAACGGGTATCCGCGAAACCAATCGTACAGGGCGTTATGGCTGTCGCTGTTTATTGTTTCACGTTATTAGGTAGTAGTAGTAATTTTGTAAAGCCATTTAAACGTTCATTATCTTTACTGTGATATCTAAAGTCAAAAGTTTGTGAAGTATCACGTTATTATCTGGCGAAGTCGACTTATTGATCGGTTAGAGGATCGATTAGCCCCTATGCGTGGAGATTGAATGAAGACTCGACTTTCGTTTCTACAACAAATTAAACAAATTACCCGTATTAATTTCGGCCCCCTTATTAAATCCGCGTCGGTGAGAGGGTTACATTTGAACCGTTTGATCAAAGACTGCGTTATTAATAAAAAAAAAACATTTAGGCCAGTGCTCGGCAACCGGTGTGCTGCGGTACACTAATGTGCCGTCAGGCGATTTGATTTTTACAACCGAAGAATTACAGAGAACCAGAAATAATAAATTCTCCGTTAGAATAATTTCCCATATGTATACATTAATTTTATACACATATAATCTACAATATAATACAATGTATAGTGTGAATTTCTAAGGAAAACAAGTATAAACAGGAAGAATGCGTCATAATATAAATAAATGTAGTGTGACGTTTGTGTGCCATGGAATACAAAATGTTTCCACGATACCACGATTAAATCGATAAAACGAATTAAAGAAATTCAAATAATAAAAACACAATACTTAGAACTATTTCGACAATTTTATATTATCAAGGTCGGGACCGGTTTCGCTCAACGCTAACAATATCAATAATATGCAATAGAATACAATAGTCTGATATTTTTTCGTGTTTCATCAATCACAACCCGGGTTTCGTCTATAGGCATTTCAGACATTTTATTGTTCCATAATATTAGAACTGACACAAGTTTGTAGTGCTGTATGCAAGATGAAGAATTGAACAAATATAGACTCTAATCGTAGGAACTAAATATATATTTGAAATAATCTTATTGCTTATTTTTACAATAAACAATAATCAACTACTGTTAAAATTTAATTGGATAATTTAAAACGTAGAGATACCTGGTTATTTTAAATTGCTGGGTCACGGTGGGGTTAAATATCAGGGGTGAAGTAGTGTAGAAATGCGTGAGATAAAATGCTTGAAGATGTCGAACGACGAAACCCATGTCGTGAATGGAAAAAAACATGTGGAAATATACAAAGTATCAATTGTTTGTTCTTCCAAAGTTTAGAACCAGTCTGACAATGGAGATACCAATGGTAAGAGCATTGACAATGTTCCATCAGTATTGCTTCGCATGTCGACATATTCCATGTGGACGAAAGTGAATTCAGACGAATGCTATTTTTTAATTTTTTTTCACGAGCTTGACTTGGTTGACGTTGTTATCCTTATTATTTGTTTTGTTGTTTATTTATTGAATTTCCAACATTTTTAAAAAAATATTTAGACGTTGCAAAAGCAATGAATTTGTAATTTTTGTAACGTGTATATATAAATAATGAATGAATTTAGTTTAAATTACAATATACCGATTTGTCTAATGCCTTTTCTTCGAGTTTGATATCTATCAAGCCTCTGTTTTTAGTTTTTATTTATCGTACGTATGAAAAGAATATGCAAACTTTTTTTTATTGTCTTCTAGATTATTACTAAGGCAGCGAGAATTCTACTGCTCGACGTTTGTGCGGATTGTAAGGTTTTTTTTCATAATGAAAAATTCTCCGCTTCCCTCGGGGCCGTTTTGAGGTTACGGCGTGAAATGCGGATGCCTTGAAAGCCTCCGAACCCCTCCCCCCGGCGCCGCCCACGATTGTCGTTGTCGGCGCGCGTGAAAGCTTTTCAAATCATTATTATTATATTTTGTGCACAGTCATCTGTTTTCATAATTTGGCCGTCCTATTGATCCGAATGGTCTCATTATTGATTTTTACTCCCAAACGATCGGGTCATGAACCTCATGTCTCCAATAATTTAACATATCGGCTGATTGGAGTGGCCAAACTCGTAACGCATACATTACAATGTTGCGAGGAGTATAAATAAGAAAGATTAAATTTTGCATACATTTTTCCAACCGTGCTTGTTTCTAATTGAGCTTATATGCTCGTAAATCGATTTCTTTTCATGATATATTTCCGCCGATATTAAGCCACTGGCTTTTATTGTTTGAGCCGTTGAAACAGCTGATTACAATATTGATGTATTCAATACTCAATAATATTACAGTGTTCATAGTGTCGTGAAAAATTTCGTATAAAAGCTAATTTTATTATTAAAATACATTTTTTAAATTTTGATTGAAAATTAATAAATCGTGTTTGTTGACATTTAATATTTAAATTAATTTACATTATTTGTTTTAATATTGTATGATTTCCTGTAAATTTTTTCTTAGTTCTTCAACCCATGGTTTTGTATACCTGCTACCTTTAATAAACAGTTGGTAACGCTCGCGATGAGCGAAACCGGTACTTATCAAAAAGTATAATGTAGACATAAGTACTAAAAATGTGTTTTTATTAAAAAAAAAAAAACAATTTCTTTTTTACTGGAGAATTTACATTTCGTTCACATTACTTGCACATGCAAGGGAAATAAGATTATTTTTTTCGACGAAAATATGTATATAAGGAAGAAAAAGAAACATAACTATCGTTTAGTCCAGGGATTCCCAACCCCGTGCCCCCGGGCATCATGGCGCCCGCGGAACAATTCGTGTGTGCCCGCAACTATTTGAACGTAACAGATTTTTTCATAAACATTAATTAAAAATGTAAATTATTTTTATAAATTAGTTTTTTTTTTTTTAAGTAGGTTTTTAATATAGTGACAATAAATGTTGAGATTTTTATTATTATTAATCACGTCTAATTATAAATACCAGTAGAAAAAAATGGGTGGTGCCCGCCACCCTACCGATATTTTAGAATGCGCTCTAGAGTATAAAAAGGTTGGGAATCCCTAGTTTGGTTGATTGCTCTTGCTATGACTAATTTCAAGGATAGTATAGTTAGAAGTGAATTTTTACCATCACATACATCCATTGACTCGAAGATAAATCCATAAATGGATTGAATTGTCAAAGTATTAAATTGTACTAATGTGACTTGAAGCCTTGAGCACTGCAAATGAAGCCAAGCACCTTGACCAACCAAGTGTGGACCCATACTTTTTCATTTACCAAATTCTAAGAAGGTTCATAATTCACAGAATGACTGTCTCGTAAGAATTTTGTCTGTAAATTTGTAAATTTTCTTCTAAGTTTTTGTCAGAAATTTTTCTTTTTTTTTCGATATAATTACTCGAAAATAAAACCGGTAGACGAATTCTTTTTTTTTTTTATAAAATAAACCGCCATGTAAAGATGCTATACAAGCTTTTTTTGCTAACATTAAATGTCTGATTTCATATATTATATCATCATCATCATCAGCCGGGGTCGATCCACTGCTGGATGAAGGCCTCCCCCTGTTTTTTTTTCCAGGGGGTTTGTTTGAACATAGCAACACCACGCTGCCCAGGCGGGTTGGTGTTCGGTTTTCTGTCTGGGTTTTCCTTCCCATATTATATATATATTATATATTCATAAGATATGTAAATTTGCGGGATCTACAGTTATATGGACTGAAAAACGAGACGAAATTATACTGTAACAAAATATTGATGATTTTCACTTTCTATTTTAGGATGCTGCTCGTATGTCGTAGATTATCGAAAGAGGTGCACATAAAATGTCGATAAATTTACAAAAAAAAATAATCGAATTTGAATATTCTAGGCATGATTGTGTTACTATGTATTAACAATAGCAAATTTGTCTCACTGTTAATTTTTTTTAGATTATTTCTGATGAGGGCGCAAGCCGAAAAAGCTATCAAATGTATATCTTATAAATTTTGTAGAACTGAAATATATATCTATTTTTTCACCGCGTTATAATGGAATTTTACCAAGTAAATACCCATTCAATCAATTATTTTAAAATTTCAGTTTGAAAATATACATAATAAATACGAGACGAAATGCAGAACGACGATATAAGTACGGTTTATTCCTGATTTTAATTTGATTTTAAGTATTTCATTCCGACGTAAATCACACGAAGAGCTTAATGTGTAACGAATAACGTAATAATATTCAAACGGCCTCAAAGTTCACACGTCAATTCAGTTAATCGTTAAATTTGAGGAAATACCACTGTTTAAATGATAAAAAGCATTGAAATCCATTATTCGATTGAATGTTGCCATAATCATAACAAATAATGTTTATTTTAAATTACTATAAAAATTAAATGTTCACAATCACTTATTAAGAATTACAATTACAATTATGGTAAATCAATAATCCATTAGGAGCTCTAAACAATCAATAAGGAAGTAAGGAGTGGGAAATTTTTAATGACGAAAATAACCCACACTCACTACTTAATGGAACAAAATAAATTAATACTTGAGAAGTCGATTGTATCAATATTGTATGATTTTATGTAAATTGTTTCCTAGTTCTTGTACCCATGGTTTTGTACACCTGCTACCTTTAACTCAACTTAATTTTTTGTTTTGTATAAATAGACTTCTTTGTAAATTGTATTCTATCAGTTGATAATGCTCGCGATGAGCGAAACCGGTCCTGATCAAAAAAATATATTGTGGAAATAAGTACTAAAAAAATGTGTTTTTATTATTTAAAATATCATACCTTTCCATCAAGAAGTGACAGTTCACACCTTAAAAGTAAATAATGTTTAAATTCCTGAATGAGTAGGTGAAAATAATAATTCTCTTCCGGTTATTTTATCGAATCGGTATCGCGAGGCGAAAAATGGAATACCTTCAACTTTTAAACAAACTTCGTGAATATAATATAAAAGACATTCAAAAGAAAAGGAATAAAGAACGAGAAGAGTAAGACGTGTGGAATTTGCGAAATGCATTATTATTGCTCGCTGGTTGGAAAGTATGCAATAAAGAAATTCGCAGCAACCTCGTCTGGCAGACAATTCGTTAAACGTCATCTTATACGCTTTTTGTCCCTTTTCTCTCTTATTTTCTTTCTTTTTTTTGTGTTTTCGCATTTTATTCAAATATGTGGAGTGATATTTTCAGTGGTTTATTCAAAACAGGTATTTTATTATTCTGTAACATAAATTTGAATATTACAGACAACATATTTGTGTTAGTTCTTGTACCGCTGAATCACTATTCTTTCCTTATCAGGTAACACAAGACATTGGCACCAAAAAAAACAATTCTGGACTTATGCAATGTTGATAATGCCACTTTATCGAGTCGACAATTTGAAAAACGTATGTTTTACAATGCGTCATTTGATATTTGATCCAATCGCAACCCACACATTTATTTTAAGTACAATATTTCTTAATATCAAATTACCCGATAACATTTTAATGGTCGTTGATTGTTTAAAATCTTATCATTAAGAATTCAATTGTTGCGATGCAAACTGTCTAATATCTGGCCGTCCTATTGTATATCATCGAGTGATAGAATGCCTGAAGAAGCGACAAAATATATGAAAATGTATAAATTTTAAAACAATTGAAGTCGGTTAAAATATTACGGTTTTTTTTGTTTATTTTTCGGCTCTTAAGATTAAGCGGAAATATTTAAAGTTTTAAAAGAGTTTTATTATATTTTTTATACACTTTTAATTTGTTGATTGTGTTTTGTCGAAATATTACTGAAAAATGTGTTATTATTATTTAAAATAGCATTCCTTTCCACCAAGAAATGACAGATAACACATTAAAACTTTTGTAAGTGACTAGCACCGCCATCTTGTATAGTATTGTGGACGTTTGACCTTTTTAGTAAGTTGGTCTTCAAAAAAAAAATTTTATGAATATAATTTGTTTTTTCTTCATACATTATCATCATCGCGAAAAATGCCGAATGCCGAGGAGTATAATATATTTTCCGCTCGATTCCGCGAAATTAACATTTACGTCTTTTACTTCACTAAGAATTCTTCATTACTATGTTAACAAAACTAAATTGCCTTCTTAATCATTTTAAAGAGAACATAATATCATTTCCGATGTATACTTTACTGCTTAAACATAAAAAAAATTACATTGTCTATTAAATCGATGATTAATACGCAAAACGTTGCTCAGGGCAAACTACGTTAATCTTTATGGACCATTGGCGTCTCAAATTGACGACTTCAGCTCTCGATCTGTTAATAATAGTGCGCATATTCTCATCAATATCGTAAAGACAATTTACCCAGAACGCTATCATAAATATTCTATTAATCATTCATTTATGAGTCGTTTACTACTTTTATGTTCTATGGACAGGGCTGCTTTCAACTAAGTTGATGTCATTACTTATTAATCAAATCATTTTTTTTACCTTACCGATAAAATCATAGCACACTTCGTAATGTTCTGTTTTTATTTGAGTGACGAATGGTTGATATTAATGGATTTTATTGTATTCTATCGCACTGCAGCGCATGATAATTATAAAGTTATTTCCTGTTTTATACAGCTGATAGTCGTTCTATGAAATTGAATGAATAATTATGGAAATTGTATTGTTATACCTAGAAGTCGACAAAATTGTTCTTTCACGTTATATTATTGAAGTGAGTAATTTTTGTTTGTCGTTTTATACTATACCACAGATAACGTGTGTAATAGTTCGATATTTTCGTTTAGTATCTATCTAATGTGTGCCTTAACATCAGAGCATTAATTAATTATACATTTTTGCAGATTCAAAACTGTTCATAAAACAAGAAATTCTCAATTAATCAATTATGATCATGGTTCCGCCTTTAGGCATCATCAGAAATGTGCATTTCAAATTATGGGTTTATTGCTTTTGCAACTTCAAAATATTTAAACATCTAATGTTGAAAATCAAAGAAAAAAATATCAAGACAAAAAACAAGGATAGTAAGAAAGTCAACTATGCAAATCTACTTTAACACATTAAAAAATAGTATTCGTCTGACTCACTCTCGTCCAAATGGAATATGTCGACAACCGAAGCAATACTGTTGAACATTGTAATGCTCTTAATCACATATATCGAACTGACAGTCAGTTAACAGTTTGATTTGCTTATATACTAAAAGGAATTACGAAACATGTAAACCCTTTTCTAGATGTATATCTGAAATATGGAAAAAAAACGAGTCGTGAGTGATCAAACTTGTAGAACTTTAGAAATGACAATTCTATCAAGCATCTTCACTCTCAGTCGATATCGTAAAAAAAATCTCATTTCACCAAGACTGCACTGCGTTCACAGCTATTTGAAAAATACTTTAGTGATAGAAGCCATTAAGTTTTATTTTATAAGTACGTACTAATTTCGACGATATCTATTTTAAAGCGGTTATAGCAGTGTCTGGTTAATTGTCTCTCACATTATATCTAATGTAATTCTGATGATCAATAATAATGTACTTCTCAGTGGCCTCCTTGGCCTTATGTTAATAGTTTATACCGGTTCCTTATGTCGCGGCCAGGAGAATATCAAATTAACCCGTTCCTAGCTGAACAGCATAAAAGATATTCTAACACCGAATATTTAACATATTAATTTGTCAGTGTTGTTATTGAACAATCTTATGGAGATTGTCTAATCAAATATGACATAGTAAACCAAATCTTTAACACTTTCAATACAGTGGAATAAGATGTTTTAAATTTTATATTTGGCATTGTTTTATTTGTTATATTTTTTCTCCTCGTGTTGATATCGATTGTGATTGAAAATTTTGAACGAAAGACAAGAGTTTTATCCGATATAAACCTTTGCAAATTGTTTCAACTGAAATATATTATTTTGTTTTACATTTTCAAAAATTAATAAAATAAGCATTGATATTTTGTGGAGAATTGTCTGCATTACCAGGAAATGCTTCCGAATTCAAGGCGCTTCAAAAATAACTTATATTCAATATCACCTTCATAATATTTTTCATTCTTATTTATTTTATACGACATGCTAACAATATCTTATTAAAAAACATTTTTATAATTAATAATTGATGCCGATGTCTTTCAATTCTTCTTTTGTTGGAACGCCTTCAACATTTATAATTAGATATTTTTGTTTAAAATAGATTAACAATGGAAAATTTTCATTATCTTCCATTCTTAGAAAGTTCTCTTGTATGCAAGTAACACCTAAAAAATGTTCGTATTATGTTACTATATACAGATTTCGAGTGAGGCAATTAAAATTTTGCTGGGCGAAATTAATGAATCGTGAGCAGCAATATTGTACCGTGTATGTTAATAATTGTTAAAATGATTCTAAAATAGTGGTGATTAGCATTATTCCTTGTTGAAACGTTAGCCGCATGCGGAACTTATTTATTTGTAATGCAAAACGTGGCCAAGTGCCAGCCAGTGTCGCGAGCTTCACGTGTTCACGAACACAATCGACTATACAAAACAATAAATTTGATGTTAATTTGATAAACATAATTATTCACCATCATTTACTTCGGAATTATTGTAGTGTATACCTGTTTTAGGCGTACACTATCATATTTAATCTGTGACAGGCGGACTTACGGGCACGTTGGGGTGATCAGATAACGAACTTAATCTGCTAAAACCAAGACTATGTTCGCTATTCGAATTGCTTGTTAACCGATCAATGATTTACCGCAGATAAAATATGTGAATTAGAAAGATATTTTTGCTCGTTAACCGAATATATGTTCGTTTTGCGAACACAATCTTTCGTGATGGTTTTTGCTGTCCGAACTTTTCGTTAACCGATCATTATTATATTACAGATAAAATAAGTGTATTATAAAGATTACTTTAAGGCGTTAACTGTCACTTCGTGATGGAAAGATGTAAATTTTTATATAATGAATACACATGTTTTAGTACTTATTTCCACAATATAGGACTGGTTTCGCTCATCGCTGATGAAACCGGTCCTGATCGTAGAATATATTTTGGAAATAAATACTAAAAAATATTTTTATTATTTAAAAAAAGATCGGTTTAGATCGTTATCCGAATAGTGTTCGTGGTCTGAACACAAAGATCTTTCTTGATAATATTGATTTGTTCGCAGTCCGAACTGTTCGTTAACCGATCACTCACCGTATGTCTATATGTTTCGACATTTAACGTTAAATACGAAATATAAGAATGTTTCAAGTGCGATGAACAATGTACGTCGCAGACGCTTTGCGACAATTGTAATACAGTTATGCGTCTATTAGACGAACTTATATGTGGAATATATGCATGTGTTGGGTCCATAAGTATAAGTCAAATGTATATTGTTAACATCATGACCACACCAACATTAATAGTAATGATTGTTCACCTTTTGAAAAGTATAACTAATATCGCTTACAAAAAGGATTTTTTTAAGCGAAATTGTTTTTCTTTTCAAAATAATGTATATTTTTTAAAAACTTATACTCATTTGTCCTCCCATTGTAGATATTATAAGAAATGAATTATGTGTTGCGGAAGTTTGATTTTTTTCCAATCTTGGTGGCTTACTGTACGGAGTATTATTTGAAAGCATTTCAACATAAACGATTTATACGAGTTCTGGTTGTAAGTCAGTTTATCTACAATAAAGTTGAAATAAAATTTATTTACCCTTACACCCAAGTTATTAAAAAATATAACTATTACATAGGTATCTGACTGAAACGTCACAATTGGGTTAAATGTTGCGATTATGTTCTTTATGGGTGTTAATACGTAAGGGTCAAAATGCTTTACAAAATATTAAAAAAAAAAACACAGTTTAAAATAGTCTTCAGAGCATTGTTGTTGTTAAGTAAATTTGCTTTGTAATGATTTTAAAAAATGATTCTAATCCACTTCACCAGTGGCAGGCATATTGAAAAAATTTTGTTAATTTAATTAATGTTGAAAATGTCCTGAAAATTTATTTACGTAGACTTCTGAGTATCTCAGGATTTCATTATATGCATAAAAATAATCTGCGATCCAATATAGATGTAGCATAAATTTTCATTGTTTTTTTCGGCTAAAAATACACTTATATGACGGCTTGAACTTACGTAGATACCGCCTACGCGCTACGCTGCTACGACTGCCTACGTAGCTACGGGCGTTTGCAGCCTCTACGGCGTAGAGGCTAAATATAGCTGTAGTCTGTTATAGCTCATTAAAAACATATTCTACAATGTTTGGAGATATTTTAAGGGCCGCTCGAGTTGTATTAGTGTTTCTATGTTGACACTTACATACATATCCTGGAAATGGTTTTATTTATATCACACATATAATAATATTGATACGGTCAATGAAATTACAGGATGTTTTGGATTAATACTTTGTTTTAAGTTTCTCAGACATTGCTTGTGATAAATTTCTTCTTGAAACTTTAGTGGATAATTAGCTTTATTTTGAGAGATATATGCTAAATACATCATCAATATATTTTATGGGTAAAACTAGACCAGTGATTCCCAAACGTTTCTTTGACACCGCCCCTTGAATAAAAAACATGTTACACGTTGAACATGAAACTTTTTGTGGCCCTCGCAGAAAACCTGTGACCTCCAAGTTTGGGAAGCACTGATCTTATAATTTACAGTCAAATGATTTGTCAAGACTTCAGCCGTCCGTCGGGTACGAACAATATGTGTCGCCAATACTTTCATGAAAAAGATTTGCGATAGAATTGTTGTTCTTTCTAATTCACCCTCTAGTATTTATGAAAGCCACCGTACCTGTATATAAAGCCAATCTTTTCACTATTGATTACATAGTTTGGGAAACCCTGTCGTATGTAATTTTAATCGCACCATTTCCGCGCAGTTTTTATGAGTACTCGGTTTCAATATCATTGGCGCATGTATATTCTTCTGTCATATGTTAAGTAAATTGAACCCGGATAGAAAACGCTAACATTTTAACGTTAGCGTTGTTTCGGAGCAAACTGATTAGTTTAAAAAAATTATCGAAAGATTAAAATATGTTGACACTAACAAAATACACCCAGTCCTTTTTTTACGCGATACATTGGTTCCAGAAAAAGGCGCGTAAAAAAAATAGCGTAAAAAATGATTTCACGCAATTGCATTATATTTCTTTACACACCCTAAAATATAAATTCGCATAATATCCGATACACTTATTAACATTTGGCAATTGTATGTGTATTTAAAAAAATGGAATGCTTTACAAAATTAAGTTTTAAAAATACACATATTTTTTTTATTTAAAAAATAATGAAACGTACATGCCTAGCATCATATATAAATGTCTTCTTTTTAAATTTGAATTGTTAAACTTTATATGATTCTACATATTTTGCCACTAACGATTCGGGTTTCGCCTTCTTCAGGCATCTTCAGGCATTCTATCGCATAGATGCAACCGAACAGAACTAACAAATTGTGCAACTATTGTACTAATGCAACAGAATTGTTCTTAGTTGTTATATCCGTGTGATAGAATGTCTGAATATTCCGGAAGGCGAAACCCAGGTCGTTAGTGACAGAACATATGGAAAAGTGTAAACTTTTCAAATTAGGAATTACCTAGCTTAATAAATGGATCATCAAGGTAACCTAAGAGATATTCGTAATTTTCACCACATTACTATGCGAGCATTATTTGCATGTGTTACCGCAACGAGCAGTACTGTATGCGTAGTTAATTTGCAAAGATCGCAAGACATTGTCGTTACGGATTGAATCATTAAGATTGTATGACATATTAAGATCGCAAGGCTCCGATTCGATCACAAAGGTCTTGCTATAACTAGCATGCAATCTTATCTATAACAAAGCAGAGGAATTTGCTATCGCCAACTGATCCAATGACCATGGGCACTTAATTTTGTGTTTATGTGAATCATGTTTTATGAGTCATCTCCGGAATGAGTCCACCAACGATTCAATAAACAAAGGATCACTTTACACAGACTTTCAGATCACTGCGCGACTTTATTTATACTATTATGTTTTATTTACTCTTAAGTCATGTTAATTAAATTAATATCAACTAGAGCAGTGTTCTTTTTTTACAACCGGTCAATCGCGATAATATTTGAAACGGGACCGTAATATTTTGACGGTTGATCAATGAAATCGATAAACCGAATTGGGAACCGTTAATGCGGGATTTTTTAACATCGTTCTTATGAGTGTTTTGACGGGACCTCAAAAAATTTACGATCCATCCGGGAAAACTTATTATGCGAGAAAGGTTGATCGGGGTTGATATTTTTGATTGAGTGAAATCTATAATCGAAATAGAAACTTGTGTTCTAAGTAAATATTTATCTATCTCATATTTATGTCGCATGGCTGTGTTTACACCGACTCGATAATAGGTAAATTCGTTTTGCGACGTATTTTATTGTGTGCGATGACCCCTGAATGACTGATTCATTGTTTATTTAATATTCATTTACCGATAAGTTTTATTGTTTGTAAAACGCAAATAAAATTGGAATAAATCGTTTTGTAAACATGAATAATGTATTCGGACGATTTTGTTCAGAGATGACTTACTTTTTATGTCAATAAATAGTAATGCCGAATTCCCTCGATTATACGACGCATGTAATAACCTATTTTGGTGTCTGGTCAATTTGGGATATATTTCGTAATCGACGGTATCTTAAAATCGCTGGAAAACCCAACCCGTAAGTCGCGATTGCAGACAAGTCGAAAATTGCAGAACGAGTATCAGCTGCCTAGATAAAATTGCATCGCTAATATTCTTGATAGCACAGAGGATACATTGATTGAATTGTCATTTGTTTGGTATAACTCCATTATAACAATATAAAAAAATATATTTGACTGATTAATATTGCTATTGCAATAGGTCAATTCGAAAATCCAAAGAGTTCAAGAAAGTAGAAATTTTTTGTGATTTATTCACTAGTGCATGTCATACGCACTCGTGGTTTGCTGTCTATTGCTGGCATTTACTTGGTAGAACTTCATTATGACATGGTGAAAAAATAGCGATTGATAGCTATTTCGGTTTACTTACTAAGTAAACTACGTTATATATACGTTTGTAAATCTGATGAGGGCGTAAGCCGAAATAGCTATCAACTGTATATCTTATAAATTTTGCAGAACTAAAATACGTTGCTATTTTTTTTACCTTGTTATAAATGATACAATTTTGTGGAAAGTATTGTAATATACAAATAAATGTGTGATTTGGTAGCTGGTTCATACATTTTCCCCACCTTTCCTGTTTTTCTATTTATTTCCGTAGTTACAATAAAAGTTTTAATGCTTTCAAGGCTAGTGCTATTTTTTATGTCTGTCTCCAAGAACATAATACCCGATTGATACGATATTTTGTTTTAACTAATTATAGGTTTATTTTATTCTCAGTATTAATGTTTGATTTTCCTCCTCGGTTGCAGGGCAACGTAGGAAGCGGGGCGCGGTTTGCGGCGGGTGGAGCGGCGGGTGGGCCCCCCGGCAGCGCCAGCACCCCGCCCGCCTCCAACAATTCGCACGCGCACTCGCACCTGAACAATAACATCCCTCACGCGGGCCACACGGGCCACGCAGGCCACACGGGCCACACGGGCCACTCAGGCCACACGGGCCACACAGGCAGCGGCAAGCGAGGCGGCATGGCCAGCGCCGCTACGCCCTACCGTGCCTCATGGGGACCGGGTCCGCCCCCGCTCAGGTAACGACGATTTTTCAATTCTACCCCCAACATCAATTAAGACCGGTCCTTCAAGCTCATCATTGCTTAAGAGACAATCCTGGCACCAGATGAGGAAAGGAATCCAAATTTTAAAGTTATAAAACAATAACGCTTGTGCTCTCCAGAATACGTTCTTTATGTGATACGGTCAAGTTGTTTAACAAAAGAATGTTACAATAATTTATGTTACAATACTGACAAAATATAACAAAATGAATCAGGTATAAAGAAAATAAAAGAAATACTAAGGGGACGACAATCTAATAGCAAGAAGTAACGATAGCGAAGTCTTAGCGCGGTTTTTTTCATGAAATTTTGAACCATTCGTAGCAGGTCTATAATGGTCAGCAAAAGCGACAGTCTACCTGTGCGGATATCGCACATACTCGCTATCGATATTCAGTCTTACTGAGTTTGCTGTGGAGATATGGTTGTATCGAAAAATGTTTGTTTGCCAGTAATTTTATGGTGAGTAACTTCTTGGCCAGGTACCCCCCTCCTCCTCAGCACCAGCAGCAAGCACCCCCCCAGCAACAAGTGGGCCCCGGTCCGCCTCTACTGCCTCAGCAGGTTCCCGTTCAGCAAGCTCAGCCCCACTATCACCAGACGCAGACACCACAGCAGGTCGGCCCCCCCATGCATCATAATACCCACACGCAGGTGAATAATTTGGATTGAACACATGATTGAGTAATAAAAGTAATGAATTGCACAGAAATATATGTTTTGTATTCCATCGAGGATGCTTCGATAATATCTTTAACCTGATTCAGACGAGCGTCATCTAGACATGTCAACCGATCGCGTGCCAAAAAAATGAGCGCCATGTATACATGCCGCAGCTTTATACAGAATTTTCAACCGTAATATCATAGTAAATTCATACTCGATTGAGACGAAAACCGTACAAATAATACGTCCATACTTTCTTCTTCACGACTCATGTATGTATTAAGAGCCTCACACTTTTATACAATACAATTGACAAGACATTTTCGACGTTTCATTAGAGACGTCTAGTCATATTAGGTATGACCGCAGTCGTTTTGGTTTATTGTTTTTTGTATGGAGACATTATATATTTCCATTTGTTAGCTTTTAACTGTTTAGGTTACATCTACACCGTCGAATATTTTTTAAGTGATACTATATCCAATTTAATTCGTCTTATAAATCGCGAAAAATCTGCCCATCCGTAGGCATTGAAAATATTTCAACAAAATCATCTAAAAAGAGTTAATTTTAGATTTCTGTTCAACCTATCCAGCTTTTGAAAAATAATATGGATTTTTAATTCTTTTTGTTTGTTGGAAGTAATGATTTTGTTTTGCGTTTTCAGTATGCGTCAGGGGCGCGCGTCCCGACGGCCGCCTCCCCCAGCAACACGACGTCGTCGTCATCATCAGCAACAGGCTCTCAGTCGGGCACTCTGAGCACCTCACTGAGCAACAATAACGCTGGGGCGGGCGTGCCACCTGAGCAGCTCTCCCGCACCAACCTCTACATACGAGGGCTGACGCAGACCACCACCGATAAAGACCTCGTCAGCATGTGCCACCAGTGAGTTTTTTTTTAGTTGCCGAATATTTTTATAATACAATAGCCAATGCTTCGAGAACACGGAATTGAATAACCACAAGTCTATCTTGCTTTTATAAGTTCTGCTAAGAAAATGTCTTATGAAGAATTGATAGTTCCTATCAATATTTTTTTTGTTGAGGCAGACATTTATACCTACAGTTTATGAATTGTAGCCGTTAAAGCCAGCGGTTGATAAATCTAGTGTTTTTGAGCTCTCTTGTGTAATGGCTTTGACTGCTTATACATCATGGCGTGCAAACAGGCAAACACCACCACATAAACATGTATGGATTTTTTTTAATAAGCTCAAATCAGAGTCATCTATAGAATGTTTTTTGATTTTCTTAAATTCTCAAATTTTGAACTATTCAAGGTATTTACGTGCAAAATTCATATTATATATAAAAAGAAATTAAGAGTTGAAAATGGTGTCTTCCAAACTTCGATGCTAAATATGTAAATGAAATAAATTTTAGTCAAATTACAAAATGTTTTCGTATGCATTAACAATGTTTCATATCTAAATTGAAATAATGACAGTTTATAATAACTATTGACAAGTTTAATTAAGTTTAGTTAAGTATAATTAACAAGCAATGTATTCCATTTTGTTTGTGCTACTTGAAACCTATTAAAACATTTTATTGTGTTTTAACCATAGAACAACTATGTCATTAATTATAAAACTAATTTCTTTTGTGTAGATGGGACGGGACTATAGAAACTGTTTAATCTACTGCATTAATATATGTTATAGAAATGTGTTGTGTTTGGTAAATACCCACCATTTTAAAACTACTACAGATTTCATCTTCAGGGGTTCGAATTAATGAACCTACATTATCAAACCTGATTTTTTGTATAGAATATTGGTGCCTCATTGATGATTGATGATTTTTTGTTCTATTTCCTCAGAATGTTTTAAGATCAGAACTGGTTTCGCTCATGATGAGCACTATTAACAATTAGTCTTCTAGAGTTCTGTCATATCATTACTGTCTTCATAGAAGAGAAAAATTTTGCAACTAACAGGCATTTCTTGTAGAGCAACTTCTGTAGAGAAAATCTTCATAGGTTCACGTGTTGCACATTGTGGTAGGAGATATAATTATAAAAATAAAAAAAAAAACTCACATTAAAAGCATTTTTTGTCACAAATAGTTTAATTGTTCAGTGTGTTCACATGAGAATGAATAAACGAATTTCTGTAATATAATTTACGAAAAAAGAAATTTCAATTATATTTTTACGTGTACATCTACACGTATTTTTTCTTTATCTTGGGAGCATTCTGTTTATTGTTCACAGTTCAAATATTTGACTTTCAGACTAACGATAATCAGCGATTAAAACTACATAATGTAACATGGTGGAAAAAAAATAGCAATGTATTTTAGTTCTACAAAATTATTTTTAAAAACATACATAATGTACATTACCCAAGATTGAGACCTTTTTTAAAATGTATTAAATATGTTTTTGTAATAATCCGTGGACATGAGTTGTTTCAATAAAGAAAATTATTTTTTTGTACATAAGAATGATCAATGCTAAAACATTTTTAAGTATTGTTGAATCTGTTCCATATGCACTATACATAGCTATCAAATTCATTTCAAATTTTATGATATATCCTATTCAAAATGGCTTTACAGCTTTTTTTTTTTTGACCCGTTCCCTGCTGAACTACATATAGAATATTCTAATTAAAAAAATGAGTAGTTTTAAAGTAGTAAAGTTATGAAGATCAAGATTGTTAACTAAGCTATATTTTGATCAAGAAAATATGTGCCAATATCTTATCAGAAGCTTTTTCTATAAGAACCATTTGTCACTCAGTTGCTCTATCTCTCTTTTATGTAGAGAGTAGTAATATAAAAGATAGGGATCATGGTTAGCAAATTGCTCCCACTATGCCCTGTTTTTTAGGATTGGCTTGTCGGAGAAAAGGAATTTTGAAGATATAACAAACACCATGATTTTGTCGGATTTTTTTCAATTACTTTTATTTAATAACTGGTTCTGATCAAAAATATATAGTGGAAATAGATATTAAAAATGCGTTTTTATTATTTAAAATATGCCTTTCCACCAAGAAGTGACAGTTAAAAGGAATTCCATTTGTTGAAACAAGTGAAAATGTACAGACTTTCGACACTTCTTTTTTGTAGTCATTCAGCAATTTTATCAAATGACTAGTATTATTGTCCTGTTTTGTCAGAAGTAGAGGGCAGTTATAATTAGACGTTGGCATTATTTTTGTGCAAGGTTCTTACGAAAATTTTGTGAAACGACCTATTCAATCAAATCTCAACAATTATTATATTCCTTAATAAGTCTTGCCAAGACTACACAAATGCATCTATACATATGCCAATAATATCATTTTTCATAAGTTGGTAAGCAGTAAAAGTTTTTTCTATTTATTTGTTTGTAATAATAATGTACTAATGAAACCTTTTCTGTCTTTTCAGGTACGGCACTATCATTTCGACGAAAGCGATCCTCGACAAAAACACGAATAAATGCAAGGGTAAATAATTATACTTGGTGGTGTGATGGTTTTTCATACTTACACATAGATTAAATAAAATAAAAATCTGATATGCTAATCTCTAGCATACTCTAAGAAATATTGGTTGATTTGGATAGAAACTGTTCATAAATACCTCAAGTTATCATATAAATTTATATATACAGCATTAGCGATTAAAACTGTAAATACAAATCCATTGTTTGAATAAGTATAAATATTATTGATTGACATCTCGATCTTAAGTGAAAAGCTTTCAATTAATGACTAACATACGAATTAAAACTAGGATAGTTCATTTAATTCTATTATCGCATTTAACCATTTGCAACCGACTAATGATGGCACACTTTGAAAGTTGTCTCTTCATTAATGGATGAAGAATTAAGAACTGTCGCCCTCAATCATTCAAAGGGACTATAAAACTTAAGTTCAATTATAATTGATATTGAAAAAAATACATTTCAATGAATTGGCGTCAATAAGAGTTATGGAAGAACAAGCAATGCCATCTATACATTAGAGTGTAAAAGGTTAAATTAGGAGAATAGAATTTTACATCAGTATTCATTTGTATTCAACGATAACTTTATTATATTAAGATAATAATATCAAAGTGTTTAGCTCTACAAAATGTTACATATAGTTGTTCATAGCTATTTCAGCTTTCCATCATCATAACTAGATCTAGTTCTGGCTTTATATGAAATTTTGTAGGGTTAAATTCTTTGATTTTTTTACCTTATTATTATGGAGTTTTACTAATTGAATACCAATTCAATAAATTAATTTCATTAGTTAAATTTAAATATTTTTAAGCATAGTAACATTATACATTGGTGGATTCAGTAAATCTTTCTCTCCCCCTTATTTGATCAAATATTTCATATAAAAATAAATTTCTGCAATTTGATACTAAATCCATTGAAAATGGTTGTGTCGTGCTTTTGCTCTCATGCAAATGAAATTCACTGCATGATGCTTATAATAATAAAACAGCAGGATTTTCAGTCATTACAGCTGGAAATTTGTAGACTATAATATTTATAAATTTGGTACATTTAACACGGTGAAAAAAATAGCAATATATTTTAGTTCTACAAAATTATTTTTAAAAAATATAGTTGATAGATATTTCGGCTCACACCATCGTCAGAACTATTCATTTAGTACATTTAGTCATTATAAATTATTCGTCATCCTGTTTGGTATCCGACACTGATATGTGACACCATTATTACTTTTGAATCATCATATTTGCTGCTGTGAAGTTAATGTTTTTTTTTGTTTCTATCTCTTATCTCTTTAGTGTTTGTTTTGACACAATTTAGATAAAACTTAAAGTTCAATGCAATAATTATGTGATGTTTTCTTTACAAAAAAAAAAATGGCAAATTCGAAAGAAATAATAAATATTATGCATATTGACTTCAGCGCAAAACCAGTTATTAGGAAACATTGCTGAACTTTGTTTTAAATTTCATTGCAATACAAATTGTACCTTACATCACCTGGCAAAATATGTAAATTTAATTGACTGGCTGCAGTGCCTCGCCAGTTGAGATGGCGAACTGGAGTGTGTTGGTAGAAGATGTTTAAAAATATGGAGTGTTTAAAGTGTTAAAACATTAGTGTAAGAGCAACTCCATCACTAACACTACTGAATTTATTTTTTAAATATTCAGTCACGGAATATGCTTTACATGGCTCAACATGAAACAGCTTAATGAAGTATAATACAAAGAACTTAATTTCAGTTTGCCTTTTTTGGTAGGATATATCTGTTTCTGGTGTCTGGTGTTGCAAAAGGGATGATATTAGATGTTTTAGATGCATTGTAACTTTAAAATTATCGATTTTTCTAACCATCAAAAATAGTGGTTTTTCGGTGGCTACAATTTCTTGTTTGCAATTTGTGAACCCTTAACTTATTCCTTACTGAGTCACGTAAAGGATATTAGAACACAGAATATTCAAAAAAATTATTTCAGCCGTTTATGTATTCAGAAAACTTATGGATATTTTCAGGAATAATCAAGTAATATTCAAGTCTACAATTTTTTGACACTTGCCTCTCTTATATTTTTAAATTACATCTGTCAATATGATGTACAATCGGCGTTCTCAACAATTGAGTTAAAGTCAAAAGGTTAACAATTTTTAAAGTAAGAGAGGAATTATCATGATTTTGCAGTCGGATATGACTATGAGTGTTAACAGTGGTCAACCGGTTAAAATTGTTCTGTTTTTCGTTCCAGGCTACGGCTTTGTAGACTTTGAGAGCGTGGGGTCGGCGGAGGAGGCCGTGAAGGGTCTTCAGGCCAACGGCGTGCAAGCGCAGATGGCTAAAGTGGGTATCTGGTTGCTGCGTAGACCCAACAGTGTACGTTGTGCATGCAAGTAATATTTACTAAACCACACACACGCCCATAACAGCGCAGCATTGCAATACACATCCCGCCACACACACACACACTTACATTCAAAGCTATCTTTCTTTCCGTGTCACTCTTCTTTTCTTTCTTACTTTGTCTATGGCTTCCTGTCGCTAATCCTGATTTTATATAAGATTTCAATGTCGGCTCTTACCACTACTGAGAATAAACATTCAAATTTCTATAAAAATTTTAATCAATCTCAATAAACACTAACACCGTTAGATGAGATGAAACATAGTCGTATTTTCAACGTAGAATTTATTTTAATCAAATAATTCTTCTTTGCTTAGTATTATGGTAGATAATTAATTGTTGGAGCTAATTTATAAAGTTTGTATCTTTTCAAATATCCATTTGTTCAGGTTTGATTTTATTGATTGATTGTGGCAATCATAAGCATGTCTCCTCCGTACAGATTTCTTTTAATATCAAAACATGTTAATGTTTCGATATTCTGTATCTGTAATATACATTATCAAAAAAAAAAAAAACTGTTGCTGTGCATTTGGACCAATTAAAAGCAATGATTATCAAAATCTCATATCAATATGCGGCTAGCACTGTAGCTTATGTAACCATTTTTTTTTTATATATCACAAAACAGATAGACTATACAATATTTTTTTTAACAGAAAAATTGTTAAAAATATATTTATGTATTATTGTAATAAGCAAAACCGTCGCATTGCTTATTACAGCTTAGAAATTTTAAACGTACGAAATCAAAAAATTTGCAAGATTAAATGTAATGTCATATATTGTTCAAAATATAAATTTTACTCATTGTTCTCGACAAATGTTTGGTATACCAAATTAAAGTTGTGACTGATAATGGATGAAAAGTTAACTAGTGCCACCCTTAAATGTGAAGGGTAAAAAAATAATATCCGATTATAATTGATGTTGAAAACAAAATACCAGGACTGGAATTGGAGTCATAGTCTTGAAAAACATACGACTGACTACTTTTTCGATTAGGTGATTTTGAAAAATATCTCAATGAACAAGAAGATATAAATCGTCGTTGTTTGAGTCCCAATATAGAAGAATTTATCTATTTGTAGTAATTGTTGGTTGATCTTTATTTTAATGCAGATAAATAGAAAAGGTAGGAAAAAAAACTTGACAAAATTAAACTTTTTTTAGACGGAGTCCTTTTGTCAGATTCGTGTTTTTTTTTTTTTTAACGGTTCCACAGCCCTGCAAAATATATTATAAATTGAAGAGTGGTTTCATTTGAATTTTAGTAATCAAAAAGATAAAAAAATTTATGTGAATTATACTAAAAATTAGAATTGATTTTCATTACTACTAACATTGGAAATAATGTATTATATTATTTATTTTAATATTTGAAGAAAAAAAAAACGCATGTCATTGTCCAAATAACTTTGAAGTTAATATTGCTATGAATGATATCCTTACTTTTCTTCCTTTCCTTTTAATAGCTTTATATGTATGGATCAAAGCAGACCGTTGATAACAATAAACTATGAAAAAATAATCAATAAATTACTGTACAATTGGAAAAAGTTCTGTAATGAATAGATCGGTTGTCCACACAGTAACCATCGAATCAATCGACGATACTTTCATTAAGACTTTGAATTGTGTAATTAGAACAAATCTGCTTTTGTCCATTTTATCAAACATACCTCAAACACGATACACCACACAACATTTTCATATCTATATTTTCTATAAGTACTATATCTATATTAACCCCTTGGTAAATAATAGTTCTCTTCTCCATTGGAAGATGTAGCCTAGTCGGGAGCTTGTCTTTCGAAAAGAAATATCTTGACAACAATGTAGTAAGCTGTGCAGAGTTGGGATTACAGTTCTGTAAGATAACTTTACTGAAAATCACATTTTTCTCTTTTATACTCATTCATTTTTAAGGATACGACTTATCTAGCTTTTATTAATATTCCATACTCGGGCGGTGATTAATTATCGATGAGTAAAAAACACAATGGAACGTTTCATACCTTGGTAACATTATTCCATTGATATTAAAATAAATCACATGTGAAGTAGTAAATATTTCAGTTTTGCTTAACAAGTCATTACTCAAATTTGAATCGTTAAAACTTTGTACGATTCCACATGCTATTGCCACTAATGAGCCGCGTTTTGCCTTTCAGCATCTTCAGGCATTTTAAATCAATTAAGCTTAAAAATATGTATTTATATATACTTTTTTCATTCTTCGGATGATTGTTCCCGTAAACCCTTTTCTTAGAATAGAGTCACAAGGCAACAACTGCCCCTAAAATTTTAATATCTAGGGAAAAATGTATAAAATGTGTGTTTTTATTGAAAATTATGTCACTTCACTAAGAATTAACATTTCGCGTTATTTTTATTACAGAAGTTTAAAAGTTGTCATACTGATTCATTTATTTTTATTTTTGTCATTGCAAGTTTGATAATGATATCAATTTTATTAAAACAGAACTGTCATGTATCGAAACTAACAATTAACTTAATTATTGACACTAACATTTATTTTTTGCTTATCTCGTACAACAAACAGTTTTATATTATCGTTATGATGTTCCAGAGGTTTTGGAATGCACCATTGTGATTTTACTCAATTAAAAATTCATTTTATGCTGATTGCGATTTGGTAAACACTCTTTGGATATTGTTGATTACAGTCTGCGTTTTGATATTCAAATATACATCAGTTCGAGGGATTAGCGTGAATAACATAATAGTGGAAGTACAATTTTTTTTTAAGTATCTATTAAAACTGTAGGACCATAGGAACAAGGGCAATTTAGTGTGAATTTTGTTTTTTAATAAAATTAACCATCATTGACATAGTTTGTGTTGATTGTTGATATTCAAAAATATAAAAGCTTTTGAATCAGTAGCAATGTAATGAGATTCGTTTTGAAGACTATTGGCGAATCTTTTTTAAAAATCTTAACGCTTTTCATGCTGAGCCTTGTAAAGGATCATTCAACACTAATTTTTATAAGAATAAATTTATTAGTGCTGCTGTTAAACAATTTTATGGAAATTTTCAAAACAAATCAAGCATTATTTTAACACAAAAAATAGCTTGCTCACGACAGTTGTGTTACTGTGTAACATCTTTTATATCGGCACACTGCGATTAGCCGTCTCAACAGATGAGACATTAGCATTCGGTGGGTTAAACACTTGTGAATATAATGAGCCGAAATAGCTATCAACAACCATAAAAAAAAATGTTCTAAATAATTTATTATTTATCAATTTTATTTGTCATCCATGTCTTGTATATTGTCGTATTCATCATTGTTATGACAAAAGTTTGATTATTTTCGAAAAAAAAAACTGTGATTGACAATGAGCGAGTGAGATTATCAATTTGTTATCTGTTTATAATGACGTTTTATAAAGTTCCATGAACCGCCCACAGTCGCCAGTATCAATATAAATTCAGTATTGTATATTTCCGCCAAGTCAATATTTGAACATTAACGCAAGGCATGCTTGTAGACTCTCGTCTTTGAACACTCCCGTTACATGAAATGACCCGAGCAATTGATCGCTTACAAGAAAGTATTGTTGACGCGCTTGGAACCGTAACAAAAACAGTTGTAAGCTTTTTCCAGTAATATAAATATTCCCTAATATATTTGGTATCATAAACGATTGGTTTATTGTTGAGTCGCTGATAGTATTTGAAGCTTTGCTTAATATGACACTGCGGAAGGAGGGTTCGGCTTCCGATTGTTTGGCCATGCGAAGAAAAAACGCTCAAAGCTTTTTTTTTCTTTCAACCATTTTTTCCAATCGATAATTATAATATTTTACTATACCTGTAATGCAACGCTTGGCACATGTACATCAAATAGTTCTCACAAGAATTACCCACAGCATAGACAAGATATCAATAAAAATAGTGTTGTTTTAACCACATTTAAAATAGACTTTTATTAATTTAGATTTAGATTTAGGGTATTGTTTGATCTTTTGATCGCAGATGACAAAAAGTAATACTGGATGAGTAAAGGTTCGGTTAAATCCGCTTTGATTATATTTAATATTCAGTCATCGAAATAATTTTAAGAATATTTAAACCATACAGACAAAAATCAGATAAATACCAAATGACATTCTTCGAAATCAATTCTTTACTTGAAATAATTCAGTAGTTACATGTATTATATGAGCAGTTCTATTCTCAGATTTATTCTAGTGTCCAGAATCTAACAATATCTTGTTATAACGACTCATCACCTTTACACCGAATGTAATGTTCTTTAAAATTTGTTCGATAAAAAAAGCAGATGATAGTAACAGCAGCGATTTATAGACAGGCAAATCTTCCTGTCCAATCTGTTTTCCTAGGAAAATTTCTGTCAAGATGCTCTGTTGAGAATCCACATTGTGCCCTTAGGATCAAAGGAATGTAATTTTTTTTTTTTACTTTACAATTAAGCTCAAAAAAAGCTTCCCAAACTATCAAACAATTGCAAGTTTTCAGTATAAAATTATTGTCATCTCTATTACCTATTTATGTTATTGTAAGCCAAATACTAAAAGTAATTAAGAATGCCCCATTTTGAGATGCGATTCTTTGACCTCAAAGAAGTTGAAAGTGGAGCATTTGATTGGCAGTGAATATTGCTAAAAAGAAATAATATTTATCAACAAACAGCAATACGACATAACCTTAATACTTTTATCAGCGGGCTATGATTTATTATTTTGATAAGACATCAATAACTTAACTGAACACTGCACCCATTCTGTATTACTATAATCTCTGTTGGCAAAAGAATAAACGATTTCAGTCTCATTAGTAAACAAAGCAAGTCTATTAGTTTCCGACAGAAATAAACGTAGCTAACCCCTTTTCCACTTTATTTATTCTTTAATTCAGTATGTAATTTTTCTCTCAGATCAATTAATTTTTCTTAACTAATCTGTAATCTTAGGTGTTTGAATCATCTGTCGTTTTAACGCTTCTTTCAGTATTGTTACATTTTGTGATGTTATCTTCGCCTACCTACTCGATCCTTAGACGGCTGCCAGTCGAACCCGATCGTTTTCATTTTCTTAGTAATATTTATTAATACTGTCTCTGTTTCTTCATACTGCTCCTCAAACAAAGTTACTTGTAGGTAATCGTTTTGTAGTGTATATATTTGAAAAATTAATGGTTAACAATATTTAAGACATAAGTGCAGGATTGTGTAAATATTTCTTTTGAATCTATACTAAAATAATATGAGGGCACGATTTATTGGTTTGAACACAACAGGCATTTTGTTGTAGTAATAATTTGACAGAGGATTTTGCAAAAGTAGGTATTGTAAATTTAGTTTTGGAATTATTTTACGATCCGTGTAGTTTTTAAAAAAACTTTTTACAAATTATGCAAATGATTATAACATTACTAGCAACACAGAGCGAGATGGATCTGAAGAACTTGTTTTAAGGTTTTTACAAGGAATTTATACCATTAACATTATGTAATCACATGTACTGATGAAAGTGAGTACATCAACTCAATATTATTCTGTAGAACTCTATTCCATCCGAATAAGAAATAAAAATATCATAGTTATGCGACATATTTAATAATTGTTTAGGTTCCAGACCAACGATCTTGCATTGACCATTGATGCCATTTATTATATGGTAATACATAATTTACTCTTTATCATTGAAATATGTAAAACAATTGTCATTTCTATTGTACATATAAACAAAAATTCGTTTTGCTTTAATTGTTAAATTTCTTTGTACGGGCCATGCTAGAAATAAATCAAATTCTTTTACAAGATGTCAATGATAGACCGTCGATACACAAAATTTTGATAAATTCAATTTTATATGTATTATTTTCGCATTGAAGAAACCTATTTTTAAATATAATTTAATATGTTAGACTGAGTGAGATATTACAAGAGACATATAGCCGAAATAGCTATAAACGTTACCCCATAATTAATGTGAAACTTGCTTTATTGTCCACCTTCCTGAAAATGGTATTAATTCCCATTTCTTGCTTCTTCTCTTGAAATTTTTAGTTCTTATGGGATATTTCTTTAAATAGGAAATCTTTCAACGTTTATTTGCCTTTCACCATCAAGTCACCACTCAAACCTAAGTATCCCTATAACTTCAAATAAAATGGTTAATTACAATATAGAAACACGAGTGCTCAATTCTGCTGGAAAAAATCTAAAACAAGTTCTTTAGAATCTTATAATATACTGTGAAATTCTATAAACCTCTAAGGTAATTAATATGTATTTTTTGGATATAAAAAACAATTTTCAAATGCAGGGCTAGTCAGAATAGGGTTCCCATTTTGGTTAAGTTTTGTATTCATTATTTATTGTCGAAAGAGATTTGATTTTTTAAACGATTTTGTTGAAATTTTATCCTTGACGATTGCCAAGCCTAATTATGCCTGGTCAATCAGATTTGGAAAATTTTATAAGATAAATAAAATCCATAATAGTTCTATACATTATTTTTTACATGCTAGACATGGAAATTGTGGCATTGAGATACTAATTGAAAACTTCCATTCAATGCCTTTACAGATCGTTCATTCACTGTCTGACAGTCAATTGTTTTCTCTCTCTACCTTATATTGACAGAGCAGTGTTAGGTAGAGAAGACAAGTTATTCATGAATGATATTTATATTTCCATAAAAGCGAACTAATAAATGTTGTTCACTAAAAGGATTAATTAATTGGTTTATGCTCCTTTACAAATGACGCATGTCTGGTGGTTGTTAAATTCACGGACGATTCATAAAGCCGTGTTGTTTATTGGAACACGTTTAAAAAATCAAAGCTCCGAGTGCAGGATATTCCGCAAACGATGTCGGTTTGATTAATTCATTTGAAGTATCATATGTTTTTGTGTTCTTCATGGTGTGTGGTCTGGCGCGTGCGTGTGTGCGTGTGTGTATGTGTGTTGGCGCGTGGAGCAGCAGCAGGAGCAGGACCCGACGAATCTGTACATGGCCAATCTGCCGCCCGACTTCAAGGAGAACGACGTCGACAACCTGCTCAAGAACTTTGGCCAAGTGGTCTCCACGAGGATACTCAGGGACCCTTACGGGCAGAGCAAGGGAGTCGGATTTGCCCGGATGGAGTCCAGGGACAAGTGCGAGCAGATTATTCAGGTTGGTTATCTTTATAATATATTTGCGTATTTCCTTTTTTAGTCCAGAAACTACAAATTTGAATTGTTGAAACTATCAATAGCATATCTTTCAAACATAAGTTTCGCCTTTCGGCATCTTCAGTATTACGCAATATCACGTATTTTTGAACATCATCCGCCTTCCAACATTACATTTTGTTTTTTTTTTTTAAATAATAAAAACACATTTTTTTAGTACTTATTTCCACAATATATTTTTTGATCAGGACCGGTTTCGCTCATCACGAGCATTATCAACTGATAGAATACAATTCACAAACAAGTCTATTTATACAAAACAAAAAATTAATTTGAGTTAATGGTAGCAGGTGTACAAAACCATTTACTACATTAATATTACGATATTACGATAATTACATTTTGTCACAAAATACCTTACCTAACCACATCTTAATTAAATAAAAAATGTCATCAAAATATTTTTTTGCTATTGAAAGTTCAGTTTATATTTTATTTGAATATAATACGTTTCCCCTAGTTAACCGTAATCTCCCAAGATTTGGACCGCCCCAATCCTGAGTCATTTTATACGGAAAGATGATAATACAATTTCTGTTTTCAGGTTTTCAATGGCAACCCATTGGCCGGTGCTAAAGAACCTCTCCTGGTGAAGTTTGCTGATGGCGGCAATAAGAAGAAGTCTCAGTATAAGGTGCCAGAGAGGAGCGCTTGGCGTGAACCCATGGACCCCACGCACCAACTCTTATGTGTATGTTTCAATCGATTAACTGCTTACATATATCAATTCAGAATTGCATTGTTGTGCCGAGTGTAACCGTTTGAATTGGCATTTACTTCCAATGCTCAACAGGAGATCGCACAAAAGTGCACCACATAATGCATGCGGATAGATCTAGATGAGAGTTTCTATGCCAGTGGTTCTCGTGTAAAATTTTATTGTGGCCGTATTATATACATCAGCGGTCATTTGGATGTCTCGTGGCCACACTGTTTCAAATTAATCGAAATTTTTTTTTTTTAAATAAAGCTTTTTCTATGCTTTCTACTATTTATATAAATTATAACATTGTATATACTTTGGTAGAGCTCGATTATATTGAGGTAAAAATAGCAGCTTTTAAGTATTAAACTCGAAAAATTTTCATACATGGCTAAATTGAACCACTATTCTACAATATATTAATGTATTATATTTATGTGTAAGCTAAAATAGCCATCAATAACCATGTATAAAGAATCGTAGAGCTGAATCCTTTATTATTTGATTCAGTCTGATGTTGCCATGCATCCTCTGATGTTCAAGATTAGAAAATTCACAATGTTTTTGACTTAGGTAAATAGATATTGCATACACTCAGTGACAGAATATCCATTTGTCTTTGCCAACTCAAAGAATCATGTTGTCTAGTAAAGTTGCCGACAGCCTTGATTAGGATAGAAATAATATTCTTATAACGTCTGAACTTATTGGCAGATATTATTGCGTGAGTGCTCAATAAATTTCCATATCACAATGTAGATCCAGGCAAAATCCATATTTCAAAATTTTATTTTTTTTAATGTGTTTTTGTATAAAAGTAACATTAACGACACGCAATAATGCATGTCCATGTTTTACAAAGATTGACAAGATATGACCAATCGTAATATCACAATATGAAATGTCATATTTAGTTGCACCCCCCAATGCTAGGAATAAATTAACAGCCCCATGAAGAATCACTGGCATAATCTATCAAGCAAATTTTTTTTTAATCGGTTATTGAATTCATGTATTGATGTTCTAGAGTGTCACTGGAGCAGGAGGCCCAGTTTATGGCTGTAGCGCAGGCGGCGACCTGGGGGTAGGGGTGGGCGTCGGCGGAGTTTACCGAGGAGCAGGTGGAATGTACGTCAGCGGTTATCCCATGACTTCGCACTGGGTCCCAGCCCCCTACCCCATAATGCAGCCTGCACATCATATGCCGCCGCATCATATCGACCCGGTAAGCTTACCGTAAAAATTAGCCGAATTTGTTTATATGGTTACCTATCCCCTGCTGCTATTGACTATGTGTTAGAATGGCCTTGTTTGAAACTGTTTAATTTAGTGCTTAAATGGGCTCCAACAGTAGTCACACGTTACGGTAGCTAAGTACATAACTACAATAGATACCCGAGGCATTCATTTCATTTTAAAAATAATTTACTCTATGCCAGTTATCTTCGACCTTTCTGTCATAATTTATGATATCGACTGAAGGTGCTTGATGGAATTTCAATATCAAATTTGAATTGTTACAATTTTGTATGATTCCACATGTTTTGTCACTAACGAACTGGGTTTCGCCTTTCGGCATCTTCAGGCATTCTATCACACGAATGCAACAGAACTGACGTAACAATTCAAATTTAAAACTTTCTATGTCAGTTGTTGATTTAGATCATGATTAGTAAAAAATATTTCTCTCTATTTGCTGTCAAATATTTTATGAAGTAATACATAACCACAAGTGACCCACATAATTCGTAAATAATGAATGTGTATATAGTTGCATTTATTTATTGGATTGATTTAAAAATATTTTTTGTTCAAATTAATTTTGACTTACTCCGAGTTGGCGGAACAGATACCTTTACAAGTTGAGAACTGACTGCGACTGTAAATTTTTGCTTAGTATAATTAGATTTTAAAAAATTGTCAGCTTGTTGATAGCCACCGTACAAAATTCAAATACTGGATGAATTCTATTCAAAAATATAATTTGCAGACTGGCAATAATATGGACCATATGTTAAAGAACACTACTCTATGCTATAGACAAAATAATTTTATAAAAAAATTAAATTTTTCATCATCTCTCTTCACCTAGTGGAATAAATATATTAATAGAACAAGAGTTTGAAGTTGTATGCTTTATTTCATAAACGAATCGAAAATTGTCGCAATGGACACGATCTCTTTGACCACCCTCCATACAAGATGATTTATCATTCATCTGCCACTCGCTAACTACTTGTTGCCTGTAATTTGATGGTTTAGGAGTATGCGATGCAAGTCAGCCGAGGAGATCGAGCCGTCGGGTTAGTTTTACCCGAGCCGCCACAGCAGTTTCCCGCTCAGCTTCTGCCGCACACACTGCAGTTGGCACCACCACAGGTATGTATGTGTGCGCACTCAGATTTAATTTAAATACCTAATTTTCTAAAGTGTCATTCGATAAACCTGCGACTGAATAGAGTGCAATATCTACTTGACGAGAATCTTTTCAAAGTAATTCAATATATTGATTGAATTGGCATTCACTTGGTAGAACTCTGTTATAACACGGTGAAAAAAATAGCAATGTATTTTAGTTCTACAAATTTTTTTTTAAATATAGTTGATAGCTATTTCGGCTCACGCCATCGTCAGACCTATGCTTAAACTAACATTTGCTTATCTATATATAGCTGTGTAGAAAAGGTACACAATTCATCTTCTCTCCTGTTTTAACGACCTAGCTTGTTTCTTGCTCGCTAAAAATTGTAAATGAAACTAAAAAGGCGGCTATATCAATAAGTTTACATATGGCACGGAAATGGTTCATTATGGAAACAAAACGGCCCCCGTAGCGGGTTAAGCAATGGTGGTCGACATATGTTAGTTTGTTCGTTAAGAATCCTTTGTGATAGTTGATATCTATTGATGTAACTTTTCTACATAGCTATACATAGATAAGAAAATGTTCATTTAAGCATAGTTCTGACGATGGCGTGTGCCAAAATAGCTATCGACTATATTTTAAAATATAATTTTGTAGAACTAAAATGCATTGTTATTTTTTTCACCATATAATTCAATATATAATACTCTAGGGCAGAGGTTGGCAGTGTGTACAAGGCGAAGTTTGTTTGGCAGCTCTATCTCATAAACTCGTACAGTATGAGGCTACTTGAGATGAAGTGAAATTGTAGTTTATGCCCAGAGTCACACGCCGCTTTGCGAGCCACTCCTGCCCGTCCCTGCCTTAAAGGAATGTATGATATCACCCCTGGCTTAAGAGTAATAGTTGAACATCGACCTAGCTCACCCGATCATCCCCTGGATGAAATTTATTGATGCTTTTAATATTGACAGTACATGGCGCCTCACCCGTACGGCTACATGAGCAGTACAGGATCTTTGCTTCATGCTTTGCCGATGGAGCCCGACCACTCGACTGCCGCTTCTCCGGATGAACCCTATCAGCCTTATCCACCAAAGTAGTGGGACTGCACCCTCTAATCATATGTAAGCCCGACCCTCTTTGTTATGTTCACTATTAAATTTCAATAAATTAAAGCCATGAAATTGTGTAATATTTTGATGATTTACATGTGCCAATTATTATTCAAATATAATACATTACAATAATTAGTAATAAATTAGAATATGTAATATAATTAAAGATTTCGACCGAAGGCGATCAATGGAATTACAATATCAAATTTGATATGAAGCATTTTATATTTAAACATTTTTTTTGTCACACGGCCCGGCTTTCACTTTTTGATACCTCTTGGGATACCACCACATGCATGCGATAGTATATAATAGAGGTTCTGGAGGCTTTAAAAAAAAACATGATTCCGACCAACGTTAAAGACCAGCCAACTGACCTGGCAAATTGTTCATTAAGGTATTTTTCATAATCGTCTAATCGAAAAAGTAGTCGCTTGTTTTTCACGGTTCGCTCCGACTCTACAGCCCTGAAATAACTGTCAATTCTTGTTCTCAATCTATAATATATATAAAAGAAGTAAAAATATTTACAAATTAAATGGACATTTTAGTATCAATATTCATCTAAATAACCTTCACTCAAATATATTAGAGAATTTCTTATATTAAATAATTTGAAAAAATCAATACGTAATTAAAATTTTGCGAAGAAATTAAGCCAGGTACGTGCCAGTAAATTCTGTAACCCACAAAAAATAACAATAGATATATTGATAGATTGGGTATAACAGTGGTGACAGTGAGAAAATTCGGCAAACATTAGTTTAGATTTATTTAAAAAAAATTTAACACCATTACATTTGTCAAGTCTTCAAAAAGATCATCATAAATCGATGAAGGTCTTAATTTTTTTTTAACCATTGTGCCATTGTTAAATTTAAAAGGTCAAATATTGGATAGAATACTTTTATTAATTACATTTGAGATGAATAATATCAAAATTGGTCACATAATGGTTAAAAGCTGTTTATTTAACTGTATAGTTATTTAACTTGATCCATGCGGCTGGCTGTTGTACATAAAAAATCTATCCGCGTTGCTATTTTTCGAAATACTTTCTTTCCATATAGTTATAAATAGAGAAATAAAAAATAATTGGGTTGGCTTTTATGGAAGCCAGATACATTAGGAATGGTTCACAACATTAAAAAAACACAATGAAATGTCCTATGTTGTCACAATCACTTTAACAAATAATTCACTCGTAATCGCCATTACTGTCACGTGTCATGGAGTGTCAAATTTCAAAGCCGCGATGATTGGTGCGAAATTTGGCGCAAAGTTTCAAATTGATTTATGGCTATGGCGGAGATCGCAATAAATTTAATGGGTTCGAAAAATCGATGTTTTAAACATTTAAACCTAATAGTTTTGACAAGTGTGTGGAGGTGGCAATAGCAAGAAAAATTAGGTGATAATTTGAAACCAAAATCAGTCTTATATGCAGTTGAAAGTTCGCATCTCCGCTGGCCCTGTGCCTTGCCGTCACAGACCCTGCGATGATGTTGCTATTGTTTATTTTCCTTATACAATACGTACTGTCTGCTTTTGCCGTGTGACATTTTTCCAAAATACAGTTTTTATTTAGATCACCTGTACTTCTATAAACAATGCTTATTAACGATATTCGGCGGTGACCTGTTATTTATATATATATATTTTATGTTTCAGATGCCTACAACTTCGACAAGCTTAAATGTTTCCCCAACGAAGATAGAAGATACTTTAACATAAGAAAATAATTCATAAACATTCACCGAAGGAACATGGCGGGAAACATTTATAGGATTTTTGCTTATATTGATACAGGCACTAATTTTTGAGTTACACTCGCTGTAACGCTTGAAATATGTTTGCCGATCTTCCAAAACTATACATAAAAAATTCCTTCTTTGACAGCAGTACTGAAAATGACAGTTTGCAGAAACTTCCCAGACAACTAACTCTTCCAGATGTTTTTTTTCTTATATAATAATTAAATAAAACGGCAATGTTTCGCCCATTTAAACTGGTTAATTAATATTAGTGATCATTTTCTGATTAATAATTCATGAAGCTTTCAATGTGGTTCGTTCGGGTTGAATCGAATCGACGTTCGCTTATTTTATTGATAAGCTCAATCTTTTTCCTTTACATTAATTGTTATTTTTAAAATTTATTGTTTATAAAATAAAAAATCTGAAATGTCTTTAGAAAATATATCGTTTAGTTTGAATATTTTAATTGTTAGATAATATATTTTTCGTATTACTCTCATTATTTATATTGCAACACCACTGTTTTGACTGCGAAATCGGAAATGAAATGGCAAAAATACTTTTTAAAAAGATAATATTTTTTATAACACTGTAGAAAAACTTTTATTAACGTCACATATTATAGTTTTGCAAAAATAGATTTATTTTGTTTATTAAATTTACTTTTCACACAACGTGCAATGGTAAAAATTGATAAAAAAACCAAAAGAAACAAGAGTAGCTTTCATGTATTGGTTATTTTTAAATGAAAACAAAAAAAGTGCGTTTTCTTTACCAAATATATATTATTGTATATTAGTATGAGGTAATTTTTTGTAAGAAAATCTATTCATTTCTAGATTAAAAATTTATTTATACATTTCTAAAATTCTGTATTATGAAGTTGTAAACCTAATATATTATATGTATATTAATATTTATTTTTACATGAAACTTTTGAAAATTGTACTGTTAAATAATTCTTTACTCAATTCTGTAGAACTTTACAACAATGTAAAAATCTTGATAATACTTGATTTTCGTTCGGTTTTTATAATTTATCTCCTCATCTGCCTAGAATAAATGCAGCTTTTTTTGAGATTCAATGCATTTTTATAGATATCTTCCCTATTAGGTGTTTACTGTAACGTCTTCTAAATGTAATATTCCAGTTCTGATCGTAATATTGTCTCGACGGCTTAAGCTCATATTGAGGAAATCGGCTCAACCGGCCAACGTAGACTAACACGCTCCTTCTTGGCTTTCTCTCTTGTATAATAAGCGCCTCGAATATTGATGGTACATGATACCGTATGCCTTGTTCAAGACTGGCATTTTTGGACCTGTTTTGTGTCACTAGGAAAAGTAATTAAAAAAAAAACACAATTTTGGACCTACACGCATGAAGTACTTTTTTTAGACTAGTATAGCGACACTAAATTTATATACATTGAATCGAAAGACAAAAGAAAAAAAAGCGAAAAATAATAACGAGCTGTATTTTTGGAGTCTAAGACTGTTTTTTCCGTAAAAGATATGAAAAAGCAAAAACCAATATTGTGCATCTCGAATATTAGCAGCGTTATTGATCGTGATTTTTTTTCACTCATCTCAGATGCCGATGTCCTGGAGCGGTTTTCCAGACCGTCTCGGACAGTCCCGGTTCGCCGATGACCATTTTTGAAATTCCGTTACCGCCGTTTGCCGCGGACCGGTCGTGCCGTTAGGGTCGGCCGGTCGCGGCCGAATCTGTCTTCCCGCTTCAGTTTTGTCCCGTGACATCGTAACGGAGTCATCCATCCGCACATTGTCTTCCTCACTTGGCGACCCTCGCGAGACGGATCGAAACTGTCCTTTCTCCGAATGTGAATATCCTCTTTTTCCTTAGATAACCTCTTAAAGTCCCCATCGGGCCATATTTAGATGTTGTCGAACAGATGTTTTATTTTTACACTCATTGAAGATATATACGGCCGACGAAAATATTTACGATGCCAGCGTATAGATGTGTAGACTGTTTACCGATGCAGAAATGACCTGTCATCGTTGTTTTCATTTAAATTGTACCTCTGTCTCAGTTTTCAAAGTATATTTTTTGTATATTTATATTGTATTATTATAAAAAAGGTTACGAATATGGGAGATCGAAAACTCTATTTTAAAGAGAAAAAGACACTTTTTTGGATAGCAGAAAATTTGTCAGACTAAATTTTGAAATATTCAATTGCTCACGGTGATCGTTTATGTTGGCGTCAGTTCTGAATGCGCTAATTTGTGAAGGCGTGTTATTGTTAAAAAGTTCTGACCATTTTGCACTAGAAGATTAAACACTTCATTGCGATATCGCAAACGCTCCTCGTCGATCGCGCCTCCTTTCAGATTCAGTCTTATATTTTTCTAGACTCGTGCCTTTTCCGCGGAATATTAATAACGCGCAGTCGCCCCCGGAGACATGAAACTGTTGTAAAATATATACGAGAACGAGTCGAGGAGAGACCGGGCTGCGGGCGAAGGTCCCGCGGTGGATTTTTTATCCGCCGTCTCATCTACGGACCGCAACGGATCGGTGTCCGGTGAGACCGTTTCAACATTGGTCGTCCGAATGCGATATATTCTGCTATAACATTATTGTAATCGACGGAGCCTTTCGATCGATTGATATAATTTATTAATTTATTTTCATGTTGACGTTTTTCCGAGCAGAGTTAATATTTACGGTAACATGTTTAATCTAAACAGACTACAAATAAGAAGTAGCGTAGAATTTGTACAGGGGTGAAGGGCGCGATGAAAGCTCCGCAGTACCGTAAAAAATAGTCGATATATACATTGTAGGTGTTACGTGTCGGCTTAATAACCGTAAGTTGAAAGTTGAGTAGTTAGCGAAAAGAGAAAAGAGAGAGAAGGCGGTCTCAAAGAGATCACGATTCCACCGGAGATTATTATTTGCGGCTCGAGAGGGCCGCATCACCGTTAAATGGCGACGCGCGTCAAGAAGAGGATAGGTTTATTTAGTGTTTAAGTATTTTAACGACACAAGGTGATAAAGGGCCGGGCCCCGAAGGGAGACGACTCTCGGGAGAAGACACGGGAGGGGCCCGGGACGGATGGATTAGTGTAATTCTAAGCGTAGGTTATTTAAGGATAAGTCTCCGTAGTACGTAAGCGTAATGTATTTAAGGGAGTTCAAACAGTGGGATGTCGGATTCGGGGGCCGGTGGTCCTTGAACCGACTGGAAAATTTACTGTAGTTTAAGGAAGAGTTAGTTTAGGCGATGTCAAAAGTAGGCGACCTTAGCTAGGCCGTTAGGATAGCGAAACTGTTCTGTAGCTTAAGACGTAGTTAGGCTAGAGGGAGGAGGCTCCCGGCGATCGTCGGATCCGCCGGGCCGTACACTTTTACAGTGGCCCTGGGCTCGACCGTGTTCGTTTCCTTTCTTTTTGTATGTACTGTTTTCATATTTTTTTTTTGTGTCAAAAAAAGGAGTAAAATAGGAAAAAAAATGTATTTGTCCAACTGTGTATTTTTAGTGTGGTGTTTCTACCAGGCAGACTAGTCTAGCGCCTTAGGTTAGGTTAGGTAGCGTAGTTAGGTGACTAGCTCTAAAGGCCCGTCCGGAGCGGGCCGACTTAAGAGATAAAATTTAAAAATGAACAAATTTTGACGTAGCGGCGGCGGTTGAACATTTTGGCAGAAGAGTCGCTTAGCGATTCACGCAGTCGGTTTGGCATAACTATGGTAATAGGTTATGGAGGGGGGCCTCGGGAGTTACCCGTGTTTTTCACTGAAAATGCTAATAAGAAAAATATAATGTATCTATTTTGTTATACAGTATTTGCAAGTTTCTATATGTGCTCTGAGCATTTTTTGTGTGATCGCGTTATTGATAGTTATGCTGAATTAAAAAATTGATTAAAAAAAAAGAACTGGTAGACAGAAGTAAAATTTTATTGTGTCATGTTCCTTTGCATTGAACATTTGTAAAAACATTTGTGCAATTGATTGATGAATAAAAAACAGAACAAATTAAGTCTTTCCTTTATTTTCCCTTCTATATTCCCACTCATTATCATGTTACTGAAATAAGTGCTGCTCAAACTTTTTAGAGTGCGAGTCAGATTATATCTTTCAGTGGCACCGAGAGAGAAATTACATTTCGTTAATAAAATAGTGATTAATAGTTACAGTAAGCAGTTTTTCAGTTGTCCCTACTGCCCTGCTATCTACAGTACTTCCTGAACATTGTGATATGCATTGGATGTATGTTGCGCAAGCCGTATGCACAATTTTGATGATCGACAGTTGAAAAAGACTCGCAAATTTTAGTTAACATCAGATACAAACACAAAAATGTTTTTATTATTTGACCCAACCAACGCCCCTACGTTTTATACAAATGAAATCTGTCCCCATTGTTATTTTCCGAAATGTTTTCTTTCCGTATAGACTTATAAATACAATAATAAAAAAATAATTGGGTTGGCTTTTATGGAAGCCAGATGCATTAGGAATGTTTCACAACATTAAAAACCTCAAAGAAATGTCCTATGTTGTCACAATCACTTTAACAAATATAACTCATTCAAATCAAAGTAGTCACCATTGCTATCACGTGTCATGGATTGTAATATTGCGAAGCTGCAAAGATCGGAGTGAAGTTTAAAACTGATTTGTGATAAATTTAAAGGGTTTGAAAATTCAACGTTTTAAACATTTAAACTTGATACCTTTGACAAGTGTATGAAGGTGGCAGTAGCAGGACAAATAAGGTGATATTTTGAAAACAAAATCAGTCCTATATGAAAAAGATTGTCTGCATTACTGACGATTGAAAGTTCTCATCGTAGGGTCTGTGATGCTCGCGCATTGGCCCCACACCTTGCCGTCGCAGGCCCTCCGATGTTATTATAGAAACGTTTAAAATATCATGCCTTTTCATCAAGAAGTGACAGTTCCATTTTGACAGAAATTCTGTGTGAAACAAAGAAGACTAAATTAACAGAAAGTTGATTGGATTAGTCATTCGTTTTATATTACTCAAATATCTTACATGATTTAAGAATATATATTTTTATATAATTTATGATATCGACTGAGGGTGCTTGATGGAACTTAGATATTAAATTTGAATTGTTGCAACTTTGTACGATTCCATACGTCTTGTCACAAACGACCCTGGTTTCGCCCTTCAGCATCTTCAGGCATTTTTATTCTAAAGTAGTAAGATAACGACTATTCAAGCGTATGGATCAACTGATGAGAATTGCAGCATTTCTTTCATAGCAATCAAGACATACAGAGGATTAAAAAAGATGTTAATTTTTTCAAGCAAGAGAAAGTCATTTTCTGCTGCAATAAGTCTTATAGTTTATTTACAAAATACAAAAACATCATATTTCATATATAACGCATATCCACTAGGAATGTCTGTCTGAAGAAGAATTTGCCAATTTATAAAATTTTGATCTTGCTACAATCTTTACCTTTATAAATATACTATTTAAAATATATGCTTTATAATAAATTTCCAGTAGAATAAAAAAAAAATACGTAAACAGAATATATAAATTAAAAATCCTCTCACAAAATTATGTTGCATTCGGCATGCCATAATTATCGAGTAATCGGTTATGACGATGTGGTTGTTTTAGCTTTGTATATTCTTAGAGTATTGTCAGCTCCGCCAGAAATGAGCAAACGTCCAGCCCAATCGCAGCATAATACTTTGTCGGTGTGACCAGAGAGCTCGTACAATGCTGCTGCAGGACTGTAACACAAAATAACAATACTTTGCAGTTTCAAGAGATTACCACCAACCATAACTATTTGACAATAATAATTTTTAATGTTTGATATGCAATTTTTGCCTCAATAATTATGGCATCATGCGTTAAATTAGCCTATCAATATGCGATATCAACTAGTAGATTGTATTTCCAGAAATGTGTAGATTTTTGCAATTTTGAAACAGATTCAATTCACATACATTATAATTTTCAAATACTTATATCTTATCCAGGTCAAAACCCACAAGATCTTATTCGAATTCTTCTGTATGCAGTGTTTATTTCAAAATTTAATTACTTGGTTACAGTATTTCTGTATTTTTTTCTTCATCTATAATAAATACTGCATTTTGTAATATCTGTAAAATTGTGCATATTTTTTCTTATTTTCCCTTAGATCTGAAGCATTTAAAGAATTTTTATTTTTAAATGATGGGTTATTGCTGGCTATATATAACCTTTAAGTCATTAAATAAGTTTCTAGATTCAATCCTAAGATTGACTGTGAGCAATAACATACAAGAATCTGCACAGGGTGATGTGAGAAGTAGTGAGAAGTATTGGAAAGTAAGTCACTGTCACAAACAAAGCAGTATAAGAAAGGTTCAACAATAATAAAACAGATTCACAATTCGCTAGTCACGTTATTAATGAATCACATACTATAAATTCAAACTCAGCCCCGAAATGTTTGCATCTTTGTAGTAAGGGTCGGAGAATGACGGCTTTAGAACAGCTTGAAATCAATAGACACCAATTATCACAAAGGATTCTTAACGACCAAACTAACATAATAGCATCGCCACTTGTCCAGCCGTTGCACAAAGGGGTGGTCTGATTTACTTCCAGAAGGATCACTTCCGTCCCACATATAATCTTATTGTCATAGACACCTATTGTTTCATTTAGAATTTTGAAAATTTAGTGCCAGTGTGTTAAAGTAACAAGCTAGACCGTTGGAACAGGAGAGAGGATATGTTGTGTACCTTTTCTACACAGCTATATATAGATAAGCAAATGTTAGTTTAAGCATAGTTCTGACGATGGCGTGAGCCGAAATAGCTATCAACTATATTTGTTAAAAATAATTTTGTAGAACTAAAATACATTGCTATTTTTTCACCGTGTTATAATGGAGTTCTACCAAGTGAATGCCAAGTCAATCAATAAATAAGAAAGATTGTTAGGTAGAATTAAGACAAATGATTACAAACCTTCTCACATCCCACATTTTTAAAAGCATATCATGACCGGCAGACAGGAAGAGGTTTTCTTGGTTTGGTGACCATCGGACAGCTGAAACCCAGCCGGAATGGCCTCTTGCAGTTACACTTGGAGCGTCAACTGGGAAATACAATAAAAGTTTAGTCACAACATTTTAGTAATCTTTGTTTTGTTATTATTTTTAAACATAAAATTAACACTTTTTTTGTTGAGCAAAGTGAAGAATATTCCAACCTTGAATACTTGTGTAGGTATTACAATAATATTACGAAAAATCAAGATAGTAGACGAATGTTTTAACACTATTGTCTCTCTTATATTTTAGTGTGTCAATTTTCAATACAATGCAATTAGTCGTCCTGCTAAATTTACTATCCTACCACTTACTGATTCTTTATAGAAGACTTAGTTTGTAAAATATTTCATTTCATAGTCTAATACACAAATAGCCACTAGCCCGAGAGTGACCATTTGGCTGTCACTGGTCTATAAGGCCTCTCATACACTGCCTATCAGTTTCCGGCAGCCAAAGACAAATAAGGGCAACCACATACGAAAAATCTTCACAAAAGTCAGCATCAAACTGGCAGAGTAATGAAATCGCTACAGTAGTTTTGCTCTTTGAGAAATAGTGGAATGTGTAAAAGTACTGTAAGAATGTCACTAAAAAGATGTTCAAAGTGTTTTTTAGTGATTTGAGAGTGTGAATATAATTTAGAATATTTCGTGTATGATACATCCCAGATTGTTCTTCTTCTATCTATCTTGATAATTAATCTTTCTATTTACAAGGCAAGTTTTTTTTATCTAGCTGGTGGCCGCAACTAAGTGCGTAAAAAGTTATATTCTTCTTTCCGCATTGTCTAAGGATTATAAATGTACACATTTTTAGAACTAGAAAATTGTTATTTGAAAAATTTTAATTACCATTCAGCCTTGGATCATATATTCTAACTACCCTATCTGCGGACGCTGTGACCAGCATGCCCGTGCCATTACACCAATCCAAGCTGAAGAAAGGTTTAGCGGCTGCAATTGTTCGAGTGGGAGCTCCAAGATCTGTGTCCCACAGTTTAATTGTATGATCCCAAGAAGCGCTTACGAGACGCGTGTTGTCACCTATCCATGAAATGCCGCTCACTGCTTCTCTGTGTCCAGATAAAGTCGATAGAGAAGACTGCAATGCGAGGAAATAATAATTAGTGATTTGTTTGAAGAAAAATATTCCGTTTTAATATGATAAATTAGAAATATGGTGTACATAATTCAATAAGTCTAACATAAAATCAATCAACAAATATTTTTGGTTTGTTTCTGACTTTCAACACTGGACCAGTAATGTTAGGTCAGGTATATTGAGCATCATAAATGCCTCATATCCTTTGCTACTAAAGTATTGTTGTCAGTTGCTTCTTTGTGATATTTAAAAGTCGTGGACATAATTTTTTTTTGTCTTCTTAAGTGTAGAACTAGCCTGCCAATGGGGATGGCACTGGTAAGGGCATTAACAATGTTCAACAAAGTACTGTTTCAGATAATTGACACTTCAAACCATTACTATAATTTAATGTATTAAATTAGATTTTGCTCGGTTGTCTTCCTAGGCATTATTTGTTTTAATTTCCAATGTTACTTATTGTACATCTTTTCTATGAACTTGGAACAAATATGTATCAAATAAATAAATGTTCACAAAAATAAGTCATATTACTTTCACCTTTTTGACTTTCCAGCTTTGATTTTTTATCTTCATACATAAACATGAGAACTGATTCTTTGGTCAATTTTCATGCATGTTTACGCAAATGTAAAAAAATAACCAAAGATAGTAAATGGACTAAAATGAAATGTTGAATGTAAATACTCACTCTAACTTTTCCCTGTTCCAATCTCGCCTTTTTACTGGAGCTTTCATCTTCTTCTTGTAATTCTAAAAACAATAAATAGAATAAATCAGATTTAATTTTATATAAATATTAAATATTCAACGATCTTCAAAATGTCCAAAGGTATTGGATGGATAAAAGAAGTGAGGTGATGATCGTAAATTAATTTTGGCATCAGCAAACGAAAATGTGTTGATTGTTACGATATTGATTAAATGAACAGTTAATTTTTAATGGAAAGATATAATTGTTACAAAACACAGATCCCAGTAGATTTAACAAAAACTTTACAGAACAAACATAACTGCTTTCACAGTGTGTGAGCGTTTTCAATTAGATAAATGGACACTACAAATAAACAAAGGGATAATTTACTTTTGGTTATTTTGCAAGATAATGAAAAAAAAAAAATTCTGACAGTTAATTTTCTATTCATTTTTAATTGATTACTTAGCAAACATGTATTTCAGTATAAAGATAAATTTCCAAAAGTGTGTTACTGTTTAATCTTTACTTTGGTGTCCCTGAAATGTTCAATATATGCTTTGCGATCAAAGATTTAAATCCCAGAATAGATATTTGCATACAGTATTGTTTATGAATTCGTATTCAGTGGCATGAGTCTCATCTTTTAATAGAGCTATTCTGAAAACTGGGTAGAAAGATAGTCACCCATTATCGATATAAATTAAATTTATCATAGGGGTACATACTGGCACTCCATGTTCTGATAGTGTTATCCCAACTGCCAGTTGCAAAATGGCTGCCATCAGGAGAGACGGCCACACACTCGATGCTCTTGTCATGACCTTGACAAGCTACAACACATTCCACGGAATTCGTAGCAATGTCCCACTCCCAGAGCATTGCTGACTGATCATGAGATCCACTAGAGAGTCAAGAAAAAGAGGCTTACACTTATTATTGTGCAATAAATTCTATTATTATTGCTGACAATAACTACAAATTAAAAATAATGACTAGTCTTACAGATAAAATAGGTGTAAGAATCATTATAAGGATAGATGGTATAAGAAATACTGTGACATAAGTGAAACCTTTATATACACCCTCATTTTGCCCAAAAGCTCAAAACTTCCCAGTCACCTTTATTTAATTCAAGTAATAGCAATTGAATTACTAACAAAGCAAATAATTCAAGTAGTTAATCATTTTGTAACATTGAACTCTTGTCTGCTTGCTGAGGTGTTAAAGAAATACTATCTAATTATAGCTTGGACGAAGAGGTACAATGGCTGCTTCCAAAATCGTGTTCAAAGCTAACAAAAAGATAGTTCATCGTTTGAATCATCAAATAAAAGCTAATTTTCTTTTCAGTCTCTACGATGAAGGCTGTTGTCCGTCAAGTGTGAGGTATGCTCCATGAATTGAAAATGACTACTTGTTTTGCTGACATTTTTCAATTTCATTTTGTCACCTTTGTACTTGAAATCACTTTGGTGATTGTTCTTTGTGTAATTCTGCAAATCAACCAATATGTGTCAAAATAAAACATTGGAAAGGATGCTGCCTAATATTTTATCACCTAAGCCTGAAGCTAGAATCAAGATCATCAATTCATTTTATTATTTTTGATAACTTCTGCTCCCGTACAGTGACACTCTATATTCATCAACTTCAGCTGAAATAATTGTTTACCTGACAAAAACTCCTGTAGAATCATTCAGTGTAACCCACGTGACAGCTTTGACAGGTGAAGTGTGTCCCGGAATGGCTAATTTGTGAGCACCTTTAGATGTCCATAAATGAAGACTATTGTCATAACATCCCGATACAATCCTATAAAAACAATATTACTTCGATTATTTGAAAAAAAATACTGCTATTGTATGATGAATTAATGATTTGAGTGCAATGGATTTTAGTTTGTCAAATATGATCATAAAATGCCCAAGAAATCACATTTTTGTTCTGAGAATGCAAGCACTTTGATTTTTCCTTAATTGATATGCAATATATATATGCAAAATATATTATTGTCATATCATCAAATATTTTGTCATTACTTAACGATAAATACAAGTTAACAGAGAAAAGACACCTAAATCGTTGAGCACAATTCCTTAAATCAATTGAAGTAGATAGAGACTGCTATCGTATTGATAATCATATGAGGCCGTTCTACTACAGGACTAACTGAAGCTTTACACTGTACACCAACAATATGAAGTATATAACAACTTGCCAAGAAGATCTACAGCTGACTGCAGCAACCCAATCATCATGCGTAAGACAGTCGAGTGGTTTAGGAGCAGGTATCCTCTCGAGGTACTCAACATCGACGATGCTTTCAGTGTTACCATTGCGGGCTTTCAAATGTTCCAAGAGTGTAGATCTGACAAGTTCACCTAACACGACAAAATCAAATTCCACACGTTTTAATTCTGCAGTAGAATTTTCCTTGATGACTGCTTTAACCAATGTATTCAAGGAAGTTGTAGATATTCCAGAGTCAACTGAATAAGGCGCATCTGGAACTGCATATCTGTTAAAAAAAAATATATATATATATTGAAATTTGTTAACTCTTTCCAGTCATTCTCTTAATTCTACATGTAAATAAATATATAGTTTTATAAGTATTATTGCAGGTCAATATTGATCAGTAATAAATGAGGCACATTCAAATATGTAATGTTGCATTCTGAGACAAAATATTGTACAGACTGAACAACAGTCACCGCAGAGTTTTTTAACAACTCATAGGTAGAAAGCGGGATCCAACAAATGTTATTTTTCCCAGACGGTAGGTAGTTTGTGGGTTACGGCATATCATGGGTTTGTTTGTTGGTGTGAAAAAGTTGCAGCAATAGCAAAGGACCTTTTTTGACAAGAAGCAATAAAACCATTAGGCTGAATGGTCTCGTTCATTACGTTAAAGATATGACACATGTTTCTCGAATATTTATACCTTGAGATTACACATTTCAGGTGATTGTGAAATTATGGGAAAAGCAAGAATACATTATTATTTATTATATAATTACATGGAATGGATAAATAGAATACCTTTATGCTTTTTCTTTATAAAAATATTTCAAATTGAAAATATGTGTAGTCCCATTTACCAAATTGATAACAGCTAAGAAAAATGGTGAAATTATTATAATCAGATTGTTTTTCATTTTATCTATGATGACCAAATATCACACAAATTTCCTTTGAACATTTCAATCAAAAGTATTGTTTGGTTTGAAGTTGTGGCAATTTTAATTAAGTCATATATTTTTGCGCTAATCGCTAAAAAAACGCCAGCTTTTAGCTAGTCTATTGTTCCAGACCCCCAGTACCCAAGTAATTTATCTTCACCACAAATATTGATAAAACTAAATCAGAAATGTAGATGCACTGTGAAGAGTGTACAATCAATTTTACACATGTTGAAATGTATTTAAGAAAATATGCTATGATTTTTTCTTTGGCAAATTTTCTTAATCCTACTAAAAACACAGCCATTTTATAGAAAATTTAATATCTGATCAGATATTGTAAACATCATGACTGGAGATTCAGCACCATATTTCACAATTTGCTTTCTGGTTTGTTCTAAGGAATTCCATACGACCAATTATGGTGACTTTTTCATGCAGATATTAAAAGCGCCTCGAGTTAAGAAATTATTATTCTCGTGAATAATTTGAAATTTTCTTATGTGTTGAATTAAATTTCCTAAAAAACTGCTAATTTATTAGAGGTAACAAGTCAATTTACAAAAATAAAATAAGTAGTATGTTGTGACGAATATTTTTCGTTACAAAATTACTGTCTTCAGTGTTAAATAATGCAGTGTCAGAGTAGACTAAGATAAGTGACTTAAAAGACATGTAAAATTGAAAAATGAATGAAATATATGATTTGGAAAATATCTATTTCGTAGTACACATTCAATAATAAGCTATGAATCTTTTAATTGAAAATTTTTCTACGGAAAGTATTGCAATTGAAATTACTTCACTTACTGTGGTTGTTTCGTAATAAATCTTATTTGAAGTTGTGTTACAGAGTTTTCCTCAGCCATCTTTTTATAATTTTAGCGTCTTAAGAAAAACAAAATTTGTGTGGATTATTTTATACTTAAAATAAATCTACCGACAAGCACGTGTTCTTGACAGTTTATAAAAACACAAGTTCGCGACTGTCAAAATTTTTCTTATGGCAAAACTGATCATAGACTAATATTGAGTATACTAGAACTTTACAATAATCAATTTAAATTATTGACATAAAACCGTGTACCTCAATAATTATTTTATAAAAAATTTCAATAAATGTAAATTTAAAAAAAATCATTGAGTTTAATGGATGAGGAAGATATCGCTTAAAAATATCCCATTCTTTGATTAGATAAAATAATTAACAACTCAAAGAGGTATATTTGAGTAACAATTTATACTTTTTTGATTTGAGTATACTGGCAATACTAATTTTGACAGCCAGCGTGTGTGTGTATTGTGATTATAACCTAGAATTGTTCTGTAAATGTCAAAAAATGGTGTGCTTACCGCCTAATATGGATGAAGATATAGAAGAAATAAAAAGCAATGGTGGTTACATTATCAAAAGGAAAGGCGGCCGAAGCCTCATAGAAAAACCACCAAAGTTTTCACCTGACGAATCGTAAGTTATTCACTAAATTTTAAGTATTCCATCTAACCTGTTTTACCTTTACATATGTGTTTGTTATTTCATAGTATAATTTTATGGCTCTTAGCCGTTTCTTAGCTCTTACATAGCTGACTGTCTCAGTTTTGATCGAATCGTTCTATTAATATCACAACTTTTTGTTCGGTCAAACTAAAGTCAACTGGGACCTTATATTTTTTCTATTCGGCACTACTTCTGCTGCCCGAGAAAAAAATAAATCCTTTCACTGTCTACTACTTATAACGGCTGGTATTTATTTATACTTAGTTAAACATTTAAACACGAAAAGCGTAACAAAAACATGCATTCGTTCATGCCTAAATATTGTTGAGTAGTATTCTTTGAATATGCCTGTACTGCATGAATCATGGCTTTATTGTGTCAAGTCTTATTTTAACTGTATAATAAATTAAATCTACCTTAGATTTCTTTAGGAGAAAAAATGGGAAATTGTTAAAGGGAAAAGGAATTGGGAAAATTGGACTATGCTGAAAAATAATACGGCTTCTTTCTTTCTAGATTACTCTTTGTAATATCTGGAAGAACTGTACAGATCTATGATGTTGGAACAACAGAATTTGTCCGGTCGCTTAAAGATAAGAAGTCTTCTTTCCCTGTTGTGGGAATGGGATTCCCACCAAATGATGATCGTTCATTGATAACTTGCACCGAAGATGGCAGTGTTACATCATGGAAATGGCATGCAGCTGTCCAAAGTTCGAAAGTAGTATGTTGAAAATTTTAGGATTCTACAGTTCAGAAGTAAACGAGTGGGAAGAGGAAAAAATAACTAGTATTGAGTATAAATGATTTTACAATTTGCAGTGGTTGAGGGCTGTAAAAGTTTACTTTTTAAGTATCTGGATGAAAATGAGTTTATTTACACATTGCATAATCCAACAGAAATCAAATCTATGCCATACTAAAATTTACTAAAAGGTTGAGAACTGTACAACTTGAAAAGTACTGATTCATGGATCAGCAAATAGAGACAGCTGAGGTGACCATTCATAGAATTGATATTAGGAGATTATTTAGAATTATTTGTGAGGCTTGTGAAAAATTTGTGAAATGAGTGGAAAAAGGTTGATTCCTTCAGCTATAAAAATTACCTAGTCATTACTTTTCTCGGCATTTCCTGAAGCTTATATCACACATTGTCTGAGCGAGAATAAAAAGTCCCACGTAATGAATATAGAGCAGAAAAGTTGTCATATTTTCTAACTGATAAAATTTTCTTATTTTTTTTACCAGAAAAATTGTATTTGAATTTCTATCACAGAGTGTTTCACAATCAATATTTTTCTTTCAGCTCATCGACTTACCAGCCCATTCTCGAATTGTATCTTTTGAGCTTCTAAACGTAGAAGAGGCTGTCATAGGTTGGCTTGATGGTGATAAAGTTGGCCTTGGATGTGTGGACATCACAAAAGGAAAAATCATCACTCGTGCTAAATTTCCCAAGCTTGGCTTCAGCCAATGGTGGAGTTTCGCCATTGGATGGTCTGGAGATAGACCTGTCGCCGCAGTCTCTGATGGATCTTACTTTGTACACGTCTTTGATGTTTATGATCCAACCAAATGTCTTAGGTAATAATTGCTGTCATATTTTTTTTTTGATATTCTGTATGGGTATTGTAACAATCTCTTTTTTTTGTCTGCTTGCAATGCACAAAGTATTTCAAAGAAATGTTTAATTATGATATCTACTGAAGGTGCTTGATGGAATTTCAATATCATATTTGAATTGTAGAAAGCCGCCTTTTTAGTTTCATTTACAATTTTTGAAAAAATTTGTTTTATTGCGAGAAAGAAACAAGCTAGGCCGTTAAAACAGGAGAGAAGATGTGTTGTGTACCTTTTCTACACAGCTATATATAGATAAGCAAATGTTAATTAATGATATCGACTGAAGGTGCTTGATGGAACTTCAATATTAAATTTGAATTGTTGCAACTTTGTACGATTCCATATGTCTTATCACAAACGACATGGGTTTCGCCCTTCGGCATCTTCAAGCTGCAATCTTTTGCTTGCCTATTGGTAAGTAGATTCCTGTTAATAATGATTTTAATATATTATATATACGGTGATAACTGTTTGTTTTACGTCAGTTCTGTTGCATCCGTGCGATGGAATACCTGAAGATGCCCAAGGGCGAAACCCGGGTCGTTTGTGATAAGACATATGGAACCGTACAAAGTTACAACGATTCAAATTTAAGCATATGTTAGTTTTAAGCATAGTTCTGATGATGGCGTGAGTCAAAATAGCTATCAACTATATTTAAAAAAATAAATTTGTAGAACTAAAATACATTGCTATTTTTTTCACTGTATCAAATTAAATAATAAAACACAAGCAAAGATAATGGTTGTGGTAAATTCAGTTTCATTTTTTATCTGATCTTTTACTATTTTTTTTTCAGTCATATAGCTGGTACTGATATTGGTGTGACAAGACTGGCATGGCATCCGACTCAAGAAATGTTGGCGGTTGGAGATGCTTTAGGGCGTGTTGCACTGTGGATAGGACCTCTTCATACCACGAGGCCATCCAGAGAAATGATGCATTGGCATCAGTTACCAGTTTCTTCGCTTGTGTTTTCGACACAAGGTATTCAAATTTGTATAAAGCAATATTGCTTTCATTCGATTTTTTTTCCTTGAACGAGACACATCTTTACTGGCCAACGGACCAAAACTTGCCTATTGAAAAAAATGACATTAATTCTGGGTTACCTAATATATAAAACCAATTAAATAAGCTGTTTGCTGATTGAATTGGCATTCATTTGGTAGAACTCCATTATAACACGGTGAAAAAAATAGCAATGTATTTTAGCTCTACAAAATTATTATTTTAAAATATAGTTGATAGCTATTTCGGCTCACGCCATCGTCAGAAAAATGCTTAAATGAACATTTGCTTATATATATATAGCTGTGTAGAAAAGATACACAATATATCTTCTCTCCTGTTTTAACGACCTAGCTTATTTCTTGCTCGCAATAAAACTAAAAATTGTAAATGAATATAAAAAGGCGGCTTTATCAATAAGTTTACATATGACACGGAAATCGTCTATTATAGAAACAAAGAAGCACCCTGCAGAGGGTTACGCAATGGTGATCGACATATATTGTTTGTTCGTTAAGAATCCTTTGTGATAGTAATATAGATGAAAATACATTGCTATTTTTTTCACCGTGTTAAGTTTTTTGTCATTTCACTTCTATGTGACACGAAAAATGTCTATGATCACAGTGGAAGGATTGATGCTTTCATTGCATTGGTGAGGCTTTAAGTTAAAAAGGAGCTTTCTATTTGAAAAGATGCATCATTTCTGGACAAAGTGTTCATTGGATAATCATTATTGTTGAACATTCATAACGCCGCCCATTGTCTCTCTGCTAAGCTCTGTAAAGTATTTGTTAACTGCTGCGAAATTTATAAAACAAATGATTTTAATATAATAAATGTTTTAATAGGTGGTGTCATGTTAACTGGGGGAGCAGAGAGAGTAGTGGTCGCCTGGGGTGCAAACAACTCCAGGAGATTTGTTCCCCGTCTTCCGGCTGAAATTCTCCACATGGCAGCTTGCTCATCGCACATTGCTGTCTCCACTGCTGATAATGGTAAATTTTGGTATTATATATAATAGTTCAGGATTTATGATATCGACTAAAGGTGCTTGATGGAACTTCAATATTAAATTTGAATTGTTGCAACTTTGTACGATTCCATATGTCTTGTCACAAACGAACCAGGTTTCGCCCTTCGGCATCTTCAGGTATTCCATCGCACGTCAGTTCTGTTGTATCCGTGCGATAGAATACCTGAAGATGCCGAAGGGCGAAACCTGGTTCGTTTGTGACAAGACATATGGAATCGTACAAAGTTGCAACAATTCATGTTCAGAATTTATCTTATAAACTTATTTGTATCCTTACTATTGGAATTATAATTTTTTGTTCACAATTTATTTTACCACTTGACATTGCATTTATAAAATTCATTAAACTTGATATATCTCAGAAGCTGTTTCATATAATGCAAAATTTTTTGGCTTTGATTAAGCTTTATTTATTATTCTTATTTGAAAATTACATTAAGGAGTATACCAATAAATCAGTGTGAAAATTTTTTAGGTATTCAAATAGTGGACAGTGGAACGCTTTATGTGAAAGGCTGCGTCCGTGAGGCCGGTGGACTAGGCGGAGGAACAGGACGAGGTCCTCCACTACAGTATGTTTCCGCTGCAGATGCTCTTCTGCTTCCTGCAGGACCCGGACATTTGCATCTATACTCCACAGCAACTGATTCTCTCATGTATACTGTGAGTACGAATATTAAGAATTTTATCTACATTATTGTTAATTTACTTACTGTTACTGTCTCAACTGTTGAGACAGATGATTATTGTGTGTTTATTATGGATATTAATCAAAAAGTTAGTGTGAATTAACATCCACATTTTGATAAACACCAAATAAATTTTTAAAATATTCGGGTCGGCTCAGTACTGAACAGATTAACTCAAAATCACTTCAAAATAAAATTACTTACTACTGTAATTTTTTTTTCAGTTGGATGTGACAAATACAAATATTGTACCACCAGAAAGAGAAAACTTGCACCCTGAACAGATTGAGGTATGTATAGTTTATTTTCTACCAAATAATTTAGACCACGGTTTCCTAACCTGTATCCCTTGTTACATTACTGTTTTGCAGAACTGGATAAGGTGTTCCATGAATTCCTGGAATAGTATTGTAGTAAGACAGGGTTATTGGTAAGTTAAACACTCACCGCAGTCTGCAACACACAAAAATGTTTTATCACACTAATAATACACCAATAATTCACTAATGCTAATAGCATTAGTGAAAAAATTCATCGGGGAAATTAAAAATTCAGTAAATGTAGCTTTCAAGGTCAACAACAATTCAGGCAGACATCTTAAAAATAGTATTTCCTTCCTTAATAGACCATTTCCGAGCCACATGTAAATTTATTGTCATAGCTGCCTTTTTAGTTTCATTTACAATTGTTAGTTTTATTGCAAGCAGCAAACAAGCTAGGTTGTTAAAACAGGAGAGAAGATGTATTGTGTACCTTTTCTACACAGCTATATATAGGTAAGCAAATGTTCATTTAAGCATAGTTCTGACGATGGCGTGAGCCGAAATAGCTATCAACTATATTTAAAAAAATAATTTTGTGGAACTAAAATACATTGCTATTTTTTTCACCGTGTCCTGGAATAGTATTGTAGTAAGACAGGGTTATTGGTACGCTAAACACTCACCGCAGTCTGCAACACAAAAAAAATGTTTGATATTTCCTCAATTTTGTGTTATCGTTTTAGAATGTATTTCTTATCCATACAAATATTACATTTTAAATTTCAGATTGTAAAAATGAGTATTGGATGCCGTGGTCAATGGCTGTGCACATGGGAAGGCCGAGGCGCCCAAGAGCGGATTCGCTGGTGGGAATGGGAGTCTGGATGGAATCTGCGAGCTGTCGCGGCCCGACCGCACAACCCTGCCATGCCGGCTGGCTTGGATGTCGCTTCTCAGACTGCAGCTGCTGTAACGTACGATATGGATGGCCGCTTACGGTTTTGGGCTGTCAGAGATACAGTGCTTGGATATGGTTAGTTTTATCTTCTGAACTTATTTCGTTTGTTATATAAATTTACGATATAATTTATGATATCGACTGAAGGTGCTTGATGGAATTTCAATATCAAATTTGAATTGTTATAAAGATTAGAGTTTCAGAGCACTTAGCTGCTTATAGATTAAACAAAGATATTTCTACGTTTGCAAACCATTTGCTGTCGGAGGGACACTTATTTGACGCAGATGAGGGGGTTCAATTATTGCATCATAACACGGAGGACCATAAACTTTTTTATCAGGAGATTCTAGAAATTAATAGAGGCCAGTTATTAAATTCAAACTTCATTTTCAATGATCAACTCAATCTTCCCAACTCCCCCTTGTTGTACCCTTTACATGAGATCGTTTCAATGAATTGACAATCTCATGGTGTAAATTCTTATGTTTCATCACTAGATGTTTGATAGTAGGTATTCTCTATATGAAAGGAAAAAAAATCTTGTCATTATTGAATTGTTTGTCATTTTGCTCAGATTCTTAGTGAATTCAAATGAATTATTTACTCTTTCTTAGATTTTTCAGCATAAGGTTGGTACACCTTAAAATGTGGTTCTTATCTTTGTTTTTTTTGTTTGTTGATCTGTCAAACATTTCCGGCATATAACTGTACATGTGATGAAATTCAATATGAAACTTTTAGTAAATGGTCATTTACTGATTGGATTGATAACTTATGATAACCATGACCATGTCATAAATACAAAACAACAACTATGTTTGAAATTTGTGACATGTGACAACAGTCATGAGAATAGATAGGTTAGTTTTATTTTTATTTTCAATTGCAGAAGGAAAAGCAGCATGGTGTACAGTGGCCCAAGGTGTTGCCAGTGGCGGAGCATCGGGAAGTGTTGCTATAAGTCCAGACGGATCAGCGGTCGCAGCATGGGCTGGTCCACGACTCGCGCTTTGGGATGCCAGAGAGGGAAACCAAAAAGCTTGTCTAGCTCACCCCGCTCTGAGACCTCAAGGAAGACTTGTACAGTTTGGCAGAGATCATCACATGCATTATGTGGGTTTTGTAAATTAACCTTCATTCCTATTTTAAATTTTGGGACAACTCAAATATAACATTTTGTAAATTTATTTAGTTACTTAATAGCTACCAAAGACTGCTCAAGTATTTTAATTAGTACTATTATTGTATGATTACATCCCTGCCCCCTCCACGAATTAGATTCTCTATTTACCTTAGTAATGAATAACCGTACAATTTATGATATCGACTGAAGGTGCTTGATGGAACTCCAATTTTAATAACCGTACAATTAAATAAGTTGAAAGATTGATCTACTAACATACTAAGAGGAATAAGAAAGTTATCAATTATAATTTATATTATTATCATTAACCTGACGATATAAGCTATCTATACAGATATAGCAGAGGCTGTACAGGTAAAACAAAGAAATGTTGATATTTGAAGTATCTCACTATTATTTATATAATTTGCTTATTGTATCCAGGTGGCGTGCACAACGGATTCCTGTTTAGCCGTCTGGAACACATTATCGCTCAGACTTGTTTGGATTGTCAGACTTAACACTACATCACTTATTACAGACCCCTTCTCCGATAGAGTGGCTGCAATTACAAATGATAACGATAGTAAGCAAACTAATTTTTACTTTTTAGTATTTTGATATTGATTTAAGCCAGAAGATACGGAAAGAACATCTCCGGGTCTTGACTGACAAAACTTGTGGAATTGTGTATAGCTTGAACAATTCATTATTACTTATAAATTCTTATCAAAAACCTTATATCTCTATTGCTTTTTTATTTGTTGACATGTGGTTCTCTATTGATGTTGATTCCGTAAATGTAGTCGAATCTAAACGATTATGTCTGCTCAATTTTATATGGCTATGAATTTCTTTTTTAAATTCTGTTTCAGTTTTCATCTTCAGAATGAGCAGTTCTCAACCACTAGTATCCATAAAGGGCGTGTTATCATCGCAAAGGGGTGCTATCACATCCGCTGCATTTGCTCCATCAAAGAAGAGCAATGCTGAATTTAGGTTATATGTACTGCGAGAGCAACAGGTAATTAATAACTGACAGGAACATTTCTTTAATTTATGCCTAAGAATTTGTTTGGTCATCCCTGAAAGATAATTTTTTCACCGCATTTTATTTATTTTTACTGAATATTGACAGTATTGACTATTGAATTCATTATATTCTTTAAATTTTTCAAGTAATTATAATTTAATTATAAAGTGTGTTATTCTATATTCTTGTTAATGATTATTTCCTTACTAGTAATGGAATTTTATTTTCAATTACAAATTAGTAGTCATTTAATTTCAAAAGGTTCTGTAGACTATTTTACTTTATTTAGATGTATATTGTATTATAGATAAGCTCTAAATTATTTTCTTAACCTTGAATCATCAGTTTTTGTATACCTGTTAATTATTAACTCAAAATTTTGTTTAATAAACCTTATTTTAATTTGTATTGCATGTTGATAATTCTCACTATGAGTGAAAAAAGTTCTGGTTTCGTGAATATAAACTATTGAAAATGTTACTTAAAACTGTGTTTTATTATTTAAAAATAATATTGGTTGCTCTAGTATATGTTACACTCTAACAGGTGAAATTATAAACAAAATTAATTATACCCTTCGTGATTTATATATTTCCTTTTCACTGTATAATAAATACTCTTTTTGATACAGGAAATATTCGCCATTGAACAATCAGACAATGAAGTCAACACTGTGACTGCGTTGGAGAAAGTAGGTGAAGGATCCAAGCCTGCATCATCGGCGTACAGCGCTATGCTGGCCGAGAAAAAGGCATCTCTTGTAACAGCCCAAAAGCAGACAACCAGACTGACAGGGGCATCGTCCAAAGCGGTCATCAATGAGGTCAGTGCTCGATAATTTATCATGGAATATGTTTTCACAAAAATATTGCTAATATTTTCTAAGTTAGTCGTCTCAGAGATGTGTGAATTGCTGATTAATCAATCAATAATGAATTCAATCGCTAATTTAGTTCTGATATCAGTTTGATCACAGTCTTTATGTGCTTGAATCCTATTATGGAAAGTTTATAAGTATTTAATACATTATGGATTTCTGTTTAAACTATGCCTTAAAACAAAATCCATGCTTCAACAATGTAGATGTCAAAATAATCTTACACATTATTAAATCACGAATAAAGACCAGCTCAGCAAGACCGAGAGAAGAGATTAATTAACAACTAATGCTATACTTACCTTATCCTTCTGTGTTTACTCTCTTTGAAAGGATTTGGTTGTGCAACTGAAAATAACATTTATATCTTTATATTGGAATGTATATACATGAAAAGAAGTGATAAAGAAACGAAGTTGTTCTCGTTGACACAATATTTTGTGTAATTGTAACACAGAATTTGTCTGTAAAGCCCTTTTGTCATGGTAGGGATGATATGGTACTCATTAGGAGAAGATACAAGAGAAATCCTGTATTTTTTCAACTGGTGGAATTCCAGTGTCCTGAACCATCGCTGTGTTTTATTGCTAAGATGTAGTCTATGGAATTGAAAGATGCTGAGACGTTATTGGAAGAAGTGAAGCAATTGACTAATGATGAAAAAATAATCGTCGACTGTTAATATCTCAACTGTTGACACAGCTGACTTGCAGTGCAGTTGATAATTGATACTTGGAAATATTAATAATATAAAAGAGAGTTGACAGTGTCAAAACATTCCTTTAAACAGATTCAGACGAGCGTCATCTAGATAGCCAACCGATTGCGTGCCAAAAAGACGAGCATCATGTATACATGCCGCAGCTTTACACCGATTTTTGAACTTTAACATCACAGTAAATTCATACTCGATTGAGACGAAAATCGCATGAATAATACGCCCATCCATTCTTCTTCATGACTCATGTATGAATTAGGAGTCTCACACTTTTATACAATACAATTGATAAAAATTTTCAAGCTATTTCTTCTTTTTTGTGTTTCTTAAAATTTTACTTCGAGTCTCTTTCTTTTCGAAAACGGGACATTTCGGCGTTCCAAATCTTTGTTTGCAGATACCTGGACATTCTGCCTGAAAACAGGCGAAAACGAGACGTCTGGTCACATTAGGTATGACCGCAGTCATTTTGGTTTTTTTATTTTTTGTTGGGGACATTATAAATCGTCATTATTATTGTTTAAATAAAAAAAAATATTTAACCTTTCCGGGAGTAGGATAATTTATATGGTAAAAGCTATGGGGAGTGAGTTTTTTTGACATGGAAAATACAAACTTTTTTTTATTATCAAATCATGATACAAGAATATGAAAATAGTAACAAATAGTAAAAAAAATATTACTCACATTTTTAAAGTTTTATCATTAAAAAATCGATTGCGGATTTCAGGGATCGCAAACCATCGATACACACTAAAAACACTTCACTTTTCACTATTATAGTAGGTATACAAAATAAATAAAAAAGCAGTTATAAAAACAATATTAACTTAGAAGTGTTTTTTTGTATGATAATCCAGGCCAGAAAAACAAAGATTTCTTGCGCTGTCGTGTTTACCCATTTTTTCATTTTGGACGATTCAGGTGTTTTCTGGGATACAGCTGCGGCATAAATATTTGTTTCTCTAACTATTACGTCCACAACATCATCGGTAAAAAAGAGCTGAAAAAGTTCCAACTCGACGTAATCCCCTTGTACATTTATATGTGTTTTTACACCGGACTGAAACCCATCGAAATCGTGAAGAGTTGGAGTAAATGTGGAGTTGTTCCATATTCTTGATTCTTCCCGCCTGCGTTTTGCACTAGGTTGAATATCTGGTTCCTCATCATCATCAGAAGAAGAATCATAAAACTCCATTGATATATCATTAATATCTTCGATGTTTTCTTCCTCATTGTCACTATTCATAAATATGTTCTCAATTCCTAAGTCTCTTTCCATTTTAGCAATATAGATCGGTAAAAATAAATCACGGCAGTAAAAATTCAAAAGTAAATACAGAAGGTGATATGATAAAAAAACTTCAAATCACGTTAAAATATAGTATGGTACTGTAAAACTTATAAAAATTGCAAGAAAAGTATGATAAAACACTGTATAAAACTGTAATTCACATTAAACTACGTAAAACACTAATAAACCTCCGAACCTTACGAGAATTTTGTAGAAACACACAATATAAAACAACAAAATCACACTAGAACACAGTAAAACTTCACAATATCGCGAAAAAAGTATGAAAAAGCGCGCGCTCAAAAATCTCTAGTTTGCAATATATGACTTGTTGAAGTTTGCTCGTGTGACGTCATACAAACATCACGTGACATTCGATAAAGTAGATTTTCGCGGTTTTTAAATTTGGAATCTGTTTTGGAATGGTAAAATAATACTCTATATTGTCCACAGATGGCATTTTAATTCATACTTGAAGCATAAACACACCAGTCACCCATACAAATGCACTCGTATATATACGACCATACTCCCCTAAAGGTTAAGAATTGATTTGTTAGCTTTGAACTGTTTAGGTTACATCTAAATCATTGAATATTTTTGAGTGATACATAGTCCGCAGGTATTGAAATTACTTTAACAAAATCGTCTAAAGAGGGTTAAGGACTTATTTTTGCATTGCAATATATCCAGATTTGTTCTGATAATATCCAAAAATTTAGTTTACACCAATACTACTAAATCAATTTTCAAAATATTTGGTGTTGGAACGGCTTTCGTGTGGTTCAGTAGGGAACAGGTTAATAACAATATTTGACAACCTGAGTAACCGTTTGCTGCTATTTTACGCTATCAAACCTGTTGTAATAATGGTGGTATTGAAATGTTATATGACTATAGAATAGATGTTTAAATTTTTGTAAGAGGAGCAAAGCAAGCTTACCTGATTGGTTAACCACATGCAATGATGAGATAGTTTGCCCCAAATGGGTCAGGGCTCCGTATCCCTGCCGTGTTATCTATTACAAACAAATTGCACAATTGCATTGGCAAACAACAAAAGAAAATTTAATGCTCTCGTGCCTATAACTGCCAGTGCTTCCGCATTCTTTTTATCCCGTCACTTTTTTATGAATATGATTTTTTTTTCATTTATCAATTATCAGTTTTGTATCTGTATTGAGTTATTTTTATTTCTTCTCATATAGATACTACGCAAAACAAACAGGCAGTCATTTCATTTTTATAATATATTTAAAAAGTACAAAATAGCCTTTTGAAATGATTAATATTTGTAAATAAAAAATTCAAAGTATATCGAGTGTATAATATCATTTCGTTTTATAGTCTTCTCCTAGATTCTTTGTCGAAATGAAATAAATATCTAGAGCCAATTAGAAGTCAAATTTTCCATATAATTATTTGAAAGTTGTTATGAATTATTTTACTTTAAGAGGGCTGTATAGAAAGGTTTATTATATATTCTTCTATCTGAGAAGGAATTTATAGCTTGACTAGAGATTTCTGCGTTGATTGCTAATTCTAAAAACTGAAATTGAGCTTAATACATTTCTTTTTGTTTCTGGTTTAGATAAAAAGTCATGCTTTTACAGAAATTGAAATTTAAAATTTTAACTTTTTTTTTTTTGAATTGTTACAATTTTGTACAATTCCACATGTTTTGTCACCAACGACCCGGGTTTCGCCTTTCGGCATCTTCAGGCACTCTATTACACGGATGCAACAAAACTGACGAGCCAGTGATCGAATTCCTGAAGATGCCGAAAGGCGAAACCTGTGTCGTTAGTAACAAAACATGTGGAATCGTACAAAGTTGTAACAATTCCAATTTGATATTGAAATTCCACCTAGCACCTTCAGTCGACATCATAATTTAATATTTGAACTATATTGTATGCAGAAAATTCCAAATATTTCCATATGAAAGTAAAAAAAGATTACTTTGTTATTATACTAGGTGTATAAGTAAATATGACATGTTTTTTCTCTTTGAGAAGCATGCGCACAGGTGAAACACGTGTCACATTTAGCAACACAACCATTGGCCACATTTTACATATGAAATGAATTTATAGAAAGTGCTGTCGAATCCATTGAAAGAAATAATATCAGGGCGGTTTGTTTTTATAATGTTTGAGAAGGAGTGTGATAAAGGACACTTAATGTTTTATTCACCTTAGTCCTTGCACTATTATTACTCTTACGATTTTGTTTATTCAAACTTCACGGCACGTCTCAATAATTTTTTTTGAACACAGCTGCCATACATCATTCGGTAATGGGCAAACGTCATCTCATGTTTGCCCAAGTATCGGAACATATACGGCTCATTTTAAACTTATCACTTATCTCTACAAGGGTACACTATTTGACCGAATATTAATTTTGATTCACGAATAAAACAATATTTAGAATGAGACAAACCAATTTCATATTTTCAACTGGGAGCGCTTGGTGGATCGTTGATACCACATTTCTATTGTTAAAATTATCATAATTAACACTTTTAATACCTTTTAATATTCTTATTATTCAATCCTGTTTCTTCACAAAGCACTTTTAAGGTGTTCACTGTAACATCTTGGTTATCCTGTGTTTAGCACTATTCTACAACTTATATTATCGAGATCAGGACCGGATTCACTCATTTGCAAACATTATCAACTGATTTTATTAAATTTAAATTGTTACAATTTTGTACGGTTCCACATGTTTTGTCACTAATGACCGGGGTGTCGCCTTTCAGCATCTTCAGGCAATCTATCACACGGATGTAACAGAACTGTCATTTTATTTAACATATTTATTTATATGTACACGTTACAAAAAATAATAATCACAAGTTCATTGCTTTTGCAACGTCGAAATATTTAAATATTTAATGTTGGAAATTCAAGAAATAAATAATAAGGATAGCAAGAATGTCAACGAAGCAAGCTCATGAAAAATCTACTTTAACATATTAAAAAATAGTATTCGCCTGAACTCATTTTCTTCCAGATGCAAATAAGAACGTGTTTTTGAATTTCCGCAATGTTATAAAGACCTTTTATAAATAATTTATGATATCAACTGAAGGTGTTTGTTGGAATTTCAATTCAAAGATTTTATAAAACTCAGAACTATTTTGTCACGTTTCTCAGTTATTGTTCGACTCTAAAATATATTTTTTTTTGTATAATAAGACTACAAATTTCTGGGTTAAATCACTGTATGTAATTAGGCATCAAAATGGTTAACAATGTTTTTTTCATTGATTTAAAATCTTAACCTTTGCGGGAGAGTATGGCCGAAAATTTACATCCGTGTTTTTTTTGTGTGAAGGAGTATCGACATAATTTTTATCTTAACCCAGTCATGTGACTTTAATGGCATATATATCAAACAATTTTTATAACACAAAAACTCACTCCTCACAGTAAGGTCAGTATAAATATATTCACCCCTCAAAAGGTTAAGGGCTTTTAGTATTTATTACTGATAAACTCAAACAGACAGTTGTCAACCCTGAGAATAGGGTCACACCGATAGACAAATGATTATCAATTTAATTAAAAAACTAATTTATATCATAATTTAAAGTATTGATTAAAAGTGCTAGACAGAATTGCAGTATCAAATTAAAATCGTTACTTATATTTGTGGAAATGTATATTGTAAGAATGATCGAAATTCAATTTGTACTGCATTAAAAATGTTAATAATTAACGCCTTTTTGATTATTTTTTTTTTTTTTACCGTTTACTCCCGTCTTAACATTTTTTTTTAACAGCAGACAAACACTTCATTGTGTAGTCATTATTCTAAATGAAATTGAACCCTAACCGGAGGTTATCAACTGCATTAAGACATGCGTAGATAATGCGTTGAGTGCATTAACCGTTTATTGTTACGCCTTGTAAAGTAACCCATAATTTAAAGGGTCTTTTGCAATATACACATTTTTCTTTTTGTTTTAACGGATCAGTGATTTTGATCAGTTTTTCTTATGATACAGAGCAAATGGATTCCTGACTGAGATGACTTCATAAAGTTTTTTTTTATGTAAGCTACTTCTTATATAGTTGCTTAAAATCTCTTTTTGGAAGAAAAAGGGGATGAAAGTAGTAATGCTGTGATAAGATTTGTGGTTGAATTATTGCTTTTCCTTTACCTTTAGGACAAAATTTACTCGGGCCATATTATAAATGTAAATCAATAATCCTAAGGAAATGTCTTCTGGCCAAAACAAATTTTATGATTAGGACCAGTTTAGCTTATCGTGGGTATTATAAACTAATCAGTTCCTGATAATAAAATATATTGTGGAAATAGTACTAAAAAAATTTATGATTGTTTATAATCTCTCATATTTCTGAATGTCAGTTTTCAACACATTGTAAGCGGCCATCCCAACAGTAGAGACGTTACCAGTCAGAAGATCAACATATTAAAAAATTGTATTGATATAATTTATGTCGACTTGATAACTTAACTACTAAAAAAAACATTATATGATTGTCAAAACTTTCGTGTAAGAGTTTTGAAATATTAGGTATTGAATTATCTTTTATACGAGTCATCAGGGAACAGGTTAAATAATTCATTATTTTTACCTTATCAAAAAATAGCAGATACTCACTTGCATCCAAGCAGAATATATTGACATCTGAAATAATGTCATTGAATATTTTTAAAGCGCTTTCAGGTGGCATCCCCATTGGTATTCTTCACGTTGGAAGAAAAAAAAATGTATATTCACGTTTCCTCAAATATCACCAGGAACAAGTATATAAAACATGGTTTAAAGTGTATTTTCCATGGTTTCTTTTAATGAACAGAAATTGGTATTGATCACTAGAATTAAAATCATTTTCTATTGTATATAATTTTCATAGAGTGATCATGCATCAATTTTGTTCTATTTAGTGATAGCACGAGTAAGTAAACATTTATAAGTGATTAAATTTTGTATAGATTTTGTTTTTATATTATTGCAACATTCCATCCAAATAAATTCGTTGAAAAATGTAGGCTTTTGATGCGTTTGGTCTAGTGCACAATCAAAATAAGCTAATTTGTAAAAGGCGTTGAACCCATAACTCAATTCAAACTACTTAATTGTGATAACAAATTGAGGACAAATTATTTTGACAGCTTCACTATTGGAACATTTTTTAAAATATCTGGCAATACATCTATCGGCCAATGCTCCAAATATTTTGAAATTGGAATGTTAACTTGAAGAGAAGGGATGTCACAAGCATGCCTGACAAATGTTACTTGAAAAGGTTGGCTTTGATCTTTGACCTGTTTCACGCTGAGCTATAGGAATAATTAGCTTGCACACAACAGTTTCGAGACTGCTACCACTTTTATATTATATATGTTGGTGTCATCTAACAACAACTGTAGTAGTTGTCTCAACAGTTGAGACATTTGCAGCTAGAGTGTCAAATAAACCCATTCAATTTCTTCTTTTATTCAATAAGGAAGACTTAAGAAAAAAAATTTCGAAATATTTTTTTAATGTCATTAAATATCATTATACATTGTAAAAAATTAAAAATGAATGTACAAAATGTATATTAGCTAAAATAAAAATTATCTAAAATAATTAAAAAACATACACTTAATAAAATTACTGAATAATATTATGGACCCTGTTTCTCTTGCAATTTAAATATTTTTTTATAAATAAATGAAAAAAATATGTTTAACCCCTTTATTCTCAGAAGGCCGAACTATCCTCAAGTCTGACATCCGTTGAAAAGCCACATAGAATCAATCTGTGCGCAAACTTCACGTTTTATCTGATTATCAAGTGTTAAAGCCAATAAATTTACTTAATTAGACTATCAGAAATTTCTAAACGCCCCTATAGTTTGACCTTCTCAGACTAAATCAGTTAATTCAAAAGTAAATAAAACTTAATACTAACGTTTATAATGAGATTAAACATTTTTAATTTAAAAAATCTATACCTGTTTTACTTAGCAATTTTTAGATTTCTAATTGTACTGTTCTTACGAGTGTACACTGTCAGTTGAAAATAGTGATGTATTTTAGTTCAACAATTTTTTTAGGAGATATAGTTGATAGTTATTTCGGCTCACGCCATCATCAGAATAGTTCTGCTATATATAGATAAGCAAATGTACGTTTAAACATTGTTCTGATGATGGCATGAGCCGAAATAGCTATCAACTATATTTTATAAAAAAAAATTGTTGAACTAAAATACATTGCTATTTTTTCAGTGTTATAATGGAGTTCTACCAAGTGAATGCCAATTCAATCAATAAATGGTGATTCAATTAGTGAAACTAGTTCTGATCTGGATGAACAGCAATGTAAAATTAGTAATTTTTAAAAAAATCATATTGTTTTAATCTGTTGATATATATGATTTCAATATCTCCATGAAATGATATTTGAGTAACATTTATTTTAACAATGAATGAAGATTACAATAACATTTATACTTTGTATTGTGTAGACATTTTCTTCAATCTACATTGTCAACTCATCAATCTCTGTAGCCTAACGGTAGAAGCTTATTTAAATGATGTCCTGGTTTTATCTTGAAAGGTTAATTTCAAATATTAATTTTATCAATCGAATATTTATGACTTGGTTATCAAAGTTTTCGATAAATTTACTCTTCGAAATTATTTTTAGTGAAACTTTAGAGGGCAGTGACTATTTACAAAGTGCTTCGTCCTTCCCTTCTCAAAATATGAGTAGAGGAAAAAAATCCGAATCTAAATTCCGTGCGAAACTATGAGGTGCTTTAGGGCAAAAACGGTTATGTCTACTTTGTGATTTTAGTAGAAAATGACATTTTGATTTACACTTCTTAGTTTGAGCTATAGTTGGTTAGTTAGCTATTTTTTTGGCTTGCTTGGTGTTTATTACGAACTGAGAAAAGGATGCTTATTTTTGATGGCAAAAGTTTGACCCTGTTTACTCTCTTGTATTTTCAACTGCCATCTCGACAGTTGAGACATTAGCAGTAAGAGGGTTAAAAGTTTTTATGCACTTTTCGTATCCTTTTGGAAGTTATTTGTACGTATCAATTTTGAGAAAATGTGGTCATATCGGTTTTTGATTTTCAATGCTACATATCTAATAAAGGTTGCAAGTTTTGCTGATTATAAAAATGACTGATTCATATACATAGTTTTGATTTACTCTTGTGAATTACAATACATTAATATGGTTGAACTGAAGGTGCTAGACGCGTGGTGGAATTAAAATTTATTGTATTACATATTGCATACTTTATGATAATATAATCCAGCTTTTGAATTTAGACATCTTCTGGCATTTAAGATCATCGGCTCCTTCGACCTGATATCTATAAAATTTATGCTTCATATTAATTAATTATATCAAGGTATCAGATCGAATCCCGAATATCCCGTTCAATTTTGATTACTAAATACATCAATATAGCCATTAAAACGAATACATGTATTATATATATATATAAAAATACACACCAATTTCTTTTTTTACACGGTGGGTATATTCCACCAAAACCTGTGTTTCAAAACGTATAAAAAAATAGAATACATTTAATCGAAGACTGGTTATCTTAATATAAAAAAAACTTTGTTATTTGAAAAAAAAAAACTGTCCTTTTTATTTGTGTATAAGTCCTACCGTGTTATTTAAAAACCGTGTAAAAAAAGAGTTGAGTGTGTATTTACTTTTTTTTATATCGAGTTAACATTATAAATTGGTAAAATACAATATTATCACATATAATAAATACCCACAAAAATCTTATCAACTAACTATATTTTCTATGATTATTAATTTTTATAATGTATATAAAAAAATAAACCAACAAATTAAGTAAAAAAGGCCTAGCTTACATTTTTTAAAAATATTTTATCAATATTTTCGCTAAATATAAAATGAATGATATTTTTTAATTATATATTAGAATTCGCCGAGGGAATGTAAAATAATTCATTTTTTTTTCAATTACCGTAGTAATAGTGATACTTGATTAATTTAGAATAGACAGAGTTTGAACTATTCACTTCTGATTTTTATGGCGTTTGATTACTTAACGTTGCGAACTTTTAACGATTTGTAGCCCGAAACAATTACGTTTGGCGTTGAGAAAAGGGTATTTTTGCAGCGAAAAAATAAATTGATGTCCAGAGGCTCTCAATGTTTACGGTACCGAATTCTCGGTATCGCGACGTGGTAGGAGAATGGTGGCTAGAAGACGCCGTGACGCAGAAGAGGTCAGTAGCGCCTTCCGGCTCGGTAGTTTCTGCAACGGCGCACCATGTCGAACTTACGGTATCTAAGACAATGCCACTGCGGTACCAACTTCATTCCGCGCAGAGCTTGTTGCTGAAAAAGAAAGAAAAATCATCGATTACTACAAAATACAAATTTATAGATTCTATTATATAATCATCTCAACTATTCGTTGAGTTTCCACTTCCGTCCGACGGCCATTTCAACTATCGCGAAAAAATATTAAAAGAGAAGTGCGGTCTGACATGGGATGGGCCAATCAATATTATTGAATTGATTGAATTGGCATTCACTTGGTAGACCTCCATTGTAACACTTATTTTTTTATTATTATTTTTTAAGGTAGAGTTGAGCTATGAACAATAATATAAATTCAAACTCAGCGCCTAGTGTTTGCATCTTTCTAATAAAAATCGCAAGATGACGGCTTTAGAACAGTTGGAAATCAATAGATATAAACTATCATAAAGGATTCTTAACGAACAAACTAATATATGTCGATCGCCATTGCTTAACCCGCTACGGGGAGCCGTTTTGTCTCTGTAATGGACCATTTCCGTGCTATATGTAAACTTATTGATATAGCCGCCTTTTTAGTTCCATTTACAATTTTTAGTTTTATCGCGAGCAGGAAACAAGCTAGGTCGTTAAAACATGAGAGAAGATGTATTGTGTAAATTTTCTACACAACTATATATAGATAAACAAATTTTCGTTTAAGCAAAGTTCTGACGATGGCGTGAGCCGAAATAGCTATCAACTATATCTTAAAAAATAATAGTTTTGTAGAACTAAAATACATTATTATTTTTTTCACCGTGTTATAATGGAGTTCTACCAAGTGGATGCCAATTCAATCAATATACATATTTCAACTTTACAATGTTTGAAATCGTCGCTCATTTAATAAAGTATGTTTATTTAATTAATTTTAGTTTTAAATATTTCAAACGTAAATTTCTGTAAATAAAAACGCATCGGGGTGCTAAAGATGCTTATTAAAAACGAAATTGTAAAAATTGAAGTCAATTATGGGAAAACGTGAATTCAGGGCACGTAAAAACACGTTTTCACTCTACTTACCCACCGCACCGTGTGCTGTCATAGCAACTAGGGCGATTGTATTTTTTTTGCGTGGTAACCCCCAACGTTCAAAAATATTAATCCGTCAGTATCGTTTGTTTTGACATATTCGCGCTCATTATATGTTTATCCTGCATGCGTGTCGAATAATGTTTCTTATCGATTTTAGTATTAAGGTCTATTTTTACGATGTAATTGTTGCATAAAATTAATTCAAACAGTCTGCCCATCGATTTACTCGCGTAGACGTTGGACATAAAATTTAAAAAGAATAAAACATACAATCAATTTCAAACGATTTCTACAAAATAGACTCTAGAATGTGGCTTTTGAAGAAATTTTGACTGTTGATAAACTTGGAAGCTTTATTCTTAATAACAGCGTTTCCCAAACTATCTGCGACGTAACACTAGTGGCTCCGCTACGAGTTGAAATAATTAAAATACTTTCATAATTTTTAAAAAATATTTTAGCTATATCGTAGATGCGTATAAAATTTGCCTTAGATGACATTAAAATATACATTTTTTCTGAATTAAATCGTTACCTAGAACGCATGATGCGCAGAATGATTGTGTATGTTGCGATTCTTTTCAAGTGCTGTCATGGCTTATTACTCTTGCAATATAAAAAATTGTAAAAAGTACTAAAATTTTGAAGGTGGCGTAAAACGTCAATACCCTGGTGGCATCACTGTTTTCTGTCTAGTTCTCCAATTAGTTTAAAGGAACACCTTTTATTCAAATTTTCAAAAATTCTATATTTCTATAAAAAATTATGGGCGAAATATTTAGATACTAGGTAATAAAATGCATAGCGCTCGCAAAATCCAGTACACAGACAGTTGCCCGGCTGTGCGTGTATAGCCTGGCACGTGTTGAATAGACAGACGCTAGCCAATGATTGGTGGATTTGTGGCGAATATTTCAAGCCAACGCGTAATTCGGAGTAGTGTAGAGGGTTCCATACATATTAACAGAAACAGAATGTTTGGTATTTTCAAAAATATATTGATTTCTTATTTTAGCATAATATAATCCGAAAGAAGTTTGTCGGATGAATTATATTACATTAGGTCTTGTAAGTCTTTTAGTAATTAATTATTCCATTTTGAATTAGTATGACTATAGTATAAATATTTTAGTGTTCCAAGTCGAAAAAAAAAATGTACAAAATATACATTGCAATAAATAGTAACATATTTCATTCGTCTATTTTAAATCGCCTTTTTTTCTTTCTAAATTTAACTTTTGTTTATGAATAAATTTACTAATATGAATGTACACGTTACTTGATTTTTGCCTATGATTGTGAAGGTTCGAATAAATACATAAATTTATTTCTTCAACAGAGGTTTATAAATAAACCGTAGATTGTACCAAGAATTTTAATTATAATACTGTAATCAGTCACGAATATATCGGCATTTAGATGGCAACATAATATATCTGCATATAATTTCATTTTCAAATTTAATTCCACAAAAGTCGTAAAATATGTTGGTCAAATGATCCAACTATCAATGATGCTCTAGAACAGTCGAGTTTAAGCAAGAAACAAAATGAATCTAGGTGAGAATTTAAAGCGTTTTGTTTAACCCTCAAATGACTATGTTCCAAAAAATAGCCTGCGGATTTTGAGGGGATTAGTCAGGCCCATAGGAAAATGTGTTTTTTTCTCTTGTTCTATTTTTGTAGTCTCTTTGCGTGTCATAATATATTTCATACCAAAATCTTCATTTTTTTCAATAAATAATCATGCTTTTAGTCGTGTGTAAAAAGTCACGGCTGATGAAATCGAGTCCACCAATCATCGCATGTGCGAGCGCATACTTACGTCAGTTAATATTGTCAGATATTAGATAAAATGTAACATTGATCAATAATAATGTAATCCAACTTGAAGAGAATATTTATTCGCGACTAACTATTTGGCCAACAAATGTTTTTTTCTTCAGCAGTATGTGTAAAAAAATTCAAAATACCGTGGGGTATAAACATTTTATGACCAATATTTAAAAAAAAAAAAAACAGGGGGAGGCCTTCATCCAGCAGTGGATCGACCCCGGCTGATGATGATGATGATGATTTAAATGTAAATTTAAAATAAAGTGAAAATTAAGGAATGATGTTTCTACCGTTTGGTATGGGAAAGTTAAACGGAAGGTTTTGGTATAAGCTATTTATTTTACAATTAACCTTTTGAAATCTACGATTATCAATTACTTTTGCTTTAATGTTGTTGGTAATCTTAATTATCAGTTTTATATAATACTATCGCAAATTTCTTCAGGCTAGCGAGTAGTTGGTTACCAACAACTGTCTTTAAATACTCGATGGAAGCAAGATTATATAAGTTAACAATTGCCTTAAGATTTCGATGGCAAAAGTACCAATAAAAAACAACACATTATTGTTTGTAAAACTTAAATTTAAATTTTATTTTAGCTCTCTTCAAGTTTCATGAACTTGATAGTTGGTCCCTTTTACCAAAAACTCCGCTTACGAACATAAGGTTTTCAATTCAAATTATCAAATATATGTTCATATATTGAACATTTTAAAAGAATGTGCCTAGTATCAAGATACCACATCTAAAATTAATTGACGTAAATAACGTATAGCTTTGTACTTCACATTTGAAAAATAAAACGTAATTTGATGTGTCGCAAACATTGTGTTAATATCTCTTTCAAAACTAATTTAACTACTACTACTTTAAAACTAAATAATTTACAGTTTTAATATGATCATTTCCTTTTATTTCGCTGAAATATTTTGCTATACGTCTTAAGTTTCATATTTCAGTGAAAACTCGATTCTTCGTCTTTCAAGGACCCTAAAAAACGAGAAAAGCGAGAACAAGGAACGTGGGAAAGCTTAAAATTATTTTAAGTCCCCCCTTTTATTTAAAAAATGGGGTTTTACAAAATTTTGTAAATATGAAAGAGTTTTGCAAAAGTTATATAAATTAAATCTTATTTATTGAAATAATCGAATACTGTTTTCAAATTCTTCGCATGAAATTCTCTTTTGCTCAAAAAGTCTCAAGACATTTGAGCAAACTATATATTCCATCATTAATTTCTTATGTTAATATATAAGCTTTCATGTGCTCAAATCCACAAATTGTATTGTATAGAAAGATTTATAAACCAAAACCGGTCAATTGGGATAATATTTGAGACGGGATCATAATATTTAGACGATAGATTGAGGAAATCGATAAATCGGTGAACGGCGGTTAATGCGGGAATTAATGAGCGTTTGACGGGGTTATAAAAAAATAATGACTAATCCGGGAAAACGTATTATGCGAGAACGAGATTCCATTGTATTGTCTTAAGATTAAATTATTTTTGCGTGAAGCTCGAAAACGATCGTCTGTTATCTATATGTAGAATGTAAATTATGGATTATTGGCGTATATCCTGAGGGGAGTGTCGTGGATAATTAAATTGTCCCTCCTTTATTTATTTATAAATAATAATAATCACTTACCGTTTGCGGAGAGGGCGCTGGATTTGTTTGCGCCATCGCCATTATCGTCAATAAAGCTCCGATTAGCAACCACCAACAACTTCTCATTTTTCTGAATGTATCTTCACCAGCGACCAATGTACCACAGACAATTATCTCCTGCTACCACATAGACTACTAAATCCACGTAATTAAATCCACAGACGTATCTCGTCTACACCAAAACAGTAAAATAAGTTTTCAATCAATTTTCGTTATTTGGTTAAATACAACTAAATCACGGTTATGCAGATATTTTTATAGTATTAAAACGTTTATCTCCACTGTATCAATTTTTTTACTTGACAATATTGATCAAAAAGTTTTATTACGAAACTAATTACTTGATGTTATTTTTGTATTGTATTAATATCAATTCACTTATTTTATTTAAAAGCAAAAATGTGATTCAATAAGCAATTTATTTGGAATATTTCACTGTCGAACTTTGCACAGAATAAATGCTTTTTTTTATATCAGTTTTTTTTAAATTTAAAAATCGAACACTTGGTTTGTTTATGTTAGTAAAGTTTGATCAAATTTTCATTGAATTTTGAATAAAGAATATATTCTGAATATAAAACCGTATACGTTATATTCTTGTCACTGTTTTTCTTTCGCACTAATTAATATGTATTAATGTCTTTTCTGAGACGAACCTTTTTCGACGAATCACTTGGATTATGGATGTAACTTCACTGAGGTTGAGTTGAGACGTAGTCTAGATGTGGTGATGCCAGATTTTCTTAACAATGCACTCCAGCCGTCATGCGATTTCCTTATATACTGTTGCCATGCTCTTCCCCCTTGATTTCCCTCCGCACCCATTCCAGAACCCTCCCGCGAAGACATGCGTCCTCGACTTGACTTCTCGAGTGCCGGATGATTTTATAATGGTATTTTTTCGTTTATTCGCTTTTATTGATTGTGAATTCTTTTTTTGTCAATTGACACGCGATTGATTTTTTTTGACTGAAGTGGTATTTAGTTAACTGATTGAATTATATATTATATTATGTCACTCGGTAGAATTTTGTCAAATTCTATAAAAAGAGTATATAACTGAATTCTTTTACAACTGACATCTCTGTCGACTTAAAAAAAGTTTTTAATCATTTTTTTACGTTACTTCTTGGTAGAATAGAATTATAATTAAATAACAAAAAAACAATGTTTAGTAATATTTCAACATTTTTTATTAAAATCAAAACCGGTTTCTCACTCTGCGAGCCATTATCAATAGCTACTAATATAAAATGGTGGAACTAGAACTTAACATTACATTTTTAATGTTTAAAAAAATCTAATTGCGGTTACGCTTTTTTATATTCCATATCAAATGTCCTCTGCAGGTATCTTAACAGAAGTATTCTACAAGAACTACTACTAGAACTACAGGACCGGTTTCGTCATCATAAAACATTACTGAAATCTGCACTGATCATACACATAATATAGTGGTTGAATTGGAATTTATTAAGCGTATATATTAGTTCTACAAAAGCTAATTTTAAATTATTAAAAGAAATTGTAGAACTAAAATACGTTTATTGTATGAATTGACATTTACTTGGTAGAACTCCATTATAACAATGGAAAAATGGCTTACGCTCTTATCAGAACTATAGACAGAGGGTGTAATCCGAAATAGCTATCAAGTATATATCTTATAATTTTGTAGAACTAAAATACGTTGGTATTTTGTTCACCGTTTTAATATGCATAATTGTCAAACGCTGTCTTTTATTGTTTGAATTTGAAATCGTGTAATAAAAAAGAAGAAGATATTTCAGTCCGGCACTCAACGTGTTATGCTTATTTGTTTTCATTTTGATCGCCGCCTTTCACGGTCAGCCGATAAGTGATATTTTCGAAAAATGTTTTCGGGATTTCGATGTTGTCATAAGGTGAAAGTACCACGCGCACGTTATCACATCGTAGATGCTCCGCAACAGAGGTGCCCGGAAGGTATATCGCGAGATGTTTTAATGTGGATCGCAACTATAGTGAAACCCCACGGTGACTGAAGGTACTTGATGAAATTTCAATATAAAATTTAAATTGTCAAAACTTTGTACGATTCCACATGTTTTGTCACTAACGTCTCGGGTTTCAGGCATTCTATCACACGGATGCAACAAAACTGACTGTCAGATGGAATACCTGAAGATGACGAAAGGCGGCTTACTGACAAAACCAACTTACGACATATTTTTGAAAAACTTTTAAGATATTCCCTATAGACTACACGTGCACATTAGAATAGAGCATGATTATGAATGAAATATCGTTTTTATATATTTTTCTAAAACGACCTTTATTTGTTTCTGTTTTGTTGCAACTTTTTTAAAAATATTTCTTGTGAATAGATCGCAGTAAGACATCTTAAAAGTTGATCGCAAAAAAAAACTGTGGCCACCTCTGTCCTTTAATATTTGTAAACACAGATAAGCAGATAAATATTTACTATTTATTCACACATAATTTTCCCCCGATTCCGATTATCGTCTTCAAGGCATCAGTCCTTGTTTTGGCTGAGTAATTTTTATATTATTTACTTCGAATTCCGCGATTCGATTATTATGACATATTACTGTTGTAAACATTGTATGTAAATCACAATTTATGATACAAAATACGATAAATTTAAGGCGAAGTATTTTTTTCAATCACATACTCATACAAAATAAGGATTCATATTCAAGACGAAGTTAAGGTATGAATTTACGTAGCGTCAATTGCCGCAACTTTGCCTAGAAAAGTCTTTTTAATAAAGTATTTTATATATATATTAAATATATTAAAGTAAACATTGACAGTTTTTTAATGTTTGATGTTATCCGTGGTCGAGTGATAAAGTTGCTGGCTTCAATTGCTGCTCTCACGAATTCGAATCCCGATAATTCTTTTAGTAAATGTATAGATGTCCGCTCAAACGTATTGGTGTCTACAATTTTGACGTTAATATTGTTCTAAATATACCCTTTATGGTGGTTATATTAAAAACAATGTTTCAATGTCCATTTCATTAACGTAAGGAGTGGATATGGCTTAAGAAATGAAGTCAGATATTAACACGGTGAAAAAAATAGCAATTTATTTTAGTTATACAAAATTATTATTTTTTAGGCTAGAGTTGAAAAATTGAAAAGTTGAAAAATTGTAAATGAACTAAAAAGGCGGCTATATCAATAAGTTTACATATGGCACGGAAATGGTCCACTACGGAGACAGCTATAATGGAGTTCTACCAAGTGAATGCCAATTCAATCAACAAGTCAGATATTCGCTTATTTTTTTTTATAAAATTTGTGTTCGAGAGAATGTTGATATCACAAACCTGTGATCTAGTAAAATAAAACGAGCGTCCAATAAGTTTGGCCATTTTGCTATTAGGAAATTCAAATTTGGAACAGTTCCGTAACGTCAAATACGCATAAATATAATACAATATATTGCTCTCAAATGAGTCAATAAGATGGCCGAAACGTCATCTGATAAGGAGGCCATTTTGTTCTCGTTTCCATGAACCTGTAATTCGGAACAAGACATCACTGTCATAAAACTGAGCGAATTAAGCTCTGAATCATAATGATGTTATACATGTTCGGAATTGTACGACAATTAACTAATTAAGACGTTCATAATTCCGCTGACTTTTAAATGCAGTTGTTGGGTCTAGGCCGAATTTCGATTAACGTACGAAATGTTTCTTTTTTTAAAAACGGTATGCATAATTCCAAGGCTTCATTCAAATTAGTCACAGTTAACTTCAATTTGAAGATTTTATATTCTTTCGAGTGTTTTATGATTTAGATCAGTGGTTCGAAACCGTGCCTCAGCGCAATGGTGTGCCGCAAGACGATGCTAGGTGTGCCGTAGCACAATACATAAAAAAATCTATTCACTTGCTAAGACCTTAAATAAATTTAAGGATTTCTATGTGATTCTTTCTTATCAAACTTAATTTTGCTTTAAACAAAAAAAAATCAAATTTGAATTGTTACAACTTTGTACAATTCCACATGTTTTGTCACTAACGATCCGGATTTCGCCTTTCGGCATCTTCAACCATTCTATCACACGGATGCAACAAAACTGACTGTCAGATAGAATGCCTGAAGATGACGAAAGGCGAAACCCGGGTCGTTAGTGACAAAACATGTGGAATTGTACAAAGTTGTAACAATTCAAATTTGATATTTAAATTCCATCAAGCACTTTCAGTCGATATCCTAAATTAAAAAAATATCAGATCGAAATAACTGTCCTGTAAGCGTCCAGACAATAGTTATTTATAGTTTTTGCTGTACATTATTATATTGTATTATATATAACTGGAATATGTAGCGTTATGAACAGGATGAATTGGTAAAACTAAAATAGGTTAATATTTTAAAGATACACAGCAAATAAAAATCTAATTGTAATTTAAAAAGTAATTAGCAATAGTTAATCAAAAAATATTTTCAAAATTCGCGAAATTCTGAAGACTTCTTATGTGTGTCGTGTGTGACAAAAGGTTTCAGAGCACTGATTTAGATTAGTGATGCACAAATTGCGGCCCAAAATAATAACATATACTTTATTACCATTTTTTTTCATTAAATATTTAAAAGTCCTGTGTTCTGACATGTGAACAAATTATGCAATAGCAACGAAACATTATATTAATCGTTACCGACAGAAAACATAACAGAACCAAACAGATATTTTCTGTTCTACATAAGAAGGTTGCGCTTTGTGTCTTCTCGGAAGTACCAACATAGTGAGTATTTTCCTTTTTAAAATTTAACAATTCTCAGCACAAAAACCACTTGAACCATGATGACCTCACTGGTGTGCTAAGGGATAGCAACCACAAATATTGAACCTCATATCAAAAAGCTTGCTGCCAACATTCAGTGTCACAAACCTCTCTACAGTTGATACTAAGTTCTATCGCGTAGAATGATTGAAATAGCTGATAAAACGATAAAATTATTAAATTGTATATCTCGTCTAGTTATAACATAATATATTATTTTTATTGATTGAATTGGCATTTACTTGTTAGAACTCCATTATATCACGGTGAAAAAATAGCAATGCATTATAGTTCTACATTTTTTTTATAAGATATAGTGGATAGCTATTTCGGCTCACCATCGTCAGAACTAGTTCTAGATAATAGTTCTGACGATGGCGTCTGACTATATCTTATAAAAAATTTGTAAAACTAAAATACGTTGCTATTTTTTCACCTTTAATGTATTATTATTCAGTACTTGTACCCTCTGTGGTCCGTAAAAAATAATGGACAAATTTAACCTTCTTTCGAATAAGTTATGCATCACTGATTTGGGTGGAAATCGTTTCTAACAAAACTAAACATAGTTCCAATGTATTGCGTTGACTATATAGGGATTTCGCCAAAATCCTCAGGAAATCCAGCATCCGATGATTAATAACCGAACACTTTACCAATACACTACAGAAATGATTGAAATGGGATCTAAATAAAAATATATTATATTTATAAAAAAATAATTATGTACTTGTTATTGTCTATTTTTTTTTTTGGTCATTTGGAAACAGCTACTCTCCACAAATTAAACTCGTGTATAAGTCAAACACTGTATCGAATATGTAATGAATAGCGCTGGATCTATTCTCTATCCTATTATCTATAAGATCCGATTTTATTCAATCGATTTAACATTTCGATAATACTTGCTTTAATATTATGATTATTTATTTGCCGACAAAACATTTTTTTTTAATGTGGAAATCATTGATCGCAAATTATTTTTTATCGTGTTACAATGTTTCTCTGCTATGTTTTATAGTTCACACAGTAGCCATTTAAAGATAGCGTGACACAAAATTGAATCTACTTTAAATAAATCATTTCAGAATGTTGCATGGGGAAAATGCAGGGAAATTGAAATGATCGTTACATTATAAAATAGTCACGAGACTGTGCCTTGCGCCACGTTATTGTAGCTATTTCCACACCTGCAACCCATGGTGGAAGAAGTAATAAAATGTCCTGTGGCTCATGTTTATCCGTTTATATCGGACAAGCAGATAAACGTATATCCATTCTAACTAAGGAACATGTAAGATCATTCAACAGTATAAAAACAGATTCACAATTTGCTAATCACGTTATAAAATAATCGAATAACATAAATTTAAACTCAGCGCCTACGTGTTTACATATTTGTAATAAAGGTCGCAAGATGTCGGCTTCGGAACAGCTGGAAATCGATGGATATCAACTATCAAAAAAAAATCTTAACGAACAAACTAATATATGTCGGTCGCCATTGCTCAATCCATTACAAGGGGCTGTTTCGTTTCCTTAATAAACGATTTCCGTGCACTATGCAAGCTTATTGATATAGCCGCCTTTTTAGTTTCATTTACAATTTTTTTTTTAGTTTTATTGCTAGCAGGAAATAAGCTAGGTCGTTAAAACAGGAGAGAAGATGTATTGTGTACCTGTGTCTATGCGTAAAAATATATTTAAACAGTTTATTACATAAAATTTGAATTGATATTGAAGTACCTTCAGTCGATATCATTAATTTATTGATATTGATTATTGATATTACATTAGTATGAGAATGAAATGTACACTCACTGTAACATACATTTATAACACGGTGAAAAAAATATAATGTATTTTGATTTTACAAAATTATTATTTTTTCAGATACAGTTGATACACAGCTATATATAGATAAGCAAATGTTCGTTTAAGCAAAGTTCTGACGATGGCGTGAGCCGAAATAGCGATCAACTATATCTTATTAAAAAAATTGTAGAACTAAAATACATCGCTATTTATTCACCGTGTTATAATGGAGTTCTTCCAAGTAAATGCCAATTCAATCAATAAAAGGAAGGAATAAAGGTGAGCCGGGAAAAAATGACGGTTGAAATTTTCGTATTTGCTGACGTCATCTCGTGTTGATAGAATTACAATTTTCTTTGTTTACATCAGTCAAAATTTGGTTCATTAACGCGACATCACATATTTTACAAAAAACAACGATTCAGCTCACAAATACTCATTGCAATATGTTTCTACTTCTACGAAAGAAAATTGTAATAAATCAGTTGATAATGCTTGCGATGACCGAAACCGGTCCTGGTAACGAAATATATTGTAAAAATAAGTACTAAACATACATATTTTAAATATTCAAAATTACTTTTTAGGTCTTAATTGTTACTATTTATTAGAAAGTAATCATATATAAACAAATAAAACACAATGTTATGTATTATTTCAGTTATACTCTCCAGATCAGAACCGGTTTCGCTCATCGCGAGCATCATCATGTTGATTGATGTTAAAACAATGCTATTTATGTAAACTTTTTTTTATGATATCATATGAAGGTGCTAGATGGGATTTCAATATTGAATTTGAATTGTTAAAATTGTATATGATTCCACATGTTTCGTCACTAACGACTCGGGTTTCACCTTTCGGCATCTTCAGGCATTCTATTACATGGATGGAACTGATAGTTCTGTGAAAAACATGTGGAATCATAAAAAGATTCAACTATTCAAACTAAATTTTGAGATAATTACCAGGTATACAAAACAGATACTACAATACATATAAATTGACGAATTTAATCAATACAATAAAAAGTTCTATTACACATGTTTAAGTAACAGATTATACAGCGAATACCAAAATAAATGAATGCAGTTTTAAATGTATGTATGCAATAGACGTTTTCAAATAAAATATTTTTAATTCATCAATTATTAATATTAAAATCAGGTCGGTCGTTTAAAATTTAATTTTGGCGGGAATATTTTTGGTTTTTTATATTTAGAAACTTGAAGAATTAAAAAAAAAAATTAAGTCCAAAATTTTGTACTGGATCCAAATTTTCGTACATAATAAGACTTAATTTACTCAGTAAAATGATTGTAATGTACATATATATAAGTATATACGAATATAAAACTTGTCCTTTACCTTTTACCGTTTATTTATAAAATACTCATACCTATTTTAAATAATAAAAACACATTTTTTAGTACTTATTTCCACAATATATATATATATAATATACGTATATATTGTGGAAATAAGTACTAAAAAATGTGTTTTTATTATTTAAAATATAATGCCTTTCCATCAAGAAGTGACAGTTAACACCTTAAAAGTGACTCATACCTATTTTGGTCAATTTACCTACCATAAACAAATCTCAGAAATTAGTTCTATTTTTAAATTCGATTACCCTTCTAAGTATTCTTGTTTCAAATTTTTGTATTCGAATTCAGCCACTGGCAATTTCAGAACTTTTTCGTTTATTAATGTAGGAATATTATTTCTTTATGCTAGCAATCTATTTTGAGAGTTATTTTATGTCAAAAAGTATGTGACGAAAACAGAATACTACGGGGTGTTCGCCGGCAAGTTTTATTACTTTATACGTTCGCTGGTATAGACGTGGTAAATTTATTATGAAAAAATATTTGATAAACCGACGTGTTATAATCGTTATTTTTTTTTCATCAAAGTCAATCAATTACTGTGGTGGTTAAAAAATTACGTGAAATTTTGGGTAGAAAAAATGTGCCACGATACACTACACCCAGTCCTTTTTTTACGCGAATTCGATTATACGCGATTTTTTCGGACGACAGCGCTACATTTTTTTTACGCGCTTCACTTGTTTTTACGCAATTTTCCCCCCAATTTGTTGTAAAGAAGACATTTATGTACGATGCTAGGCATGTACGTTTCATAATTTTTTTAGATAAAAAAAATGTGTATTTTTAAAACTTGATTTTGAAAGGCATTCCATTTTTTTAAATACGCATACAATTGCCAAATGTTGACAAGTGTATCGGATATTATGCGAATTTATGTTTTTAGGGTGTGTAAAGAAATATAATGCAATTGCATGAAATCATTTTTTTACGCGATTTTTTTTACGCGCCTTTTTCTGGAACCCATGTATCGCGTAAAAAAAGGACTGGGTGTATTTGCAGACTACTTATCGTTTATCGTCAGTATGGTGCACAATATGGTCTTAAGGAATAATTGGTCTTTGTTGTGTTATTGTTATTAATTGTGACATTATCATGACATGATTGACACTAGAATTGGATGGTTTGGGCTTGATGTAAATGATGCAAGATGTAGTTTCAACAAGATAACTTTAACTTCAAATACAGCCAAAGTTACAATTGAATTTCCGAAACATTTGTTTTAACAACAAATTATTTTGAGAAATGGTGATGCCAATTGCTTTTCACAGCCACCGAATTTAGTATCCCTGGATTTTTTGTGATATAAGATATTTAAAGAGCAGGGTTTGTGCCTACAAACCATAAACACTTAAACAAAACATCTGTTACGAAATTAATAAAATATCGCCAGTAATTTGTGAAATTGTGGTAAAATTTTTGATAAAAAGATATCGTCCTGCATAAGTTATTCCCAAAGTATATTAACTCATCTGTTTTTCATTTTACATAAAGTTACGTAAATATAAAATAGTGACACTTCCCGGCGAACACGCTGTATTTATTTTCACAGCAATTCTAATTTAGTGTTTTTTGCGATTTATGGAAAACATCGACGCTGGATTGATACCTCTGTATTTCCCGTGTATTAAAAAATATATTTAGAATTTTCAGAAGTTCGAGAAAACAAATTATTTGATTTATAATTAAAGTCGTTTGAGAATACATGAAACTGTTTGCTTCACTAAACTACGAACTTGGTAATGTGTGTGTATCAAAAGAATCTTCAATTATTTCGCCACCATTTTTTTTATCGAAAATTTCCTAGAGCGGTGGCTCTCAACTGATGGTTCGTGGGAAAGTTTTGGTAGTCCGCAAAGTTGCAGTTTCATTATTGAAGTCAAATAGCAATTAACTCTTTTGCTTGCATCAAGAAATATCACATTTTTAAAAATTAGGCAAATCACACGACTCCGACTTCGGTTATAAAATCGCTTATCCATGACTCCGACTCCCTGCAAAAAAAATGTTTTAAAAACAAACATAGTGATTCTAAATCTGTATCCGTTACCATTATAAGAGATTATCAGATATGTCATAAACCAATCACGAGTTGAAGATGTCTTATTTTGTAGATCCTATATAAATGCTCATTGTTATTCAGAAGAGAATAGTGAACGCAAACTGTAAACCATTTCAATGGCTTTTCAGTACTGAGTTTACAATACAAACAGTATTTCCTGAACTAAAGTTGTGTTACAAAACGACATCACTGTGATGCGAATATAGTATATTGTAAAGACGTAATATTAAAGTCAACTTTAAATGACCGTACAAATGTTTCTGTTATGAATGACATCGTTTTAGCAGCAAACCGAATACTTATTGAATTCAAAATTCAATTCAGTTGCAATGCCACGCAAAAAAAGATAATGTTTTAATTCTGTTCATTGACGTGCTTTTGGGTACATAATATATTTATTTTTCCGTTTGTTGCGTACACGAATAAATCAGACGTTTTTACGACGCGTGAGCAGGCCACATAAAGCTGTCCACGTGAGAAGCATATCCACACAGTCCAGTGAATCAGTTGATAGTGTTCGCGATGAGCGAAACCTGTCCTGATCTAATGATTGTACTAATTCAGAAACTTTCGCGTACATGTGCTAAACAACTCGATTTTTTTAATCGCAATCGGATAATAAAGTAACTGCTCGAGATGAGCGAAACCGGTCCTGATCTATTGTTTGTTCTAATTTAAAAACTTTCGCGGGTGTGTTCACAGCATCTCACTAAAGTTTCATCTCAATTGGATAAATGTGTAATTTAATAAATATTTATTGTTATTATATATATATATATAATGCCTTTCCTCCAAAAAGTGACATTTAACACCTCAAAAGTGAGAAAATATTAAATGTCTTTTTTCAAGAATTTCCGTGAAATCGTGAATAATTTTCAGTACCGCTTATCAAGCAATATATTATTTAATTTTAATTTCTCAAAACGTTTGATAATCTTAAGATTGGAGAATTTTTTTATTTAAAAATATTACGATATTCGAAAACATTTTTTTTTCGAATTCGCAAGATATCAAAAGTTCGGAAAGGTGGGCCAACCTAATAAAAAACACCTACCAAACTGTTCATAAATATTTTTTTCTTTTAAGAATATAAGTACGTTATTTTATTTAGTGTTAATTTTAATCTGTGGTTTTTATCGCCTTGAATGCAGCAATAGATTACTTTTAAACAGTTTCCGAAATAAGTATTTTTAAATTAAAGATTGTTAACCTAATTAATACTTAGTCAAGGAACAATAGTATGCTAACCTCAGATCGTTATAGTATATTTAAAACATAAGTTTTTTTTTTACCTTGGAGAAATTATGTTTTTGCGGTTAACCACATCTTGAATGCAATTAAAAATTGTAAGATGTCGGTATTAAAAAAAAAAATAATTGGCTTTTTCACCGATAAAAAACTAATCACAGTTGCGTTACTAGTAATTACAATCCGACTACTACTAACCAATGCTACTTTTATTCAATAAAATAAATGTACGTTTAGTTTCAAAGCTTAACCTGTTCGTCGCTGAACTATATGAAGGATATTTCAACATCAATATTTTCAAAATTAATTCCGCGGTGTTGGTGTTAATCAAAGTTATTGAGATTATCAGGATTAATTAGGTTATATTTCTATATAAAAAAAAAATATTTCAGTTGATAATGCTCGTGATGAGCGAAGCCGCTTCTGATCATAAAATATATTGTGGAAATAGTATTAAAAATATGTTTTATTATAATTTGTGATGTCGACTGAGGTGCTTGATGGAATTTCAATATCAAATTTAAATTGTTACAACTTTGTACGATTCCACATGTTTTGTCACCAATGACCCGGGTTTCGCCTTTCGCCACCTTCAGGCATTCTATCACACGGATGCAACAGAACTGACTTTCGTCAGTCGAAATGTTTTATTATTCATAAAATACAACTGGTATTTATATTTTAGTTATAAAAAAAAATAGAATGATGTTTTACTCTTGAGTCTTTGTGATAAGTTTCTGGATTCTCTAATAACCAAGTGGATGGCAAAATAAAATTGAGAGATCACCGGTTGGCAACCGCTGATTTATAGTACCTTTGTAGTCTGTTACGCTTTTGACAATTGAAACGCAAATGTAATAAGGAGAGTGTTTTCAAGAGGTGTCAGTGATGGACAGTAATTGACTGCAGCTAAATAGGACGCACCAGTCGATTGCATCAGGTTACACCCTGTTTACCAAATAACTTACCAATTATTATTGAAAAGTTAACTCGAAATAAGTTGTATCATCATCAAGTCTTTCTAATCGACTGCTGTATGATCATCGCATACTTGTTAGTAGACTTGGGTCGATTATTAGCAACTTGCGAATCGCGAATTAATTGATCATGGCGATTGATTCGTTCACTAAAGTTGTCTAGTTGGTATTCATGCTCTTGGACGTTGCTTTTATTAATTTGGATGTGTTTATGGATTCAAAACTGTATAGATAATTTCATAAATTTTATTCAAAGAAATTAATGATAGAAATATTGACACACTCTCCCTAAATAAGCTTAAAAGTGTGGCATAGACAGAGTGATTGACTTAGTATAATGACTTTATAAGCCCTCCAAAAAGAGAGATTAAGTGAATTTTATTGAGATTTATTTTTGTTTATTAATAAAAAATATACTAGACATTGTATTTTATAATTGGTCAAGTGCCAAATATTCTGGAATCTTAAAAATCACATTTAAATGAATAAAAACATGATTTTTCACTATTAATGCATGTAATTTTTTGTTAGAAAGGTGATTAGCAAAACCACCCATGATGTAAAATTGTATATATAGTATTGAACACCGAGTCGTTTTTTTTAAGTTTGGCACATTAAATTTAGCAAAAAAATCTTCATACTTGATAACTATTCTAACAGCAGATCATTTATATCAGTGGTCAGCAAACTTTTGAGAGACTGGGTAAAAAAATTCAATTCTGTAAATTTTATTTGCTTAGTGGGTAAAGGCTTAGAACAAATCTATTTTGAAACTTTGTACGACTCCACATATTGTGTCATCAACGACCCAGGTTTGCCTTTTGGCATCTTCAGGCATTCTATCATACGGATGCGCTGGATGCATGGATTTCAGTTCGGTTGCGTCCATGTGATAAAATCCTCAGAGACAACACGTGTAGAATCCTAGAAAGTTTCAACAACTCAAATTTAAATTATTTTAATATAATACATGAGTAAATAAAAATTGAACTTCAGTTACTTGCATAAAACCGATAACAAACATTATTATTTTTTTTTCAATTTAAGATATTTTCAATGAATACATAAATTTGCACAATAGATTGATAAAAAAATATCATATTTCACTGCCGGGTAACTCAAAATGCTGTAGTGGCTATTTTAATTACCCACGGGTTAGTAGGTTGCCGATCACTGATCTATATCTTTATAATATAAAATTATTAACAATTATTTTTTCAAAACCAAAAATATTTATGCTGGTACAAAAATATTTAGATGATAGATTAGAAGAACTAATGCTGGATTATTTAACTTGGTTTTTATATTTCCGGAACTATACAAAATAAACGAATCTCGTTATAAAGTTCATTTTTTTTACTGGTCCTCCTTCACAATCCGAGATATGAATTCAGCTGACGATGTGTTCTATATACTGTTCAAAAAATGACCTGATATATTTTTGCAACTTTCTGTTATATAATGAATATTTAGTTTTTGATCACTCTGTACAGGTCCGCATCAGTTACATGATTATTATTGCCACATAGCTTGACAAAACAGTATTTAAATTGTTTACTTCTAGCAATTGGAGGTAGTACACCATCCCTTCTTCCTCCTTTGAATACCACACAGAAAATTTCATGTATTGATTGAAACTGATTCCTGATCCTCTAAGTCCCACGTTTGAATTTATTATACAAACTGATAATCTAAAATTGATGTTATTTCTTCTTGGCCTATTTGAAAAATTTGACAATACAAGAAAAAGAAGTTTGGCAGTAAAATTGTTTTTTTTTTTTTTTATATACAATGCAAACAACAATTACAGTAAAACCCCCATTTACACTCAAGTCGAGGCCATGTTATTTGGAGTAGTGTAATTGGGGGAGTGAATCTCATACAAAATTATGGATTTTGTTTTTTTTTCTGTGAAAAATATATGGACAAAATATTTAGTTGTTACGGTGATAAAATGTATAGCGCTTGTAAAATCCAGCGCAGACACTCACCCGGCTGTGCGTTTATGGTCTCCTAGCACGTGTCGAATACACTCACTAGCCAACAAATGTATGCACCACACAGACGGCCGTCTGGTTGTTTGTGCGCAGTCAAAAGATCGTGCAATTGACTCGCAGCGAATATTTCAAGCCAGCGTGTAATTCAGAGTACTGTAATTGGGGTTTCACTGTATACTTTTTTCGTATACTTCCACGATGAAAAGTTACATTTTTTTGTCAGTCAATTAAAAAAATATATGAAATTAGCTCTCAATGTTAGAAAAATATATATTTATTTTTGGTGTCGCTAAAATTGAATATTAAGGTAATTTGTGGAACATTTTTTTACTTGTTACCTGCCGAACTATTGCGGGGATTCCTTACACCAAACATTACGAAAATTAATTCTATAATTGTGGTAATAATATGGTAATTTTCAAAGTAAATCCGGCTATATTTAAATTCCGTTATTAGCTATTAACACATTCAATGCGGGAAACGTAGTAATACCCGTTATGCCGACTGCCGGTTAACTGCGGGAAGCGTATTAATACGTTTTGCATCGTCTGGTGGTAAACATCGGGAAAGGTATTAATATCTGTTTTTTTTTTTCACAAGCATTTTAGTTTATCTTGCTTAGGAGGCTTAATATGACCTAGGTTTACTTGAATGAACTATATTTATGAAACAGGGTGACCACAAACTCTGTTTCATTTTTGGATATAAAAACTCTTCTATGTCAATTCTGCTTCATGCTGTGAACCATTTTCAGTGAGAATATAAATTTTAATTTCATGTGTTCCATCTACACTATATTCTGATAAAAGTATATTTAATTAAATTAGTATTTTCATTAAAGTAAATATGTAAAATTAAAGCTGTAATGATTATACAATATGAAAAATATTTTATTTCTTAAATGTGAAATATCAACATATAATTTAAATTAAAATTACAAAATACTCATTATTCTGGGGACTGTGTTCTGGAAAGTCCTGTGCCTCTACTCAAAAGAACATCTGTAGGTCATAAATTATGAAATAGTGCAAACAAGCTTGACATTGAATACCTCACACGCACCGCCCATATATTTAATTGTTCTATACAAATACTGTGCGCCTAAATGTTGATTAGTAAAGGTCCTTTATTTTATCATATATATTGAAATGTTTTATATCTGTAAGAAGTATTCTTTGCGGAAACATGAATATTTAATTAATAAACTGGTGGTGCTATACTTGGTGAGTACCATATTGAAAAAAAACACTTAAATATGTCGGGTATTTTAAAAGTTATGGCATTTTATATAAAAATGTGTTTTTTACGCGTGACATTGATTTTATGCCCGCACTTACCTATCAGCGTAGTGCGAATCTCACCCGCAAATAATGTGTTAAATAGAAAACTTAAGATTTTTATATTTTTGAGTGTCAACTATCGACAAATTGCAATCAGTCATCTCAACAGTTGAAATATATATTAGCAATCAGAATATTAACATGATATTCAACGCAAACTGTCGAAATTTCGTGATATGATCTGTAGCCAGCTATTCTCTAGATGTACATCATTCAGCATTTGATTAAAACGTTTTCCGAAAATTCAGTTTTTATCCCTCAATTCAAAACTAAGATTTTCGAAAAAAAATCTGGCATACTTTATCAAACAATGCGAGAGTCTTCGGCATCAAATGGGTCAAGGGTCATATTTTGTACACACGTAGTGTACATACTATTGTAAATATAATCAGCTTACTAACCTATTGCATGCATTGTTCCTTTCTTGTCTTGTCAATCTTTCATAATTTAACATTCTCTTACCACATTAAATGACTCTGAAAAGGGGGTTAAATAAAATTGACCTTTAAATTATATAATGTTTGGAAAATTTACATCAACCCTTAAAAAATTCTTAAACACGCTAATAATATATTTAATTAGAGTGATATTCATAAATGTATGTATTGATTGAATTGGCATTTACTTGGTAGAACTCCATTATAACACGGTGAAAAAAATAGCAATGTATTTGAGTTCTCCATTTTTTTTTTAAAGATATAGTTGATAGCTATTTCGGCTCACGCCATCTTCAGAACTATGCTTAAACGATCATTTGCTTATCTATATATAGCTGTGTAGAAAAGGCACACAATGTATCTTTTCTCCTATCTCCTGTTCCCTCTCCTGGAAACATTGTTTCCATGTATTCCAAACTGTTTATTTTACGTCATCTCTATTGTATCTGTGTGATAAAATGCCTGAAGATGCCGAAAGGCGTAACCCGGGTAGTTAGTGACAAAACATGTGGAATCGTACAAAGTTGTAACAATATTTTTTTTTATTTTATTTGTATTATTGTTATTTTAGCTGTTAAGATTGTGCCCCCTTATTTTTGTTGCTTTTAATTGACCACTTATTATGCAAATTGGGTGCATTTGGTAACTGATGTCACCACCATATATCACTGGCTATCTGACCAATGGTTTCTCCGTTTCTATTCTCTTCAGTCAAATATATCATCGTCAACATTGTCGACTTAGCCTTTAATGCACGGTTTCCCAACTTTCTTGAACTTGAAATCAACTTTTACGATATTCTGTGATTCTACTATCAAATTTTACACGGAAGCATTTTGATTTGTTATTGAGATGAGTTTTAGGTTATGCAGCCACAACTTCCCAAGGAAACTATTCCCAGATTCATCACCCAGCTATTGAATTTTTAGCCTGACTATTTTTATACAGTCTTTTGAGATACTGTACATCCTTACCCCTTATGCCCTCATCAGAACTATCTTGAAATATATATGTAATTATCTATATATGTATATATATAGCTGTGTAGAAAAGGTACACAATAATCTGCTCTTCTGTTCTAACATCCTAATTTTCTATAGTGATAATAAATTCTTAACCATGGCAATTTTATATTAAGTATTTTTTCACTGTAGTATAATGAAGTTCGACCAAATAAATTCCAATTCAATTTATTATTTGTTTAAAATAGAATACAAATTAGTATAAAATGTAAATTTCTATCTTTTATGTTTTTTTACCATCCATGCATGTTTTTTAAAATAAAAACTAAAAATTTGAAACCTCAGTAAAATGTTTTTTTCCAAAAATGTCATATGTGGAGTACATAATTCACATTTTTTCATCTAGCAATCCTGGTCTGGCGACATTTGTCCATTAATTTATTTTGCTGGGCATAGCAGTAGGCTTAAAATGGGCAGTGTTGCAATATAATTGTTTTGTTTATTGCAGTTTCCCTCTTGTGTATCATTGTTGACACCGTTTTCTTATTGTTTAATGTGAGAAAGTGGGTTTCTTCCTTTTTATACGCGATTCAAGATAGCATCATCTACCAACAAATGATATAATATTGCGAGACGAGTTCCGTTTTGTACTGTTTATGTTTTATTTAACTGGCCGTTTTTCAAGATGAATATGATTGAATTATGGTTAGCCCTGATAGAATTTGGTCAATATGAAATGATTCAAACGGGTAACTATGATAAACCAGTGACTAACATTCTGTTTTTATTTTGTACAGTCTGGTGCTCAAATCTTCAATTCCACTTTTGTGTATGCAATAGAACTTGGGATCCTGATAAGGGAAAAATATATAGATACAATATTCGAATCATACAAAAACTTTGTTTTTTGAACTGTTGAAACTTTGTACATTTCCACATGTTTTGTCACTCGCAACTCGAGTTTAGCCTTTCGGTATCTTCGGGCATTCTATCACATGGGTGCAGTAAAACTGACAACTCTGTTGCATGCATGCGATGGAATGGGGTGACACAATTGCCTGTGATAATTTTCATTAACGATCTTGTTGAGTCATTCTTGAAAGGGGTTTTTCAATAAATATGTGTATACCTAAAATAATGATTTTATTTATTGAATTACTATTATATGTTCAATCCTTGATACCTTTTTGTATCAAATATTTTTTTATTTTCTATTTCAGTTGCTGTTGTCAACACCATCGCATGCGCAGCCAAGTCTCCAAGGAGTGTGCAGTGAAGTACTCCGTGCACTATCAGGATCCACTCGGCCGCATTATAACTGTAAAGCGGAAAAGGTGCAGGAAGTGGATGATGACTCACAAGCCGTTATCACATCCAACAGTGATGCCAATATTAGTAAAAAAGACCGCGTTGTCAGTGTTAAAAAACTACAGAGAGAACCTATGGACTGGGCTGCTGCTCTATTAGGAGATGACGAAACGTGATGTGAATTAAACTTAAATTTGAATCCTCAAACATTGACTATGTATTAAGAACATCTTGTTTCAAGCTAAGAAACTTATAATTGATATTGCAATAAGTCATTTATCAAAAAAACCACAAGTGTTCCGGAAAGTGGATTTGTTTTTTTTTTAAATTATAATGTTGACTGTTATTGACCAGGTGCTGTTAATGACTGCACACTAATAAATCCGAATAAAAATGTAAATTTAGATATTCTATTTGTAAATTTGTTGCATTGAAATCATTAGTCTCTTTAATTTACCTTTTGAGTTTAACAAGCAACATTTTTGTTGCTCGATTCCATCTTTTTTCTATTATAAAACAAATACTTTTTTTTTGCTAACATATTCACACTCCTGTAGCTAAACCATTACAAATCCAAAGTGACATATTGTTATCTATTCTTAATAGTGTGTCATATCTAGCTAAATTGTTATATTTCAAGGGCACACACTACAAAATATATACAAAATTTACACACTACAAATACATTTTGTAAACACAGTCCAAAATTGTAACATGCAAAAACTTCAGAATTTACTTTATCCAACATATTTTCGATTGGGTACAGAATCTTTAATAAATACAATCCTAAGTTTATTTTTTGTGATTGCTGCAATGGCGGATTCAATGTCGCCGTGTGTTCAGTATGCCTAAAATGTTTGCGATAAAATGTGTCAACTGTGTGAACACCAATGTCAATTTCTCCCAGCTATTGAGAATTTTCATTTATTTGTTGATTATAAAAAAATGATATGATATTTTCTGTACATTGTTTTTTTAATGACTTATGTTATCTATTCTAATGATGAGAACATTGTGTATAAATAAAGACACCATCTGATATGTCAGTATATTATTTGTCTACCTGAATAGGGAATCCATTACTGCAAAAATTATTTTAACCTATTTTGAACACAATATCTCAAAAAAATAATTTTCAGTTTTATATATATAAAGTATTATAAAAAATACAGTTTGATTCAAAAATTGTTTAATTTATTTCTCTAAAAATCTTATAATATCTATTCATCCTAACCTAGAAAATGTGACAGAATTTTACCTAGACTATCAAGTTTAAGGTTTTAAGGATATATACATATTTATAATAATAAAAACACATCTTTTAGTTAATTGATTGAATTGGCATTTACTTGGTAGAACTCCATTATAAAATAGCGTAAAATCACGTATTTTAGTTCCACAAAATTTATAAGTTGATAGCTATTTCCACTCATGCCTTCATCATAACTATATTGAAATGTACATTTATATAGCTGTATAGAAAAAGCACACAATACATCTTCTCTTCTGTTCTAACGCCCTAGTTTTATATTGTGCTAATAAATTCTAAAATGCGGCGAATTGATTTTATGCGTTTCTGGAAGTGAGAGTTAATCTGGGTTTTTTTTAAGATACATTTTAAAGTTCATTAGCACAACGCAGTTCAGATGCATTTCTGCGACACGCATGTACATGTCACAGTTTACAGAGGTCCGTACTTCTTGCAATAAAATATCTGGATAACCCTGTGCTGCACTGTCAACGCCTTAGCACACACCGTGGCTACATTTTTTCAAATTCAATAAGCACTATTTATTGTGAGAAAGAATTGTGTAATAAATACTGAAGTAAGACAACTGTTGATAACATGCAAGCATACAATTTATTCAAAATAATGCTAATAACATAATATTTAAAATACTAGCAGTTTATGTCTAAGTAAAGAGGTCTCATAATTATTGCAGTACTGGCCACTCGTTAATAAAAGAGATTTTAATAGAAAACCATTGCGCATTTTTATAGATGATTAGTTAACATGAGATGATGTTTTGCTGAATTAATCCCGTTTCAAACTGCAGTTGAATTACTTTTGGTGAGCTGGAATTTCTTTTCTGCGGAGATAGTTTTTGACAGTCTGAATACATCAGTCTCAACTGTTATTCGGATTGATCTTAGTTTCATCCAAAAAATAATCATTCATCATCAAGAGGCTCCTTAAAATCTGACACGATATACGTTCTTATAAAATCTTCAACCGAGTCAAGATATCGAGCTCTGTACACTTCATCAGTTCTGACTTTGTGCAGTATCTCTTCATTTCTTGAAACATTAATTATCCTTTCATAATCATCTGGGTCTTGTAAAAGTTGCTCAGCATACTTCGGCTCCATCAGACCTAATTGATGAAGGCACAAACATTGCATTAACCCCCATTTCTTGTACACATCGCAGTCATTTTTAAAAGAATGCCAAGGTATTATTTCTTCAATATTTATATGATACTCCTTCAATTCTTCATTTAATTGTATATAATAACACTGAATCAGATCACTGAAATACCGTTGTCTTTGAGAGCTGGAGAGATTCAGACATAAAAGACTCACAACATCGGCTGCTGGTAACATGCACAGGCTCACTTGAAAGTCCACAAAAATACAATGTGCCGGTTTTTTATCGTCATCGTAGGAAAACATTAAATTATTTGCCCACAAATCTCTATGACATAAAACGTTTCGTTTGGATTTCGAAGATTTTGATAGCATCAGAGCATCTTTGCATACTGTGTCCCATGTTTTTTGAACTAGCGGATAGTATTTGGTGTCCTTGCCATATATTTTTGATTCACCGGCTACTTCTAATGCGGCTTTCATGCAGACTAAATACCAGCCGCTGTAGACGTATCCGCATTTTGTCAGAACATCTTTGAATACTTCTTCAATGTTGTATTTGCAATTCGTTTCTGCTTTTTTAGTTTCTTCTAATATAATAGACGCCGCATGAAATTTAGCTAAACTTTTTAAAGCTACGATGCAGTGCTCTTTTTCGAAAGTGTTCCTGGCGTCAGTTACTGCGTATCCCTTTTTATTCAAGTCCTCAAACACAATATCGGTATCTGAAGAATGTAGACATTGCATAATATAGCTGGTAGATTCTGAAACAGAAAAAATGTCACAGCACAAAGGAATTACAGAATAATACAATTGGACATCAAGTAAAAAACCATTTTTAAATGTCATGGTATGCTAAATTTTTAGGATCAGATGACAAGGGAGGCAATTAAGACTTAATAAATATTTTTGTCTTTGGGTATTCATTAATTAAAAAGCATTTATACTTGTGTCAACACTGATTTAAGCTCATCGATACAACTATTGAAGAGCATGGCGACCATATAACTAAATTAAGTATTACATGTTATGAATTATTATTAGAATAAAACTTTGTCTTTGTAATAAAGATAAATAATATAAATCATTAAAAAATCATCTTTTTTATTTCAACACAGATGAATCCTAAACTATCATTGAATTCATTGTTTTTTGGCATAAATTGTTGATTTTTTGTAGTCCCAGCTAAACATTTATCAGAAAAATGCTAAAATCCCTTGTTCATCGCTTTTAGGTTGTTTTCCATATGTCATCAGTTATTATTGTAGTCCCTTAATCAAATTACCTCAATATTATCGTTTTTGTCAAATATATGTCTTCTATTTCAGAAATGGGTACGGCGCCATTCAATTGCTATTGACACAGATTTTACTGCAATTAATTTTATAGCATAAAAACTTGTCACACCTGAAGCCATTCTGCTTTTTCTTGTAAAAAAGACTGAGAATTCAAGTCTGCAAACGCTGTCATGTTGTTATAATGACAGATAATAATGTTTCCACTGATGACTCATCCACCAAGCATTATTGAGAATAGTATATAGTATTGAGTCTTGACGAATCAGTCACGCTCAATTTTACATTATATTATTTATTGTGAATTATTATGACATGCATCAAAAATGAAGAAAATTAAGGCTTTCTTACATTCATCTTTTCTATCTAGGAAAACTTAATGTTTTGTCATTGAAAATCACAATAAGAGTCGCACTGTCAACCACGTCCTTCAAATATACAATAAATAGACAACACAACAAAGTTCTTTTTGTCACTTACTTTGAACGTTATCAAATTGAGGAAATATTGTTTTGTAAATATTGATTTCCTTATGAAAATATCCAGCCTCTGTAAATTTGATTGCCTTCTCCGGATCAATGGGTAGTGACTTGATGAAAAAGAAAATGCTGGTCTGTTTTCCTCTGAACGATGCTGTGACCTTCATTTTGTAATACTCCGCTTGGAAGCCAGTCAATCCTTCACTCGCATATTCAATGACAACTTTATCCAAATCAATTTCAGTGTTCTTGTTTATTCTAAAGTACTTCTTCACAATATTTTTCATATCTTCCTCAAGGAAGGACTTGTTGCAGTTACTCATTTTTACTGAATTCACTGGATCATATAATATAATACAACACCTTTCTCTAAATTAGTTTTAATTAATTCACAAATGTTTTGAAGTCTTTGGACAAATACTTTTAATATTAGATATAAATATATCTCGAAAAAATTGTCCTGCTTTTAGCTTTGGCTAATCTTTTTCAATTGCTCTAAATTATTTAACCAGCAGAAAGCTATAAGTGATAATAAAAATCCAGAGACAAGTTAAAAAAAATCAGCTGGAGAGTTAATTTAAGTATTATATCAATATGCCTGCAATATTCCTTCTAGAAATGCCCCACATGATTAAAAGAAATTAAATATTTATTTAGAATATTTGAATTGTATAATTAAACTCAAGAATGCTGATTCATTCTTTGTATTCATTTTATGAAACAAAAATCAATTAAAAGATTCAATCAATAAAACTCCCACAGCATCAGATTGGCTATCCATCACTATTTTTTTAACCATTACAACATATTTTGATTCCTTTAGTTTCACATCAAATGATTTTCACTTTATTTAAGTTTTCTTTTTATATTATTTCATTTGATTGTTATTAAAATGACATGAAATTATACCACAATTTTCAAAACACTTTAATAAACTATTTTCGATAAATTTTATTTTATTTTTGTAAACATTGGCGTACCTACATTTAGGTGTTGCTTCAAAATAAAAATAAAAGATTGGTGCATCTTGTGTATAAATAACTCCAACTCATTTATATTTCATTATATAATATTTAACTGATATATTATGTAACACTGGGGTTTCCAAGCTATGAGCCGTAAGCTATTTGTCACTGTTAATTATTGATACTTCGGCATATTTTTGATGTCATGCATACATCGACAAGATTTAAAAATAGCTCAAAATTTTAAGCATTTCAGTTTTTATTTCAAATTTATTTTATTCAAAGATGAAATATACAATATTGCATGTAGCTTCAAAACAGTTGGTGTTGGTTCTGTTGTGATATATTGGAAAACTAAATCTTTAGCAAAGCTTATGCCGGGTGATAGGGAATTCTGGAGGTGTCTTGTAGCAACGCTGAGTGGAGACAATCAGAATAACGAAAGACTAGCCACTGTATCAGCAAATTACCTGGCATTTTGACAAAATTGCAGGTTTTACTTTTAAGGGTTCTGGAATACAGGTCATAGATCACAGACAACATTGTCTGTAGCATGAAATTATGTATTGAGAATTGATTCTCAACTTCATTGAAGTTCTCATCTCCATATTTAACGCAACCAAACAAAAAGAAATTTCACAATGACACTTGTTTTTATGTGTATCATGCAATATATAAACATAATAATTTAACTGACTGAATCCAAAAATACATAGAGTTGATTGATCATTGTTTTAAGCATGTCCCTAAAAGATAAAATTACCTTTGAGATTGTTATAAAGACCCTCTTGAGACACACTGACATAATTTTTTTAGATTAGGCAATATTGACATTACCTCTTCATGTTACATATTCTTTTCTTTAGTTTTTCACTTTTTAATTATTGAAAAAATAGCTGTGAAAATTTTGTTTAAAATGCCTTTTGATTGAAATTATCTCACATTATTATGGAAATTTATTGCGGGGAAGTGAACATATCGTTTTAGTAATTGTGTACTCATACATTATCTTGACAGTTGACTGAATTTTCAGTTTTCAGTAAATAAGATAAGAAAAATAGTTTCTTAGCTCTTAGTCAATATTAGATATTTAATGAAATAAGAAATAAGTGAATTCACAACATTGATACCAAATTAGAGAACATATATTGCATTATCTTTTAACACCTAAAAGGTAACGCTATTTTGCTTCAAAAAGTTGTTTTTGAAGAATTTAAACCTGTACTTTTAATTATTGTTTTTTATAGTCATGTGAACAACATAATCAGATTTTGGAAATTGGGTAGGAAGAGTGTAATTTTTATGGCAATAATATATATGTGAGTTAAAATATTCAATAGTTTCTAGATTTATGCTGTTAGAGAGATAGAAATTTGCAAATAAATCATATGCTACAAAATGAAATAAATAAACTACAGAATTTTACAAAGATAGAAAAGCAATTATTAAATTTGAAATGTTGAAACTTTGTACGGTTCGGCATGTTTGTTCTGTTGCTCTTCGTGCAATTGAATGCTTGATTATGCCGAAAGATAAAACCTGGTAATTAGTAACAAAACATGTGGAATCGTACAAAGTTTTAACAAATCAAATTTGATATTGAAATTCCATCAAACACCTTCAGTATATATTATAAGTTATTAAATAAATTTGTTAATGAAAGATCCAAAATATGACAATGAATGACAACTTAGGTCAGTCAAATAAATTTGAAGACTTACAAAACGATTTCTGTTGGACATTTATGGTCTAATCTTATTAGGTAAATTTTGGCTTGGATAATTTTCAAAACCCAAATTTGCTTGTTTATATTTTTGGCTTTGTATTGTATAATGATGGGTTTACTCTTTCTCTGCTGAGTTCCCTAAACGATATTCCAATATTGACTACTTCAAAAAATAATTGAATAGTGTTCGAGTCAAATAGACTTATTGAGTATTAACATTGTCAGGACAAATCAGACTATATTTGAACACAATACTTAGTTCGTAAACTCAAGTCTCTCATATTTTGATAAACAATTAACAATGCATTTAATTTATCTGTCTCAACAGTTGAAATATAAACAATGGTTTGGATAATGGTCTTTTTGAGAAAAAAGAGATGCAAGTCCTTGCTTACAGGTATTCAAAACTTTGTTTTTTTGTACAATGAATAAGGAAAGCCATTATCCTCAATGGATTCCTCTTATAGACTTAATCAGTTATCAGCAGATTTATTGTCTTCTCCATTACTTAACCCTCTGTTGTCTGATTTGCTTCCGTAATAGACCATTTCCGTGTCACATGTAAATTTATTGACATAGCCGCCTTTTTAGTTTCATTTACAATTTTTGGAAAAAAATTAGTTTTATTGCGAGCAAGAAACAAGCTAGGTCGTTAAAACAGGAGCGAAGATGCATTGTGTACCTTTTCTACACAGCTATATATAGATAAGAAAATGTTGGTTTAAGCATAGTTCTGACGATGACATGAGCCGAAATCGCTATCAACTACATTTAAAAAAATAATTTTGTAGAACTAAAATACATTGCTATTTTTTCCACCGTGTTAAAAAAAGCATTCATATGCCACCTGTCAAATTACTACATTAACACAACTGGTTACAAAATAAAAACATACTTATTTTATTTATTTGTTTATTAATTTAAAAAAGGTCAGAATCGGCTGATTCTTAAATATTCAGCACCACCTAAAATATCACAAATCACATCTTTCATTTATACTTAAAAGCTTACATCATAGCTTCGTTGCATTAGGCGTTTCGAGAATAAAATCAGTAATCAAATCATCAATTGAATCAATATACCGTTTCTTGAATAATGGATCAGATTCTAGCAGACCTAAAACTAGTTCTTTTCTGGACACATTTATTATCCTGTGAAAATCTTCCTGGTCTTGTAGAAGAATTTCAGCCGCTTTCGGTTCTAACAGTGCCATCTGTTGAAGAACAATAGTTTGAACCGAAGAAAACTTTTTAAAAGCATGGCAATCTTCTACAAATTGTTCCCACGGCATTAATGAACTTATTTCTAATCCGCGGTGATTAAGTTTTTTACCCAATTCAGTGTAATAATAGTGAATCAAATTATCATACAATACAGCTCTCTGATCGCTCGTGAGATTTAAATATAAAAGACTCACTACGTCAGCTTGTAACGGCAAACAAATCGCTGATTGAAAGTCGACAAAGATGCAATGAACCGGCTTATTGTCTGAGTAATTGAACATTAAGTTGTGGGCCCATAAATCCATGTGAGATACGACGTTCCTCCTTTTTTTTGAAGGGCGGGTCTGCTCTAATGCATCTCTGAAAAATTGCGGCCATTTTGATTTAACTTCAGGGTAATACTCAGTGTTTTTACCGTATTTTACCGATTCACCTGCCGCTACGAGACCGGCTTCCATACCGGTAGAGTACCAACCGTCAAATTTGTACATGCAATCTTTTAAAATGTACTGATATTCATCAGCCAAATTGAAATTTTTATTAGGATCATTAACCTTTTTTGTTTCTTCAAAAATAATTGATGACGCGTGAAGCTCTGCTAGACTTTTAAGAGCTACTAGGCAATGTTCTCTATCAAAGTGTTGCCTTGAGTTTCTTATTGTATATCCTTTCTTGCTTAAATCGTCAAATACCATGAGATTGTCTGTAATGAAAAGTGCTGGTGTTCTGTAACTGACAGATACTGAAATAAAAAGCGATATAATGTTTTTGTTACTTAATATAAAATAACTTACTAAGATTGTTATTTTCTAGGTAATACTTTTAGCCGATTTTAGGTGATGAAAATGAAAAGCAGGTTTTCCTATGTATTACTCATAAGTAACCAGTTAGTTAGACGTTAATATTATAAGAATGAGACATTCTAATGAGGAAATGCCAATTTGATTAATAAATTTGTCATACTACAATGTTTTAATGTAAATTACTTACTGTTCGCTTTTTCGAATTCTGGGAATATTACTCGATACACATCAAGCTCTCTGCAAAAATCTTTTCTGAAATTGTTTCCTCTCTCATTATTAGGTAGGGATTTGATGAAAAAGAAAAGTTTACTCGGTTTCCCTTTGACCTCTACGCTAGTCGTCATTCTGAAGTACTCCCCTTGATACCCTATTAGTCCATCGCAAGCGTACCGTATGTCAATTTTCCCCAGAACTATGCCATCATCATCATTTAAATTGAAATACTTCTGTACCATACTCTTTATTTCTTTGGGATGAAATGTTTTATCGTTTGGACTCATTTTGATGTGCTTTCTTCCACTAAAAAAACATACAGTTAATTAATTCTTGGTAAATTTAGAAATGTAAATATTATTTGATGATTGGAAAAGCAAAATCTGACAAAAAAGACATACATTTACACTTTTTACCTTAACTGTCATTTCATATAACAATAATAACTGCTTAGACTTTTAAAGAATCAAACAAATTCTATATTTGCAATAAGATACCAGTGCATGCAATTTATTGCAATGAGTAGTTGACTGGTTTATTGCGATACATATTTCTATACATATATTTCGACTGGAAACTGAAATTTCAAATATCCCTTAAATTGAAATTCTGCATAAAAGTCTTAATGAAAAGACTGAATCAGATTCAAAACCCCCCAATTTAAAATAATAATAATAATATTTATTTTTAAATATATGATACTATTTGCAGACCAGTGCATTACAAACGCAAAATTAAAAAAGTTTTTTTTAAGATCTAGTGAAAATCTGTCTCAATATTAAATATTGATAATCTTTGAGATTAAACATTCTCACTGCTAAGTAAAGCTTTTACCACTGGGCTAGATACAACAAAAACAACAAGTTAATGATTAAATTATACATATCTGTAAAATGTCCAAAAGAAACGAAAATCCCACCTTATTTTCTGTAAATAGACGTGACAATATTCAATAAGATTTCATTTCAATTCACTAAATTGACATTAAAGTTAGCTGTTTACATTATTCAAGAGAAAGAACATTTAATTGATTGTTTGAACAGAAATGCTGTAATAGCACTTCCTAATATTGCAAAATCGTTTTTTCTCGGCTAAGATAACACTATGAACACTATTTGTGGTCGCCTTTTGTTTGCGAAGATATTACACTAGAGACAGAATGACAAGTAGGACATTTAAATTGAAAGCCAACTCTCACGAGTGAATGATAGGAACGTGTTACTTACACAACTGAGACTAATCAAATATTCAAATCTAGATAAATTAACTCTTCAGAACCGTATCGAGGATTTTATTTATTAACTCGTCTATAGCTAACACCTCACTGGTATGTTGCTTTAATATGATTTAATTTATTTGTAGCTGTTAACACATTAAATTTTAATTGTTGAGACATTGCTCATTTCCACATGTTTCATAACACACAACGTGGGTATCTCCTTTTAGTAACTTGACGCATTCTATCTCTTGGATGCAATATGCATGAATTAATTCAACTACTCAAATTTTAAATTGAAATTTCGTTAAGCAACCTCGGTTGATTTTGTAAACATTATTTATCATTCCATATGTTTTTAGGCAATTATTTTATAAGTCTTATGTACAGGAAAACATTCAAAAGAATATCATCAATAATTAAAGGTGATGCGAAATTTCTTTTTGTGATGGTGGCATCTATTGGAAAAAATTTCCCCTTGTGACATCTACTAAGCTCACTGAACTCAACTAAATATGTATGTTAGTGAAATTATGGGTATTGATTGAATATATTTGTAAAATGATCTGTCAATGGAATACTTTTTAATATGGAGTTCAATGTACATCAGGCATGTGCAATCTTAGCTAGTTCTGGGACCAAATTATTATTCTATCGCTGAGTGAAGAGCCGGATTTTGTTTGTCTATATACATTACATATACATATATCCACTATAAACTCGAATAATATTTTACTTACTTTAACTTACTAAGAGTAAAATAAACTTCACCATTTAGGATGTTGACAGTCATTACTTGGTGGTAAGGCATTATATATTTAATAATAAATACACATTCTTTTAGTAGCATCGGTTGATGATGCTTGTGATGAGCCAAATCGGTACTGGTCATAAATATTTTAAATTGTGGAAATAGCACTAAAAACCTATTTGAGTAGAATCTACAAATTATGAATATTTTCTTATATTATTCGTCATGATAACATGTAGCCATTGATTTTTATTCAAAAGTAAATTAATGATGATTTGAATATGTCAACATGATAAATGTTAATTTCTATACCGCCAAATCCATTGAGGATATTTCATTATTTTTTCCCTGGACACTGTTGCGTTTCTTGTCGTTTGATATGTACAGTGAACAAATGACAATAATATAAATATTGAAAGAGTTCATCCCTGAATGAGGTTGCTCTTTATAATATTTCATATTGCGAAGATTTGGCATGGACAAATGTCATGTCACAGAGCAAACATTATTTTTACAACCAAGAAAAACTTATTTATCACGAGATTATGGTGTTTTAAAAATTATACATGTAAATCATCAACATCATTGATTATAGTTATTGTTTAATCTTGGTTTAGTGAAGGTGGATTGATTTATTAATTTGTGCATAGGGCACGGGTGTCTATAATGCCTAAATAGCCTTCAACCCTTTGGATTGAAAAAAAAATGGAACAAAGTGAGTGCAGTTAGATAACCTCAAATCTAATTTTGCCGAGATTAGTTCCATAAGGAGTATATTTGCTTCACATTCAAAGACATAGTAATTCTGTAATCATGTATTCAGCAGAATCAGATACTTCTCATGCTATAACATAAACATTCTAGATCTGGCTTTAAATAGAGAGCAGTGTGTAACTCTCAAATCTGTAAGTTGATACAACATTTTGCAACATTGAAGATGCCAAAAGGCAGATTCCAAGTTTGACGTTTCATTAAGAACCTTCTGTCGATAACATAAACCAAAGCACTCTGTATCTTGTCTGTAGAAAGGTGATGGTTGAAATATAAAGTAATGAAGAATCGTAATAGTGAATTATTATAATGACAGGAAGCATTTTTAAAACTGTGTGAGTTTATTTCATAATATAAGATGATTAGCTCAATTGAGAATGTCCATATGTTTACAATGTGTGCATGCACAGTGCAAACCAATTCAAGGTTACATATTAATCTACTAAAAATAATTTGAGTACAAAGGAAATATATTATGGATTGATTTATTGAATTGAGAAGGAGACATTCTGTTGAAGATACCGTGAATTTCAACTGTGCCTTTATTTAACTGCCAATGTTTTGGATATGTACACATTCAAGACATAGATTAAAAAGGAGCTTCATTAATTTTATAGCTATGAGCGGGGATCCTGGGAAAGCGTAATTTTTATTGCAATTTTATTCAATCAAATGAATCAACCATAAAAGCAACCGAATGATATTAAATAATATATATCGATAGGGATCTTATGTTTCATAATACATTTAGGATAGGTTAGGTCACCGATTTAATCGGGGTATATCGTTTGTTTAAAATTGAATCCAATTGGCCTGAGTCAAATTTAAGAAGTAGTTTGCACAAATTCCTCGAAGCCCTCTTCTTTTTACCTGGTGTATACTATTCTTGATTTATATGAAATCAAAATGAGGATGATTCAATTGAAAATTTCATTTTCACCATTCCCTGCTGAGCCCTGTAAATGGAATTCCAACACCGAACATTATTACAAATGAATTAAGTTTGTTGGTGTCGAATAAACTACAAATCATTGGGACAGATTGCACTTCATTTAAATGAAAAAAAATAGCATGTAAATTAATGTTTAAGCACAGTTAATATTCATATTTTTTTTAAGTTATAACTTATCTGTACATTGCAATATGCAGTCTCAACCGTTGAGAATTTAGCAGTCAGTGGATGAAGCTTGAATCTGACTTACCTACAACTATTTACGACTTACCTACATGTTGTTGGAAATACAATAACTCATATAAAAGAATTCAAACTGGGTTTTCGTTGTTCTAAAATTTGGCATGCATTCTTTGCATGATATAATTTAACCTAGCAATATTGTTAAATCCATGAAATAGAGATAGTCAAGTTGTTTATTTTCTGATATATCAATGGATTGCAAAACGATCTGATAGCTAACTACTGATGCTGGAAGTCAAACTGAATTGAACTGGTGGTCAAAGCAGAATGCTAACACCACTTCTAATTTTTTTTTCACATGTTTAAATTTTTATCTATCATTACTATTTCATATGATGGCACTTGAAGAATTGGAAATTTCTTTAAAAAATTAAAACCTACTGACAAAGCTCTTTTTAATTAAAATCAATATAAAGTCTAATAATATTGCAGAATTCGTCATTTCTACGTATTTTACCATGATTCTAAAAGATGTTACCCATTGTACAAAATATTAGATGACTTAAGATTCCAATATTAATGGATGACCTTGTGAGCGCACTAATGCGCTTATGGAAGCCATCCAGTTAATGAAGATAATTTAAAAAATTCATTTTCTTCGTCTGTGTTCGATCACGATATGCATTTTGTTAAAAGAATAAAAGCATAATGTGTTTGTGGACGAGATAAAAGCCTGTTATTACATCAACTTTGTTTTATTAGATGTGAGTGTATTTTTTATTAGCTTGTCATCTGATATTCAGAAAGACTTTTGATTTTAAGCAAGTATTTGATTGCTATTGAAGGGAGAGTTATTAGATTCTCAATTTAATTATCATAATATATAGGCGGTGCAATATTAGGTTATGAAGATGCAACATAAGTAATATAATCATTTATTATAATTGCTGGCGAAAAATAGCGAAACCGAAACCCACAATTCTCATTTCCTAATGGAAAGCTCTGCAGATTTTAACAGTTTTTAACTAAAGTTTAATGTTATTACTATGAAATAACTGTAATAATTATTTGAAATATCAATTAAAATCCTACACTTGTTGGTGTTAACACAATGTATCTATTTGTTTAATAAATAAATGATAAAACCTACATTTGTATCTTCACATGTCTAAACACAAAAAATGGTCATTGAGTTTCTTTTACTAAAAAAAAATGTACAACAAGAATTCAGAAGAAAAAAATACTTTTTTATACTCCTCATTGATGAATTGTTATGTTAGATAAGGTCACGAACAAGATTTCATAACATTCAAAGTATTAAATACCTTTTTCAACATGACTTACAAGCTTTGTTTTAGGTTTTGTAATCGTTGCAGTTGGACCGCTTCCTAAGCTCATAGCTATAAGCAATCCTAACTACGCGGAAAAATGAGACATATTAGGGGTTTGAATAATTATGTAATGAAATGATGTCACGTGTAGATGTAAGAGTACTGAAAATATAACCTATATTCTTCATGATAGATAAAAAAATATAGTATGCTCCCACCTAGTAGGTATCCATTTTTATATAATCATCATATCAAGTTTTATGGAGGCATTAAAAAAATGTTGCAGCTTGAATTTAACATTCGAAATTTTCTTATTGCGAACTGATTATCACTTGTTATTTACATGGGGTAAATTCAGCAAATGTTAAATCATAAAATTATCTTTTCCTTGTCTGTTGCGTCAACGAAAGCAATAAATTATCAAAGAAAACATAAAATCAACTCAACACTGATAGGGAGGTGTTTTGTTGTCATCATTAAAGTGAGAGATAGAAAGACAGTGTAAGAGATTCTTTTGGGAAGAAACGTTAACATATTAATTTAAAAAGGTAATTTTGTGTGTTGTCAATTTTTTTAAAAGTAAAAATGGATGCTTATAAATTTATATCTGAAGTCGACTGTCGTCTATTATTACAACGTACTAAACACAGCAAGTCAAAATTGATAAGCTACAGTTTGAATACCCTCGGAGATACTCCTGTGGGATTTTTAGGAAACCATTATCGATTAGTCATCAACACTTTATGCACCAAAGATGGCAACGACAACGCTCAAGAAGCGTTGAGTTTTTTTGTGAAAACTGTGCCTAAAATCGATGTGCATGCAAAGTACGTGGAAGAAATGGGAGCTTTCAGAAAAGAAGTATTATTGTTTTCCAGTTTATTGCCGAAGCTTCAAGATATTACGGCTTCTCTAGAGTTGCCGTGGTCTCCGAAGTGCTTTATAGTAAAAGATGATTGTCTTGTCTTCGATGATTTATCTGTAAAAAACTATCAACTCGCAAACGGGAGGGGTATGTTGGACTTGGAGCACTGTGTTACCGCGGTTAAAACGTTGGCTGATTTTCACGGCGCATCAATTCTGTGGGAAAACAAAAACAAACGGAGCGGTCTAAAAAAGTATAAAATTGACGAGTTACATCCTGAATTGATAAAAGAAATAGCATACATTCAAGAAGAGGGTCACACGAGAACAAAGTGGCTCAATTCTGGAATTAATGCCTTAACACACTTATGTGAATCGATTGGAAGGAAACGGGAAGCGCATTCGATGGAGAGTATTGTTAAAGAAGCCATTTCAAATGTGGGTCCTTCAAATAAATGGTGTAACGTTCTCTCCCATAGCGATTTGTGGTCAAATAATCTGATGTTTTGTTATAATGATGGCACCGGGCAAGTGACGCACTGCGCGTTAGTTGATTTCCAACTGGCTAGATATGCCCCTTGCGCCATGGATCTAATGTGCTGTTTACATCTTATCGCATCTAAATCCACGAGAGATTGGCACCTTTTGAAACTCGTGAACACTTACTACGAGAGATTGGCCGTTGTTTTACTTCAAGGGGGGCTAAATTTGAACGATATAATGACAAAAGAAGAGTTATCAGAGAGTTGTGCCAAGTATAAACGGACGGCTCTCACAGAATCGTGTCTTTTCGGACTCAGCATTTGGCTACCTGAAAATATTGTCTCGGAAGTTATGGGAACTCCAAGTGGATGCATCGACGTAACAATCGGCGATAGAACACCGATTGTGGACAGAGCTTTCCGAGAAGACGGTTTCTACAGAGAACGGTTGACTGAGCTGATCAATGAACTGCTTGACAGTGCGAGCACTTCAGAAATTTTTAATAACTCTTATTAATTCAAAAGTTACATTTTTATTTTATTTTTTTGTTTTTAATGAATGGCAACGAAAATTCCTTATTTATAATGAGAGACTAAGTGCAATGGTTGTATGTATACAATAAATGCAATAAAAAAGAAAACAAATGTTTTCTGAAATGAGAATTTTGTATTTTAAGATTAATTAATAACAAACATAGCAGATATATTCAAAATGTTATAACACAAATCCTGTGCACTATTCTGTGGAAAAAATGTATAAAAAAGAGAGTGATATATAATATTTGTAAATAGAGAAAAATTTTAATGGTGAGCTACTTTATATATTAAGTTCATAGTAACATATTATAAGTTTTGTGTTAAAAATAAATGTGTATTAGATATCAATTGTAATTGTTTCATTATCAAAAATTGTGTCAATCAAAACCAAAGTCTTCACCACAAGGGTGACAATTTTGAGTTTCCACTTCTGATAGTCTCTAAAAGTATTTGCCTTGGTGTGCAAAAAAATCCTGTATTGTGTCCATTCTTTGTCTAAAAGTTGGGAAATTTCCTTAGAGACTTTAATGTTATATGCATATTATACCGTCAAAAGTACTTTGTTGTAAATCTAAAATTGACTTTATTGATGAAAGTTTCATATAATTTGATTTGAATTGTCAACTTTTCCACATGCTCAATCATTTGTCATCCAAACATTTATAATTCCAAAAGCGTTTTGTTTGTAATGGTTATAAGATGATTCAAGAAATTTAAATGTCATTATTTTAATAATCAGTGGTAATCAAAAATAATTTAAATATCAATAAAGCTTCTAGAATATTTTCTATACATAATAATTTATTTTGCTTATTGACTGCCAATTCGAGTGTATTCTAGTACCAGAATACATAAAAATCATAGACAAGTATACTATATGATACTGGCAAAACCCACTGAAAAAATGTATAGGGAGTTTGAAGGAGAAAACTTTCATTCAAACCATAGACAAGATTATGATACTATTATTGACTTTAAGGTGCTAACTGTCACTTTTACTTTTCAAAATCACATTTCGTAAGTACTATTTAAACAATATATTTATGATCAGGACAAGTTTCGTTCATTGCGAGCATTACTAACTGATGTTATCAGTTGTGGAAATAGTACTAAAAAATATGTATATATTATTAAAATACTATTATTGACAGATTTTGTACATTTTCAACCATATTTTTACTTGGAATATGCTTTTGCCATAACATATTTAATTAATTCCAAGAAGTAAACTAAGCGTAAAAGCAATTGGAAACCTTTTAGCAATTTATTACACTGTTGAATAGAAATAAAACAATTAATCTCGAAAGTTAAAATGCTGGATGGCACTTCTTGTTCGTTTAATATCAACAATCGCTATTTTTCTATTGTCATGGAGAATCTCAACCATCGGTATTTCTTCTTTTTGGACATCCTCTTTGATTTTGTCATGAGCGTGTTTTCGCTCCATATAAACGGTTCCATAGTATCGTAATGTCAGATAGTAAATCAGTTCTGCGAAACTAAGAAGACTGGCACCGACAAATAGACCTGTAGTGCCCCCGGTGGAAACTGATGACAGAAAGCAAAATAAGCAGCCATTGAAATTATTATTTTGTAAAGTTTCATTTGTTCACAGTACTTATAATAATTGACCTATTCGTTAGCTATTTGGTATCAAAACTTTAACTCTACACCCCTGCACCGTATTTGCATTTGAATTTTATATACCCAAAAGTGAGTTTATATTTGGCATTTCGATGAATTTTTTTTTATATGTTAACATTTATGATATCGACTGAAGGTGCTTGATGGAATTTCAATATCAAATTTGAATTGTTACAATTTTGTACGATTCCACATGTTTTGTCACTAACGATCCGACTGATAAGTTGCATCCGTGTGAAAGAATGCCTGAAGATGCCGAAAGGCAAATCCCGGGTCGTTAGTGACAAAACATGTGGAGTCGTATAAAGTTGTAACAATTCAAATTCTATATGCTAAAGTATCACTGTAAAAAATTTGTTCAGTGATCAACATTTTTGCCTTCCGTGATGGGTTTCATGGGTTTTAACAGTGTTTTTCTCAATTGACTTATTGATTCTATTTGTAGGCATGGATGTTTGGAAAATTCCTGCCACCCATCTGATCCCTAAAAACAGGTCGTAGAGGGAGCCATTAGCTAACACTTTTTGTATAATTATTTTGATTTTTAACTTCTTGAGTCAACTTGTTAGTGTAATGGCAGACTTTTTTGATTTTCCCAGCCACAAATTGAGTTTATCATTATTGCATGTGTACAACATATACCTAAAAAATTATTTATAAAAACTATTGTTCAGTTAGATAATCATGTAAATCGGTTTGATCCACCTTTTTGTGGTGGTTTGCAGCTCTTTCGGTCTTATAAATTGATCAATGTTAGCAAAACAGCTTTTAACGCCCAACGTATTTTAGCTTCTTTATATTCATTTCAAACATTTGAAATTGTCACACATTTAAATGAATGTATTGATAACATGATTTAAATGGTTCAATATTTTAAATGTAAATTACGGGAAATAGAAACTTAGAAGCTGGTACTAAATGTACTATATTAAAACGTATTGTAATGAGCGATGAACGCAAATAGCAGGAAAATGTGAATTGAAGGAATTATTAGCAATAGATGACAGCTATATTGAATGATGTGAAATACGCACACTGGCTGTGTACAAAAAGGCCAACAACCTTGTGATAATGAATTAAGATATCTCCATTAGAAGGCCACGTGATTCACATTTGGTGCAGGTCATTTGGAGAATAATCTTCAAAGTTGCCATTGAAATTGTATGTGAATTATTTTTCTCCTGCATTTAATTGTCACTGTTTTCGTTATTATTTCCTGATTTTTTTGGTTACTGGTAGATTCATTCAAGGGCTAACCTTGGCAAAATTTAACTTGATAATAAAAAATATAAATCCAAACAAGCACATGCTTTGTGACGTCAATAAAACGCATGATATGATATAATAAAATTAAGATAGGTCTTAAACAGCTGATTATTGTGTCAGAAGTTACAAATGATAAGAGTAATTAATTAAGGTATGTTTGTTTTACGGTCTGTGTTATCTCCAAGCTACCAAGAGCCAGGAAATCATTTACGCTGTTGTCTCAGAGAGAAAAATTTTCCATAGCTGATTCTGAAATAGTTATTTTTCTTTTTAACTTACCAACAAGATCAAGCCTACTGCGAACAACATTTCTTTTGAATCGTTCGGACGGTAAAAACTCCGTTTCAATTTCAACGTGTGAGTTTTCATTATGGGATCTGAAATAATATAAGTACATAGATTTTAGAAGTTTATTTAACACTACACTCCTGGTGGCAGTGCCAAATATTAAGATTAGCAATAGACACACTTTGGCAATCAAACACATAATACACAAATTTAGTGCTATGCTGTGTTACAGACAGTAAGATCAATTGAAAATAATACAATAAAAGAATTATATTAAATCTGATTTCATTCTAACAGATAAAATGACTTCACAAAAAAATTGGAAATTTACAATGTCACCAAAGTGAGGACTGTTTCATAAAAATGATGTTATGTAATATTTCAATTATTGATTTTTGCAGTTATCCTGAAGAACTTAATCAATATGTTGATTCATGACTAGTTATGAGAGCCCTTACAACTTTTTGAATAACAAGTAATGATAAAAAATTTTAATATATCTTTTCTTACGAAGTTTTGTCATCTTTAATGACAGTTATATCAACTTCCGAACAAGATGGCGGACAGTTGCAGACGAGACCATTTCGTCGAGCCCATTCAGGCCGCATCACTGATAGATCACTGTAGTGCTGATTCAAACACACCAGGCCTTCCATCCCACATCGATCTTGCTCTTCTGTAATAGGATTTGTCAATTCTTTTCAAAGATATGAATGAAATCTTTTTGTGCAGAAAATAAAAACTTAACATTATGTGCTAACAGCTATCTTTTAATCTCAGACTTCAGATGGATGGTGAGGTGATACTTAGATTGATTATCAGATTAGCCAATGGCTTCAATGCGGTATTGTCAGTGAATAAACATGGAAATGAAGCTTTATTACTTTGGAAATTTGACATTTATGCCATAAAGAGTTTTAGAAAAGGTTTTCTTTTTGTTAATTTGAAGGAAACTGCTGTTGAAAGTTTTTGTATACTTCAGGAAGCTTTTGGCAAACATGCTCCATCTCAAAATACTTGTGAACACTGATTCAAGTGGTAAAGTAGAGATGATTTTAATAATACAATAAAGAATGTCTGCGTCGAGTCTATACTAATCTTCTCTAAAGCAGGCTACAGTTGAAACTGAAATTCTTACTAGTGTTTGGCATAAGGTGATCAATACAACCACAGCGACTCTTCTCGGCATCTTTCCTGCATTGCACTGTGCAAGCGCTGTATGAGTAAACAGGGTACACGTCGAGCGGGTTCTCATCTTGGTAGCGACAATTCCTTTGCGCCGGTGTGGTCTCTCGGGCGTACGGATCATTTTCTATATTCCTCATCACGATATGACGCCTAAAAATAGTTATCTATCATTATTGTTGATGTCTCTTAACCTTCTTTTAAAAGCTTACATTTAGCACGCTGCAATTTTGACGCTGCAGTCAGAGTTGGGTCACAGCCGTAAAAAATCTTACAAATCCAACGATTTTGAATTGTTTTTAAAAATCATTTTGTAACATGTCTTGGAGCTTGTTTTGTAAAAATGTAAATATTTAATGTGCGAAACGAGGAATACTTGATCCATACTTGTTATTACAGCAGAGATATTTAGTCTATTCATTATATTGGTTGTTGAGATTACCATATTTACTGGAATGAAGATTTGCATGCATGAAATGAAAATCATATTTTAGTTGGATACAATTTCAAATAGGAAATTTAATATATTTTTTTTTAATCGGAAATTGTATTGTATTTCAAGATAAATCCAAAGACACAGTCACATTTTGTTTAAAACAACTCTGATTAAGCAATAAAATTACGCAAATGTGAAAATTATCACAGGCATCTATTAAAATAATATGTTTTGATTTAGTAAGTAACCACTGATAAACAATGTTCTGTGCATGATAAGAATGTGATTGCACGTATATTGTCGGGAGATGATTTCACATGTACAAATCCATTACTAGCAATGTGAGATTAATATGTTTTTTGTTTATCCAAATACATTGATTAAGCCTTTCTCATATAATATGAAAAACAGAGGAAATATGAATTGATTGAAGTCAAGAGTATTTAATATATGCAAGATGAATATAAGCTTCAATAAACCCAACTTTATCTTCATTGGCATTTTTGAAATATGTCAAGTACTATGAAATGTATGAATATGTTGATTATTTTGGCAATTGACATTTTAGTATGCCGTTAGTAACATGCCGTTGTGTAAATATAGAATTCACTTACCGGTATTTGATGTTTTCAGCAACAATGAAAAAATCGGATTGTAATGTTGTCAAAGTTGGAACTTCTTCTTCACCCAGCGTATAAATCTGTTGTGTTGGTATTACAAGTAAATTATTTCTTTTTAATAATATACAATATTTAAATAACTTTTCCAAAATCAAGTAAATTCGAAAAATAAATAGAAGGATATCGACTGAGGTTGCTTGATGGAGTTTCAATATCAAATTTGATTTCTTCTTAATCTGTACATTGTTGTGTCTTGTGAATCAAGATTCGAGTCTCACATTTCGGCATCTTTCTACTAAATGAATGCATTTAAATTGACCATCAGTAAACAGTTTCTATTGTTTATATACAATATGATAATATCAGATTTGTCTCATCCAGAAATCTGCAATTGGTCTTTTACCCTTTTAATAATACATACATAATTTACCTAATATAAAACATGCTACATGACATGTGAGATAAAATGAAATATATATGTAAGTAATGAAAAAATAGTAAGATGAAACATAATTAGAGATTTTTTAAGTGTTGTGTTCTATCAAAAAGGTTTCTTCGTTTCTTATTATCATAAATCATCAATTTTATTATGACCATTTTCAATACTCTCTGACCGAAATGGTTATACAATTCTGACCCTATAATAATTTTAATCAGACCTCTATAATGTTATCCTGATAATTCATATTTATATTCTGACCGAAAATTATATTTTATTCTGACCAAAAATTGATTTAAATTCTGACCATTTAACTTGTTGCCGTTATAAAGACCTAAATTTGAAAAAATAGTCTTAATAGTTTAATGATACTAATAGTGGAAATATGTAACAATATTTCCTTAATGTTGCTTATAGTTATATCATAAACGTTTTTTATGATATTATGACACACCATTTCTTTCGATGCCATATTTTTATTTTATCATAATATTGAGTTTAGGCTAATTGAGGTTAGGTTAGGTTCACACTATGGAAAATTTAGTTTTGGCAATATAATCATAGATGGCAGTAAAATCGATCATTTGTAATATTTAATTATAAAAATGCAAAATAATATTAAATTATTCTATTTGTGCATAGCAGACATGAATAAAATTATTTGAATTAATTTTAAACATGTAAATTACCGTTGCGGGTATCAATACTTCTATTTGCAACAATCCCAGCCCGTTCTTTTGGTTGTTGATCATAGGATAGCGTTTATATCCTTTTGGAGCTCTAAAATTGATAAAAACAGTAAATGTATAATGATATTTTTCTCCCCATGTGACAGAAAAAAGTTTCTTTTGTACAAACAAAATATAACTTTTACACCATGCCCACAGCTTAATAAAATGATCAGGACCGGTTTTTTTCATTTTATAGAGTTGTTAATTCAATAAAATATAAATTAATGTACATCATGTAATGTTAAAAAAGGCATCATAAATAAAAAAATCTACATTTAATGTTGACCTTGAACCATTACTGATATGATTGTTATAATAAAACCGATTTCAATATTTTTGACGCAGACTTTATAGGAGAGGACATTTAGTCCCCTCACTCAATTTTTAATAACAAAATTTCATCCATTTTTGTAGTATTTTGCTCATAAAGATGTATCAAAAAATTAGCAAGAGGGCAATTTTTGCCTCCTTTGAAAAGTCCTTGAAAATACTGAAATGAAAACATCTTTTTACCAACAGAAAATTATAGTGGAACCTGTATTTATGTTTTTCAAGCGACTGATGGAAAAAAAGATTATTGGAGAAAAAACATAGATTTGGGAATAGAAAAAAAAATATAACTCTTGCTTAATTAGATAATTACGCAAACCAGTTTGGTTCACCTTTTTGTAGTAGTTTGAAGCTCTTTTGATATTATAAATTGATTGATGCTAATAAAGCAGCTTTTAAGGCCTAACGCATTTCAGATTTTTAATATTTATTTCAAACATTTCAAATGTAAATTGCGGGAAATAGAATTTAAAACTGGGTACTAAAATGTACTAAAACAAACTGTATTAATGATGGACGCAAATAGCAGGGAAATATGAATTTCGAGAGTGTAAAAATTGAGTTTTTCTATGTATACAATATACTTTAAAAAATCATTCTTTACATGGATTGCACTGAATTGATAATGTAACATCGTCCGATATCAGTATCCACCGGTAAGAAATGTGAACAGCAGTCAAATTTCTGACCGTTGTAGGCACAGTTGGACAGCGATTCATTGCATCTGCTGCGAACTTCATTGGCGTAGTATGAGAAATTATTCCTTGGACACAATGGATCGGCATCAGCCTTGTTGCAGAACTGGAGAGTATAGTAGGATAACCCTCGAAAGTATGCCAGCTCTTTGAGAACTTCTTCCAAGTCCACAGCATGGTCGGGAGTCCAGATACTGAAAGGATTTTTTTTTATTATTTACAGTGAGTAAACAGCATATGATTGGGTTCATTGTGCAGTGGTTATTGTCATTGGATTCCATGACGGTTCTTACGGGTTGGATTTTCTGTATACGTGTAACTGCGATTTCATAAAAATATTAGGAGTGGAAAAAAGGTGGTGTTCAAGGGTTAAAGGTGAAAAACTGAGTGACTAAATAAAAAAAAAACATTTATTGTAAAACGAAATACCATAAATATTGTGGGACTTTCTTTTGGCAATGTAAATGCTCCTTGTAGACAATTGAAGTAAATAGTAAAAAAAAAAAAATAATTATCAATAGTTAATCGAGTTTAATAACCCTAGCAACATTAAAATGTTAAATATTAAATCACTGACATTAAATTTTTTATTATTTTTTTTATCTTATTATCGAATACCAAACAACTTCGTGATCAGATATACAAACAGGAATATTGGCTGACATTGATCTAAATACCTTTCGCGCGTTTTTTAAAACGTTATTTATTGTTAATTGTATTTATAAATCGAATCACGTTGTTACAAATATTGCATTATTATAAATATTTGTTGCGAAATCGATTAAAAAATATGCACGTCGAAAATGTTGTTATTCCACGGCTGATGTTGTTTTTGTTTGGCTCGATTTATTCATTACTATTTTTATATTTCGAATAATATCGCCATCTATTGAGCCGTCAAAATACAATACACCAGTCATTTTATGATTTTTTTACAAAAGAAAGCGTGACTCAGATAATGAATGTAGGAAAAACAGCATTTCAGGTTTTATTTATCAAATAGAAGCACTCTGTAATTAGTAATGCAACAGCTGTGATGTTAGCAGTCAGTGGGTTAAATATATTTTTATTTTCAACTATCTTCGTGTTAATGAAATTCGAACATAAGTTTTGTCGATGGTATATGCGCTGCTTACAATGTTCATTGAATTATTTTAAAATTAATAAAAAAACACCGTTTTTATTGTATGCTATAGAAGTAATATACAATAGCTACCACAATATAGCATAAAAATCGTAATTTGCGTGTCTTTCTGTGCTAAAGTAAAAACATTTTTAACCTATCTGATGCCGAATAAACTCTGTTGAGGTTGTCAGTTTCGCATATGGCAATCGCTGGAAATTGGGTGTCCCAGTCTTTGTATGTGGTCTCCATGACGAAGGATATCGCATTGTTTTGAAAGGCGTACCAAGAAGCGATGATCAGAAGACCGGATCCGTACCAGGACAGTAGCACACATATCAACCAGAACAATCTGAAATAGTTTGTAAGTGTATTTTCGATATTGTCCATTTTTTTGAAATATAGTTTCATTTGAGAATCAATTTTCGATTATGAATCATTTTTTGTATTCAGAAGTGCTCACTCCACTATGCGTTGCAAAGTTCTGTCTCAGAAATTTGAAAGAACGATGTTTCATAATTAAAAATCCATAAAAATAATAAAAGGAACGTTAAGTAAAAAATAAAATGCTACCGAATTTTATGGTTCACCAGAATTACATAATATACAAATATATCGATGAAAAATAAAGCTCGTCGTGTCCATTTTGCGATTTGCTTATTATATAACATATTATGCTTACGACTTCAGACATAGCATATTTTTCCATCAAATTTTGTTTACAATTTATAAAGTTATCCATATTTTTAGTATCAATTTAAGTGTTATTAAATTGGAAATATTTCTCTTTTTCAAGGTTAACACCAAAAGCTAAAAACATTTTATTTAATATTTTTTGAATTCACATGATCATGTGGGAAATGACTTGAATCGTACATATTTTTCGATCAATTTAGACAACGTATACACTTATCGGACTTTGTTTTTCATCGTTTCATGTATTACACTATTTGAGTAAGTGTACAAATCGGTGTTTTTTTTAGGTATATACTTTCCATATCTTCTTTAAATATGGCCAAATAAGTATTATTTGCTCATTAGGTCCTTTAGGAAATGATTATGTAATAAATGCCGTAATCATAACATAAGTACTTGATAGAAAATACACAATATATTCTACATAGCTTAAACAATACTTTACAGATTGCTTAAAATGTATCGGGTATTTTTTTTTTGTAATGACACTGGGTCCGACGGATCCGTTGGAATAGCTGACATATTGTATTTCAGCAACTAGAGTGTTAATATATCATATTTATAAAAACTATCAAACTAAAGCCGATTATGACAAAAAGTGCTAGTTCTCCCATTGTCTCGTTTTTCAATATAGGACAGAATGTGGGTGGGAGGAATTAAAAAAACAATAGACCATGAATTCAAATCAATGTTAGTTTTCAAGAAGGGACTCGAGTCTTTGACTATGCTATCAATTGGATGGCTGCTAAGCAACATTGACCACTCGTCTACGCGATCAATTATGATAAATATTTTCGACGACTTACACCACACTAATAGAAAACACTTGAAAAATTCACGCAGAGAAACAATGTTACCTTTCAGTCCAGTGGAGTTGGTCATCAGCTATAAACCTCAACCCATGAAAGGACGAGTTAAGCAAATAGTCCTTTAGTACGGCTTTTGGTCCTAGTTTCATTTTTTTCAATTACCAGGACACCACAGCTGTGTTGAAATTGTAAATTTTTTCAATATGTAATAGGCACAGTAAAGTACTGCGATATTAAATTGATTCATTATAATTTAATGCAGTAAGAATTATTGTGCAGATTTTATGCAATGTCTATTAGGGTAACCATATTATGTAAATTGCCAACTATAATTTTGTATTAATTAAGTATTCATAGTAAGCCAATTATCAATATAAATACAATATCAGCGATCAAGTCATGCAACAAATGAGAGTACGTAAATTTATATATGTAATGTTTTTTAACAGGGCCGGCTTAGTATCATGGCTGCCTGTGTGCAAAATTTGTTTCCTCGCCGCATATTATTGTATTCATAAAAACTAATAATACATTCTTCTCTTCTGGACTTATCATATAAATGTTTTGATAAAATTAATTAGTAACTCAATATAAAAAATATGCAGAGAAAATTGAAATATATTTCATATTTACAAATATTTATTATTTATGATATCGACTGAAGGTGCTTAATGGAATTTCAATATCAAATTTGAATTGTTACAACTTTGAAATGCAATGCAATGCAAAGATGCAAAAGAACTGTTCTGTTGCACCAGTGTGATAGAATGCCTGAAGATGCCGAAAGGCGAAACCCGACCGTTAGTGATAAAACATGTGGAATCGTACAAAGTTGTAACAATTCAAAATTTACATATTTTTCAAAAGATTCAAACGTCGACTAAAAATCCTAAGTTTCAAATGTATCACAGTAAAAATATAAATATTTTCTCTCAGTGTATTCTTTATGATTAAAAAAATTATGTTGAAGGATTACGACTGTAAAAATAAACTATTTTTTATCTTTTGCTTTTACATCAACAATTTTACAATACATTTTGGTTTTGCGGATTACAAAAAATAGAGTAATCATGTAATATGACATTTTTCTCGCGGAATTTGGCGATTCCCTAAAGTTGTCCCCCCAAACCGTCGCAGTTGTATATAAAGCAGGATCAGGCATTGTCTTAAATGCGTGATCAGAATTCCGCTACAGTTTTGACGATATTTATTTCATTGCGCAGTAAACGCTAGTTTAGTAGTTTTGCTTGATTGCTACAACTTTCTGTTAAGCAAATGATGGCGGTATTATATGAAGTTCTTAAGAAATAGGAAAGGTTAATAAAAAAAAATGTTATGTGTCTGTTGAAATAAAATAAACATACCAACCAATTTATAATGCGGGATGTGGTGCTATAAATACAAATCAAAATAAAATTTTAGATCGACCAAATTGTGTCAGCGTTCCCAAATGTGCAGCAGGTGACTGTATCTGCAATACTAAAATCTGTGTAAAATTTAAAAGAGCAATTCTTAATTCTCTTTACATTGTATTCTTTCAATGTAAAAAATGAATGCTAATCTTGTTCAGTTGAAACTGAGTTTACGGAAATATCAAACTTAATTAAACCTTATAACATTGCCTGATTTGCTGACAAACCTGGATGATGGAATATCATTTAAACAGCTCAGCAGGGAACGGGTTGATATATTAAATTGTGTACCGATGTATATACATTTAAAAAAGGTTATATTAAAATATAATACTGAAATTAAAAATAATCCTAAATTGCCCTCTCATAAAGTCAGGTCACGCTTTTGCACATTATGTATATGCGAGTTAATCCTTTGTTGCGTGATAACACTAAGCGATTTGTAACCGCACCTAATTAAAAATTTATTTTATTTTGTTGGCTATGTTAGACACTCGCTTGCCACACTTTTTCCTAATCGATACTTGTGTCACCTATAAGTTGGTGTTGTGCTACATGGAATCTATTTCAAAATTTCAAAATTGGAACAAAACAATTATTAGAATTCCATATTTATTAGGTAAGACGGCACCAAAATAAATATAAATTATACAATATAAACTATTTGGTGTACACTTAATTATGAATTTATTACCGGAAAATAGTTTTTGTTGAGCTTTTAAAACATTGTAGTATATTTCATATCTGTGTGCTAAATAAATTAATATCTATTTGCACGGGAATAATCTATGATTTATGGTTCAAATTTCTTATCTTAATTTGATCTATATAATTTTCTGTTTTTTTTTTTAATACAATTTTTTTTTCTCTGTGGATTTCAATTAACCGCTCTGAGATTCAACAATGGCCGCATTAAATACGATATAATTTACGCAGAGGAAAAACATTAAAAAAGAGTTTTATCAAATGATTGCAAGTATAATATTTATATACATATATATATTTTATTAAAATTTAATTATAATAAAAGGATAAACGTAACATATATTATTTAAATCAAGATGTGTTGCTATCTTCTTAATTTCATTATATAATATTTCTGGAGTCTTAGCAACAAAGCTTCCTTCTGAGAACTGGCTGTAAGACATTTGTTCAACCTTTTACTCTCCAAATACTGATTAAACGATGTGTAGCATGGTTTCTCAACCTTTTTTCAACCGCGGGCTACCAAAAAATCCAAAAATGCTTTGCGGACCATCACCATTGGAATTTTTAAAAATTTATTTGTTTAATTGATTTATTATTCAAAGCGATTCATTTTGAAACATCGTATGTCAATATAATAATATTTAAGTATATTAAAATAGACAGTAACAAAAAATACAATTTAAAAATTAAAACATGAAATTCAATTGTTTCGGCTAGATTAGCCATAGGCTAGTTAACCACCGGTTGATAAACTATGATGTATAGTAAGTATTATACTCTTAGAATATCGTGCCATTATAAAATGCTAAGAAAAATTATTATGAAAAGGATAAGAATGGATACAAAATATCTTTAAGAATGTACTTAAGCATGTGTTTTAATTTATATTGTATCAGTTGATAATGATTGTGATGAGCGAGACCGGTCCTGATCTTGAAATTTAAAAAAATCAGAAATGATGGCAAGCATTCTATTTTATTATTTAAATACAATGCCTTTTAAACAACAACACATTAAAAGTGAATAAAAAATGGTTTCTTGAAAAAGTTCAATCAACGGAGCGACATCAAACTCCATTTTGATTCAGTAGTCACTGTATAAATATGGCCGCTCATGTCTCGCATAATCCAAAACGTGAACACGATGAACCCGTCTTCCTTTGAACGAATGAGCATTTCCTCGCGCTTGCTTATTGATGCCCGAATATATCTTCTTTGCCACCTGCAGCCGATCATGCTTAGTGTTTTTTGTCATAAACCTGAATCTTTTTTTTGCAGGCTTATGAACGGATTTTTGTTGGGTTCCTGTCTTTTTTGGACCAAAGAAAAAGTTGTTTATGCCTCTTACTAATAGATAATATGGAAATTCTACGAACGTCAAGATGCTGGCACCGAGGAAAAGCCCTGATGTTCCACCCATTGAAACTAGAATAATAAAAAAAAGTATTAACATATTATAAAAATTAATCAATGGATTATTGATTTACCATAATTGTAATTGTAATTATTAATAAGTGATTGTGAACATTTAATTTTTATACAAATTTACTTTATTTGTATCATTATTGTATGATTTTATGTAAATTGTTTCCTAGTTCTTGTACCCATGGTTTTGTACACCTGCTACCTTTAACTCAAATTAATTTTTTGTTTTGTATAAATAGACTTGTTTGTAAGTTGTATTCTATCGGTTGATAATGCTCGCGATGAGCGAAACCGGTCCTGATCAAAAAATATATTTTGGAAATAAGTACTAAAAAAATGTGTTTTTATTATAAAACTTTACTGTTGACGTTAGTGACTGCTGATTATAGTGTGTTGAAAGTTAAGAGTGTCAAAACTTTGACTTTGCTATATTTTTTATCGATTTATAATCTGATTTTTTTTAAAGTAATCTTCATTAATTTTGTTGAGAACAATACTTCTGAATTAATTTTGAAATATTCCGTTTTTGAGTATCTTTCATGTGGCAAGCCAGGTGGATCAAAATTATTTTTTTATGACAGTGAAGCCGAATCCATCAAGGATTCAAATGATAACAGCTAGAGTGGTGAATATAAAGAAACAGAATCTATCGAACAGATTTCATGATTTTTCTTCAGACATAGGTTTCAGATATTTGAAAAAAGTCATTTAAAAGATACGGTGAAAAAAATAGCAATGTATTTTAGTTCTAAAAAAATATTTTTTAAATAGCTATTTCGGCTCACCATTGTCAGAACTATGCTTCAACTAACATTTGCTTATCTATATAGAGCTGTGTAGAAAAGATACACGATACATCTTCTCTCATGTTTAACGACCTAGCTTGTTTCCTGCTCGCAATAAAACTAACAATTGTAAATGAATCTAAAAAGGCGGCTATAGCAATACGTTCACATATGACACGGAAATGGTCTATTACAGAAACAAAGGAACACCATCCAGAGGATTCAATAATGGTGATCGACATATATTAGTTTGTTCGTTAAGATAAATATAAGAACAATTTTGTAGAACTAAAATACATTGCTATTTTTTTCACCGTGTTATAATGGAGTTCTACCAAGTGAATGCCAATTCAATCAAAGTCATTTAAAAGTTTTACAAAGATCTTCTTAATGTAGTGAAAAGTTTGTTACACTAACCCACCAAGTCCAGCGGTGCTCTCACAACGTTCCTTCTGAACCGTTCGCTTGGCAAAAAATTCAATGCCAACTCTACGTGTGAATAACCATAAGGAGCGGCCGATTTGTCATCAGCGATCACCGTAATGTCAGTCTCCGTGCAAGACGGTTGGCAATCACACGAAAGTCCAGGCCTGGCGCTCCAAGATGCCCTCAGCACGCTCAACTGTGCGTAGTTCTCGTGAAGACACATCAGACCTTCCACTTTGCAGTGCTCTTCCTTTGATGTATTCGGCATGAAGAAACTGACGCAGCCGCACGCAGCAATTTGCGCTTCTTTCCTGCACTGAACCGTGCAGGCCGAATAGGAGTGACGTCGATATACTGACGGTGGTTCTTCGTCAGGGTATTTGCAGCGGCGCTTGTCTGCCGAGACGTCCCGAGCTGCGGCGTCGTTTTCTATACTCCTTACTGCTAACTGACGTCTGAGGAGTTTAATTCGAGTATTAAGGAATTACCGAATATTAGTCATGATTTATTACAATCAGTAATCTATAAGTAAAAGTTTCACCTGTATATACATCGAGATCCTGGCTTTTATTTCTAGCTGATACCATCGCAAGTCAGTTATACCGATTTGGTCAGAATAAAACTTAGTTTTTATAATAGTTTATACTTTCCAACTATGTTTTTTAAGGGTGGGCAAAAGCTTTCGTATTCGTTTCCTACATATCATTAGTTACTGAAGATATTTACGAAGATTCTGTTAGCTGCAGAATATAAATCCCGGGTTCCCAACCTGTAGGTTGCTATGGGTTTTTTGAGGAATTGCTAATTTATTATAATTGGCTTTTTTAATTGCAAGAGGGTCGAGGGTCACACGGCTTTTATAAAAAGCGGCCGCCAACCGAAAAGGGTTGAGACCCTGTGATATAAATGATGACAAATTTTAAGAGTCATTTAAGTGGATATTATACTATATCGACTTTCGGAAGGCATATGGACGTAATCATGCGTTTTTTAAATAAAAATATCTTCGTTATAATAATCACTATGTATGCAAATTAATACTGGTCCTGTCCAAAGGATGTAAGCCGCAAATGATGAATTAGAATCGAAATTTAGTTTTCAAGTTAAAAAAGGAAGGCCTGTCAAATTTGTGACCAAGAAAAAATAATTTAAATCACTTTTGACTTCAATTTAAATTGTTACAACTTTGTACGATTCCACATGTTTTGTCACTAACGACCCGGGTTTCGCCTTTCGGCATCTTCAGGGATTCTATCACACGGATGCAACAACAACAGAACTGACTAAAGCAACACTTTTGATTTGTTAAAACCGTGTATTGTTAGGTTAGGACGTTAGGTTAACCAAGGTTTTGCCTGTCGTTTACTTAAGGAATTATATCACACGGATGTAATAGAACTGATGATTAGACCAAACTATTGGTTACTAACTATCTATCTTCAACAAACTATCTTCAAATATTTAGTTGGTGAGCTTTCATACGCTTTAGGGGTATATTTATGTAATATTTCGATTTTTAGTGCCTTCTGTAAAATTTGTTTTTTGCTGGTTACACCCTTTTGCGGCTCCAAGTCAGTTTTAAATTGTAAAAAAAAACAAATATATATAATTTTAAATAACACGTGATTAGGTGTCTCAAACATCAAATTTTTTTTATTGAAAATGTATACCTTAAAAAAATTAATATTTTATTTACCTATAGTGAATTTGCCCCGCTACGGTGAGTATATCGGATGATATCGACGTCAGTGCTGGGACCTCTTCCTCTCCCAATGTATAAACCTAAAAAGGGTTAATTAGTTAACATCGTCTCACGGGTTATTCCAGAATGTCTTATATATACACCGTCCTCGTATAACACGGTTATTCTCGAAATTGCGTAACCTTCGAACAAAAATATCGAAGACTATTTATTAAATGGCGCGTCGACTCATTGCTATGAATGCTTCTACATGAGGCGAGATATACTTTTTTCGCATAGTTAAACTTACGCAAGGCTTACTCGGACGTACAAAATGGTAAGCCGTACTAATTTCGATTGGTTATTTTAACTTTAACAAAAAAAAACAATATATCCATATTAAATATATATATTTTTTCTTGATACAAAATTCTCAAAACTTTGTACGATTCCACATGTCTTGTCACTAACGACCCGGGTGTCGCCTTTCGGCATCTTCAGGCATTCTATCATACGGATGCAACAGAACAGAAACAGAACAGTTCTTTTGCATCCGAGTGATAGAATGCCTCAAGATGCCGAAAGGCGAAAACCGGGTCGTTAGTGACAAAACATGTGGAATCGTACAAAGTTGTAACAATTCAAATTTGATATTGAAATTCCATCAAGCACCTTCGGTCGCTTTTTAATAGTAAAAATATTTTATCAAAACCAATCATCAATTATTGTGACGATTAGAATACTAAGTAAACATTTATGTAAAAATAATGTGCCGTCAAATTTATCATAATTATTTATCGCTTGGTGAATGATTTTAAAAAAATGCTGGTGGTCTAAGAAGAAGTAGAAAGTTAATTAGTAATCAGTAAGGATTGTCAACTTACATTGGCTGGAACCAGAACGTCAAATTCTAAATATCCCGGACCTGTCACTTTGTTGCTAACCATTGGTAAAATCGCTCCGTTTCGCTCTCTAGAAAATTAAATGAACGTCTAAATCGTGTTAACTATTGTATTTTATTATAAAACAAGTGTTTAGCACTATTTACACAATTTTATGTCATTCAGATCAGGGCAGAGCGTTATTATCAGTTGATAATACTCGTGACGAGCGGAACCGGTTCTAATCTGAATAATTTTAAATTGCTGAAATAGTAGAAAACACTGTGTTTATCAATTAACCACCAATTTTGATAAAAGCAAACTTTGAACCATGGACATATTGGGTTTTGTGTATAATATAATTAAAAGTTTAAAACATTTTTTGGTCAAATAATTTTGTTTTGTTTGTCATTATTTATCATTATATATTATTATATTTAAATTTACCTACGCTTGGATTAGTGTTCGTTTATCATCGCTTTATGTCATAGATTATAAATATTCAATCATTCAGTGTTGCCAATAGCAAACGTAACAGTTTCCTGTTATTTTTTGATGACGAAGAAATATTTTCGTCTATGGACATATTTAATGGCGATTTTTCTGCGAATGCATCTTGTTTTCATTTTATTTCACAGGTTTTTAATGTGAATTCAACTATCAGATGCTGCGATTTTTAATGTGTTTGACCTTTTATAACGCGCATATAATCATTGTTAAATAGCGTTCAAAGTGGATAAATATACTATAATACATTATTCTTCTAAGATTTTTTCTCCGCGTTAAAGTAAAAAAAACAGTGTAAAAAAATTCTTCTCAGTTCTTTTTTATATAATGTTATTTTAAAGCCGAGTAAAAAGAAAATTGACTGTATACTTACCTTCCTTGGACAGAATTAAGAGCAAAACATGGGCCGATTTCAGTGTCAAGAGGAAGAAAGTATTTGCAACAATCGAAGGGCTCACCAGTCCAGGAACAATTAGTGACAATTTCCTCACAACTGCTCCGAACCTACTTTTGTCAAAAAAAAAAAAACGGCTGACATATAAAAAAATATTTTTCATTATTTTATTTTATCACTTCCCGACGAAAATATATTCGATGTATGTATGTTAATATAATTGAATAAGCTTGTTCGCAGCATGGCGTTGCCAATACACGATATATCACTTATGCGTATTAAATTTGTGTTTGTTGAATTCTAGAGCCAAGCTTTCATTATTTAAAAACTCGTTTTTGCACAAAATAAATTCAGGCTAAAAAAGCGTACTTACTAATTTTAAAACAGAGAGTGATTCAGTTTTTTTTTATTGACTGAGGAAGTGTTTGATGAGATAGCAATATAAAATTTTAATTGTTGAATCTTTGTACATTTCCACATGTTTTGACACTCACAATTCGGGTTTTGCTTTTTGGAATCTTTGAGTATTCTATCGCACAGTGTAATCAGAATTATACAGGAAAATATATATACTGTGAGGCTAGGAGCCAAATATATCAATAATTCGATCTGTCATTGATTTGATTGTAATGATATTCAATTTTGAAATTTTTAGGTACGCCACTGTATATTACCGATCCAATTTATGGTAGCAATTTAATAATACTTCATAAACTATGTCTTTATGAAGTAAAAACTAAGTTAACAAATTTAATTTCTTAATAACGAGTACTCGGCATGCGTTGTACTGGTGCTACTATAGTACTACTCGCTACAATCGATGGTTTGCAAAATGTCATTAAAATTCTTAACCTCAAAGTGTGACAGTTTCACAAAGGTGTGGTATCTAGTAATTCTTGATTAGATTCAAAGTTATCGAATTGGGTGAGTAGTTTTTTTTTTTAAAAGTCTTCTTTCAGTGGAACGTATATTCCTAATTCAAATTTAATTTATGAAAAATTCACAGTATGGGAAATTTCATTCTCAAAGTGTGACATGATCGGCAGTTTTTTGTGTGTGTTTTTAATGGTTAAAAAACTTTTTAGACATGTCATGTTGTTGTAATAATAAAGAAACCTTTGCAAGAGCGGAAAGAAGATATTTTGAAAGATTCAAACATTTCGTTTCCTTAATGTAGTAGCAATACATAAAAGACAAACAAACAAATGAACAAATATTATTTTTTATGTATACATATATAATCGCTTTGTTTTTGGTAGAGCTACTCACCGCATCAACATAAAACGTGAAATTCGCTTTCGGACAATTCGGTTCTGTCGATTCAGTGGAGCAAAATTGTAATAGATAATAACTGACACCTTTGTAAAATGCTATTTCTTTCAGAACTTCTTCCAGATTGAAATCGTGTTCAGCAGTCCAAAGACTAAAAAACAGAATATACACATGTATTGTTAAGAAAAAATATAACCAATTCCAACACCGATTACCAAAGAAAGATAATTGTTTTATTAACCCGTTCCCTGCTGAGCTGTATTAAGGAATAATGTTAAACAAGAATTATTTAATAATGTTGATGTTAAACCATCTTACAGAGGTTGTCAAGAAAAATCAGGCATTGGCTTGATACAAAATTTGCTTGTGTATGAAGGTTTTAACACTGTTTATACTCTTATATTTTATGAGCCAACTATTAACTCTAAACTAAAATCAGCCTTCTCAATAGTTGAGCCTGCTAGCAGTTAGAGCGTTAAAAATCAAGCGATCAAAGTGGTCAAAACATGCAACGATAAAAAAAATTGACTAATTTGTACGATTTCACATGTTTTGTCTCTAACGACCCGGGTTTCGCCTTTCAACATCTTCAGGAATTCTATCACACCGCTGCAACAGAACTGACAGCTCTCGTATAAAGTTTTAACAATTCAAATTTGATATTGAAATTCCATCAATCACCTTCAGTCGATATCATAAATTACATATTTTAAATTTGATAAATTGCAAGATCAGAATTATGATTTCTTTTAGAAGAGACTGATATCATATATGCCTCCATATTTTTTAAAATTTCAATAGAATAATGTTGTTTTATTGTGTGGAATTGTTTTCAAAACAGAACATACTAATGATGAAAAGCGGTTGCTGCTTAATGATCCAAATATTATATTATAATATAACATAGAAATATTGTAAGACTGACATTTAGTTCTTTAAAAGCAACGAAAAAATAAGTCATAGTGACATTATTCTTTCAAATAAAAAATAAATAAACAATTTGTCGAATTTGTTGGTTGATTTTTAATTTAATGCACATTAATAAGAAAGGGAGGAAATAGTCCGACAAACTATTATTCTTTAGTTAAATTGGTGTTGTTGGTCAATGCCAGAATTGGAGTTGGATTCGTATTTTTTAACGACTTCACAGCTCTCCAAATACTGTTAAATACTCACCTATCTGACGCTTGTTCAATTTTTTCGCTGTTTTCAGTCTCGCATATGGCTACTGCTGGAAAATCGGTTTCCCAGTCTTTATAAGTTGTTTCCACAACAAAAGAAATAGGGTTGTTTCTGAAAGCGTTCCAAGACGCCATGATCAGCAATGAAAGACAGTAGCACGATACTGCAAGACACGATACCCAGAAAATTCTAAAAGAACAAATATAATGAACGTTATGTTTTTATTATCATTGTATAGTTGCACATAATGTAATTTCATCATCTGAAAATGTTCCAGTCGTTTTCAATTTTTTGTAACCTTTTGGTTGTATATTTACTTAATGTTTTCTATGAAATCCACTGATAACTTGTTTCCGTTCGACATACAGTGAAACCTCGATTTTACGTTTTCCAAGGGACCCTGAAAAAATAACGGTAATTGCGGGAAACGGTGAATGTGGGAAAGCTTCAAATAATAATAAACAAGTAAAATCGTAAAAACATTTATTTATTAGTTTGTTGCTTTGTTATTTGGCACTTAAATCGGAACAAAGACTTGTTACTAAACTTGTGACTAAAAGTTTGTATGTACAAGAATCATTATTACCATGAATTTAAAACAACTCTTCATTTGCATCATAAACAATAATACGCGTGTGGTGGATTTCTACCCAAAAAATAGTACATGCGTCCAATGCGTTTCGTCTAACATGTACAGCGGATTCCAACGCGTCTAGACAAAACACCTCCACTCGGCTGTGTCAAACTTGCTTGCCGAGATACGGAGAAATATGCAATAAAAATGGTCAATCGGGATAATATTTGTGACGGGCCCAAAATATTTAGACGGTTTATCGAGGAAATCGGGCAATCGAGAAACGGTCAATGTGGGATTATTTAACATTGTTCTTATGGGAGTTTGACGGGACTATAAAAAATAAGCGTTAAAGCCGGGAAAACGTATTATGTGAGAACGGTTGATCGAGGTTCCACTGTATTATGTTTTTAAACAATATAACACATATGGTAGCTGATAGCCAAATCTTTTTTCATATGAAGTTGTTTAAAATTGCGAATGCGTATTAAGTACACAATGAACAGTCATTTGTCAACGCATATCAAAGAATATATTTAGGATTACATCTCATTATATTTATTTATCAAATGGCTCACTATTTCTATGGTTATTGTAATAGTGTGTTTCATAAATCATATAATGTCGTTTTGAAATTCATTGTATGAATTAGTGAGAGTTGAAAACATTCAAGTGTGAAAACCGTACGTCAAATTATTTGAAATAAGCGCGAAACTTACAGTGCATGCGCACAAAAGAGGTCCGCGTTTGAATACAGTGAGAAATCAATGCTATTTTCCAATTGACAAGCACCCTATTTCGAAACAAAATGGATGCCGAATTATGTAGGTATGAAATTTTTTAAACAGTGATTAAATCCTTACCTTTCTGTCCAATGCAGTTTTTGATCTATCAGGTATTTCAAGCCATGCAATGAGGAGCTTTCCAAGAATTCGCGAAATATTTTAAAAATCATCTTGTAGAAATAACGAAGAACTTAATTTGAATTTTCCTTCATAAATTTAATACGTAAATGTATTGACAAACTTTACTCACTCTAATGTCAAAACTGAATAAATTTAATTTCTTCAAGCCATAATTTTCAAGTGTCTATTATATTCGATGATATTAATAATAAATATGGTCATTAGGAATCTATATAGCTTTGATTCGATTAGTGAAAAGAATAGATTATATTGAACAATGAAAAGAATGAAGTGGTCATTATGACAGATATCTGATGGAAAAAATTTGTTATATATGAAATCCACTTCACCAATTTATTTTTGTATGTATTTGTCTAGGACAGTTTTAGTGGACTTGGGGCAAGCGTACCAGAGGTGGCAAGTGCTTAAGTTTTAGCAATAGCAAAAAATCTCATTGTTTAAAAAATTGTCTATATTTTAATCTTTATAATATTACTTAACAACTGACAATTATTATCTTTGCGTGACAGTTTACTGTACACTTAATCATTAGTCTTTTTTGTTGTTGTGGATGTGTTCTTATGGGGTCCTTGACGCGTATATCTATCTTAATGATGGTTACATTGGTCGTTGATATATTAACATCGAGTTGTGAGTATTTTCTTCTTTTTTATTTATATGTTAATGGTGTGGCTGCCATGTTGTGTATTATAGTTTTTTTTGCCAATCTTTTTTTTATTTTCTTCTTTACCCTTGAGAGGCGATCAAACTATTCATGCCCCAGACGATCTTGAAGTTCTCCTTTAGGAGTCGTATAGATAATTATTGCTGTACAGTAAACCCTCTATAGCGTTTCCTCCGAAAGATAAGTTACATATAGCGTATGTGGCAGTCCCACCGATAGCATAGTTTTTTCTACAAAACGCTAAATTTTCGCACATTTTTTCTTGTTAAAAATAATACACATATAGTAAAAATACAATGAAAAAATATTTGTCAATATCTAATTGACTGTTGATTGCCGGACGTATTCAAAGTCAACGTTAGGAGAGGAATAGTTATTGGTTCAAAATTTTGTCATATGGAACAAATTTAAATTCATATTTTTTTATAAATTCGCTTTTTTTGTTACATTGGAACACACAAAACTATTCTTAAGTTTATGATCTTCTCAACTCGTCCCAATATAGCTGTCTTGGCGGTTTCTCGTAAATTCGTTCTTTTGCTGGTCCTCCGAAAATGAAATAGACTATCTCGGCCAAGCTTATGATGCTGCATCCAAGAACCAGTCCACAGAGTCCGCCCAAAGAACCTGGAAGCGTATTTCAAATAAACCATTAACTATGACAAGTACACAAAAAATTTATTTCAAGCAAAGATATATTTTTAACTACGTTTCAGTGAAACATTTCGCTCATTCTTAACATATCGATTGCAAAAAAGAAAAAAAATACTAGCCTTTTCAAATTCCTTTTTTACAATCATAATGTCTAGAATTTAACCCTCTAACTGCTAGCATCTCAAAAGTTGATACGGCAGAATGCAGTATATTTATAATTGATACTCAAACATTGAAAATAGTTAAGTTAGTTAGCCTGGCAATCTTTGAAAATTTGGTTGACACCGGCACTACTGTATTAATTTTTAAATATATTAGATAAATAAATGTTTTACTAAATGCTGTAAGCTGAAAATGCCAAATTGGTACATAAATTTAGTTTTCAACTTTAAAAAACAGAGGGACAAGACCTAAAACGGCGTCAGTGTATCGCAGTGTAGCGCAAATATCCATCAAATTTCCGTATCCTTTTTCAGATCCAAGTGAGAAGTGGGAACTATTATACACATGCTTTTGAGAAACAAGACATTAAAAAATTTAAACATAATTGAATGACTTTTCTCATATCGAGATATGAACTCATTACCGACTAAACTAACTAGACGAAAGCCAAAGAACATTGATGATTTTTCTGTGGGAATATAACAAAATATATGTAAAATTTTGAATAATAATGCAAATACTAAGTAGCCGAAACTTACTTAACCAATCAATCCAAGAGTACAGTATGTCATGCCTGAGATAGGTGACAATATCTTTTGTGAAGTAAATATGAATCACAGAATGGTCCTTAAAGAAAATTCCTCTCCTGTAAATAATATAACAGATTTTTACTATAAAACTATTTTAATTTTCATAAGTTGTTCAACATAAAATTTGGTAAAGTTTTTTGCAGTTATCATCATTACAGTGACACCTTGATTTACGAGCGTCTCAACTGACGAATTTTTCGAGATACGAGCAGTTACTCAGTTGATTTTTCGATTCGACCTGCTAGCCAAAATTCGATTTATGAATGAAAGTCAAAGAAAGCACACAATTTTTTTCCGCACAAGAATCGGATGTGGAAAAGTTTATCATTAGTAAAATAGATTTATTAAAAATTAAAAAAACGATATATTGTTATTTTTTTTTACAATAAAATTGAATTTTAAACAAAAAAATGTAAGATTTGAATTGTTACAGCTTTGTACGATTCTACATGTTTTTTTACTAACGACCTGGGTTTCGCATTTCGGCATCTTCATGCGTTCTATCACACGGATGCAATAGGACTGACAAAACATCTGGAATCGTACAAAGTTGTAACAATTCAAATTTGATATTGAAATTCCATCAAGCAATCGATATCATATATTAGTGAAATGTAATATTTTAGAATAAAACACAAATAATGTTGCGTTGTCGCAATAGCTATACACAAACTGTTGAATAAATATTCAAAAATTGTTTGAATGAAAAAAAATGTCAACTCCTTTTGACATTGTTCTTTTTTTAAATCTTCGGCATGAGCTTTTATCGCTAACCTTTCATAATATTAATGGACTCTTGGCATTGATTTGACCTCACAAGTATAACGGAAGAGAAAAATAGCCAGCATGACGTCACGCAACTTTCACGACCAATTCGTTCAGGAAATGTGATTGAATTACATTTGAAGGTATTAATAGAATCCATTACGTGTATTAAATCCGATCACGAGTGGTTTTGCCAAAAAAATATTTCGACGTATTTTCATTGCAGGTTCGTTTTATATGTAGTTAACCAGTAATATTACATTGAAATCTAAGACTTTGATATAATATTTAACTGATTGTGTAACTAAATGTAACAATCAAATTTTAGAAGCGGTTTTATTTTAAAATTTCAAAATTTATTGTAATATTTATTAAAGCTTTGGCGGAAAAATTGATTGAAATACATTTCCAAAAATGGGGTTTTACGAAAATTGGTAAATATGAGAAGGTTCTACAAAAGTTATATTGGTTAAATCTTATTTATTGAAATTAACGTATAGTATTTTAAGCTTCTTATGCAATTCTTTAATAAAGAAAATCTATAATAAAAACACATTTTTTTAGTACTTATTTCCACAATATATTTTTTGATCAGGACCGGTTTCGCTCATCGCGAGCATTATCAACTGATGACTGATCAGCTCGCGATGAGCGAAACCGGTCCTGATCAAAAAATATATTGTGGAAATAAGTACTAAAAAAATGTGTGATGTGTGCGATGAGCGAAACCGGTCCTGATCAAAAAATATATTGTGGAAATAAGTACTAAAAAAATGTGTTTTTATTATTTAAAATATAATGCCTTTCCATCAAGAAGTGACAGTTAACACCTTAAAAGTGAAAGAAAATCTAAAGAAATTTGAGCGAACTATATATTTCATCATTAATTACTTTGGTTAGTATATAAGAATTAGTGAGCTCAAACTCCCAAATTGTATAGGATAGAATGATTTACCTACCAAAATCGGACATCCGGCATAATATTTGAGACGGGACATAATATTTACGATACGACGATAATATTTAATCAATAGATCGTGGAAATCGATAAACCAGGGAACGGTTAATGTGGGATTATTTAACATTGTTATTAAAGGTGTTTGACTGGAGTATAAAAAATGAACGATCCATCCGGGAAAACGTATTATGCGAGAATGGTTGACCGGGGTTCCACTGTACTTACATGTTAGTAGACATTAGACATTGTGACTTGAGTGCTCGATTGTTTTCCATACCACTGTGATGTGTTTTGTATTTATTCATTGTTTAAGAATTCATAAAACATCACATTAATAATATAGTTAATATAAATAAATAAATGAATCATTATAGTAAGCCTTTTGTTCATATTCAAACAGTTATGAGTAATTAATGCCAATTACATCGAATACATTTGAACTCGTGATCTCCGCCGCTACACAAAATGGCCGATGACACGAATGCCACGTCTCCCGATGCTAACGTGTTTTAACACAATGACTCTTACTTCAGCGGGGCCTTTTCAGCATCAGACTTGTTGTTAACGGCCCAAGGCTGAAGGTCCACGGCAGCCTGCTGCGCCGTGTAACTGGATTCGGAGCACAATGGCAAGCAATATGCACAAGGTGGGTTTCTGGCATCACCAGCTGTTTCACCACTTTCCAAGAGTTCTTCTTCTCCAGACCAGGCTTCTTCCCACGATTCTGGTTTTAAAGGGGAAAAAAAATATTATAACCTCTTTCATTTTGACGATGAAAAATGTTTAAATCAGGACTGTAGAGTCGGAATCATGTTTTTGGTCAATGCAGGGGTCGTGAAAAACGAGCGACTTCGGCTACTTTTTCGATTAGATGATTTTGAAGATAATTCTATGAACAATTTGTCGGATTCGTTGATTGACCTTTTTTTTCATATAGAGCATACCTACTATCAAACATCTAGTGATGAAACATAAGAATTTACGTAATGAGATTGTTGACTCATTGAACCGATCTCACGTAAAGGGTACAACAAGGGGGAGTTGGGAAGATTGAGTTGATTATTGAGAATGAAGTTTGAATTTAATAACTGGCCTCTATTAATATCTAGAATCTCCTGATAAAACAGTTTATGGTCCCCCGTGTTATGATGCAACAATTGAACACCCCTCATCCGCGTCAAACGAATGTCCCTCAATTATGGAAAATTATTACAGGCAATTGTGTTAATTATTATTAGATTAATATTGTCAAATTTGTTTTAGCTGTAATTTACTGCTTGCTTTGGGGTAAACGTTTACCTGTAATTAATAATTCTAGTATATATGCGATGCTAAATGTTTATTTTACGTCAGTTCTGTTGCATCCGTGTGATAAAGGCGAAACCCGGGTTGTTAGTGACAAAACATGTGGAATCGTACAAAGTTGTAACAATTCAAATTTGATTTACTCGAGTTCGCTAATCGTCTGCGAGCGCATACATACGTCTTTCAACGTTACCAAATATAATTTTATATTAAATGAAACATTAATTTATAAAATGTGTTTCTGTATACAATTTATCTGCGACTACGTGGTCTATAGTTTTATACATGGCAGACTGGTCATAGAAAATTAGCGCGTATACGCGCTGTACTATGACACCTAGGCAAGTCTAGGCAAGTTTGACTGGGTATAGTAATCTAATCTTTTTAAAGTAGAGATATATGTCCTAGAATTATGGTGACATATTGAGACTCGACATATTGTTAAGAATTATCGATCAATAAAGATGTGTTTATTACATTTTATAAATGTGTTGAGTTGATAAATTGGTGATATTGAGTCCTGCCATATGAATAAAGCCAGCCAGAGTCGTGTTTTTTAACGATTCCACAGCTCTGGTTTAAGTACTGTTCTGATCACGCTTATTAATTTATTAACAATGTATTACAAGTTAGCAGTATTATTCACAATAGGAAAATAATTAACGAAATATATGATATTATATTACTCGGTACCAAGTCCGGATAATAGGGCGGATGCAAAAAAACATCCCAGCCAAGGTCCTGGATCTTTTTTCGTGTAATGTCGGCAACGTGCAGACGGGCATTATGGTGTTGAAGAATAACATTCTTTTTTTTTCATAAGAGCAGGTCTAATTTCTTGTAAATTTGTATTTAACTTGTCCATCTGATCACAATAGAGAGCTGCAGTAATCGGTAATCGCTGCATTTCCGGTGATAAGGTAATAGAGAAACGGAGAAGAATGTTGCTTTTCTTGCAGTATTTTGTGTATGCTGAGGCGCTGCGCTTTGTTGTGATCAGTTAGCGCGTGAGGAACCCAAATGCCTTTTTTTGAACATTCGAAATTTTTTGAACCATCGCTGGCACTTTCTTATGTTGAGTATATCACCGTATACCTCATAAATGGATTCCGTTGCTTCTGTTGCAGTTTTTTTTAAATGAAACAAAAACAGCATACAGCTTCTTAAACGTGTTTCCGAAGGACACGTCTCTGCCATTTTTTGTAGATGGAGTAGAATTGATTTTTTTGTTCGAAAGAACGGTAAAGAATCACCAATGTAAAGAAAAATAATAACACACGTCTTTACTGATCAACGGACCCAAACATACTAAGTCAAAGTTGCGTATTGAAAAAACGACACTAATTCCGGGATTACCTAATATGTACTTTGTTTCAAAAGAATATTTAAAGTGATAATATCATTTACCTATTCAGAAAAATCTTTCTACTATAGTATCATATAGTGTAAAAATTTTTACGTCCTTTAAAACATAACACTCGAATTTCCAAATAACAGTTCAACAGTAGCGTTTACTTGAAATGTATTATATTTTTGCTATAGTATACATTAAGTTATTGACAAAACTGTTAGTTTCATTTGTGAATTGACTCCCTTTCACTGTTAATTAAAAATTATGCTAACCACTGTGAAATATTGGGACTTACTTTTCCAGTTCGTTAAACACATATTGTCAGTAAGATCACATATGTCCAGTGGCGTAACTGCCGGTAGAAAATGCGGCACACAGCCACAAGCAGCCCGCGCACTTCTGATGCGGCAGTTGACCACACAGTCGCTGTACGAGTCATAAAAGATGGTTCTATCAGCTAGCACCAGACACTGCCGTTCGACTGCAGGTAGATCCGCCACGTCTTTGGTGGCTTCGAGAAGTACAGCATCCAAAGACATGTAGACCTCTGTACTTGGAGCCACGCCGCGTTCGAGGCATCCACCGCTTGTGACGTCAGGAAAATCAGTGGGGTTAAAGATTAAAAGCTGAAATGAGGAATATTGATCAGAAGAAATATTTTTTGCTGAAATAACATTTACGTTAAACTTATTATGTGATAAAAATCATACACATAAACCACACATAAACCATATTTGACCAGCACTTTGAATTTATTAAACAGGCAGTTCCCGATCCAGTTTTTTCATCGCCCAGGACAAAAAATATATTTAAAATTTATGATATCGACTGAAGGTGCTTGATGGAATTTTTAAAATCAAATTTGAATTGTTACAACTTTGTACGATTCCACATATTTTGTCACTAACGTCCCTGGTTTTGCCTTTCGGCATCTTCAGGCATTCTATCACACGGATGTAACAGAACTGACTGACTGTCAGTCAGTTCTGTTACATCCGTGTGATAGATAAGTTGTAATAATTCAAAAAAAATATTTTTGTTGCCGTATTATAATTATTATAAAACATGCTTTTTAAGTATATTTAAAAAAAAGAAAAAAACATGTTGTCAAATTAAAATCGGATTTAATTTTATAAAACAAAATAAATATAATTTTATACAAAACGCATGTGTTGTTTTTTGTAAAAAAAAATAAAAGAAAGTGAAGAAAGGCAGTTAAGCTATTAACACTATCAGACCCGGCTAAAATTTGGCAAATCATGCTCTGTGCCCTGCCCATTTTTGAACAAATGCCATTTTAAATTTGAATTGTTGTAAATTTGTACGATTCCATATGTCTTGTCACAAACGACCCGGGTTTCGCCCTTCGGCATCTTCAGGTATTCCATCGCACGGATGCAACAGAACTGACTATTATTGAAGTTGACTAGTATTGAATTATTGAACTTTTATATTGAAGTTCTATCAAGCACCTTCAGTCGATATCATAAATGCCATTTTTCTGAAGTGTTTACTAAAATTGATGTAACTCTGGAAATAGTAGATAAAATCAAATGAAACTGTTAGAAATGGTTGATAACATTTTAGTAATTAACCGTAGTATGATAAAATTGCCAAAATTCTCCCATATGAAGAGCCATATGACAATGTTTAAGCATTTACCGAATCTCACTTCACTTTTTGTGTTTTACACACACTCTGCAAATCCTACAGGGGTTTTTCTTTCTGTTGCTGGTATAGGAACCAAAACAAGTTTTGTCATATCCCCGGACAATCTGTCCTGTGGATCTTGCAAAATTCTTGCTCGCGATGGACTCTGCGCCATTGTAATGGCGTAACACGCGAATTATGGTGGAATTATCAGTGCCTCAGACGTATGTAGGTCCGATAAACAATATTTTGAATGCAATGTGTAAAAAATTGTAAAACACTACCTTGAAACCCTCGTTTGGGACACTGGTATAAACGTAATCTTCGAGCTTTGGGTCCACCACGATTGACAGACCTCGCTCTAGTCCAGACATAGCGGATAAATCTTTGACGTTGGTGGATATATTGCTGCAAAATAATAACATCTTGTTACCGCTTCGTATTGAAGTCGTTAATTTGTTATCGTGTTATGTAACCCTAATAAACCCTTTGAACAATTGATCAATATATTTTATATCAATTTAAAAATTACCTCACTAAAAGGGATACCGCTAAATTATACGGTGTTATTACACGGCGATTCGTAAATAATTTTGTCGGATAAATTTAGAAGTAAACGGGGTTCAATTAAGTTCATTGCTTTTACTAAGCGAGCTGCTAAACCTTCCTACACATCCTTCGCTATATTCACATTATAATCAAATCAGTAGTCATTAAAATATTTTAGCTTCTAGCTTTAGGATCTACATTTTTTTGTGTGATTCTTTTACTATACAAGAGATGTAGACATTTTACTGTGTGATAGAAAGCATGAAGATACCAAAAGGCAAAACCAGGGTCGTGAGTGACAAAACCCGTAGAGTTGTACAATTTCAGCAAATCAATTTATATATATCATGTTTTTGGCAGAAATTGTTACAGTTAAGGGTGTATTCTGTCATCAGTATACACTAAATCTGATTAAGATTTTTTGAGATACCTTAAAAAACCTTCACCTTCCCTGAGGTAGTTAAAAATGCAGCAATAACCCTCAGAAGTCTTTCGCAATGCAAATAAATTCATGCAGTCCACGACCTTTCCTCTCCATAAGCATCGCATTAATATTTCTTCGCAAGTTGGAGCCAACTAAAAATATATAGACACTAACATAATTTTGTATTTATATTATATTTAAAAAAATCGGACGAATTTCTCTCTTGCTTTCTGTTTGACTACTATATATATTTCTTCATTGGTTAGAATATCCAATAAAATTGTAAACTTATGATTCAGTTGATTGTAATTGAATTTTTCGTTTTTTGTTTACCCATTGAATTTCTTTGCTTAGTAAACGAATTGAACTGCCAGGGTGAGGAAGTCAGTTTTATGAAATATTTACTTGGATAGTTAAATTGCCTATTATGTTTATTAACGTAAACAAACTTGAAAAAATTTGTAATAACGTAACAAGATGACGGCTTTACAACAGCTGAAAATCAATAGATATCAATTATCACAATAAATTCTTAGCGAACAAACTAATATATGTCGGTCGCCATTGCTCAATCCACTGCGGGGGGCTGTTTCGTTTCCGTAAGAGACCATTTCCATGCTATATGTAAGCTTATTGATACAGCCGCCTTTTTAGATTCATTTACAATTGTTAGTTTTATTGCTAGCAAGAAACAAGCTGGGTCGTTAAAACAGGAGAGAAGATGTATTGTGTAACCTTTCTACACAGTTATATATAGATAAGCAAATGTTAGTTTAAGCATAGTTCTGACGATGGCGTGTGCCGAAATAGCTATCAACTATATTTAAAAAAAAAAATTTGTAGAATTAAAACACATTGCTATTTTTTCACCGTGTTATAATGGAGTTCTACCAAGTGAATGCCAATTCAATCTATAAAAACAATCAACATAATTGTTCGTAATATGTAAAAACTTTTTTATAGCTAAATTCATTCGGATATTATATATATAACTATATATATGACGCGATCGGGTGAAGCTCGTTCAGCGATCCGTTTTATTCAAAATGTCTTGGCATGTCACCTTTGCGACGTGTGATAAAGGTTAACGCTCACTGCAATAGTGTAAACTTCGATTTGTTATATATGTTGTATGTATTAAAACGACTATATTGCGTGATACTAGATGGGAATACATTTGTCTATTAGTAAAACAATACGTCGTATATTTTACACAAAAGCTTAAGGTATGCTTGAAAACATTTAAAAACAATCTTACACTCCTCATAAGACGATCAAGTTGGTACGGTTGAAGGATTTGATGTAAAGCATCCATTTCATTGAAAGGAGGCAGTTGAAAGTCGTACGTCAGTCCCATATAACCCAAAAGTTGAATCAATTCATTTTCATTGTATTCATTTGTTCCATTGTCAATTCTGTGGATAATAAAAATTTTAACACTAAAAATAACATTAAAACAGGTTTATTTATTAAGCCGAGGTATGCATCGTTTTTAAGTCATGTAATACAATACTTATACGACCACTATATGTTAAAGTATCCGTATATCCGATATATCGTTTTTAACAAGTGACATTGAGAAAAAAACGATGAGTAGGGGAAAACGACAAATGCGTGATAGTTTTATCAAATCTCAGCTAGATTTTCAATTCATTTATTAGGAAGCATTTAAGTTACTACTTAGAATATTATTCAATTTGAAATACTAGGTAAAATTAATACTGATTGATTCTACGAGACGACTAAAAAGTCAATGCATCGATACTAAGGATTTAACTAAAGCCAAATATAATAATTTATAAACAGCTGTTTTTTCCAATCGATTCATCAATATTTGTTCGAAGACGTAAGTGTTTTTCGTTTCTAAAAAATACACTTTCCTACTAACCAGTAGTGTTGTATGTAGTGATTAGGTACTTACTTCGTAGAATTTTATTATCACTATAGTTGTGACGTTGGCGCTTGTCAAAATACCTATCAGCAACCTTATATAAAAGTTTTAAGTGTTTATAGAGCTACAATATACAATGTTTTTTTTATCTCTATCACTAGTCTTCTTATACTTGCTTTTTATATTTTCTTCAAAAATAGAGTTAGAGAATTCCGTAACGATGAGTTCTTGTGGAAATATGTCTGTTAAAAAATCTATTATTTCCTTCAATAAGAGGCAAATTAGAAGCAGATACGTATTTTAAAAATATTTCTGATTTTTTTACTGTTTGATATATATATATATATATAGATTTGATTATATTTTTTGCACAGTTGTTTCCTTGGTTGACATTAATTATAGTCACGTAATAAAATATTTAATTTACAGTGGGTGAGCGGTTAAGCAAATTAATCTGTTCCAAGACTATGTCTACAATCCGAATTGTTCGTTAACCGACGATCATCGATAGTTTTACAAATATAATAAGTAGATTAGAAAGATAGATTTAGTTCTTTATCCAAATATGTGATCGTTGTCCGAGTTATTCGCCGTTCGAACTGTTCATTAACCGATCGCCCACTGAATATGAAATGTAGAAACATAAGTTTCACAATCTTTTTTTCGACAGTGTTACGTTATAATAGTTGATTTATTTATATTAAAATTAATTTTACTCACAGATCTCTAGCAAAAACTTCTACTTTGTTAAGACTCATTTTGTTGTAGGGGCAAAGCGCTATAGCAGGGTGAGGAATGTCTGAGATATGTGCACCTTCTGGTACCCTAGAAGTTGCTGCCAAGCTATCCGCTGCACTTTGGCCAGCGACTGTCAACACAAATGCTGCAGAAGCCATTGCTGCTAAATGAACCATAATCCATATTCCTCTTAAAGAAACAAGTTAAAAATATTAAATAAACATTTTATAAACATTGAAAGATTAAAATATTTACTGCAATGATTTCAAAAAAATATGGCTATTTTCACAAAGGTTTTAGATAAATAACACGGTTTACATATATTAGTTTGTTCGTTAAGAATCGTTTGTGATAGTTTAGCAAAGGGTTCTTAACGAAACAACTAATATACGTCGATCGCCATTGCTTAACCCGCTACGGGGGGCTGTTTTGTCTATGTAATGGACCATTTCCGTGCCATATGTAAACTTATTGATATATCCGCCTTTTTATTTTTATTTACAAATTTTAGTTTTATTGTGAGCAAGAAACTAGGAATGTCGTCAAAACAGGAGAGAAGATGTATTGTGTACCTTTTCTACACAGCTATATATAGAAAAGCAAATGTTCGTTTAAGCATAGTTCTGACGATGGCGTGAGCCGAAATAGCCATCAACTTTATCCTAAAAAAATAATAATTTTGTAGAATTAAAACACATTGCTATTTTTTTCACCGTGTTATAATGGAGTCCTACCAAGTGAATGCCAATTCAATCAATTTTTGATTTTTTTTTTTGCAATTCTCATACTAAAAGCAAAAACACAAACTGGATGCACAACATGTTCATTTGAAAAAATGAGTTGTCGTGTGCAGTGATGGCGCCAAAATATAGTAAATAAATTCTTGGAATTCCACCTTGTTTGTAAATGAAAACTATGTTATAGTACATATTATAAAAGACGTCATTTGGGGGCTCAGAGCGAGGCATTTGCCCCTCCTGAATTTGGGAAACAATGCATTTATCCGCATTTTTACCAGCTTGTCATAATAGACGAAACAAAAAATTAACTTTGGCCTTCATGGAAAAGCTTAAGCTGAAATTATGTCCATGCATATCATTAGCTGACATAAACATGCCATGCATCTTATAAATACAGTGAAAATAATAGAAAATAATAATATTTATATGGAAATATTTTCAGTTGATGAAATAAAACATATTATATTGTAAAATCGTGTAATTAATATAATTAGAGAACTCTGAAATAACTCTCCATCGTCGTCTGACTAACAAGGTAAAAGAAATCGTGTTATATAATTTTTGGCTCGATATATTATAAATTTTATAAAAATATGTCGGTAAACAAAAAAATAACGATGTATACGATATACTTTAAATTTGATATAGGAAAATCAAAGTGAATTTAGAATTATTTCAATTGAATATATGCAGCACTGTTAAAATGACGAAGTAAAGTGCGTTCTTAGTTTTTATATGATTTTTTAAAAATTTTAATTGATGGTAAAACACTTTACATATAAAACAAACGAAATATGGTTTTTGATAGTAGATCGATCATAGTTTCGCTGAATATTAAATATGGATGTATATGGCCTCAAACCTTTCCCAGGATTTCAGGGTATCGTCCACCAAATATTGGTAGCAATTAATTGAAGAATTCTCGCAGTAGTACATAGTTCTTGATTTTGTTGTTGTCTTCACGACATCTATGATTCGTTTCCAATTCGAAACGATTTGGTGTGTTGTAGGTATTTTTTTCTTTTGTTTTCTGACCAAACTTTTCCAGGTTTTGACATAACTTTGTTTAGCCTTCATTTGTTTTTGTTTTATATTCACAATGACGCCAATTAAGAAAGGTGCAGGATTGTTCTTAATCTATTGAACTGTTTATGTAATATGTTGATATATGATATTTATGAATTGAATATGAATTGATCACAATTTTAGAAAACCTATTATTAGTCAAAATTACATTTGATTTATTTTGGTTATTACTTCAGTATTCTAGAACACGCAATCGAACTGACACTGAACTGAGTTTTAACGATTAAAACTAGTAACAAAAATAAATTATTAAGGATTTTTTTCCACCTATAAAGATGACGAACTATGATAAAAAATATTGATTATTTCATTAACACATATTGGAAATGTACATTGTTTTCCGAAAATTATAAGTAAAGCGTTTCAAATTATCATCTCAAAAGTCTCATTATAGCCAAAACCGAGGATATCGGAATTCTAAAGTACCTTTATTATTATTTTAAATAAAATTGCGGTAATATTTAAAACATTTACAAACAATATATCTTAAACGCACTATGGATAAGTATCCTTTAGATTATGAAATAAAATTATCTAGCAATTCAAAATTATTATTTTTTCAGCGATTTCGTCGCACTGTTATATGTTTTAGAACAAGAAAGAAATAAACTCAAGTTTTCAGAATACAGTAGACAAAATGCTAAATAAATCGATTTACATTTCTACCCTAATATACCGGATATCCGTTTTATTAAATCACATCCGGTACATAAGTGACAACGTGAATATTTAAGGTTACCCACTAATATTCCTAGATAATAAATGTTAAATATTTTTTTTTCTGAATAATAAAGCTGAAAACTTTCATCTTGCCTCATTTATTATTATAAGAAAATATATATATCATATAACTTTTAAGGTGTTAACTGTCACTTCTTGATGGAAAGGCATGATATTTTAAATAATAAAAACACATTTTTTTAGTACTTATTTCCACAATATATTTATTGATCAGGACCGGTTTCGCTCATCGCGAGCTGATCAGTCATCAGTTGATAATGCTCGCGATGAGCGAAACCGGTCCTGATCAAAAAATATATTGTGGAAATAAATACTAAAAAAATGTGTTTTTATTATTTAATATATCATATTAATTTACAATAGTTAGCAACACTCGTTTTTCTTGGATGGAATGGATTTAAAAGTGAGTTTCCAATGCAAGCTACTTGTTAACTCTCAAGGGTTGGCCGAAAAAACTTGTGACTCGTTGGGGGATTAATCCGACCCCAAGGGAAAAAAATTCTCACACTACATTTAAAAAAATATTGTATATTACAAAGGTTTTGATATATGTCTATGTGTCTGGTCTTATATATTTAATACTATCTTGTTTAATATTTTTTAATAAATGGTCATTTTAAGGTTGTGCCTAAAAAAGTCATCACATATGTCTGCGCATACTTACGTCATAAAATGTTCCCATTTAAACTTAACTTTCAATTCAAGTGATAGATTTTCTTTTCTAAGTTGTGTTGTTAATTGATGTAATAATTTTAAGTGCGTGATGACGAACCATTTTCCCAGACCATAAAGTATACAATGAATTAGGTGTATAATGCATTACTTTTTATTTGAGGGGAATTTCGACCACTGTTTGTGAGATGTCAAGGTCATACGAAAAACACATAATTAAATACTTAAAATAAATTAATGTTTCAACGAAAACAATCGCTTGATGCACGTAATAAGGTCAAGATTGGCGCCTTGTCTGGAATTCAATTCTGTCGCACCGCATTTTAGCTGTTGTTAGCCAATCCGCAATAAGGGTGACCAAAAGATCGCTGACGAGTAGGAACACAATGATTCTTCATATATATTGTTGATGTTTAAGTTTTTTTTCATATAGTAAATGTTATCTGCCATATATTGTCAATTTTTTTTCGATAATAAGAGCTTAATAAATAATGTTCAGCATCAGCTGTAATCAACTTACGGCCACATGCCTGCAATTGATTTATTATTACAATACTTTTGGTAGCTGAGTATATTACGTTGTTACTCGGGTAACGAAGCAAGCGTGCATATCTAAATGGCCAAATAAAAAAATTTGAGTATGCCTGCTTAACACTTTTATGACGAACCAAGACTTTTTTTTATCTAATTCGATTATCTTCTTTTTGAGCGTATTAAATTACCTTTACATATGTACGTACTATTTTTTCGAAGCGTAATAGATTTTAATCGATTAATTTCAGGTGCTTACGATAACATACACATATTCATATATTACGCCTAAAAACTCTTGGATAAAAAGTTATTTAATCACTGATATATTTGTTGCTAGACAATATTTGCTATTTAAAGTACCAACACAATATAAATGTATAAGGTTTACACAAAATGGCTACTTTCGATGTAAATATGTTTAGTATTAATGTCTAAACTCTTTTAATGCCTTGTATTTAATAAATTTGGTAATAGAATTGGATGTTTGTATAATTTCTATTTCCAATTGATTAAGGGCATTAATTTGTAGTGTCGTGTTATATAAATTCAAACACTTAACGCTAAATTAAAATTGAATACGAAACACTGATAAAATCTAAACTTGTTTGGGTGTCCCTTAATTCTATGTGAGAGCGTACAATAAAAAACCTTTAGAGCTATCTGCAAATATTAATTAATGGCATGGAATTAGATTTTCAATCCAAAGACAATGTTTTTAGTTACCCTACGAACTGAAATTCGCAACTGCACAGCACTATATTTTACGCAATGAAATGCGACATGATTTGAATAAATGTAAGCTGCATTTTGATCTTAAATTACTGTAGGTATTGTGTCACTTTTAATTTAATGACACGAAGTCGTATCACGAATTTATCAGAGACACGCGCAGCACGCATTTTTGCTCTGTCTATGTAGTGGGTGTAATCTCTATGCTACTGTTTGACTGCGCCTTAATTGGAATGCAGCTGTCAACTTTCCCGCCAAATTTATTAACATGCACCAGTTTGTCCAGTCGAACAATATTGAAATGTACTGTAGATTTCAATAATATTCAATTGACGGTTTCGACCACTGTAGCAATCTAAGAAAAGCAACATATAACATATATATGTGAATGTCAGAAAGTAAGCTTATTTTTTTCTGCTTCTGACACGATTGTTGAAGAATCAAAATATCAGTTTAACTAAAAAAATAAGAAAAACGTAGGTTAGGCCGCTTGTGTTTTGAGACCATCGTATTTTCAAGTACGCCATTTTTGTTTGGATTTTTAAAAATGATATACTTCCATTTCAAAAGGCCAAACGTCACACTACACTATACTAAAAAACTTAATTGTTATTCCATTTTCGAAAATATTCGCTTCTTTTTTCAATATTTTAATATTTTTTATTCGTAGTAGGTTTCAATGTAAATTAACAACTGAAATAAGAAAATTTCAATACGCATCACACTTCATTATATTTTATTTTTTCAAAACAGATTCGAAAATGGAACAATGATTTTACACTTACGTTATATTAACCGAATATATTCGAGTCATTTCGAACGAATAATTGGAATTTAGTATAATAATTCCATTGGAAAAATTTACAACTTTGTTTACTCTGTGACGAAGATTTTGAAGACGTTTTTTTCATATCGCTAGATTACTAAATCGTACTTATTATCATGGCTAATTACGGTACGATTGAGAACGTTGTATGATTGAAGTGTATTGTAATGTTATGACATCAGATCTCAATACTGAGCTCAAGTTATTGCTAGAGGTGTCACATAATGGGTGATACATTGCCTGTCATAAACAGATTCCTATTCCGTCCGACGCTGAAACTGGTTTTATAGAAAATTTAACCCTTTAGATGCTAGCATTTTCAACTTTTACTTTTTATGAAAGTGCAACCACTAATACGCGAAAAATCATTAAGTACGTTGTACAATATTAGTTTTTATCGAAACTTTTAAATATAGCAAAAATCCAAGTAAATTTTTTCGACGCTAACAAATATTATATATCACTTTTAAGGTGTTAACTGTCACTTCTTGATGGAAAGGCATGATATTTTAAATAATAAAAACACATTTTTAAGTGCTTATTTCCACAATATATTTTTTTGATCAGGACCGGTTTCGCTCATCGCGAGCATTATGCAGTTGATAATGTCCTGATCAAACAAATATGTTGTGGAAATAAGTACTAAAAAATGTGTTTTTATTATTTAAAATATTATATATGACTAAAAAAATAAGAATTATTGAGATTTCTGTCTTTTTCGAAGGTGTACCGTGTATAATAGATTTTAATTGTAAACGGTTTAAGGGTTATCATAAATGTCCTTAAATTAATAAAAAAAAAAAGTTAGGCGCTTCTTTATGAGAGTTGTTTTAATTCGAATGTTAAAAGCATGAGAATTACTTTTGATTTGTCAATTCTCATTTCTTGGCGGGAAGGCATTATTTCAAGTAATTAAAACACATTTCTAGTACTATTTCGATAATATATTTATGATCAAGACGGGTTTTTCTCATCGCAAGCATTATCAATTGATAGAATACGAACTACAAACACGATTATTGAAACAAATTTGTAACTTAATAATTAGCAGGTGCGCAAAACATTGCGAAAAAATAGGACATCGAACGCTATTACAAAAGATTTTTGTGCTCGTACCACGAACACATATTCGGATAACGAAATAAAATGATAACACAGTGAAAAAATAGCAATGTATTTTAGTTCTACATTTTTTTTTATAAGATATAGTTGATAGCTATTTCGGCTCAGCCATCGTCAGAACTATGTTAAAATGAACATTTGCTTATAGCTGTGTAGAAAAGGTACACAATACATCTTCTCTCCTGTTTTATCGACCTAGTTTATTTCTTGCTAACAATAAAACTAAAAATTTCCAAAAATTGTAATGTTTGTCGTTTAGGCATAGTTCTGACGATGGCGTGAGCCGAAATAGCTATCAACCATATATTATAAAAAAAAATGTAGAAGTAAAATACATTGCTATTTTTTCACAGTGTTATAATGGAGTTCTACCAAATAAATAAATGCCAATTCAATCAATAAAATAAAATGATCTTTTTAACCCACTTATGATATTTATAATATAACAATGATCGGTTGACAAACAATTCTGATAGCGAACATAGTCTTGTCTAATCTAATTATGTTATTTTGACAAAAACATCGTCTATGGTCGGTTTTTTTCGACAATTAACGGGTCACTCAATCGTCAAAAGCAGGCGCCAGAATTGAAACAGTGAGCGGAGAAATGTTGGTACCAAAACACTGGTGTTCAGCTGTAAACAGCATAAGAGATATAAAATAATTTACTTCCCGTAGTTTTGCTAGTCCAGCGATAGCCAACTGTGTCTATCAATTGTATTGAAATCGGAATGGATATTACATATGTAATGATTTATTTGACCGCTTGTGTTGACAGATGATATTCAAAAAAATAGTGTCGAAAAATTCGTTACTGTATTACCGACAGTATTCAATCAAATTTTGAAAAACTTTGTGCTGGAATAATCTTTACGAAGCTCAGCAGGGAACGGGTTAAGTACAGAATTCAAAATATTTTGAAAGCAATTTTTCGGGGCTTGTATTTCCGGAGGCTCCAAGTTCGCGCTTTTTTTGATTGTGGGGTAAACTTCCACTGTAACATATACCATGACCATTAATTTTTCCCATCAAATTGGGACATCTGTAGATAGGTAGTTATGTAGGTACTTATCCGTTTTAGGGGCTTCAGACACTTACAAAATTATTGATAAGATAGTAATCTTTGATTCAAGTCATATTAGGGAACCTATCATAAAATTTATTTGGAGATTATTATGTTTTGTGGACGCATAAAATAAATGAGTTCTCACACTTTTTATTTTGTTCACGTCTGCATTCTGTCTACTAGTACAGTGGGATATCGGTTAACGAACAGTTCGAACTGCGAACAAATCGGGCGGTGAAGATGGTCACGAAAGATTTTTGTTTTCGGATAACGAACACATATTCGGATAACGAGCTGAAACGATCTTTCTAATTCACTTATTCTATCTTTAAAACTCGTTTTAAGAATAATTTAGATAGCGAACATAGTCTTGGAACGAATTATGTTCATTAATTGATGTACTAGATTTTACTGCCGGAATTTCGATTTGCGCGCTTAACCGTAAGGTTCTCTCTTTTCGAAAACGAGACATTTTGGGGTCCCGGAGATCTATTCGAGAAAATTGATATACGCCATCTGATAACAGTAGGTTTGGTCACATTATGTATACCGCAAAGAAATGCATTTAATTTTAAAATATTCATCTGTTATCATATAAAAACCTTCTTTTGTCGATTGACTATTTGTTGCCAATGAACACACGTTATGTAATCTCAGATGTTTAATATCACAAAGTAAACATCCAACAAAAAAATCTAACGGAAGATTAAAAATACATTGTATGAAAGCGTTGCGGATATGAAATAGGAATGACTTGAGAGTTTCTGAATCAGCTGTTTGGATATAACGTTATAGCATAATGTGTAACCAAAGAAACTGGCTCAGCCTGCTTGCATACTATTACTTAATGAAATCTGAATTGCAGTATTACTACATAGCAAGGTTCTTTCAATTGTTAATCATCGCATAAATCTTGATTTATAGCTTTGTATTATTCAAAAAATTGTATCTTGTACTCTTATCCCTTTCTGTTCTGTGATGTGTAATATGCAGCGCTGTGGTGTCTCCAAGATATTTTGTCGAAATGAAGGTATTTCATATAGTCGCATGTATCTTCTTATCTTTCAATTATTATATACAGTGGGTGATCGGTTAACGAACATTACGGACTGCGAACAAATCGCGGACAACGAACACTGTCACGAAAGATTTTTGTGTTCGGAAAACGAACATATATTCGGATAGCGAACAAAAACGATCATTCTAATCTACTTATTCTATAAATAAAACTAATCAACGTTTTACACTCGACAGACTTTCGAAAACGGCGCACTTTTGACTCGGTTCGTGATGTCATTTCTATGACGAAATGAGGCGTGTCCGGTAATATTACAATTCAAAACTACAATTCGGATAGCGAAGCATAGTTTTGGAACAGATTATATTCGTTAATTGTTTTTGTTCTTTGTCTATCAGGTTGTATGACAAGTATCGAACACATCGGAAAGCACGTTTTTTGGGACAGTAAGGAGAGTGTTAACCATAATGCTAACGTTTGGTATTTAGTAAAGTTGTTTTGAATTTTAAAAAATGTTTTTGTGAATTTTCACCCTTTTTAACGGGCTTATTAATAATCCGCTTTTTTCGATGAATGAAATGGAAGACCAGAGATGTTTTATGAATAAATAAGAAAATATTTCTGCACTTAATTCTGAATTTTCGATATGGACTTTTTTTTGAATAGCGCACCGGATTATACTGGTATATGATTTTCTTTTATACTTACCAAAAATCAATAACAAATTTTTAAATTAATATTAAAAAGATAATTTTATCGGATGTGCATAGATAGAACAGTTACTTATTTAATTGTTTTGAATATAAAACATATGAAGATACTTTAATTTTTATTGAATATTAAAAAAACATTAAACATAAACTTGACAGTATTTATATAAATACTAATTTCTGTCTGATTATTAGTACGTTAAGAGGTATATCATTCAAATTGCAAATAGTATGATATACAGTGTACTCTCGATTATCCGGGCTAATGCTGGGGAGGATGGTCACGGATAATTGAAAAAACACAGATAATCCGAATCATCAATTTTTTTATTTTATTTTAGAATATAATAGCATTTACACAATACAAATTTTAACACATTTTTAAGGTGTTAACTGTCACTTCTTGATGGAAAGGCATGATATTTTAAATAATAAAAACACATTATTTAAATAAGTACTAAAAAATGTGTTTTTATTATTTTAAAAAATTTTAACACATTATTTGTCGATAAAACACAAAAAATACGTAAAAATATAATATTTTATCATAATAACAAACGTAGTCCCGAGAGCTGACAAATATAGGCAATAAACATCGAAATTAACAAATTTACTGCGGGCACTCGCGCCGGTTTACGCACTTCAGTGGAAATGTAAATAGAAACGCATGTGGAGTACAAAGGATTTTAATTCTTGACTCATTCTAGTCCCATAAATTGTGATGTTTATTACGGTATATGCGAACGTTCATACATTCAAAACACACAAGTGGTTAAAAAAAAATCACCGATTAGTTACGTAAACACAAACACATCGCTAAATTCATCCTTTTTTTCAAACAACGCGCATATTCAAGATCGCATCCATTAATGCGTCTCATAATCGTTATAGAAAAAATCAATCAGATTATATTTGAATTAAAAAATATTTATTTTTAGGCACGAATAATCCGCAAACCGGATAATCCATACACGGATAATCGAGAGTACACTGTAGTATGATATATGTGTGTGTGTGTGTGTTATTATATAGTAAATAATAAAAGCTACAGGGATATTAAATCTCACAGTGTAACATGCATGAATTACTCCAACTGCATTGCGCAACCTGCTGACGACTTCATAACCTGACGATGCACAGCCTTCGCACTTGAGAGGAGGGGACGCCGGAAGCATTTTCGAACCTGGACAGGTCACTTCGTACTATCAGAATCATATTCCGACGATCAGAAACTAGTATCTCTCTATGCTGTAGATAAACGGAGTGTTCTTATCAAACGATTGTTTACGATAGACATACAATTTACATAAAAGTAAATTAGTTTATGACGATAGAAATAAATATTTTCAAACGTTGGCGGTAAAAAATTCTTTTTTTTCCATAGACAAAACAAACGAATTGTGTTTGACAGTGAAGTTTTGAAATATATTCGAAAAGTGAGTACTGAACATTCTTTTGTTTTTTTTTATTTATAATGCTACTTAATTTTAAGATTAGCGGAGAACTTTGATTGTATATTATGGTGAAGTCAAAAAGTATCTATTTTGATTTATTAAATGGAGACAAACAATAGTTGAAATGAAATGTCCATAAAAAACAAATACTTCAAAAAACATTATTTCGGATTATAATACACAACCAAAATATGTATTTATATTGTATATATCTTTATTCACAATTTTAAGGCCAAAAGCTGTGTGATGTTTGTTGGAAACAATTTGATATCAGAATGATGAGAAACAGCTTCTTAAAGATGTGATTTTGTAAGTAATTTGATATGGAACGCTACTGTATATTTAAAGATAAGCTGGATGTAAAATAAAGTATTTAACATCTATAATTTTTAATCGTTAGGATATGATATTATTATTTTATCAATGTAATGTATTATTGACAACATGGCAGGAAGAAATCCACTCGATCTAAATTGATTTTTGAATCGAAAAAATGTATATTTTTTGAATCAGGCCTTGTATATTTGTCAGAAAAAATGTTGAAATTTCTTATCTTAATTTTTTTAATAATAACTGTGCTATTGCAAAACCGCGCGAAAAGAAGATCGAGTATAGTATTGGTTTTTTAATCAAGAAGTAAATTCATTCAATGTCACTACTTGATAATAAACGTTATTTTTTACTAATTAGCTCTTTAAACTCTTTAAATTTTTTTTTTATCGTGTTATTTCTAAGCCGCTTGTTGTCAACTTCGTATATTCCTATCTACAGCAGTTACGACGTTTAAAAAGGAGATAAACAACATATTATATAAAAGAATGAACATAAAAAAATCGAGATAAACGTTTCGCTTTTAAGGTGTTAACTGTCACTTCTTGATGGAAAGGCATGATATTTTAAATAATAAAAACACATTTTTTAGTACTTATTTCCACAATATATTTTTTGATCAGGACCGGTTTCGTTCATTGCGAGCATTATCAACTGATCAACTGTTGATAATGCTCGCGAGTACTAAAAAATGTGTTTTTATTATTAAAATTATCTTTTGTGTATACGGTTTTTATTGTTTGCTAGGTAGTTATTTTCTTTCGTCATTGACGTGGTTTCATTTAACAGTTGGGCTGAAAAGTTCGTAGGCTTACATAGAAAAAATGTTTTTTTTTGATAGAATTTGATTTGATTATTCAATATAGATGCCTTGCAGCAATCATGCCGAGCAATACAACGATTAAAGCGGTCATATAATTGTTAGATATCATTTTTATAGTACAATTTGTCTTTAGCCTCAAAATAGGCTTCCGTTTGGGCGATTATCTCTTCATCAGCGCAAAATGTCTGTCCAGCGAACATTATTTTGAGGTCTGAGAACAGGAAAAAGTCGCTGGGGGCCAAATCTGGAGAATACGGTGGATGCGGAAACAATTAGAAGTCCAATTCATGGAATTTTGCCATCGTTTTCATTGATTTGTGACACGGTGCATTGTCTTGGTGAAACAGCATTTTCTTCTTCTTCTTCAAATGGGGCTGTTTTTCCGCGATATTGTCCTTCAAACGCTCCAATAACGCTACGTAATAGTCGCTGTTGATGGGTTTTCCCTTTTTAAGATAGATGATGAATATTATACCATGCGCATCCCAAAACATTGATGCCATAACCTTGCCAGCCGACTTTTGCGTCTTTCCACGCTTTGGAGTCGGTTCATCACGTTCAGTCCGCTCGGCTAAGATACCAACTATTCCTCCTTATGTTTAAAAATATTGGTTGCCAAGAGTCAAGGGTAGAAGCGCAAATATATTTTTTTCACTCATACAATTTTACTGAGGGCCAATATTTTCTAACATAATATAAGAGAGCCCATTTTTGCCATCTCATGACTTGAGACATTTTCGCTTAAGGGCCTAAAAACTATAACGCCTATAGACTCGTAACATACAATATTATTCAATAATTCTAACATTTTAAGAGCTGTATTTTACAAGCCTTTACGTCTTAACGTAATATTTTTAATATATGAAACATAACCGAGAGTTTATTTTGAACGACTGAGCTTATTATACGAAAATAAAACAAAATGCAATTAGCTATGGCATAAGAGGAAAATATTATTTTGATAACGCACCGTGAATGTTGGTTATAATAATCTGACAATTTGAAACTTGAAATTGTCCCTAGTTTAACAAAATGGCTGCACACATTTTTTGACGTATACGATACCAAAATTTAAAATATGCCATTCTTGATAATGTTAAACTGTATTATATGTAGAACTGATTTAGAAACGTAGTGATTACCGCCAATAATAGCCTTGGGGGTTCCCAGAAAATGTATTCAACTTCGTTAACATATTGTAGTAATATGGTAAATCGACGGTAGTGGATTATCCCAAAGTACACAGATGCGTGTTTGGGACCTTGTGAAAATTTGAGGCGTTTAAATCTTTTACATAATTCGTACATTTTTAATATAACCATTTATGTTTGTTTTACATTCTAATGATATTGCAGCAAAGGTTTTCAATGTGTTAATAATTCATTCAATTGATGCTTGTATTGGAGCGCCTTTGATTGCACCAAATACACCATGAAAAATAGTTTAACTTGTAAGGTACGCATATCTAAAATAATTTTGGGAAACTTTTCAGACATTCAATTATTTTGCAACAGTACCTTACCCCTTAACCCGCTACTGTTTATCGACAGTTGAATACAAAACCAGGTTAACTTAAATTTAGTAAATTGTTTATCGGATTCATTTAAATATATAACTTTTCATTATTTCTTTATGTATAAAGAATTCATCAAAATAGATAAAATTAAAATGAAACCCCTTATCCAGAAAAGAGATGGAGAAAATTAAAAGAATACATTTAAAGAGAGAAGAGATTCTTATTATATTATATAATATATTACATTTGTTAGTTTTTTTTTTCAATAATAATTTCAGTATATATTATATTTCCTCTGTGTATTTTATGACCAGGACAGGTTTCAGCCATCGCAACCAATATCAACTGATCCTTTGTTTTTTTTTATTATTTAAAATATTATACCATTCCATTAAGAAATGACAGTTAACTCATTAAAAATGACACATATTAATACTTTTATTAACCATACCGTCCACGGTATATACGGTCATACGGTCCACCTTGTCCACAAGAAAAATTATCATTGTGTTAACAATAGAATATATTATAGTATATTCTACCGATATTTGTTTGTCAAACGGTAGAAGTGGTTCTATTAGTAGGTATGTGCCATTACTACGAACATATCAATGGGTATACGACGTAAATAATCTTTCAAAAATATGTGTTGGTATGAAAAAGCAAATATTTGTTATTTATTTTGTTGAGTTCATTTAATACTATAAATGGATATATTTCGTAGTTAAATGGGTCAGCAATAAAAATTTGTTTCTCAGTTTTAATGCATTCAACATTTAAAATTTGTATATTTACTGCGCGTTATCTTTGTTTTACAGTCGTAATATCGTAAAACGTAAAACTAATTTCGTTGGAATATTTCATCACTTTAAATCGCTCGCATCCATTGTTTTAACACCAAAGTTGTACCTGACCAGCAATCAAACAAGAACATAAACAACTAATGCTTACAATATTGTGTAAAGGTCGATTCACATTCAAATACGGAATACGTAAAGTGGCAGACAAAATTAACTCTTACCACTCCGTTGGCGCCGCTACAGCGCCATAGAGAATATTTAAACAACTCCGATGGCGCCGTAGCAGCGCCATAAACAATAGGAATAAGTTTTATGACTCGCAAGATAAAAAAGTCCCATCGCAGGTTTCATGCAGGTAACATGTTTCTAGTTCAATCAAGGGGCCTATCCATTTAAAATTTATCAAAACTTTAGTGGATCAATTAGTGGGTGACTACAAAGATCTCCGAAAAAGGCCATCTATTTCCGCTCCATCAAAGAACAGACTTGATGGAAAACTTCATATTTTAAGGAAAAGTCCAAAGAGGGACTGTGTGGTCTGTTCAAATAGGGCAGTGAAAGGTGGCAGACGTGAAACCAGCGAATTCTGCGACATATGTCCAAACAAACCACATATGCATTTAGGAGATTGTTTTGAAAAATACCACACATTAAATAATTATAAAAATTAGTGTCTTGCACTATTTTTTTAATAACAAATTTATATGACAATAAATACATATTTCTTAACATAACCACAACTTTTTATTTATCCCCATACTGAAAAATATTTTTTTTCAATTTTTTAAAAGTAAACCAATTTTTTCTAATATTTTTGCATTATAATGCTTGGATTTTCTAAAATTTCACATGAAAAATGCCTGGAGTGGTAAGGGTTAATAAAGAAAAGCGAAATGAATCTTACAGTTATAAGATAAATATGTTAACTATTCTGGTAAGTAACATATATGTTTAACTACAGTCGAGAAAAAATATGTTTTTAAAACGCAATTGAGGAGTATTCACAATTGCACATATGTTACGTCAACTGTTTATTTACTTTTGACTCACTACATCATGTTACGAATCTTCAACTTCATCTGACGTACATTTCGTTTTCATTCACACTGTACTTGGTGACAGCTGAACTGCTTGGTTACGAAAATAATTACCACAAGATGTCCATTTTAAATCGTGTTTTAGTGAAATTAAAAAACTTATTCCGCAAAGAATGTTGTAATCAACTAAGACATTTAGAATTAATCAAGATTGGCTTTTTAATTATTCAAATAAGCTTAAAAATAGTCTTAATTTCTGATCGGAAACATTGAATTTTTAGCGATTTCGATTTTCGATTTTAGGTTAAGATTTAGGTTTTTAATACCTTTTCTATTTATGTACAGATATAAAGATCAATCAACCAACCCAGAAGAAAGACTAATTTTACTATATATTTATCGAATTGGCATTCACTTGGTAGAACTCCATTATAACACGGTGAAAAATAGCAATGTACTTTACAAAATTATTTTTTTAAGATATAGTTGATAGCTATTTTTGCTCACGTCATCGTCAGAAATATATATGGCTGTGTAGAAAAGGTGCACAATATCTCCTGTTTTAACGACCTATCTTGTTTCTTGCTCGCAATAAAACTAAAATTTGTAAATGAAACTTAAAAGGCGGCTATAGCAATAAGTTTACATATGGCACGGAAATGGTCTATTATGGAAACGAAGCGGACCCCTGCAGAGGGTTGAGCAATGGTGATCCAATTTTAGCCAATTTGTAGCCAATTTTTTTTCAACAGTTTTGTAGCCAATTTTACTATATTGAAACTCAATCGAAAACAATTTATTTAATTTTTTCATTGAGATATTTTTTTATATTCGTAGACGATTAGTTAATTAATTTTTACCACATTAGAATGGGGTAAAAATTAAATTGTTGGGGTAATAAGGAATTGTTATTTTCTGTGTAAACTAATTCAATTTTTTTTAAAATTTAAATTAACATTTCTGACGATGGCGTGAGCTGAAATAGCTATCAACTATATTTGTTAAAAATAATTTTGTAGAACCAAAATACATTGCTATTTTTTCACCGTGTTATAATGGAGTTCTACCAAGTGAATGCCAATTCAATCAATAAATTTACATTGATTGTTTCCTTTTCAAAATAAGGGGGTAATATATCGACTTATGCAAAAATATTTTTGGGTAATGGCTCAAAAGTTTCCTGACCGCTGGTCTAATCGAAAAAGTATTCGGAGTCGCTAGTTTTTCTCAATACTTCGACTTCAACATCAACTCTACAGCCGAAATCTTAAATCTGACCGTGTTTTACTTGCTACGAACATTCATTTCTCACTTAACACAGAAGATATGTTCCACTTGAAGATTGAATCATACTTTTTTTTATGTCACGCGATTGTACTTGAAAAATATTGACTTATACGCGATAACAGTGGTAATTTTACTGTTGAAATATTCGATTTGGTTTTTGATGAACCTTGATGAATCTTGTAATAAACAATTATTATTTGTTTTGTATTTCAACCAGCATGGCGATCTCAACAGGTCGTGATGGTTTAGCTTGACAATTAATGAACAAGATTTAAAAAAAAAACAAAAAATACTGCTTTTGATAAATAGATTCATCTGGTATTGCACTCCAGCATATGTCACGTTTTTTTTTACCTATTGTATGTAATGATTATGAATGGACCTCAAGTATTTGTTTAGAATGTCGGATGTTTATTTTTTTATTGAGGTAAAACTTCAATTCGTATCTTGTAAAATACAATAGTTGGCCTGCTTTTAAGATAATAGCTATTATTTAATTGTGATGAAGGTAATTACACAAATTTTATAACCATTTTGAAATACACTTTCACTGCAAGCTATTGCATACTTGGTTACGATGCGTTATTAGCCGGTTAACTGCCGGCAGGTACATGTATGGCGGTACCCAGCCCGCCGCGAATTTTACGACAAAAATAAAACCTTCTAAACATATAGTTATTGAAAGTGTAATAAAGTTTATTTATAAAACTTACCAAATAATGAAGAGCGCGCCAGTCGTGCAGTCATTTATCCATAATCGTAAAATTAATTGTTCATGGTGCAGGGTTGTAAAAAAACAAGGTCAAGATTGTTAAAACGGCGCGTCTTAAGACGTAATTTTTGTATGAGCGGCTCTCCGTTCACAGAAAATTATGCGTCTTAAGACGCTTTTGGCAGTTAACCGGTTAAATGTTAAGACTAGTGGCGCATTCTAGCGGGCGAGAAGTTTGATAAACAAGAGTGTTAGCTATGACGTTCTTCCTGTAAGACAGTGGTGAACGAATTGAAGTTAACCGTCAAATCGAAAAACAAAAGACATTTTTTTATCGATTGTTTTCTATTAAGTTTGAATTGTTACAACTTTGTACGATTCCACATGTTTTGTCAATAATAACCCGGGTTTCGCTTTTCGGCATCTTTAGTTTTACTATCATACGGATGCAACAGACAAATACACGACCCCCCATATAATCCAAAAGCATAAAAAAAAACATTTTTAGTTGACCGTGTAAGTTGGCGACCCACCCTCCCCAAAAACCTAGCTCTAGAGCATATGTTCCAAACCTTTTTCTGGTGGCGACCCCTTTTCATAAAATTCATGTGACCGGCGACTCCCCATACAATACAAAAGCATACAAAAAAAAAATTGTCGACCGTATAAGTTGGCAAACCCCCAAAAAACCTTTCGCAACCCCCAGGTTGGGAACCTAGGCTCTAGAGGAGGTCAAACGATTAAAGGTCCAGATGGTCTTGAAGTTCTCTCTTTAGAGTCGTTTATATATTTCAGATTACGCCTCATCAGAACTACTAATATAGTTTTGTTGAGGGCTTAAGCTGTAATAGCTATTAACTACCTATACGTTATAGTTTTTGTAGATCTAAAATACATTGCTATGTTTTCACCGTATTAAAATTATCGTTATTGAAAAAGAGATTACGAAGGAGTTTTTAAGAATTGAATTCTATTTGCTGTCCACATGACAACGTGACCCTTTGAATGCCGTGCAATCTGTCAAATATGCAATCTAGTCGGCATAACCGACGGGGCCGACAAATTCGACTAATATTCGTATTGTCTGGAGTAATTTTTTTTGTTAGTTGTCTAAATGTGGAAATTCCCAAATGATGTGATTAGAATCCTGAATTATATTGCCGCATTCATGTGGCAGGTTATCCGTTAACCAGCCAAGCTGGAAGACTTGGCAGCTAAGTCGTTGAGAAATAGATTGGCTGGTCGACAAATCAGGAGACAAACCTTTGTCTCCCATTCGGAGAGAATTTGAATGTTTATCTGTTGTTGTAAACTATCGAGTAATTATTTTGTTTTTTTTTTACATATTTTTATCTTGTAACAACAATCAAATAATTATTTCTCAGAATATTTCAGAGATAAAGATTTGACCGCCAAGATGTAGGTATAACTCAATAAATGTTCAAAAGTACCTACGCAAGTCACGTCATTGTCCAATAAAGGTTTTGTTAATTTACTATAATTTCCACAAAAACTTGATGGTTATCTCTGTGTTATTTAGGTAAAATTAAAGATAATTATTAGGTCTGATGTACCTGTGCACATAATAATAAATGTACTTAATCATAATCCAAAATGATCGTTCCAACAATGACCTACTGGGCTATGCATTCACTTCACATATTTACTTGCAATGTAACCTTTAGACGCCCGCATTTAGGTATTTATACAGTTCAGTGCCCAACGGTCCCGCACGGAACAGTGATTATGGTATACTCCGCATTCAAATTTTTGATTTGATTCAATGTTTGATTTGAAATTGATTTAATTTATGAATTACACGAATAATAATAATGAATAATGTTAAGATATCGAACCATAATATGTTATTATGTCAAAATGAATATTCAAACATTACGTCAAAACTGTTTCCGGATATGAAACTAAGGTGTCACTTATTTTCAAAAAATAATAAAATGATATCTATGCACAGTTTTCAAAAAATACAAAGATGGTTTCAACACATATTAATAAAAATTCTTATACGTGAAAAAATAGTTGATTATAAGTAAATTTATGAATTTAATGTTGAAATTTAAAATGAAAAACAAAAAAAAATCACATTTCTTTTAATAAAGTTATTGTAAAATGAATCAATTGTTTTGTGTGATAACCTTTTTTTACTTTAATTTAGTATTATATAGTATTATGTAGTAGTTTATTTAATAGTTTGGGATAAGTAAAGTTATTTTTATGACAGCACATGGCTAGGCAAAAATGCTTGAGCATTGAGTAAAACTTTTTTTGAACGGTGCACGGGCGTTTACAGGTTCATAGGGTAGACCGTATGCAAATTTCAATGTTAGCGTATTTATAAATCGTGTATTAAATTTATTGAAGAATTATAGTTTATTGTCGAAAAAAATTGGGAACCCCTGATGTAAGGTCTTTTTACATTCAAATGGGTGTTATCGATCGTCTAAAGTTTCAAAATTAAGTAAAAATCAGCAGTAAGTAGTTAAAAGAAGGGTAAAAAAGCAACCATAAAGAAGTGTAACGATAAGACATCAAACACTATTACCAACACACTAAAAGAAAAAGTTGTGTTCGTTTAATATTTTTTCCGTAATTAATATTGTACGATATACTACTTCATAGGTACAAATGCATAATTATTTGGCCTCTCAATATATCATTGGATGTGATTAATTTTCGCGATGTCTTTCATCCTCGAGTGGCATTACAAATTGCCCTTAAGTTGGCTACAAGACATCTAATGCCAAATTTTGTTATTTAGAATTATTATAATTGGTTCTACATGAAGTTAGCAACTGCAAAACCACTACAAAGCGATTATATTGAAGTTAAAAACTGTTTAAATTAGTCTTAAGTTTAGATTTAGCTACAAAGAGTTTTTGAATAGGTACTTTTCATTCGAAACTATATTATTATTATTATTGAAATCTATAATATGTTTTGCATAGATTGGTAATACCGGGAGATGCATACTGCCAGGATAGTTAACCTTTTTCCAAAAAACATACAAAAATCAAATTCGTACATTGTATCATAATTACACGAATGCATCAACAATCCGTGTAACGAGTTATAGCAAGAGGAAGGTAAATATTACGAAAGTATAGAGCAGTTGATAATAATATTGTCTCGGTACAGTGCGACCAAAATAATATAGAGGGAAATAAATTCATTTCAAAAAAATTTTTTTGAGCACCGAATCAATAAAATAGAATACATCATAAAATAATTTTTTCTGTGTTAATTTTTGTTTGCTAGCAAGATTTTTTTAAATATAGACGAAAATCTTCTCGATAATCTGAGAATTAAACGTAGAATAAAACTTCTTTAATTAGTATGAAAGTAAAATTTTGAAATTAGTATTTCCCAAGCTGGGGATCGTAATGTTTATCATTTTTGATGTGTTTTTTGTTCAGGGGACCGTGGATTTTTTTCAGACTTAGGGTGCAGTAACATAAAATGTTTAGGAAGTATTGATTTAAATGGATTGATATATGGTTTAATATATTATATTATAAACAAATGTAACAATAGAAGCATGAAAATTTTGGTTTTTATTAAATGTAATTGAAAAATTAGCATGTTTAATACTATCAATAAAAATACATTAATATGTAATACAGCTATTTGATTGTGTATTCTTAGTTATTTGTAGCATGTTAAAATAAATTTATTTTAATGATTGTCATTCAATCCACCTGTTTTGTGACAATCTGTACGATTATGGCAACACTTAAATGTGTTTTGTTTCATTCTGACAAACTGGTTGTAATTCCAACGAACAAAGATGCACATCTTACGTTCAAGAAAGTGGCTAGATTGCTTTCACTAACTCATGACGAGAGGAGCATAGAATCATGTTTGCTTCCTATATCTAATAAGCCATATTTGGCCCTTCAAAAGATTACACAAGATGCTGAAACATCTTCTGTAATCGTAAGTCCGATATCATCAGAAAGTAAAAATGACGTGCGGAATTCAATTGCTTGCCCTTTATTTTCCAGTGATATTCACCGTATATGAAAACTTGGGTTCAATATAAAATACCCAACACAAAGAACCATAAATATATGCATGACACGATGAAAAATCTGCGCATTTCTTGGTATTGATAACTATTATATATAACCGTTATTTTTGACAGTTAAAAAATGGAATAACAGTATTGTTTGAGACTTTTTATCCAAGTTTAAACTGTTGGCGCCCACTGTCTTATGACCTGAATATATATATATTTTGCGGCTTTTATGATGTCTTAAAATCGAATTTTTGAATGAATTTTTAACAAGTAATAACATTTTTAAATAGTAAAAGCAGATTTCGTTAAACGAAGGCGCCACTACATTTCCCATACCTTCAGCGCATTTCTTAACAAGAAAATGTGCAAAACCATTGTTATTTTTAAATACATAAGTCAAGTCAGTTTTTTTCTGCATTTTTAATTATTAATGATGTGGCATCGAGATATAAATCGGACATTGAAATTGTCTACAGTAATTTGTCAATGTCATCGACGGGCAACCCAACTATCTTACCCGCAATGATTGACATGCATAACATTTTTCATTTCTCACCTTTTTGCTTCTATCAACGTTATTATAATATTACACCAATTTATGTCACCTATCGCACCTGGCAAATATGATGTTTGCCCAACCCTAGATCAAGATCTGTCCTTCCACGTTTTCAAGAATTTAACGAAAAGAAGAACGCTGTCATAATCCTAGGGTTCATCTTAAGCTCATTCTTAGGTTTTCCAAACGTCAAAATATAATGAATATTAGATTTGTCTTTTGTTACAGTGGTCTATACATGTCGGCAACTGTAACTAAAAGTTCTATAATCGTCATATTATATTGATTAACATCATTCATGTTGAGATGTTTTTTTGTTTTTTTTTCCCTATAATTTAAGGTTAGCCTTCACATCAAAACACGGCGAGGAGTTTTTAAATACCTAATGCTAGTAATAATAATTTAATTTAATTTCAGAGCTTAAAATGCGTGATACATCGAGAGCGTGCCTCATTCTAGTTGTCATCTTCTGTTTATTGACAATGAAGTCATGCATAGCAGCGCCTCAAGGTTTTGGAGGAGCTCCGAATTACGCTCATGCAGCAGTACTGAGAAACGCGCAACTAGAATCAAGACTGTCTCCTCATCAGCGCAATCCATTTTATCAAGATCCAAGGACTGCTAGGGCTCTTGCTCGTTCTAGCTGGCTTGCCGAAGGAGAAACGCCGGTAAATATAATATAAACAAAAGTCTTTCCTTCTCCATTCAATCCATAATTTGTCCGCAGCAATCAATTGTCGCCATTTTATTGTATTTATCGATAGTTGTAATTGTTTACTGTTGTGATTATAGTTAAATAAACAAAGTACAATTTTAAGTACTATTTCCCCGTTTCAATTGAATTTTAAGATCGGAACTAGCTTCGCTCATCGCGAAGATTATCTGTTGATTGTTGATGACATTAAGGCCAAAATATTAAAAAAAAAATGCAATAGATTACTATTTGAACACACCTAATTTAAGGAATGCCCTTGATAAATTTATTTTCTTTATTAGGTGAAAAGCCGTGATGCTGAGAAAATTCCCAGGAGAGAAATTTACAATGTGCTCGTTCATGCCGGTTTTCTTCCAAGACAGAGAACGTCACAAGACTTCACAAGTCTGCAGCATTTGTAGAGAAAAAATCTGACAACGAATGAAAAATAATTAAGATCTCTTTAATAAATAGTGTAGGCCAAAAATTCTAAATATTTGCATTATTATGGGATTAAACGATCATTTTATATTCTCATTTTAAGAAAATACGACCCAAGTGGGTTTTAATAAATTTTACACTTCATATTGAATGTCTTTGATTCGTTTTTCGAACACATTCAATATGTACATTATTCACGTAATTCGTGTTTGGATGAAAATTTACAATTATTCACAAAGTGCATATCTTTTACAATCACCGTTTCTTCATAGGATTTGTCAAGATTACTAATTTTTAAGATTGAAATAGTAAAACTGAAAAATATTAATTATATTTACTTAATCATCACTTAATTAATAATAAAAAAAATGTTTTATGTTTTGAAATATAAAATCTTTCCACTAAGAATTGTCAGTTAACATGTTGAAAGTGATATTACAATGTTCATTCATTTTACGGCTAAATAATTTGAATTGAGTTATCTTTAAAAATGTTTTAAGGTATAAATAATGTTGTAAATATTAGTATAAGTAATAAAAACACATAAAAATGTTTTGTATGTGACAAATGCCGAAATAAAAATACTTCATTTTGTTTTCATATCTTTTCTTTTAATCAAAATATTTGGTTGTATTGAAAATACATATTCCCAAACGGTTAAACACATGAAAACTTTTGTACACTAATTTATTGTTTTATATTTACAGTATGAAAGCATGAAAAAAACAAAATTACTTTTTCCAAGGTCAATTAGAGATGAGTACAAATTCCACCCCCATTTTTTTCGGTCAATAAAAGAGAGCTAAAACTCGAAATATTGTGATCGTTGTTTCTATGTTTAGAGCAGAAAACAACACGAAGAGAGATAAAAAACAAGGATGCGGGGAATTATAAGTGATATTAAGTCGACTCAATAGTAATAAAACTGTTCTACAACTCAAAAAGGTTAAATATTTGTCATAAGACAGATGATGAATAAACAAAATGGCTTAGAATTAGCGTAGTTGTATTATATAGCTGGCTTGTAACAATTGAACCCTATCTGCCAATTATGTCATCCCCGTATAACTTTTATTTTCAAATTATAATTCAATACATTTATGCAGAAATAGTTGAAAGGTGAAAGACCGCCAATTCATGCGTTAAAGTTATTAATCTGTTTTGCTACATTGTATCTACTTTCCGGTCGAAACATTCAAATTAGCAAAACAATTGAGTTATGAACAGTTATGAAAACTATTCCACGACACGAAGTAGGCAACGAAAAATATACAAATACAATTTGTCAAGAGATGGCGGGCAATTCGTATGTTTGACAGTTCTGCCTCATAAATTATATATGTATTGAATATCTAGGAATATCGAGGGATATTTTATCAAACTATTATGTAAACTTGCGGCTTTCGATTGTTAAATTGATTGCAGAAGAGATATTCCGTGAGTTATATTGTTGTTATCCGAAATTCTGCACCAAATCGATTTCACTTAAATGTCAGAAAGAGATAGAAGCATTCGCGCTTTCTTTTGGTTCTTGTGTAGTGCGGATTGTTTGACACAGGCGTTATGGAACATTTTCCGTGGAAACATTTTCAGTTATTAAAATACCTATAACAGGCGGACAAAAAAACAAGGGAATTATTGATTATTTTCATAACAATACGTGGTCGTGCGAAAACTCATGTTTGACAATAGAAGAAAGCATGATTGCTTTAAAAAAAATGTTTTAATATTTTTTTAGTTGAATTAAGAGATTGTTTATGGCGTTAGAGATATATTGTTATAGTATTATGCAGTGCCTGAAACAGTAGTGTCTTGAGAAAGTGATTTAATTTTAAAATATGGAACGTTCTGCAAAATATATGACACCAACTATGAAAAATTAGTAAAAATATGCATGAGCCATGAAAAATAACTTATTAGTCGACGTAATTGTGAGGTTATATTCGACGTAGGTTGTTAAGTTCTCTATTTTGAAATGATGACTAACAAATAAATATTATTTGAAAACCTATAATGTGATTTTCATCAACGTCATATCTTTGAACGTCTCCAAGCTTCAACAAAGGTATGCATGTTTTTATGTACTAACATTCTTTAAGTAAGTACATATGTATAAATTATAAAAACTCAAGAGTAGCATGTAAACAAAATTAAATTAAAAATATTACGCAGTTTTTGTGAATTTTAATTGACCGAAATGATAATATCAGTGGCGGGCCTTTTCGTTGAAAAGCTCCTCAAATAAAAAATTAAACCTAGGATGTAAAAGTATAATTTTAATATTGAAAATAAAAATCTCGTATAAGTTATATGTTAAAATACTCGCATCAAAATTTTCTGTAAGACAGGCTTTCACCGTTTTCCCATACGAGCACGTGAGAAAAACGGCCCGCCAATACATTTTTAAAAAACAATTTTCTGCGGTGTATGAAAGTTGATTTTTGTTTTTCTGTATGAAATATTATTTCGTTTGAAAAATAATATTTATCGAAATATTCAAACAATGTAAGATTTTGTGCAATAGTGTTATATACGGAATTTCGTTAATATAACCTATTTTGACTGCCTATTGACCTATTTTGCGACACTGCATAAAGCGAGTTTTACATACCTCTTGAAATACGTTTGGTTCCAAATCGATGAGAATTGAAAAAAACAATATAATATAGTTGAATTATCGTTTGATGTCCCCGTGGCCTTTTACATGCATTATCGAGATTTTATAAGAGTTACGTCATTGATCTATGTTCTTCCTTACTGAATTCATTTTCTTAAAAAAATATATTAAAAGTGTTTTTTTTCAATTATCAGTCGAGGCTGGCAGGTACGTAAATGTATTATCATGTGGCCAGATACATTAAAATTGAATTGTTATTTATTACAAATTCAAATTTCATTTCTTAATGATATAAATTGATGGATTTAATGGAACGCTGGGAAACATATTTACTTTAATTTTCTAAATAGAAACAGGTTTCAGAATTGACGTTACTCTCATATTGTTTTCGCTAAATCAAAATGTTCAAAACAACGCCGGGGACAAAAATAGATTGCAGGCTTTCCAAAATAATGAAAAAATATTCATATCAGTGAAAGTTTTTAGCTAACAATATAATGTAACTATGGTAAAATTTTCAATACGCCGCTCCGCCACTGCTTGTCTGGTTGCTTTCAACTTTGTATAGTTTTGAATTAACATTGAGCACAAACAATATTCTTGGCGTTAAAATATAATTGTAAGAAATAGAAAATATATCATAGTGACTATATATTATTATATACACAGATACAGTTCACGGCACAGTGAGGCTGTTTCGTAATTGACGTTCAGCATAAGAAAAACGATGAAATGGTTGCATTCATCGTTTTTCAGTATTTATCGTTACTTTTTTATATTTCCAGTCAAGCACCATTATTTAATACTTTTTTGTTGATCTGTCCTTAAAAATGAATCAACGGTGGCTCCGCTGTTTACGCGTCCAGTGAATTGTGTAGGGAGAAATTTTCGCGATTTTCGATCGCGAAAAGTCAAAATATTTTTCTTGATAAGGTTTCCTTAACAACTAAAGATGGGAAATTCACCACCAGGCGACCAGGAAACACAACGGTGACCTGAAAAACATTCATAGTGACTTGGCACACAAAAATGAATATATATATTATATTTAAATAAAGAGAAAAGGTACAATAGACAAAAACGAACGAGTTTATCAATCAGATATGTATGATTATATGGATTTTTTTTAGAATGCCTGGAGCCCCAATGCTGTGTGAGGGCTGGGCATCTCGCCTGGCTCTCGGTGTCCAGTGGCTTGGAGCTTTGGGAGTGGCCGGTGCTGGAAGGGGTCTCTTACCGGCTCTTCCACTTGCCGCTGTTGTGGCAGCCCTCGGTGGTAAGTCTCGTTATTTTATAAAGTCATTTTTTTACTGCAGATACAGAAACGAACGACGAAGGTACGTATATTCACATTATTTAAATTTCTGTCTCGTTTTTTTCAGTGCTTTCAGTATTTTTGATAGAACCAAGTAATGATAATGTTTTAGTGGTAAGAGATGAATTTAATTCCTTTTTTTTAGTTGACGTTTCAAAAGTCATTTGGTCGAATTTGGAACGAATCATAAATAGGCAATTGGGTCGGATTTAGCTTGCGGACTACGGTTTGCCGACACCTGATCTATAATATCGGTTTTATGATTGAGCCCTCGGGAAGTGAGGTGAGTCGAGTGACAAAACGGTGAAACGCGTATATTAAAAGCTTAATTAACTTAAACAATAACGTTCTAAACTATATCTTATGCATAATTTAATACTTTTTTAAAAGTCTCATTTCTATTTTATGATATGTTATGACAAAATGATCAAAAAAAAACTTACTCAATCCATTTTTTTGAAAATATTAAAATATAAGTTATTTTTTTTCATATTTTAAATCTTATCAGTCAACATATATACGTTATGAATAATGCTTGATAGTTTCTGTCTTACGAACCTTACTTCTAGATACATACAGGATGCTCGCAGAGATGGTTTACTATTTTATTTTTGTAAACGGTATGGAAAATAAAAAAAAATACAGTTTTATGCTGATAAATGTTTTAATGAATTTGGGGAACTACGTGTGGACTTTTTTTTTGTTAAATTTCAGCCTCTGTAAGCTACATAAATGCAGGTTGTTTTTATAACATTTTTATTAAATTTTCACACATTTCAACGTATATTTCATTAATTTTGACACGAACGCTTCGTTTAAGCAGCTCAGGTGTTTCTGACTTGTTGGCATAAACTTTGTTCATTTAGTATCCCCACAAAAAGAATTTCGGGGCTGTTGAGTCCCATGACAGTAGAAACCAATTGATATGACCATTTTTTTAATAATTTGAAATAGAAACAGATCTCTTGGTTATTTCATTGTAATACTGGCTGTACGTAAAGTTTCACCGTTTTGTTCGAACTACAATTTAATCAAACCCAAATCGTGCTATTCTATCGTTAATAATTTATCAAGCATGTTACGATAACGTACTCCATTAATAGTTATAGTAACGCTTAATTAATCTTCAAAAAAGTAAAGGCCAATAATTCCTCTAGGCCATAAAGCGCACCAAAATAGCTATTACTATTAATGGACGCCAAAGAGACTGGTGAATAATATGAAGAATTTCTTTTATTCAGAACCGATTATTTTGTTAATTCATGTATCCATTTAAACGGAAATGGACTTCATCGCTCAATATGATATTTTCATGAAAATTAGTATTATCATGAGCAAGTTGCAACATTTTATTGGCATATTTATGGAGTCGTTAATAGTCTAAAAGCATTTGCATAAATTGTATTTGAAATGAAAACAATTATTTTTTTGCCGTTCTGTTGGTACTTACATAAGTGTGCCTACATTGTGACATTTACGCCATACTTGCGCCTATTTTCAAGTTAATCCGCTGTTCAACGGCGAATAAAATCCACTACCACAAATTATGTCACAAAAATAATTACATAGCGACATCATTGGGTAAAGATTATTAGGGAAGCCATAAGAAAGCAAACTATGCTTCATTAACGTATTCTTTCATACTTGACCACTACTTTAATAATAGTATTTTAAGAACGTTGGCGGCGTTTTTGAAATTCTCATTCGAACGCTTTTCCTATGTAATATAATTGCGAACCTACAATTCTTTTTGAATCTAAGCCGTTCTAAATAATTTAAAAATCGAACTCAATCTTCATAGACAAAGAAATCGAACGATGAAAAACTGTTTTAATAAAAAATTAAATCTGCAAATATAATAGATAGAAATAAGCTGAAAATGTAAACTTTTAGCAAACAAGTCTTAAGATATTCAACCTAGGAGATTTTTTTATGATCAAGTAGTCATTAAACATAATTACTGTAATTTTAAGCTGTAAATGTAAAATTAAAAATTCATTTCGTGTCTATTATTTTCTTAGAGTGGTTGTTTTTATTTATTGCTATTTAAAAAGAAAAAATCAATTAATTAACGTATTTTAATTAAAATTTCATATTGAATATTTTATATATGTGTTTATCTCAACGTGGTTTTTATTGTTTCAAGGAACATTTTATTTCAAACGTAATTGCTCATTTATACATATGAAGAAACGTTATATTCATTTATTATGTTTATAAAAATTGCTTAAAAAATAAATTCAACAAGTAATTCAATAAATAATTGTTAAAATCGCATGTTCCCGTCGATTACTTTTATGAAATATGAGAAGGGAGGCGACCGCAAAAGAAAATTATAAAGTATGTATTTATTATTTAAGGTATTTTAAAAAGTATGCAGGTACACATACCGAAGTAATCAAGAAGTATTGAATTCAAAATATGTTTCTTTCACTGAATCCCGAAATCATGGAATGAAAATCAAGGCGACCCCGGATTAACGGGGTTGACTATTTTGTCGGTATTTGAAGCCCGTTTTGGTTCGAATTTGTTCCAATTTTGGTTGTGTAAAATATATCTGATTGTGAAAGGAAAGGTGACAATAAGCAAAATGAACTACAACCCTATTCTTGTAATAAAAAAGTTCTCGATAGACAATTGTAAATACAGATGATTTCACGCGCGTTTCGGAGACTTGTGTGATTTGAATCGAGAAAAGGTGTGATTTAATTATTCGATTTTGGTCATTTGAAGAATTCAAACCAATACCCAATTGTGCGCGAGAGTGCTTGAACATAAAATAGGTCAGTGACGCACATCTTGTTTTGGGGTCTACCTAAAACTGCCGACTTTTCCTTTTGCATATCTATGATTTAATTTACGTATATGATTTTCGTAAATAACTATTCTCTGCATAATCCAAGACCTTTTGGATTAAAAAAGTGTTAATTTAATTGAATTTCGTGTTTCACATAAGATTGAATAAATAACCTGTGACAATATTTTTTTAGGGTTATGCGCCCGAGAGCTTAGGATTTTAGACACGACAACTAGCGGCAGCAGCGGCGTGTCGAATCGCAGAGGCCCTTGTCGTTTTATTAGAACATGGTTGGCGCTGCTTTCTCGTTTGGCGGCCTTGGCGGGAGGTGCGAGGGCCTTGGGGGGCGCTCTGGACGCTCTCGGTGGTGCGAGAGCGAGACACTGGCTGTTCGGCGAGAGGCTTCCCGCAGCCGAGCCTCCTTTGCCGCCAGATGCGGAACCCTGGCCCGACCCAATGGCTGTCGGAGCACTCGCTCTGCTCTGTCTCATGTTTATGTGTGGGTTAGATGTAAGAAAACCTGTTCATTAATAATTTTATTTGTAAAATGAAGCCTCAATTATTTATTTTTCCCGAAGCTAACTAAGCTAAGAAAAAACGAAAAATGTGGAAAATTAAAAAAAAACATATTTTCTATCATTTAATAAAATTTTTAATACATAGTTGCTTTACTTTATCTGTATTAACATTTTAAATGCCGGGACCGAATAATTCCAAGTGATATCACTACTTCGTTTAAAACATTTGATTATTCAGAACAGTCAAACTTGGCTACATATTGAGTGTTTAAGTACAGTGCATGTACGCACTCATTTTCTATGGCCGGCCTGCCTTACACGCGCTTATGGTTTAGAACATGTTAACTAACTTCTTGCTGAAATTACTATTCACTATACATAACGCTTTTGTTAATGACATCATTAGACATATTCAACAAAAATAGTCAAAAACGATAGTATATTAAATGGCAGAACCAAAATATTTAGACGATAAGTCGAGGGAATCGATTAATCGGAGGACCAAAAATGCTGTCTAAACAGTCGAGTCTTGCAATTAATAGGCTAAATTGGATTCCAATGAATATGAAAAAATAATGTATAGGTTAGGTTATGGATCACTTGTTGATGAAGTTTATTGTGCTTCCAATTGATTCACATCGATCGTTGAAATATTTAAGCATTTTTCATTTCAGAATACAATAACTCTCACATGCATTTTGACGACCTCAGTTCTGACCGGTGTAATTTCCTTCACGATGATTGGCACCCTAGGAGCCAATTTGGACATATGGAAAGAGCAGAGCTTCATGCCAAATGGATGGAACGGGGTACCTTTACACAATAATACATTTTATTATAAAAATCGTTTGCAATTTTTAAACCTAGATGTAAATCATTATGGAATGCATTTTTTGTTCAACCGTATTTGTAGTGTTTTGTTTTTTTTTTTTAGATGATACTGCTTGCGGCATCATGCACTTATGCGTTTCCTGCTATGTGGCCGGCCACAGGTTCGGCTGGCCGGAGAGCCATCGCTGCTGTCCTGGTCATACTTCCACTCATCTGCATGACTGCTATCACTGTCGTTTTCAGCATGATATGCCCATATCGGTAATAATGAAGATACAGTATACTTCTCTTATGTTACTGATATTAATTTTATTTTACAACTTTTTTGAGATTTGAATAAGGTTATTATAGATATAATAAATAAACTCCAACATTTAAATGTCAAAAATATTTCAAATCATTACCAGTAGGAGCAAAAACTTTAATGTATCTGCGCTAATGTTTCCTAATTGCATTTGGCTGTAGATTTTTGTATTATGATGAACAACAAAGTAGAGCTGTTACTGTATTTGTATTTTTTTTTTTTTTAATACATGTCTGCTCATATTATGGAGTATGAAGCTTTTTAATGGTGATAATTATAAAGAAATTTTCTACGAGAACAGCTTGTTGCTCAGTAACTCTAGCCCTCTTTTGGGAATATGTAGATATCATATATGCCCATGTCTTTGAACAGAATCAATAAGTTGACTGAAAAAAAACAGCATTTTTAGTTGAACGTTTCAGGGTAAAAAAAAAGGATATGTCAATGCATTTACATGTAAAAAACATAAAATTTAATCAGTTTTGAAAAATCTTTAATGTGTTTTGGAAATCCCTATGCTTATAGTACATTGAATATGGGTTTCTAAAAGATATCGTTTTAAATGAACATTTGCTTTTTCAGACATCATTAATTTTAACTAATTGTTGTTAAAGAGAATACAGTGAATCGACAGCTCCACTCATCCAAGTGTTTGAATCCCACGAGCCGCACTGGGCGAGGCCTGCGACGGCTTCATTTGCGGTCGTCGGACTGGCTCTGGCCATCACGGAAGTTCTTCCACAGGCCGTCAGTTTGCTCACGGTGATGGCGAGCCCCGAGTGGAAAGTTCTCACAAAGATATTGGCATATGAAAGCGCCACCACCGGTAGCCAGGTGCTCGCTGTCTTCAGTGTCGGTATGTACATACATTTTTCTACAGTTATAATTAAGATTTAAATGATCTACCGGAAAGGATGACCGGTTTCTTATTCTTGAATAATTCATCTCGCTGGCTTTATGGTTGTTGTAAATTTAATTTAGTTTTTATTTTAATTCGATGGAGTATAATTCAGACTATTATATAAATTACTATTGGTCATTTGAGGTTACTATTTAAAAATATCTCTCACGAAAAACCTGTTTCCCTTCAAAATGCAGAAAATTGCTGTCAGGCAAATTAAAATGTTTTAAGAGTTTATCATATTGTAATAGACCATGTTTGATTACTGAAAAATGTAGTCCAAAGTACCGCATATGAGGTGTGCACATGCGCAATTCTTGAACCATTCTGTTGTCACTTATTTAGAACACATCCATTCTATAAAAAATGATAAATTAAGTCATAATAGGTAATAATAATAAGAGTTTCACATTTTTTGGAATGATATTGTGTAAGCTGTCAATTTAGGTATAAGCAGGGCTTATATTTGATGTTTTGCAGGAAGCCTATCAGCCATTTTAGCCTTTGCTTGTCCGATGGCTCATCTAGTGAAGCTGACATGCGCCGGCCAAGTGCTCGTGTGGATATTAGAAGCCGGTACTCTTCTTCATTTACGATGTCAACCGGAGGATCAAATTGACGACTCATCAGGTGAATTGTATAACAATTCAATGCTTTCTACTTTTCATCAGAATATGATCAAATTTTTAATATACATATGAAATATTTTATAGACGTGCGATATAAAAGACTGGCTGGAGCTCAGACTAGGTCTGGTCCTTCGAAACAGTCCAGAGGTGCTCGACTGGCTGCCGGACTTTGGTTTCTTCCAAGATCAGTTCGCCAGGCAGGAATGCTTCCTGATGCACAGAAAACGAGAAAAGGTATTAAGTAACAATATTGGATTAAATATGAGGAAAAAAAATATTTATAACAGGGGGTTTGCCAAAAACGTTTACTACTTTGCTAAATCGTCATTTTGGTAAACTTTAATTTTGACAGCTTATATTTGGCAGCTACAAAGGAATTTTTTTTGAGAAAATTTATTATGGAAAAATATTTGGTGAGCCAAAAAGAAAGTTAAAAGAGATCGTATGATAGGCTGTTTTTAATGAGAGCAATCAAATTAATCAATGAAAACAATTCTATAAACCACATATTTGGTCGGAAACACATTATGTATAATTCTAACATTTCATAAACATAATTTGGTTTGCTTGGTATTTTTTTCTGTTAGGATAGAATACAATTATATTAATTATTAACTTTGATTGAGGAGATGCAGGTGAGGAACGTGAATGTCTATTACTGGACGAGTATGCGGCGGCGAAGCCAGGAGTTGCAGAGTCGGATCACTCGGAACATTCTGAAATTTCTGATCATCTGGAGCAGTCTTCCAGTGACGGGGAATCTTCCACTGATATTGACGCCGTGGTGAAGGAATATAAAGATAGAATAATGGTCAGTCATATTGGTTTTTAAATATTTTTTCAATATACTTCGTGGTGGTAATCATGAATAACCGAAAGCGCACGGTTGAAAGGAAAAAATTGATTAGAATTGTCTTCATCACAACACATGGAAAATTATTTTAAAAGAAACGGTATATCTATCTAAATCTATCATATCATACGTGAAAGTGTGTCAATTCTGAGTAGCTTTAAATATCTGTGGATAGCTTAAAGTTTAAGTGTGAAAATATTAAAAAACAGCTGTGTTTTAAAGGTGGTGTCATCGATTCCTGAAGCTGGCGGAGGTGGTCCGGGAGCAGTACCCAGCGCTTCATCAGGGAAGCGAGCCACCATCGGTGCAGTCATTATAACAACTTTCAATTTTATGATAGGAATTGGCACTGCTTTGTCTCAGCCGGTTTTGGTATTCATATCCATTCCAGGTGGGTACCGTATAATTGTCTGTCACTTAACAGTGATTAAAAATGTTTACATTTCGAGATGTCTGCATTGATTAATTATGAAAAAAATAATTATACATTTAAAAATATTTCTTTAATGGTAAGATTTAACTATTTTTTGATTTCAGTTGATCAAAGCATTCCATGTTACAATATATAGTTCGATTAAATGTTTATCATTACTTAAAAGTCCAACTTCCTTTCTATCAATATTTTACTTAACATTATTCTTCAAAATAAGTACATGGTTTTTCTGCCATTATCTGAAACTTTTTACTACTATAAATTCTAGCACATATTTTCTAAAAATAGTGACTGAACTAATTAAGTTGAACAGGCAGTGATTGCAAATGGAAAATAAATTCCTGCATCAATTACACAGTGTATTCTCGATTATTCATGTATGGATTATCCGGTTTGCGGATTATTCGTGCCTGAAAATAAATATTTTTTAATTCAAATATAATCTGATTGATTTTTTTTCTATAACGATTATGAGACGCATTAATGAACTGCGATCTTGAATATGCGCGTTGTTTGAAAAAAAAGATGAATTTAGCGATGTGTTTGTGTTTACGTAACTAATCGGTGAATTTTTTTTAACCACTTGTGTGTTTTAAATGTATGAATGTTCGCATATACCGCAATAAACATCACAATTTATGGGACTAGAATGAGTCAAGAATTGAAATCCTTTGTACTCCACATGCCTTTCTATTTACATTTCCAGTGAAGTACATAAACCGGCGCGAGTGCTCGCAGTCAATTTGTTAATTTTGATATTTATTGCCTAAATTTGTCAGCTTTCGGGATTACGTTTGTTATTATGATAAAATATTGTATTTTTTTGTGTTTTCTTGATAAATAATAAATAAATAAATAAATAAATAATGTGTTAAAAATGTGTATTGTGTAAATGATGATATTCGAAAATAAAAAAAAAATTGATGGTTTGGATTATCCATGACCATCCTCCCCAGCATTAGCCCGGATAATCGAGAGTGCACTGTAGCTGATATTTTCTTATAGACAATGAAAAGTTAATATGGTAAAATTTAGGATGCCTTTTGATTAATATAAACACATTCTTAAGCACTTCTTGTTAATTTTGGTGATAGTTTTATAGATAGTTATTGTATCCGATAATTTCAGTGGTGGTTAGCGGAGCATTGCTGTGCTGGTGGCAGCCAGTTCGTACTCCGACCATAGGAGTATTTGTGTGTACGAGTTGTTCACTGCTGTGCACTATCGTTGCCACACCTCTGTTGGCCGATGCTTGGCCGGCGCTCGTACTCTTCACATTGGCAGGTAGATATTTCATTTTTATCTTGGATTTTATAAATTGATATGCTACAACAATGCCAGGAATAAAATTCAATATATTATCAAGTTTCAATTGTCGAGACTTTGTACAATTCCAAGTGTTTTGCCACCCACAATCCTAGTTTCGCATTTTTGGCATCTTCAAGTATTCCATCACACGGATGCAATAGAACTGACAATTCGAATTTGATATTGAAATTTCATCAAGCATCCAGAGTTGATATTGTAAATACTAATTTATCCTCGACATTTAAAATTATTTTTTTCATCATATTTGTAGGGCTTTTCTACTCAACCTGCTAATTAGGTGTCAATAATAAAATAATTAAATTCTATTCAATTTAAGATATCAATGTACCAAACTACTTATATACAATTGCTGTGATGTAGGACTTGGTTGAAAATTTTGCGGGACCTTCAAAAAATGATTAATTTTATGATGAACATGTGTATTTTTGTTGTGCCTCCTGCGTTTTATTTGTACTTGGTTAAAAATCTTAAATGAATCCCTTAAGAATAAGAAAATATTTTATTTTAAGATCGATATACATTCTGTTTATAAAATTCGGATCGTGGTTTCTGGGAACACACTGAGCCAACTTAACTCTGGCTCTGCTGTGATGCAAATGTGAAAACAGTTTAATGCCTAATGAAGAAATTATCTAGAAGTGCCAAGTGTAAAAATGCGTAAATTTTATCGGTGTTAAGTTGTTATCAGTTTTTGTCAGCCGCGATAGTCAAGAGTAATTTTACAGGCTTGGTGATGTACGCGAGGAGATCGACAATCTGCGGAGGTCCCGGAATAGGCGGCCGAGGAAGATCGGGTGCCCCGCCTCTGCTAGGCCCTCGCCCTGCCAGGATCACTCATCTGGACACCGTCTACATAGCCAGGTGACACGGCAGTTCTGACACTGATTCGGACCTGCAGAACCTTGTCTCCATTGATGATTGAGATATCACATAAAGATTGCTAGTAGTACCCGAGGCACCGTATATAACAAACAGGGTGTTAAGATTATTTGTAAATCTACAGACAAATATTTGATGTATGATGTAGAAAGATGTCAAATATTTGGTACATGTTTTATATTATGGATCTATTCCGAGATTTTCTATGACGGTGCTAAGCTTTGAAGTGATTGAAAATAGCATTCGCTAGATTTGTTTCTAGAAGCTTAAAATTTAACTACTCCAATATTGTTAGTGAATAAAATGATAAAGAATGTAATAATGTTACAGCTAAGGTAAATACTTTTATAACGATATAAAAATATTGCCTAACTTTGATGCAGATATATAACAAATGAAGTTTCTTCGAAATTCCGCCGAGTCATTTAATTTTTATGGATTTAAGTAATATGCGATTTAGCTGTAACACTTCAGAATTAATATTGATAGCTTTGTCGTACCAGTGATATAATAAAATTTCTATAAGTAATTGACTGATGAAGTCTACCGAAAAAAAAAGGATATATCGCATAAGAATTGTTCTTGTAATATTGACAAACTCCACACATTTTTTCAAACGAAGAACAATCTCCATAAATTAGTGCCATATTTTCTATTACAAAATTTGGCAACATTACTAGGTTGCTTTCAGTCACGGAGAACATCAATAACATCATATGTTTTCAGTAAAAATGCCTAAATAATTTTTGATTATTGATTCACATGAAATATTCCACATCCCAATTAAAATTTGCAAACTCGAGTAAAAATTGGATTTATACTTTATGCATGCTTAAATAATGACATGGAGGATTTATTATATTGATCACCAGTTATGTTTTTTTGGTAGTTGACTTGATGAAGATGCTTTTGAACCAGATCATTTTTTTTTAAATTAAAACCATATTAGTTATGATCATAATGCTGTAATTTGAATAATTTGAAACTAAAGTTCCATTGATTGAAACATTTACAGTTTCATCTCTTTGTTAAGTATAAAATTATTTAAAAGAAATCATGATAACAGCTGAGTATAGTGTGCTGATAGTTGACGCTCAATAATATGAGAGTTGACAATGTGAAGATTTTTTGAAAAAAGTTAATTTGCGTACTGAAATGAAGCTTGATTTGTCAATTGTTTGAATTGGCATTTATGTAAATTTTGTAGAACAAAAATATCCGATCCAGAAGCAGTTAGTATGTAAGATGGCATAATGCTGTATAAGTTTATTGATTGAATTGGCATTCACTTGGTAGAACTCCATTATAACACGGTGAAAAAAATAGCAATGTATTTTAGTCCTACAAAATTATTTAAAAAAAAATATAGTTGATATCTATCAAGTAAAACTTGATAATTTGTTATTTACACTATAATCTAAGCAAAGCTTTCACTGTTAGGCCACCGAGGTCAATAATGCATTGTTTTAACTGTCAAATAAGCATTATTACCTTAACTAAACAAAAAAGAGTAAGTCTGAATTGAAATTCAGAATATTGAATGAATTTTTGATCAATAATGTAATATTATTTATGGATATCATAAGAAATTTTTTTTTAATTTCTCTCTTGAAGTCACATTGTGCAATATATTTAGCCATTATGTTCTTCATTTCACAACTAGTGAAGGGACAACTTTTCTGAAAATCTTATTTTTTATCGTTATGTTTGAGGTGACAGTTGTAATATATTCCGAAAGCAAGCACTTGTAAAAATTAGCAAATAAAATAACTTTCATAATGTCTGCTATGTTCAAATTTGCATGCACTTGTAAAAATTATTTTAAAATGAAGTATAATTATTTTTCACTCTGGAAGAGTTGTGAGGAATGGAAAGCAATATTTGTAATGGAACGTAATAGTATTTATATAAAAAAAATATTGGTATCGATAATATTGACATAGCTAAGTGTTGGTCCTAATAGAATAATTTTGGCCAGTTGACACATTGGCATTTCATTAACTTCATGAATATTGTATAAAACATATTGTGTGCTTTCAGTATTTCACTCTAAACTAAGCGATTTTTGCGGTAGGATTTGTTTTTCAGTCTCTTCAGCATTTTTTCTGAAGATAAAGACATATTATTTAATATTGAATTTATGTTATATTATCTTACACAGAAAAAATTGGGTAACATCCTTTTGATAATCTGTCAATATTAATTAGAAAATGGTTGTCATTACACAGCTGTTTTTTACAATTGAAACATTGTGAGGAATATTGTTTGGCCACATTTTCTATTCTACGCTCATACAGGCTTTGTGGAAATGATACCGAATTAACTGGGATGGTTTTTTGGAGAATGATTGTAAAACTATGCAAAAACACCCTTCTTTTTTTACTAATGATGGATAATTTTGGATTTCATACATAACACTGAATTTTAACACTTTACTATTAATAGAACTGTAATGACTGAAAGTGTTTATTTAGGCATTCACAGCGGTTTATACGGGTGAATTTTGTGTCCGGAAAATAAGTAGATCTACAGAAAGTAATTATTTATGGATGAAGACATTTATTAAATGCGATAACCAAAATATTAGTAAAAATATATGTACTAGAAATGTGAATTGAAATAGAGGTTATTTAATATAAATAAACTATGGGCCCAATTCATGATGTCAAGATATTGTAGTGAAGCATTTTGCCATTTCGAGTGATTATAGCACATTCTTCAAAGAAAATTTATTGGCAGTATATTTTTACTCCTTTTTTATTACAAGCTAAGAAATTGGGCAAAAGTTGAGAAAAGCAAAGGCTTGTCAAATGAAGGAGTTCAATAATTATTAATATTATCCCTCATTTTGATTAAAAATTTATAGCTTCATTAAAAATAAGAGAATTGTAAACTGAAAATGGTGTTCAAAATTACCGTCCTTGCATTGGCTGATGTATGAATGCCACTTAATTAGTTTCTACACTGAACACTTACGGTGCTTTTAAAAGTTTGTTTTGACATTTGTCAGACTAAAATTAATAAAAACAATTGTGTCCACCAGGATACTAGTTCACCAGGCATAGAGTTTATGCATGTCAGAAAAACTTTATTTTGACTCCTATGTTACTTTATATCTAGAAAGTGCTATGTATTTAAAATAATCAAAAAAAAAAACTTTCACACACCACATTCGATCTTCAAGAAAAATTTACCATATAAAAATGCCGTATATGCTATATTGACGAATATTATATCGGGCAATTCTGTTGAAAATAAAATTTTTATTATTCTAGTGAAAAAATTGTAGTAACGCCTTAATATCGATTTAAAAAAAATGTATTTCGATATTTCTTTGGTTTAGTGCGAGCAAACATGGGGGCCTTTGATGTATATTTTATGGTAAGGTGCTTTTACATAATATATATATTTCCACTAAGAAAAAGTGAAACTAAATAATATTTCTAGGGTTAATTATATTAAAATTCACTTCACTAGTCATAGAAATTCTAAGTTCAATATACGAACTACACAGATATGAGATATTTTTTAATTTGTTTCAAGAATTTTTTCAAAAGTTAATGCATAAAAACAAATCTATTACAATAAATTTTGTGTCAATTTGGTCACTCCCATTTCTGAAATCAGCACCAACAGAGAACTACGAGCGGTCTGAGCGCAATAAAGATAGAAAATTATTTTAAAGTAATAATTAGTTTTGAAGACTTCCACATGCTTTGTCACTCACAACTCAGGTTTCACCTTTGCGCATTCTATTACACAGATGCAATAGAACTGACAGACAGTAGACAGTTTGCATTAATGATATTAAAAAAAAATATACGCCATAAGTCTAGGATATAAATGTATGTCTGAAAAAAATAGTAACTACTAATTTAACACTCAAGCAACCGCGCATTTTTCGATACTTTGCTATTTCTCGCGACATCAATTATTATGTTTATAACTTTTTACTCAGTTGAGTGAATTTAATAAAATAAGAAGTATTTTATAGAGTATTGTATAATATAATATATGTAAAAAATCTTTTAACACTCATATAAACCCACAAAGGAATGTCAAATACTTTAGAAATCCTACACCATGTTACACAATATTGTGTGTTTATTATATGTGGAGTTTCTCAAACTGTCGATATGTTTATTTGTTTCCATTATATTCTCATATCACTCGGTTGTCGGGAGGCTCGAAAAATAGACTCTAGCCGAAAGCGGGCGTTTTTCGGCACAACTTGAGAGCCAAACAATATAATTTTTGAAATTTTCAAAGAAATTATGTGTGATATTTAGTCATCGACTAAATAAAAAAAAAACGATTTGATTATGTCATAATTTCAGCATATTTCTAAGCCGTATATAAATATCTGTTTTTTAATTTTGTCAATTAGGTAAATGGCACTAAACATATTTTCAATTTGAAATATTTAAGATATTGCGGGTTCATGATATGGTTTAGTTTTAATTATATAATAAATAACAATATATATTCGATATTCCTACAATTTCACAATCACTGGATCTCAAGTTGTAAATATTCGAGAAACATGTTTCACAATTTTTTTTATGTAATGAATGAAACCATTCTGTCTAATAACTCAAGAGTTTTATTGCTTTAGGTCAAAAATGGTCTTTGTCGGGTTGCATCAACTAAACCATTCAAAAAATATCCACATGTATCATGCATTCGAGCAGCAGACGTAAAGATGTAGCGCGAGACGAAATCCGCGCGAACACGGGACCGGTTGCTTGAGTGTTAATTACAATGAAATCAAAATTTGGATAAGTAAATGAATAAATAAATTTGCATTTTCAACTCATTGAAATAATAAGTAATATTCCTTATATATTAACCAAAAACAAATATATATATATTTTCATGTGTAAAACCAATATAGTAAAAAGTAATAGTCCTCAAAGTGTTGATAAGATCTGCAAATTAAATGTGTGTACACGAAACTAACTTGCGTTTTATGTAAAACACAAGAATGTGGACATTGTGGAAAAATACATACTCCCAATATTAAAAAAAACAACCTCGGGTTTATGATAGTTAGTGAATGCAAGTAAGTATTGCCAAGATTTAAACGCTTTAATATTGATCGTATAAACACTATTCAAATAATATTGTATGCTGTTATAATTCTGTCAGTGGGTGATCGATTCTTGATATCTCGGTTGTGAGAAGGTATGTCCTGTATCATGGATGCGCAGAGGAAGGGGATAAAAACTAATGAGTTGTGTTCATCAATGTAAAATGAATTGCTTGTTCAACACAGTTAATTCCATGTACTTATTTTTATTTTCCATGAGATTGCTTTCCCAGTGATTTTTTGTATGAGAACATAGGCGAAACAAACTGAAAGAGTTAACTTTTAGCCATTCTCGACATTCAGAATAGTTATATAATCCTAATGTAAGAAAAGAATTGCATTGACTATGTATTTTTAAGGATTGAATAATAATTTTTTTTTTTTAACAAGTTTAGTTTGCCATGTTGGAAACCATTCTTAAGGTAAAAGTTAAGAGAGAAAACATATTAAGAGCATGTGATTGACTCTTTTAGAGTTTTTTGTGATGTGCTGCATCATTCCTCAGATATAAAAATATAAGGAAGCATTTTTTGCAGTAATATAATATGCACTATATATGTAAAGTTTACACTGTAAACAGCTGATAAGTATTTTGAGAAATATTTGTACCAAATGAACAATAGCCGATTATTATTCAGAAAAAGTAGTTTTCGTTACTCGGCAAATAAAATTACCCTAATTAACTATTTAGCATATTAAATATTAACTATATTCTATGTTTATTTGAAACGCAGGGCTGTATTTTTCTATTTCAATCTGTAAGTAGCTATTCAAAAAATAATGGTACAAGATTTTTTAAATCAAAATATTATTTATACATAAATTTAAGATCTTTTTAGTCAAAGTTTTATGTTAAACATAAAAATGTAACAAAATTAATCATGAATAAATAAATTATAACATATTAAAAGAATTTTTATTTATTAAAATTTTTAACAGGGATTGAATAATTAAATACAATTGGCAAGATACAGTCAAATACTTTAGAAATTTCTCAACAATTTAGTTAATTTGAGTGTGAATCGATTATTATTGTACAAATATCTTTTACTAAGTTTACAAATTCTTTTTTATGAATAAAAGTGAGAGAAGATTGAGTCTTTTGGTTACATTGGTACTATCTTCTACTTGAAAGTTTTCATTAGCGGGACTATATTGCAATATAAATGATTTATAAATTTTAATTGTCAGAATTTTTTTTTCTGTAAACACAACAGCAAAGAGCAGCCTTATAATTTTACTGCCATTCCAAAGATAAAGACAATAACTTTATTTAACAGAGTTTTTAATAGTACGTCTTGATTTATCATTCTGTATTGTATGAACAAATGTTAATGCAGATGGTGCACTTGGTGGATAAATCAGTATAATATTACTAATGTTTTATTATTGATCTTATTGGAAAGTTTCACAAAAAATCAGAGAAAACAATTTTTGTTACATTTACTTGATATAAAATAGGAACCAACAATATTCCTTCAAGGCTATGTTTTTTGTTTGATTGTAAATTCCCTCTCCGCTTCCAGTAAAAAGTGAATTGCTCCAATGCACTATAAATTTTTTTGTTAAGAATTAGATTCACTGATTATACAAGTAATCAAATAATTGACAATACAGTTAGTCCGAAGATATTATTGAAAGAAGCAAAATTTCTACCACATTTAGTAACATGTAACCAATTCAAGTGGAATAACAAAGTTATCAAATATACGTCATAAATAGATAAGATTTCAAGTTACTTCCAAATTTATGGAAAATATCCTCAAGTATTATTTTATAATATAACAGTAATATAGAAGTAATGAAAATGGCACGAGTGATATTGTAGACAAGTTTTAAGTAGAAATGGTATTATCTGAACCTACATGAATTTTTTTTTTTGTTTAGAGATATAAGTCACATTAGTAAATAACAAAGCATATCAATATTAGAAAGGCAGAAGGACTTAACTGTTTCAGTATCTACATTGTAAAAATATTTCCCTAAGACAGTTGGTCTGTTCTTAAAGCATTGAAAATGCCATAAATCTTATTAAAGCTGCATATTTATTGTTTTTACTCAAAAACATACTTTTATTTATATCGATTTTAATGCACTCTCTGCCATATGCTAACATTGAATGTTTTATTGAATTGCAAATAAATTCAGCAGTGTTGCTGTTAAAAAAAAAATTACAAAAATCATCAGGACAAATCAGGCTATATTTGAACACAAATAGCAGCTTGTATATGAAAGTTTTGTTACACTGTTTGTAACACTCTTATACTTTTGGGTAGAATCTAAAAAAAAAAAATCAACACACTTGAATCAGCCGTTTCAACAGTTAAGATGTTAGCAGTCAGAGGGTTGAGATTACTGGCAGTGAAATAATCAATGTTTTTGTTTCTTTTGCCAGGGTTGTCACAACACATTTGTAACAGCTATTTTTTTCAATTTATGAACATTATTTTAAAAGTCATGGAAATGTTTTAATATATTCAATATTACAGTTTTAATCATAGTAAAATATAATGTTCATCATATCACAATTCATTGACATCATATCTGAATACAAAATTTGAATTGCTTGCTTGGTACTTGGTACGATTTTACCTTATTTTCATTAATGATCCGGTTTCACCTTTTGACATCTTCAGGCATTCTATTATACGGATACAACATGAGTTCTATTTAATACGTGTGATAGAATGCTTGAAGATGCCAAAAGGCGAAATCCATGTTGTTAATGACAAAACATGTGGAATTGTAAAAAGTTACAGCAATTCAAATTTGGTATTGAAATTCCATCAAGCACCTTCAGTCGAAATTATAAATTATATCTGAATAAATGGGTTAGAATAATTTATCTGTTGACTAACGCTGACATATTCCAATACAAGTGTTTCTTGTCAACATGTAAATTGTTCATGTATAAATTTGACACCGCTATCAACTAGAATTTATAAATTGAAATATTATGACAGTACATATTTTTTTTCAAATATTAATTCAGCATTTGCAGCTTGCGTCCTTTTGTTACAAAAGCTATTTTGAGAAAACTGAGTGTTGTGTCCTTAGGCCTTTCTACGATTGGTATTATATTTATAGCCCTAGATAGATCAAAAAGTAGTAATTATTTACTATAACCATAGGATTGCTTACAAAATCACAGCTCGAATACATATTTGGCAATCACCAATATTATCCATTGTACAAACCCGTATAGTGAGCGTCTCTATTCAAAAAATTTAGTAGTTTTCATTTTAGCGTTATATACTATTTAGAATGTATATTAATAATTCCTGTATAAATGTCAATATCGATACGCACAAGAATTTCAAGAAAAATACTGTTTTCATCACTAGCAACTCATCAGTGAGTCACAATGTTTTGTCAATTGAAATTGTGATTTATTTATACCATATTATGACAAATACTCAAATTATTCAAACAAAAGATAGTTATTGCTTCTTAGATATTCCAATAAACAAAATAAAAACACCATTTATGTGAAATATCTTAAAGGAAGAGTCTATCAAAGTATAATATTAACATACATTTTTAAGTATTGGATGTATGTAAATACAGCTGTGCAACATGAAAACGGTTCCAACC